>CM039602.1:9378590-9978590 GCA_022457205.1 Saccharum spontaneum | reverse complement strand
TGGACAAATGATTTTAAATGAAAAAGTTGTCAACTACAAAGTTGCATAACTTTTCGACATCTACAACTTTTATTTTGGTCGTTTCTCCATCCGAGATCGTTTAAAAAAATCAAATTTTAAATGTGAGAATTCAAACGTAATTTTCGTTGGATAGACGATTTGAAACGAAAAAGTTTTCAACTACAATGCTGCATAAATTGTCTAGATCTACAACTTTTGTTTTTGCTGCTCATATGACTATAGATCCTTGACTACGACTACACACTCACTTATAACTGCAACTTCTGTAAAATCTCATGAAACTAATATTTCAGCATCAAAACAACTTTAAATAAAGAAGTTGTGAACTACAAAGTTGCATAACCTTTCGAGATCTACAACTTTTATTTTGGTTGTTTCGCCATTCAAGATCCTTTTTTACCACTACACACTCACACACTAAGCATAGTATCATTGCCGATGGTGCTACTTGAAAGAGGTGTAGTAGTGTTGCATGTGGTGCTACTTGAAAGAGATGTGTACCATCAAGCACATCCGATGCATAGATGACCCACATGGTAAGCAACCAGTTTATGTTTCTCTATACTCCGTATGCAGGTGCTAAAAGAAGGGAAGGAACATCAACCATGCCGCTAGAGGAAACCGACGCAAGGTGAATGTGGACGGTGCTTCAATGGTGACACTGGCGCATGGAGGCATTGGCATTGTCATCACGGATAACAATGGGATGGTGTGGTCATCAGGGATTGACGATATGGCAAGCAGAGCAGCTGGTGGGTGGCGCAGAAGAGGTTGAGGCATGACGTTTAGCAGTGCTGGTCCGTACCGAGCAGATTACACGTTTTTTTTAATTTTAATCCTTTTTTAATAAATATTTTAATATTAAACGCTCCAAAAAAAGTTATTGCAGCTCATAGCCCCTTTGGTCGTGCCAGAGAGGCTGGCGCGATAGAACCACTCTGTCGCGCCACATGCACTGGTGCGACAGAGTCGTCCACCGTGGCGTCGAGGTTTGACCAGACCGTGGGGCCCACCTTGTCGCGCCATCGACTCTAGCGCGATAGCCTTGATGCGCCATCCCAGTTGGTGCAACGGGTGCAGTTAGGATTTGGCCGGCCCGGCCCAACTATCTTTCTCTCTCAGTCTCCTCTCCTCTCCTTCCCTTCCTCTCCCCGCGCCCACGCCTCCAACCCGCCCACGCCGCCATGCCAGCTCCTCCGTGTCATCGCCTGGACGCTGGTTGGCCGACGCCCCCACGCCATGCCGCTGCCCCGTCTTCTCCTTCCCTAGCTAGGCCGGGACTGCGGGAGGCAGCATAAGCCGCTGCCGCCTCTACGCGGAGGAGTGGCGGCCCCGGCGGCAGTTCCCTGCCCCTGTGCCGGCGGCGAGCACCAGTGGGTCCGTGGAGCCTCAACAGGTTGAACTCCTCCCTCTCCTCCCCGTCGATTTGTTGATTTGTTGCCTCATAGGTTTCATGAGTAGGGTTAGGAAATTAGGCAAATTGTGAATGTTTTTAGCGTTCGTTCATACAATGTGATACGTACAATAGGTTTAGGATATAGTGTGCCCGTGGATTCGCTGTGAACTATGTGTTGCATGTACCTAGGTAGTTGTTGCATAGAGGTTTTAGATTGGTTGGTTTGTTGCTATGGTAGTGTAGTATTCATTGCACAAGATTAGGTTAGCAAATGTGGAGTTGTTGTTGGTGTTGATGTGTTGCTTCACATTTTGTAGATGGACCGTTTAGTGCGATTGTTTCATGGTGGCAAAGTTAAAGGATAGTTCGAAAGCATGCACGAACAAGTTCACTTCTTTAGTACAGCTCCTAGCTTTGATGATTTGGTTACCCATTGCCAGGATAAGTTTGGTTGGCCACTAAGCTTGAGAAGTAGATTTGACTGCAGGAAGGAACAAGCACACTATGTGTTGATGGCTTTGTCATGTGAGGATGATTGGAAGAACTACATAGAAGTTATGAAGAGTAGCAGCGTTAGATGCTTGGAAGTTGTTGTGGAGAAGGGGTGTACGCCTTTTGTGGTGCCTATGGATGCGTTGAAAACGTAACCCAAGATGAAGAGTATAGGCGGTTGTTGTTAGAGAAGTTGATAGGTCGTTGGAGGTCGGCGCCTCGAATGATGAGTTCGATGAGGAAGAATTTGTGGACGAAGGTGGCATTGGAGCTGGAAGTTGGGATATGGACGACATATCCGAAGGATCCGACGATGACGAAGTTGGTGTTGCCTCAGAGGACGAAGATGACTTGACTTCAGGGCAAAGTACTTCAGATGTTGTGTTGGTGGATGAGTACAGGTCTGAGCCTAGTAGCGAGGACGAGAGCGATTATTGTGAGGCCAGGTTTACGGAGTCGATAGGAGTGGCAGTTGATGGGTCCTTGAGAATGGAGTACAATGACACAGAAGTTAGCCAATTGAACGATGTCCATGTCGAGGTACCCTCAGTACCAAATTTCATGGACATTAGTATGGTTGACCAGGCAGTATGTGACACTGGTCTGACATTGTTGGTAGATGATGTGGTAAAGAGTGAGGCGATAGAGATTAAGAAAGGAATGGTGTTTGATATGTTGGAGCATCTGGAGTATTTTCTGATGGATTATGTCGTAAGGATTCACAGGCCCTATTATGTGACCCACCGCGACAATAACAAGAGGTACACGGTCCTTTGCAAGCTTGGATGTGGTCGGGGAGTATGGGTGTTGGGCATTCTTAACGTCATTACCAAAAGTAGACTTAGTTTTCTAATTCTAATAACGGCGCCAAAAATGCCAAACCTATCCCTCATGCCACTTAAGCCAAGTTGTCATCCCCAGCATGACATGAGAGACACGGTATTGAAATATGCAACTGCTCTTCTAAATAAATAATAAATAAGATCTGCAAGCGCAGAGATTAATACCGATGTAGCATTTTAACCGGAAAGTATTCCAGGTATCGTTATTTATATTTTTACCACTGGGAAGGGATTACTAACATCAATGTTGATTATGGAATGGAATATAGGAATGAGTATCAATCATTGCATGTATAAGTGAGAGCATTCATCTATCTCTTGCATACAGGGGTAAGTGTCACATAAATATAGATAAAGTATGAATGGTGACAAAGATAATTAATCTGATCAGCTAGCCACATATAATAATGATAAGCACCTCAACAGATATTCTAGCAAGTCATTAGCATGGTATTAGGACGAACTACAAGGATATTTCCTAAGTTATTCATAACTATAAAGTCTAGCATATCATAGTTAGTGCAAGTACACTTGGCAATCATTGCGAGAAAGGACTACGCCCATGCATAGTGATATTATCAAGGAAGATGAGAAACATAGCAATCACTCCCCCGTAATAATGTTGCTCTGCCTGCCTTACACATGGGAGGGGGACTATATAAGAACCAACGAAGCTGTCACCATCGCGGACCACCCCACGATCCGGCATATAAGGTGCAATCGCAGATAAATATGGTCTAAGCACCACGCCTACACAATATTTATCATTTACCCATGGATCCGATGGATAAACGCTATACGATCCTAAACATGTATATAATTCCAATCTAACTAAGCCAAGCGTATAACTACGATAAACTAAGAACAATATAATCGCAAACATAAACAAGTAGAGCATAGTCATAATCAATATATTGAAATAGAACAAAGTTGTATTCATAATATTGAAGAACAAAGATGAACAATGAAGAACAGTAAAGGAATTACCAAGAATCTTCTTGACAGATCCAGAAACCAATCGAAGATTGACTCCTAGTTCTAATCCTATGTAGCTATGCTATACTAGAGATCTAGTTGATGTGGTGGCTCTAGGGCTTGAACAGAGACTCTCCTCCTAAGATTAGGGTTTGAGGAATTGAGAATGAGGGAGTGCCTCCTCCAGGGGCCAGGGGTCCTGCTTATATAGCCCCCTCAAGTGAACATGGGCCGTCGGATCAAACCGACATTAATCGCACGGTTTTCCTTGATCCCTTAGGTCGGTGGAGCATAATCCGCGAGACGGAGCCTGATTGGCTCTCAGGCCAGGGCGGGCGCCCTGCCTCCAGGCCCGTTCGGCCTCCCGTTCGATCTCGTGGCTTCTGGAGTCTTCTAGATGATAGAAAATCGGTGAACACGTTATTATCTCTATGTAATCCCGACGTGTGGGCCTTTCCTCCGTATTTTCTGATAACCCCCTGCAGAAATAGACAAACACCAAAACTCGTGGAATTCTGTCAGATAAAACCCTAAGTCTAGGTGTTGGTTGCATTTGGATCCTTTTCTTTATTTATTTGATAACTATATTTGGTACTTAAGGACCGTCAACAATGGGCTCGGAGGCAGAGAAACGAGAAATGGAAGATTCGAAATGTCAAGCAACCTCACACTTGTCGATCTTCGAAGCCAAAGGTGTGCATGCCCAAAACACAGCCCGGTATCTTGGTCGTCGCGTTGTTGGCGTTGTTAGGGCTGATAGCGACACATCTGTTTCTTCCATGATCGAGACCATATGGGGGTTTACTGGTTATAGAGTGAAGTACTCAAAGGCATGGCGGGCAAAGCAGCATGCTATATAGTTGCTATGGGGTGATTGGAAAGAGGCGTACAGCCAAGTTCCTAGGATTCTAAGTGCCATGAAACACTTCAATACAGGCCTTAGATGGTATCCTCTCGCCGGTCGCATAGTGGATGACGTGGATGGCGTTCCAAAACATGTTTTGCAGAGGGTGTTCTAGTGTTTTTCACAGTCCGCGGAGGCATTCAAGCATTGTCGTCCGTTACTACTTGTTGATGGCACCTTCCTTACAGGCAAGTATAGGGGTATTCTGATGATTGCAGTTGGAGTAGACCCGAACAATCAACTTGTCCCTTTAGCATTTGCTTTGGCCGAGGGTGGGAACGATGACAGCTGGTGTTGGTTCATGAAGCTAGTGAGGCAGAATGTGATCCGCTCGTCCCGCAATATTTGCATGATCTCAGATCGGCATCACGGTCTTCTCAAAGCTGCGAGAGAGACTGTCGATGGACGCCCTCCTCTTGAGCATCGGTGGTGCATGAGGCACTTTGCTGCCAACATATGGTGATGCCAGAAGAAAAAGGAGGTTGTGCGGAAGTTGAAGTCACTATGTGGGTGTTGAACCAAGGACAAGTTTCAAGAGACGCTTGCCGAGTTGCATGAAGTTCTCAATGATAGGGCGAAGAGGTGGCTAGAGGATCAGATGCCTTAGAGGGACAAGTGGGCTCTAGCATTCGATGCCAGAGGTCTTAGGTACGGCGTGATGACCACGAATTCTTTGGAATCGTTGAACAAAGTGTTCAAGGGTATCCGTGCGGTCCCCATGTCAGGTATTGTGGAGTACTCGTTTAGAAAGTGCAATGAATATTTTGTGAATCGCTGGAACATAGCAAAGATGTCGAAGGACAAATGGGGTAGAGCCGGTAGAAAACACTTGGATGTTGCCGAGATGATAGTTTCCAACCAACTGGGGGAAGCTTTTGGACCATCGAGGCTAGTGTACAATATAAGATCAGCAGAGCACCAATCCGGGTGGCTAGAAGTATGGTAGCAGGAATTATAGGGTGGACCTTAACAAAGCAGAATGCTCTTGTAACATTCCACAACTCTTTCATGTGCCTTGCTGTTGACGGTCCTTAAGTACCAAATATAGTTATTAAATAAATAAAGAAAAGGATCCAAATGCAACCAACACCTAGACTTAGGGTTTTATCTGATAGAATTCCACGAGTTTTGGTTTTGTCTGTTTCTGCAGGGGGTTATCAGAAAATACAGAGGAAAGGCCCACACGTCGGGTTTACATAGAGATAATAACGTGTTCACCGATTTTCTATCATCTAGAAGACTCCAGAAGCCACGAGATCGAATGGGAGGCCGAACGGGCCCGGAGGCAGGGCGCCCGCCCTGGCCTGAGAGCCAATCAGGCTCCGTCTCGCGGATTATGCTCCACCGACCTAAGGGATCAAGGAAAACCGTGCGATTAATGTCGGTTTGATCCGACGGCCCACGTTCACTTGAGGGGGCTATATAAGCAGGACCCCTGGCCCCTGGAGGAGGCACTCCCTCATTCTCAATTCCTCAAACCCTAATCTCAGGAGGAGAGTCTCTGATCAAGCCCTAGAGCCACCACATCAACTAGATCTCTAGTATAGCATAGCTACATAGGATTAGAACTAGAAGGAGTCAATCTTCGATTGGTTTCCGGATCTGTCAAGAGGATTCTTGGTAATTCCTTTACTGTTCTTCATTGTTCATCTTTGTTCTTCAATATTATGAATACAACTTTGTTCTATTTCAATATATTGATTATGACTATGCTCTACTTGTTTATGTTTGCGATTATATTGTTCTTAGTTTATCGTAGTTATACGCTTGGCTTAGTTAGATTGGAATTATATACATGTTTAGGATCATATAGCGTTTATCCATCAGATCCATGGGTAAATGATAAATATTGTGTAGGCGTGGTGCTTAGACCATAATTATCTGCGATTGCACCTTATATGCCGGATCGTGGGGTGGTCCGCGATGGTGACAGCTTCGTTGGTTCTTATATAGTCCCCCTCCCGTGTGTAAGGCAGGCAGAGCAACATTATTACGGGGGAGTGATTGCTATGTTTCTCATCTTCCTTGATAATATCACTATGTATGGGCGTAGTCCTTTCTCGCAATGATTGCCAAGTGTACTTGCACTAACTATGATATGCTAGACTTTATAGTTAAGAATAACTTAGAAAATATCCTTGTAGTTCGTCCTAATACCATGCTAATGACTTGCTAGAATATCTGTTGAGGTGCTTATCATTATTATATGTGGCTAGCTGATCAGATTAATTATCTTTGTCACCATTCATACTTTATCTATATTTTATGTGACACTTACCCCTGTATGCAAGAGATAGATGAATGTTCTCACTTATACATGCAATGATTGATACTCATTCCTATATTCCATTCCATAATCAACTTTGATGTTAGTAATCCCTTCCCAGTGGTAAAAATATAAATAACGATACCTGGAATACTTCCCGGTTAAAATGCTACATCGGTATTAATCTGTGCGCTTGCAGATCTTATTTATTATTTATTTAGAAGAGCAGTTGCATATTTCAATACCGCGTCTCTCATGTCATGCTGGGGATGACAACTTGGCTTAAGTGGCATGAGGGATAGGTTCGACATTTTTGGCGCCGTTATTAGAATTAGAAAACTAAGTCTACTTTTGGTAATGACGTTAAGAATGCCCAACAAGCATTTTTGGCGCCGTTGCCGGGGAAGGTTGATTTACTAACAAGGAATGAATACGGAATTTGAGTCATCATTCGCATCATTAAGTGATTGAGATCATCAATTCTCCCATACAGATTTAACCCTATATTTTTCTATTATTATTGTTTTGCAGGGTGATGTATGAATAGAGGACATCTTCCAGAAAATTTTGTTGACAACCCCGAAGCATTAATTAGAGGGGCAAGAGCCAAGCTCAAGAAGTCAACACTTCGACGCAACACTTCATCCAATTCAGAAGACCGCCGAAGTTTCATCCGGAATTTGTCAACAGAGTTCGCAGCCATGGCGAACAAGACGATCTGCGAGTTCTCAGCTCCCACTACGGACAACATCCGCACTGGACCTGCCGCAGCCATCGACAAGAACTTTGAGCTCAAGCCAGTGCTCATCAACATGGTACAAGCCAACCAGTTTTGTGGGAAGCCGCACGAAGATGCAAGTTCTCATCTCCAACACTTCCTAGAGATTTGTAGCACATTCACTATATTAGATGTTCCCAGAGACGCCATACTACTTCGCCTTTTCCCATTCTCACTATTAGGGAGAGCGAAGTAGTGGTTCTACGCGACGAAGGATAAGAACACTACGTGGGCACTCTGCTCTACGAACTTTCTGGCTAAGTTCTTTCCCATGGGCAAGACCAATGCTCTCCGTGGGAAGATTACAAGTTTTCAGCAACAACATAATGAATCCGTTCCAGAAGCATGGGAGCGCTTTCAAGATTACATCCTAGAATGTCCCCATCATGGAATGGAGAGCTGGCTACTTATGCAGACTTTCTATCATGGGCTCATCACTAGTGCTCGTGAGACCATGGATGCTGCAGCTGGAGGCGCATTTCTATCACTCACCATACCACAAGCTACAGCCCTTGTGGAGAAGATGGCATCCAACCAAGGTTGGAACGAAGAGAGGACTCAAACTCGCAAGAAGGGTGGAGGTATGCACCAGCTCAAGGAGATAGACATGCTGTCTGCAAAGTTAGACCTACTCATGAAAAAGCTCGATGACAAAGCTGGAGACAAAAGAGAAGTCATGAACGTCTATGACTCTCACATGACTTTGTGAGGAATGTGGAGACACTGGACACTCAGGCAATCACTGCCCTGAGATGCTTGAGGATGCAAGGTACAACAACAACAACAACAACTACAACCGTCCTCAACAAAATCAAGGTTGGAATCAACAGAGGCCTAACTACTCAGGTAACTACTCAGGTAATTATCAAGGTAATAACTCTTACAATAACAATAATAATTTTCCACCCCTGAGAGAGTTAGTGTCTAATCAAGGAAAGCTAATGGATAACTTGTCTAAGAAATTGGCATCCAATGATAAAATACTAGAAAACATAAATAATAGAATGGATAATTTCTCTACTACCATCAAAAACCAAATTAGCTTTAATAAAATGATTGAATCTCAGTTAAATCAAATAGCTGCTGCTGTTCCTGCTACTAACCCCGGTATACCATCATAACCGGAAGGATTAGAATCTGCAAATCTTGTAGACATGTTTGATGCAGGTAACTATTGGAGTAATCCCGCTGTCGGAGTACATAATGACCTTCTGCCAGTCAAGAGAGGTGATCCAGGATGCCCCGTCATCCCGATCTCCATCGGCATGGTGGACTTCCCAGAAGCACTCTGTGACTTTGGCTCCAGCGTCAACATTATGCCCAGGGTACTCTATGAAAAATTCTTTACATATCCTTTATCAGAAACAACTATGTGTTTGCAGCTTGCAGATCGGACACTAAGCTTTCCTAAAGGAATATTAAAGAACATGTGTGTCCGAGTTGGTACCTCGTATGCTCCAGCTGACTTCGTGGTGACAGAGACTGGGTTCGATGAGAGGTCACCAGTTATTCTAGGAAGGCCATTCCTGAACACCTCGGGAGCTGTCATCTACGCCAGCACTGCGAAGATCAACTTCAACATCAAGGGGAGGAAGGAGACGTTTTCCTTCAAGAACAAGATTACACAAATCCCAGAGCAACCTCAACATGAACCAAGGAAGAGGACCAACAGGAGGAACAAGCAGAACAAGAACAACCAAGGATGGACCGAATCAGCTAAGATGGTCACTGCAGTTCAAGGAGGTCAAGATGGTCGACTCAAGTCGCCCTTCCTGAACAAGAAGGATGACCCAGGTATGCCAAGCATTGAGTGCTCAATCAATGAATACTCCTTTCAGAAGGCGCTCTGCGACACTGGATCAGGCGTCAACATAATGGCCACAGTCACCTATCAGCTCTTGTACGGGACCATGCCCTTAAAACCAACATACACTCAGCTCCAGATGGCAGATCAGACATCCCGAAAGGTCGAAGGTATAGTAACTGATGTCCCTGTTAAAATTAACGATCATTTTGTCCATACAGACTTTCAGGTCATTGACATGGGAGACGACGAGTACGATCCACCCATCATCCTAGGAAGACCGTTCCTAGGCACCGTCAAAGCAATCATCTACATTGGAACCGGAGAAGTCTATATGCATTTCCCCTCTGAGAAGGTACGCCGCTACTTTAATGACCCTAACTATATAGTTGAAGATTCTAAGCAGGTCAGGACAAGAAGAAGACGACGTAACCGTAACCAAAGGAGGCAAACCATCAAGGATGTATGGGCAGACTATGAAGGAGAGGTCATAAGGCCCGAGGATACACAACAGGAGATCGAAGCACCAAGTCGGGTATGGAAAGTGAAGACAGTTACACAAGAAGAGGAGGCACTGCCGGAACCACTGTCTACGCCACCCAAATCCCAGGACAACTAAGAAGAAAAGAAGTCCTGTTCGGAGGACTTAAAAACACCGAACGCCGTGCCAAGAGGTAAACTTGGTAGTTATCATTTTCCCTTTAATTATTGCTCAGTTAATCATGTTCATTCTGTCTAAAAAAATGTTGAAAACAGTAAGCCCCATGTGAGTATGCGAGTGGCATAAAACCCATAAGTACATTCACTGTGGTGGCATAAAAATAATAATAATATATATTTTTCTGTTCTATAAAAATGAAAATAAAAATAGAGAGTGACATTTATCAAGGAAGCTCAAACATGATAAAGGCTAGATATTTATGCTAACGCTTAATCAAGTTCCATAAAGCTTTGTTGTCTATTTGAGCTCCACAGAATTCAGGAAGACTAGCAGATAGAGGACATCCTAATCGCTGTCAAGGTGCTGCCGACATTCAAATACACCTCTGCACCTGCTAGCTACATCAGAAGAAATTACGTCAAGATCCAGCTTGGGGGAGAGCACCCCCATTTATCCCGATAAGTATTTTTATCTACATTTATACCTATGCTTTATTAAAATAAAAAGATGCATAATCATGAAAACCCAAATAAATATTTTGTGTTTATATATATTTTCTTAGTTTAATAAATAAATAAAGTAGCTATGCTAAACTGAATCTTGAAAATAAAACTCTAGCATGGATATGATGAATAGTTGCTCTGCCTAATTTTCAAATTTGTTCTCTCTCTAGTTTAGACATAACTATTATAATTTAAAACTGGCTCTAAACCTGAACTAGTGGGAAGAGAACTTGATCTGGAGAATTATATCTTTAAAAAAAATCTTTAAAATGTTGCATGATGAGTTCCTGTATGATGAGAGTTTAAATTCCTACCACAGCCATATATACATGCTTGTTAGATTAAGAGCCGCACTTTTACTACTTACTGCTTATGGACATTGAGTGTGGTCGAGCTGTGTAGACCCTTAGGAACTTGTCATGTGGTTAAAATCAAGATTCACTTGCACGTTCACTCATACATGCTGCTTCTACTCCGGAAGTACGCATCCACATATATCCACTCATTTCCATCTCCAGATTCACCCAAAATTATTCTACTCCTGACCCAGGAGAGAATAGCCAAAAACATTATCCCATTCCTGTTATTCCCTGTGAAGTTAATGCTCAAGTCATTTCTACTACCACTTGCTATATTTTCAAAAGAGGGAGATTGCTCTAAAAAACGAGGAAATAAAAAGGAGCAAGTGCTCGGAACCTCGAAGAAAGAAAAAGTGAGACGAGAGGTAAAAATGGACAAGTGTCCGACAGTAGAATTAGGGGTACAAGATACCCACCTGAGAGAAAAAAAATATATAGAGCATCTCATTCCCCTTAAAAGTTTTAAAAAGCAAGAAAGGTATGTATTCTCTCAAAAAAAGCATTAGACTTTTGCTATCACCATCATCACCATACACCACTCATTCACCACACATGCACATCTTGATTTGACTTATTGACTTGTTTCTCTGGATCCATGGTTTGACTATGCAATAAATGTTCTATGAGTATGTATACTGTATCTCCCACCTATGAGCTCCAGATATCAAAGCCTTATTAGAGTAGGGTGAGAGAGAAGGCAATGTCACTACGCCTTATACCATAAATACCACATACTTTGAGAGAGAAGGCATATACCATTACTGCATTAGTATGGATCCAGAAATACCACAAAAGAGAGACCCGAGAAAGTCATACAAGGAATCTCTGAGTTTTATTTGAAAAATCTACAAAAAACTCCAGAGCTATAGCTGATCAAGAATAAGAGACATGGCGTTTGACTAGACCGTTCTATCTTTTAACCACTCAAGATGCAGGTGACGGTTGCAAGCCCCATGGTGAAAGGTAAAATGAGTAAGTTTTAAGTCTTGACAGTTTACTCTAACTCAGGGATGAGACCTTATTTGAAAGCATATGTACCGTCAATGTTCAAAGGCATTGCAGCAACTTCTGATCCATAATGAGTCTATCCTTGCTCAGGGACGAGCAAGAGGTAAGCTTGGGGGAGTTTGTTGACGGTCCTTAAGTACCAAATATAGTTATTAAATAAATAAAGAAAAGGATCCAAATGCAACCAACACCTAGACTTAGGGTTTTATCTGACAGAATTCCACGAGTTTTGGTGTTTGTCTGTTTCTGCAGGGGGTTATCAGAAAATACGGAGGAAAGGCCCACAAGTCGGGTTTACATAGAGATAATAACGTGTTCACCGATTTTCTATCATCTAGAAGACTCCAGAAGCCATGAGATCGAACGGGAGGCCGAACGGGCCCGGAGGCAGGGCGCCCGCCCTGCTCCCTAGGGCGCCCGCCCTGGCCTGAGAGCCAATCAGGCTCCGTCTCGCGGATTATGCTCCACCGACCTAAGGGATCAAGGAAAACCGTGTGATTAATGTCGGTTTGATCCGACGGCCCACGTTCACTTGAGGGGGCTATATAAGCAGGACCCCTAGCCCCTGGAGGAGGCACTCCCTCATTCTCAATTCCTCAAACCCTAATCTCAGGAGGAGAGTCTCTGATCAAGCCCTAGAGCCACCACATCAACTAGATCTCTAGTATAGCATAGCTACATAGGATTAGAACTAGAAGGAGTCAATCTTCGATTGGTTTCCGGATCTGTCAAGAGGATTCTTGGTAATTCCTTTACTGTTCTTCATTGTTCATCTTTGTTCTTCAATATTATGAATACAACTTTGTTCTATTTCAATATATTGATTATGACTATGCTCTACTTGTTTATGTTTGCGATTATATTGTTCTTAGTTTATCGTAGTTATATGCTTGGCTTAGTTAGATTGGAATTATATATATGTTTAGGATCGTATAGCGTTTATCCATCGGATCCATGGGGAAATGATAAATATTGTGTAGGCGTGGTGCTTAGACCATATTTATCTATGATTGCACCTTATATGCCGGATCGTGGGGTGGTCCACGATGGTGACAGCTTCATTGGTTCTTATATAGTCCCCCTCCCGTGTGTAAGGCAGGCAGAGCAACATTATTACGGGGGAGTGATTGCTATGTTTCTCATCTTCCTTGATAATATTACTATGCATGGGCGTAGTCCTTTCTCGCAATGATTGCCAAGTGTACTTGCACTAACTATGATATGCTAGACTTTATAGTTAAGAATAACTTAGGAAATATCCTTGTAGTTCGTCCTAATACCATGCTAATGACTTGCTAGAATATCTATTGAGGTGCTTATCATTATTATATGTGGCTAGCTGATCAGATTAATTATCTTTGTCACCATTCATACTTTATCTATATTTTATGTGATACTTACCCCTGTATGCAAGAGATAGATGAATGCTCTCACTTATACATGCAATGATTGATACTCATTCCTATATTCCATTCCATAATCAACATTGATGTTAGTAATCCCTTCCCAGTGGTAAAAATATAAATAACGATACCTGGAATACTTCCCGGTTAAAATGCTACATCGGTATTAATTTGTGCGCTTGCAGATCTTATTTATTATTTATTTAGAAGAGCAGTTGCATATTTCAATACCGCGTCTCTCATGTCATGCTGGGGATGACAACTTGGCTTAAGTGGCATGAGGGATAGGTTCGGCATTTTTGGCGCCGTTATCAGAATTAGAAAACTAAGTCTACTTTTGGTAATGATGTTAAGAATGCCCAACACTTGCTCACATGTCATCACAGCATTTAAATGCAGGGGACTAGACCAAGAAAATGAGAAGTTCATGTCTCCATTGTATCTCATGTCGAACACTCTGAAAGTGTGGGAGTCAACCTTCGAGCCCTACCTAGATCTGACACATTATGGCCTCTGTACTATGGGTTGGATTATGTTCCCGATCCGGACCTTCTACGGATAGAGAAGGGTAGAAGGAAGAAAAAGCAGCTCCGAGGAGTTATGGACAAATCCAATGGGTATGGTGAAGATATGTATGGTTTTGGAGACTTCGATGAGGCACCGGGTGAGGTCCGTTGCTCAAAATGCCACAAAACCGGTCACACTGCTGCCACTCATGACAAACATAAGAAGGCAACCACATTACGAACACGTAACGGAAGTTCTAGTGGTTCTAAATGTATAAAGGTACATAGGTTAAGTTAATTGATGCTTATATATTTCTTGCATTTGTTACTTGTTCTTTTAAGCATATTAATTGTTCTTCATATTTCAATTATTGTAACATTTTGTTATTGTTTTACCTTTTTTCAGGATGGCGCAGCGGCAATACCCCCTTCTTGACCCCTACTACGACAAGGACCACCGAGGCCACTTGATGGCCAATGGGGGCAAGGTAAGTGATTCACACTCTTATTTCCATTGTATAGTGCATGTGTAAAATCCACTATCGCTTCAATGGTTGTTGACATTGCTTGCTTGTTTGCAGGTGTTGCCCCCGCTGCATCCACGCACTCACAAACCACTAGACTAGGATGAGTGCTACGCCCGCTACCTAGCAAGAGCCGGGTTTCTCAGTTTGGCTTGAGCTATCGTTGCTGGACTCCCAGAAATGGATGGTCCACTTATCACTGCCTTAGTCGATAGGTGGCGTCCGGAGACCCATAGCTTCCACCTCCCTTGTGGAGAGATATCTCTGCTACTGCAAGATGTTGGCTACATTCTGTGCCTTCGCTTGGACGGTCCTATGGTGACAGGGATGATCAACACTGAGAACTAGAAGGACATGGTGCACCAGTTTACCGGCCACTATCCTCCTGACCCAGAAGAAGGAAAGAAGGCCCACAAGACCTCAGGTGTGAGTTCGTTGTGGTTGCGGCAATGCTTCAATAGGTGCCCACAAAACATAGCTGACGAAGTCATTGAGAGGTACGCTCGTGTTTGGCTATGGCACATGGTGGCATGCTTTCTTCTTCCGGACGCTTCTGGGAACACCGTCTCTTGGATGGTGTTACCATAGCTCAGTGAGCCATGGGAGAACATCACCCTCTAAGTTGGGGGTCTGCCACTCTCACATGGTTGTATCGGCAACTATGTGAGGGATGTAGGAGGGGCAGGAAGACTTCAAACATAGGTGGCTGCACCTACTTGCTTCAAATTTGGATTTGAGAGAGCGTCCCAATTGGCCGGACACATAGAGGCCCAATTCCAGTAAGTTATCCACTCTTGTTCTACTGCTTTTCTTTGTTAAAATACATGAATTGGGCTGTTCTTTTCTTTACCAGGCATGGACACATGGTGATTCTTGGCCTCCCGTGTGCTACCTTTGCACAAAACTAAGTGCGTTAAGGGTGAGCCAGAACGGCGCTACCTACAGTACTTGAACCACCTGGATGTTCTAACTCCAAATCAGGTACATTTTAGCACCCATGGTTCTATATGTTTTCATACTTAATAAGGGTCATGTACTAATCGTCACAATGTTCAGGTTGAATGGACTCCATAAGACAGGGCCGAGGTACAGAACTTGCAGGTTCCCCCCATATTGAGGCGGAGAAGCAGCTGTGGCGATCCAATGTCCCGATGATCCTGTACTACGTAGTGGAGCACCACCTACCCTAAAGAGTCATGAAGCAGTTCGGTAGGAAACAAGAGTTTCCTCTACAGCATGAGTACACGAGCCGAGAGTTGCATGAGTAAGAAACTTGACATTTCTTTCCATATGTCTCAACATTGCATGGTTCCTACTTGTGTCCTCCATAACTCATGTGTCCTCAATATAGGTGCTCGAGGAAGAAAAGGTTCGGTGGCGGCAATGATAGGCTCTAGAAACATTCGAAGTGTGTCGAGCAATGGATGAACAAAGAGCGGGTCAAACCGACTAATGGGGCTTGGTCTTTGCCCAACGAGTACCGTGAGTACCTCCTCTGGCTTCACAGAACCAGCAGAGTCCATGTTAAACCTTTGGCATTGAGCATTCCAATAGACGAAGGAGAGAGTGACGACAAAGACCCCTATGATATCATAACAAGGATAGGTGTGCAGCTGGAAAGAGCTCCTCTTGAGAACTACATGGTAAGCACTAAATTGCAACTGTGCCATCTGAAATCATAAGTTGACAACCTTGTTCTAACGGAGCTTATGCAACAACTGCATGCAACTCAGCTAGCTTACCTTTCGAATGAAGCTGGAGTATACCTTGGACGTGTAGCAGGACATGAAGGTACTTACCTTCAAGAATTTGCATAGGTACTACCCCGTTGACCATGTTGTTTAAAATGCACCCGAAACCATCATGTACTAAATTAGCACTTCACAATGACATGTTTGTAGAAGGTGCTGACATTTACTCGATGCATGGGTTGCAAGTTGAGGTGCATGAGAGCCGAAGATGTTCAAGTTCCACTACACCAAGCCCCGCAAGGAGGAGAAGACAGTTCAAAGGAAGCGCGACACACTGATAGACCAGAGGGCTCCTGTTCTAGAGCTAGGGTTGACAAAGTTGATGAGGACACAAGTGATGAAGACTTCGATGATCCAACGTATGGGCAGGAGGTGGTTGGGGTTCCCAAATGTTTGATGCTCCTGTTCCAACCCAAACTCAGGTGCGTGTCATCAGCTTTAAACCAGTTGTGAAGTAGTAGTCCACATGACCATCATATGAAAACATACTAGTGACCATACATGAAGTTAGTATTTCCATTCATACTCTACAAAGAACTAGTAGATCACCCTCTATATGTGCTTGTCTATGTGTTTTGTAGGGTTCGTCCCAACGCTCCACAGAAGCCCCACGACAAAACTTGCGACGCCGTGCCCGTGATCACACCGACATTGGCACTCCTAATCTACAACCCACACATCCAGACCGCGAGTGTCATCGAAAGCAACCCTACACGCCAGCCCCATGAGTATGAGGTGGACTATTAAAAACATTTGGACTTTGTGAAATATGTGCACTTTGTGGAGTATGTCATGCATGTGGACCTTAAGTGGCAGTCATTGAACCTTTGTCTATGAACTATGTGGATTCTATGTGAACTATGTGCTATGTGAACTGTGTGCTATGTGAACTGTCGATTCTATGTGCTATGTGAACTGTGGATATGTCAACTTTCATTGAAGTGTTGAAATAGTGGAAGGAAAAAGGAAAAAAATTCCCAGATCTATCGCGCCAAGGCAGGCAGCACGACAGCCATAAGCTACCACTATACAAATTGTTGTCACGCCAGAGTCGACGGCACGGCAGGCCTGTCGCGCCAGATCCCACGGCGCGACGGGATGGACAGGCCCAACCTGGACCTTACTGGAATGATCCAGTAGTTGGCGCGACAGCGTTGCGCCACCCGCGGTGGCGCAACAGAGCGACGTGTCGCGCCAGAGCCCTCGGCGTGACGGGATGGCCAGGCCCAACCCAGACCTTACTGGAATGATCCAGCAGTTGGCGTGCCAACATCATGCCACCTGATATGGTGCGACAAAGACATGGTCATGCCACCTTGTGTGGCGTGATAGAATGACTGTTAGTTTCAATCCCGAAATGGTCCTTCTCTATTTTAAGTGTTCCATCTTCGTCATGAATTTTTCTTGAATCGCGACCTTTTGGCTCAACTATCCTAGTTTTGCCGAAGGAGGAACCTCCCTTTTCACCTTCAATTGGTGCAAATATGCGAAATTTCTTAGTTTTCATGGAGGACTATATCCAATAATCGGTGCTGTATGGTTGAGCGACCTTTTTGACATACCATATATATCATCTACCATAAACCTACTACCATATATTGTTAACAACAAAAGGTCATCATCATGATCATCACTTACACTATTCTTCCATCATATATAGAAGTAGTACCAAATGCCATGGGCATCTACTAAACAAGGCAGGCAATCCATAGTGCCAAACCTATGGCCACTTGCAAAATTACTTACAACACAAAGTAATTGTGGCAGAACCACCTAGTCTAATGCCCTCCCAAGAGTACTCGTCTTCCATTAGACCCTAAGTACCCCAGGGAGAACACTAAACTAAGTGACTCCGTCGAGCACACCGCAAGGGAGAACTCGAAGATCCACATTTTTACATCAGGATCACAAATGAGAGAGTAAAGCTTACAACAACCTTGTCATGGCTTACATCACTTTTAATACAACAGCAGAGCAATTCATTATGTAGTTATGACAGTGGAATATAAAACATTATTAGAGTTCAGCGGAAATGAAACCATTTAATGAAAAGTTAAACATTAACAAGAGGTAAACATTTAACATGATGATATTGTATAAGCAGAGAGTGATAACAAGTCAATAGTGTTTTCCTTGTAAACTTTTGGCGAGAGTTTTAATAAATAAACTCTACTCCGCATCGCCAAGGAAATCCTCGCTGAGCCCACCAGGAGGTTTCCACACACAAGTGTCAGCTAATCAGCACCTGCCACCTGCATCAGGGTAGAACAAACCCTGAGTACTCCATTGTACTCCGCAAGACTTACCCGTCAGGAGGAAAGAAAAAGACTCCAAGGATCATGCAAGGCTTTCTGGCTTGTGGGTTTCTTGTTTGCAAGAGGCAGCGCTAAAGGTGTATCCTTAATTTGTTTCTTTTAATATCCGTATTATGTTCTTATCCAACCTTCTATGTAAGCACCTGGTCTATAATCAAGCAGGGTTGAGCAACAGAACCATTTCCTCATCTTTCAACTTCCAGTTCTTACTACGATGCCAGAGCGTAGTCAAGCTGTACCATCACGCAGAAACAGCGATTCACGAATCAATATGCCCAGTTGGGTGCCCCGAAAACACATGCCTCGCTTGTACCCCGGGCACAAGCAAGACCAACCCGTTTCACTCCTATCAAGGGGTCCAGGTCCCCGTCCAAGCTCGGACTCTAAGCCCCCAACACTGCAGGCCCAGCCTCAGTATGGTGCTTAGACCTCCTCAACCCAATATATATAACCACCCTGAAAAGCCGGTCCAGAAAGAACCGGAACCCATGACAAGAGAGAAACAAGTCTTCCTAGCCCCCATCCGCTAGTATATGCTCAGGACAATAAATCTGTGACTTGACCAGGGTCCATGCAACGAAGGGTCCTTAAATGACACAGGCGGAACAAATGCAACCAGAGCCCTGCTCTGTTGCCCAACCAGGTCCAAGTCCATCCAACCCGTCCCGCCCGGTCTCCAATTATCCATATACATTTATATTCCATGTGATAGTAACATGATACTAGTAACAATATTCTAATTCCTATCTCTCGCGAGTGACAGGCAATCACTCGACTTCTACCGGAGTCCTATAGCATAGCAATCTGCACGATCCTGACATACTAGTAAGACTCATGGGATCAAGATATTTATATGCAAGTGGGTTTCATTCAACTCCTTTAAACTTAATGCACAAGCATAAAATAAAGTGCAGAATAATAGGGGTTATGCACCGGGGTTTGCCTGGGTAGAAAATAACCAAGTTAGCATTCTAACATGATGACACAATCATCAGGACACCACCTTTCCGTTACTCCAGTTGACTCCACGATCCATCGTCGTCCCTATTATGATATATGCAGATGCAACGCAGGGACATAAGTTCACAACGATAAATACAACTAGAAGAACACGATACGCTTCGCAAGCTCCCGAGCCAACTCTAACGTACTAGGCTACACACCCCTAACGTCGAATAAGACATTAGCTACGCGAACCCAAAGGGTTGCTTTATTCAATTTATCAATTTAATAGATAGCTAACTAGGGCCCAGTAACTATGCTAGCAAACTAATTATTTAGGGAGCTCCAAAATTACAGAGAGCAGATAATGATATTAGGAGTTTACTGTAAATTTTTAGAGTCAACACTTTTACCATTTTCTTACAAAAATTCGCACAAGTTTATTCTTAGCAATATTAAGCATTTTAGAATAATTAGCGAACTCCTAAAAATATTATACAACTATGTGGACAAAAGCATACTAACAGTCAGAGCATGATTTTAGGAGCCTAACAAAATTGGTTTCGAAATTTTTGGATACCTACACAATTAGATATTAATTTCACAAGTTTAACTTAGAACTAATTTAGAAAAGCATTTAGAATTTGAAATGGGCTGGCGGCAACTAAACCCGCCATAGCGGCCCAAGCCGCCCACGCGGAGGCGCGACCGCGCGTGATCAGCCGGCCCAGCCGACGGCCCAGGTCGGGGAGCCCGCGTGCGCGCTGGTGTTTAAGCAAAATAGCCCCTGGTCTAAACTGATACTACAAGACTCCACCGCGTACTATTGCACCAGAGGACCGCTTTGCAAGGAACACCCCCAACAAACCTATCTTCATAAAGCGCCGGTCCCTGACGTCCCCTGTGCGCGCCGACGCGGCTCCGGTTGGCATGGCGCCCGCTCACCGGTCACCGAAGAGGGACCCTGACCCCCACCCTGCGAGCTGACGAGCATCCCGAGGTCAAGGCAAACACTAAGGCGGCGTTAGGAAGCCAAACGATGGTCCCTAACTCGCTGCCCGCGGTGGCGGACCAACCACCACGGCGGCGTGTCCGTTCCCGCGAACCTACGCGCTGACGGGGAGGTAGAGGCGGCGGGGAAGCAATAGGGTCTCACCACTGTCCACGCTACGGTGGTGGTTGAGGCGGAGAGGTGCCGAGGCGTCCTGACCACGCGCGACTGATCCGCGCAGCGGTGCCCCGAGCGCGGCATCGGCGCGCCACCGCACCGAAGGCGAGCTTTCCGGCCAAGACTGCACGGCACCAGAGGGCGTGAGTCAAGGCGAGTTCAGAGCCATAAGCAATTGAAATAACTCCGCTCCAAGCCTACCTCTCTCCCCAGTCCACGGTCATGGCGGCGAACATGGCCGGCGGCGCGAACAAGCCTGGATGTGGGCGGGGCACATCGCTAGCTCCCTAAGCTACACTTAGGCGCGAGGGGACGTTGCGAAACCGACCGATTGCCGAGGAGGGGAGCGAGCAGCGGCCTTGCACCCGACGCAACTGTGAAGTGGCACACGAACGAGCCGTGTGAGATAAAAATCTGGCGGTTCCGACCGACGAGTCAGTGCCAACATGGGTGCACAGGTGCTGAGATGGAAGTGGACATGGCGTGTCGTGAAGAGAAATGGCGTGGCCCGTCCCAAGCGGAGCGCCCAGGCGACGGCTAGCGGGGACACGCGAGACAGGGCATCCCATCGCCATTACTCCCGGACCCTCGATCAGCCAAGCGGCAGCTGCACCTGTCCCCGTCCTGGTGAGCGGTGAATCGGAGGGCGGTGAAGGTGCCACGAGAGTCCCCCGATGGCGCCCAGAAGCGGCAGCCCAGCTCGACCCCACGGAGACGGCCGAAGTCAACCCCTCCCCGCTCGATGGGTGGCCAGGGCCAGCAGGCCGGTCACGGGCACGTCCACGGCCAAGGATGGCCGACTCGAACGGACAGGCAGCCCCAGCTGTCCAGAGCGTGGCTCAGCGCGGCCAGGCGCGCCAGAGCGCACCGACACATGGTGACCGCGGCCAACAGCCCCAAAGGCCGGAACTCAGTTGAATTTTACTCGTTTCACAGAGATTTTTCACGAGTAGGGCGACACCCAACGTGACCGTAACATACACCATGCGCAAGTACTCGTCCTGGGCAACAAAAGCGCCAAAACATGAGGCTAGTGTTCAAACATTTTTGTTAGAATTCGAATGCCAAAATGGCAGTGTCCTAAGGTTTTCGGACGCGCTCGATTTAGCTCTAAAAGCCAAATTTAAATTCCCAATTAAAGAGCTCACACTTCTATTGAACAACACTTATTTACCAAAACAAAAGTGACGTTTCCATCTACTCGACTTGCACTTCCGTTCGCATTAAGTATTACGTACAGTGGTATTTTATTTTTGTTTCTAAAAATCGCTTCTCACGCCAACTAATTAAAACAACATATTGTTCTATTTTTCTAATTATAGTCTCATTAACATGTTTTCACACAAACCAATTTAATCGACGTTATCTGCTTATCATTTATGCGAGGTAAAAGATTTTTTAAAACCTGAGAACTCGTTTACTTATTTTCTCTTAGGTTTTACGCAAGATGCTAAGCGATTCGTAACACCAGAGGTGTTACAATCAACCCCCCTTAAAAAGAATCTCGTCCCGAGATTCAGAGCAAGAATCAGAAAAGGGGAAATTTGATTTCACTTCTTAGCAGAGATTACAAAAGGGGATCACACAGCTTCGAAGACTACAACACTCAGGGATCTAGAGGTATCACGGCTAAGAGCAAACTGATACAACTCACAACCTCTCTAGAAAACGACGAAAACGGGGACAGTGGAGGAGCAATAGGAAAATGATTATCCAGAACATGGCGTTTGCCCAGCAGATCCAGAAACAAGAGACCAAGAACTCGAACATCGCGAACCCTAAAACCTAATTAACCCGAGGTGAACTTGAACTCCTTCAATGGAAACAGATCCCTTCTTCTTGAGCTACACCATCCCCTCAGACTGGTGGCCTTAGATCTGCAGCAATGGCTGGATTTCGTAGCCCTGCCTCCAACCACTTCCTTCCCAACTGCTCCCGAGCTCCTTCCACCTGAGTGCTACCGGAGGAGAGCAATTCTACGTGCTCTACTTCGGATCTGAGGGTGGGATGAAGGAGAGGCAAACAGGGTGGCATTTATAGACTGGTGGATGGAGGTGGTGGCGTAGCGCACCGAAAACGGAGGCGGCATGGGGATAAAGGAGAAAGGACGGGATGGGGTTCGCTCGACAAGGAGGCGTGCGAGCGACACACCAGCGAGAAGAGAAATGAGAGAGAGGGGGGTCCGATACGGGAACGAGGGTGAAAATTCAAGAGCCAACAATGGTGCCGGGGAAAGAGGGGCGTACAGTGCAAGGGGTGAGGCGAGTGCGGCGCCATGCTGTAGCCACCCGAGCACGACTCACGTGAGTCCCGCCACCGGTGGCTTCCATAGGACACACAGTGACAGTGACACGGCAGGTGTAGAGCGGTCACCGGACACAGGGGCAACGTCCCATCGGTGTTCCAATTACTCCAGATCACTGGTGGCTATGCTTTCTTTGTCGCTCTTCTCCCTATTTTCCTGTTGAATCCAACTTGCACAAGCCTTTCATACACACTGAGATCAGAACATACATGCTTCTTCCAAACCCCGTTAACTCGGTCACAAACATGAGAGCAATACTCCATCAACCCGTCGTGGATTTCCCGTTAGAACACCAGGATGTTTTTGCCATGGAGAAAATCGGTAGCACGAGTGGTACTGCGGTGTAACTTAGCAACAGTGCTTGGTCAACAACCTCGATACCAGCACATGTCGAGTGACACAACCCTATGGTCGCAATCCACAGGTGGCCCTCGGTTCCGTCGCGGCACCATAAGCTATTAACTAAACAACTATTACCAACTTACTCACAATAAAAGCAGTGGGGTCATAGACCACAAAATTAGAAAAAGGATTGCAAAGAATTTAAAACAACAAGGGTTCCTTTTCAAATCAAGGAACAAGGAGCTTAAATCCCAAGGCGGATTTAAATCAAGGGGATCCAAGTGTTCTACAGGGACATCCACAATTAGTCGATACAGTGTCCTCTGCCATTCAAACGTGGCTGATCTGCTGTATCAGAAAACTGCTCCTCTTGCAACCTGCTTGCGGTCACCTCAAGAACCCTAAGCACGTATATCACGGCCGAAAGGCAACTCGACGCAAACAACACACGGATAAGCAATTACTCCTTCCAACGGTCATACAGGGTGCAACATACAGGCACTCACTCTCTCGTACTCGACACATCACTTGCATCTTACGACTAGATGGCCCTAACAACTCGAACGAAAGACAACGGAAGGATTACAACACTAGAGGACCACGATGAAAACACTACCAGCTACGGTTACATCTCCCCTAGGACGACTAATCCACTTCGTCGGGGTGAACGACTTCATTCCGGGGCTCTTAGGGCTCTTTTGCTGCACTGAGCTACGGATCCGCTTCTTCTCCTGGCAGTGGCTGGGTGAGGGGAAAGAAAGGCTCTAACTCTGAGACCTCTGTGGGTGGAGGTGCTGGCGGTACAGCAACACCAGTCCTCCTTCTCTCCAGCGGATGGACAGGGATTCCCTCCAGGATTAAGGGTTCCTGCCTTTCCGTGGCGAGTGTCCTTCGCTTGGCCCTTGTGGCAAGATAGGCGTCCTCTAGCTCCTGGGCATGACGGTCTTCATCCACCTGGACGGCTTCTGCCATGGCCGCCTCTCAACTCTCCGCGGCTGCTAGATTGGCATGGGCTTCCGCAAGCTGCACTTTGAGCATCCTGGAGAAGATCTCGGCTTCCTCAGCTCGGCGGAGACAGTCCCTTAGCTCCGAGGCCTGCCAGTCGTACTGCTCATCCAGGGCCAGCAAGTACGAGGTCAGGTGCACCAAGGTCGGGTTGTCCTCTTGCACGTCTGGACCTTGCAAAGTCTCCATGCGAGCCCTCCATACCCGCCGATTCTTGTCCCAAGGTGGAAAGAACCACATGGGGGTACGAGCAATGGGCCCTTCAAAGATGTGGCAGAGATGCCGCAGAGCTTTGCGGGCCGCAACTTGGTAGGTGTCGCCAAAGCGAAACCCAGTTGTGGTCACATTCCAAGCTTCAGTGATATCGGGGAACTCCTCACTCTTGCCAATGTAGACGGTGACCTTACACCGCTCAGTGCCACGCTTCATGTACTCACGGCCCTCATACTCGGGACGCTCCCGAATGCTGAGCTTTTGAAGGGTGGCATATAGGATTTTGGGAAAACCCTTGGTATTCAGGCAGTAGCTGCTAACCCAAACTCCTACCATCCTTAGTGGGTGGTGGTTGCAAGGAAGGCTTGAAGAGGAGTTGGCTCTAGGGAAAAGGGCTAAGTGAGCTGGGATGCACCAGATGATGGTTCCAAGCGGCTAAGTCTGCCCTCATATAAAGGCAGAGCGGCCAGAGGTCCTGTCGAAGTCCATCCTAGAGCCATGCACGGGCTAGTAAAAGTGAACAGCAAGATCTCCACACGCGCACGACGAGCGGTAACCGGGTCATAAAGGGCTAGTACGGCTGTAAGACAGAGGTTCGACTAGAGCGCAGAAGGGGGTACGACAACGTATGGGCCAGACAGGCGTGAACTAACAGGCGTGCGCGACGCACGAGACTACAGCACCATCGTGGCTACGCTGACAAAGACTGGTTGACCTCAATAACTATTGCACAACAGCGTATGCATGAATGCACGTCCTATCCGTCCTTACACTGTTACCGACATATAGGGCAACCGTTCTCAGAGTTTTGGCACATCGTGCTCTCCCTAGAACTAGTCGATGCTAGCGAACTAGTCTCGGGGTTAGGGTACCTGCAGAAAACTTGATTAGGCCTAACTAAGTCAGTAGAGTGCCATCTATCCTGGATACATAACCATAGTAATAGGGCTACTTATATAACTTCGCATGCAATCGTCCTAACTTTTTGAAAAGAATTTGTTGTCAAATTTTTAATTTAGAAACGGCTTTGAAGCTTTATTGTCTCATTTATGCTCTGATACCACCTGTGGCAGAACCGCCTAGTCTAATGCCCTCCCAAGAGTACTCGTCTTCCATTAGACCCTAAGTACCCCAGGGAGAACACTAAACTAAGTGACTCCGTTGAGCACACCGCAAGGGAGAACTCGAAGATCCACATTTTTACATTATGATCACAAATGAGAGAGTAAAGCTTACAACAACCTTGTCATGGCTTACATCACTTTTAATACAATAGCAGAGCAATTCATTATGTAGTTATGACAGTGGAATATAAAACATTATCAGAGTTCAGCGGAAATGAAACCATTTAATGAAAAGTTAAATATTAACAAGAGGTAAACATTTAACATGATGATATTGTATAAGCAGAGAGTGATAACAAGTCAATAGTATTTTCCTTGTAAACTTTTGGTGAGAGTTTTAATAAATAAACTCTACTCCGCATCGCCAAGGAAATCCTAGCTGAGCCCACCAGGAGGTTTCCACACACAAGTGTCAGCTAATCAGCACCTGCCACCTGCATCAGGGTAGAACAAACCCTGAGTACTCCATTGTACTCCGCAAGACTTACCCGTCAGGAGGAAAGAAAAAGACTCCAAGGATCATGCAAGGCTTTCTGGCTTGTGGGTTTCTTGTTTGCAAGAGGCAACGCTAAAGGTGTATCCTTAATTTGTTTCTTTTAATAGCCGTATTATGTTCTTATCCAACCTTCTATGTAAGCACCTAGTCTATAATCAAGCAGGGTTGAGCAACAGAACCATTTCCTTATCTTTCAACTTCCAGTTCTTACTACAATGCCAGAGCGTAGTCAAGCCGTACATCACGCAGAAATGGCGATTCGCGAATCAATATGCCCAGTTGGGTGCCCCGAAAACACACGCCTCGCTTGTACCCCGGGCACAAGCAAGACCAACCCGTTTTACTCCTGTCAAGGGGTCCAGGTCCCCATCCAAGCTCAGACTCTAAGCCCCCAACACTGCAGGCCCGGCCTCAGTATGGTGCTTAGACCTCCTCAACCCAATATATATAACCACCCTGAAAAGCCGGTCCGGAAAGAACTGGAACCCATGACAAGAGAGAAACAAGTCTTCCTAGCCCCCATCCGCTAGTATATGCTCAGGACAATAAATCTGTGACTTGACCAGGGTACATGCAACGAAGGGTCCTTAAATGACACAGGCGGAACTAATGCAACTAGAGCCCAGCTCTGTTGCCCAACTAGGTCCAAGTCCATCCAACCCGTCCCGCCCGGTCTCCAATTATCCATATACATTTATATTCCATGTGATAGTAACATGATACTAGTAACAATATTCTAATTCCTGTCTCTCGCGAGTGACAGGCAATCACTCGACTTCTACCGGAGTCCTCTAGCATAGCAATCTGCACGATCCTGACATACTAGTAAAACTCATGGGATCAGGATATTTATATGCAAGTGGGTTTCATTCAACTCCTTTAAACTTAATGCACAAGCATAAAATAAAGTGCAGAATAATAGTGGTTATGCACCGGGGCTTGCCTGGGTAGAAAATAACCAATTTAGCATTCCAACATGATGACACGATCATCAGGACACCACCTTTCCGTTACTCCAGTTGACTCCACGATCCATCGTCGTCCCTATTATGATATATGCAGATGCAACGCAGGGACATAAGTTCACAACGATAAATACAACTAGGAGAACACGATACGCTTCGCAAGCTCCCGAGCCAACTCTAACGTACCAGGCTACGCACCCCTAACGTCGAATAAGACATTAGCTACCCAACAAGTATTTTGGCTACGCGAACCGAAAGGGTTGCTTTATTCAATTTATCAATTTAATAGATAGCTAACTAGGACCCAGTAACTATGCTAGCAAACTAATTATTTAGGGAGCTCCAAAATTACAGAGAGCAGATAATGATATTAGGAGTTTACTGTAAAATTTTTAGTGTCAACACTTTTACCATTTTATTCTTAGCAATATTAAGCATTTTGGAATAATTAGCGAACTCCTAAAAATATTATACAACTATGTGGACAAAAGCATACTAACAGTCAGAGCATGATTTTAGGAGCCTAACAAAATTGGTTTCGAAATTTTTGGACACCTACACAATTAGATATTAGTTTGACAAGTTTAACTTAGAACTAATTTAGAAAAGCATTTAGAATTTGAAATGGGCTGGCGGCAACTAAATAAAATAAATAACTTCAATATTTGAATAAATTTATTAGATAAGTTAAGTTGTTGTTAATTTAAATATAGAAAATTGTGGGTTTAATTTTTTTTATATTAATTTGATAATGTGGTGTTTGTGTGATGCTTGTCTTTGGTGTTGGTGAGTGCTATTATTTTCAAAATATCATAGGACGACGTTTACTTTTCATCGGAAAACTTTTTGGTATTTCATGGATTTAAAATTTCAATTTCTGTGAGCTTAATCTTTTTCCTTGATCTCTTCCTCAATCTTTTCATGAGCTCAAACCTATTTAGTTGAGTTCCTTATCTCCCCAAGAGTCTCCAGGATTTTTCCCATGATTTTTCTGAGCTCCGGGCTATTTTTCGCGGCCCAAAAGGTAATTTTAGATTTTCTGAAATTATTTTATTTGCGGAATTAAAATAATCCCGAAATTAAGAAATTCCGAAAAGTTTGCATACCCTACGACTATATATATGCCAGCGTAGCCCTCGACGCCCTGGTTTCAAAAGTACAACCCTTATCACGAGCCGCCGCTCGTAGCTCGCTCCACCTCTCGCCGAAGTTCTGCATCTACAGCTTGCCTTCCGGCGAACTTCCGACGAAGGTTCGGCGAGCTTTTCCGGCCACCTCGGACATCTCCGGCGAATTCCGTTTCCACTCCGAGGTTCGTCTCGTCGTCCTCTACATCAGCACACCTTTCCTTTTGCGAATTCATGTCCGTTAGGTTACGTTCTTATTCTTCCTTCTCTAACTCTGGCGAACCACCATGCCTAACCTTGTTTTTCTCCGTTTTCCGGTCGTCTCCGCGAAGCTCTCGGCCAGGCGCACCCACGGGCCCGTCTCGCGCCGCCACCCCACCCCCTCAAGTCCGGCATGCCCGGCCTCGTGTGCCCCTGTGCGAGCAGCAGCAGCGCCGCTGCCTGTGGCCGTCCGGCCACGAAGCGCGCCGCGCCCACGCGGGCCCTGCCCCGGCCTCGCGATGTCCTGGCGAGGCGCCACCGTCGCCGGCTGGCTAAGCCCGGCCGAGTCCCAGCTCTTTTCCCTTCTGCGCACGAGGACCAGGTCCTCCGCTTCCATGCGTGAGCAGCAGCGGCAGCTCGTTGCCTTCGCTCGTCTGGACAGCCAACCTAAGGTAGAAGAAAATATAATTACGCTTTTGCCATCGATTATTTTAAGTCCACAGTTTATTCGTTTTAGGTCCGATTTGAGTAGTTCTTGTCGCGTTAGATTCGTGTCGTCGCGCTCTACGCGGTAGTACCAACGTTAGTCATGTCTCACAATTATAAATTATTTGATTTAAAAACCTTCTGATTAATAATTATTTAATCGCTGTTAATTAGAAAATACCTAAGGGTTGCAATTTTTATTCGCGTCGTGTCGTGTTTGTATCGACGTAAACTATGTATTAGTAACGATGTTTATCATGTCACTTGATTATGAATTTATTAATTTAAATAGTAATTAGATTAATATATTTAATTAAAAGCAATCCTGGTTTAAATCCGTTCTTGTTGTTGTGCAATAGTGCCGACCGAAGTTATGTGTTAGTAATAACGTTTAACATGTCTTACATCTTTGAAATTTATAAGCTAGATATTAATTTGATTTATGCTTGTGTAATTGAGTTTCTAATTAAACGCAACACAGGCAGTCTGTCCTAAATTAATGTTAATCTAATTAATATTAAACTAAATGTCTTTTGAATTATAAGATGCTTAGTTCAACCTTAAAACATAAGTGCTTTTGTTCAGTTGCCACATGTTTTCTATATATATAGTTTAATATTAAATTGTTTAATGATAATGGAACCTAGTTTTTCAATTAAAAGGAACCTTGGACCATAACGATTGCTAGCAACGTTAATAGAAATATTAACACGTTTTTAAAATCATATATATTTTACTCAAAGCATGTTACAGACACGACATATATAACTCGTTCAGTTGCTTTCACATATATATACTTTTTCTTTTGCAAAGATAAGGTTAAACTTGATAAAATTATATGGTATTGTTTATTAATAAAATATGAGTAGTTCCGATTTGGTTTTATTTAATTAAATTATGTTTTGATTTATCTAGTCTAAATAACTTTTTATGTGGATTTGTTAAATTAATCTGAATCAAGCAAAATAGTGTCGTGCATGCTGTTGTTTTCATTTTGCTAGCTAGTTTGATGACATCACATGATGTCATGGGTATGATTTGTGGCTGTTTTTCTATAGTAAAACAAATCCCGAAATACAATAGAAATACATATACAAATACAATCTTGTTTAGGCCATATCTTCCACGTTTTAACTCCGATTTGACCCGTTCAAGTTGCGTTAGGTTCGTATTCGCGAGCTCTACATGTTAGTATAGTTGTACAGTAGGTTTAGAAAGTTTAATTTTTGAGTTTATATTAAAATAATTATTTATCTATATGAAATCTTAGAAAATTTATAATTTTCACGTTTTAAATCCGAATTTCGTGATCTTTACGTCTGTGTGATCGTAGTAACGTGTAGAAGAGTTTTACAAACTTTTTATACTGTTTTGCTACTGTTAGTGTACTGTTTTAATTATGTCTCTTTGTTTGCTTCGTGTATGATTGCTCGGATGATTGTGCGTTGATGCTTGATGATCGAGTATAGATGGTGCGCAGTTTCTTGATGATCAGGAGTATTATTTTGAGCCAGACCAGCAGTATCACCCGGAAAGCTTTGATTAAGGCAAGTATAACATGGGACTATCCTTGTTATCCTATTCAATAAAATTATCATACATATGCATGTGTCCTCTTTGGCAACCGTAGAGATTATAACATAGCTATTGATATCTTGTTCCCTTGTCACCTAAGGGTTATGCATTTGGGTAGCTATTACTAGCACTTAATTATGAACAATGATCTTGTAATTTGACTAATGGATTATGCAATCAATCATTAAGATGATTTTATTACTATTGAAAAGAGGGCTAGAGCAAGGGGTTATATTGATGCTCTGGTTACTCTCCATAAGGACTTATCTGTACGTGATCATCCGGGACATACAGTACAGCTGTGAGGGCTATATGGCTCTAGCTTTAGTTGCTTAAAGGACCTTTTCTAGCTTGTTAGTGGTTACCTTAAATGACGTAAGAATGGCTTGCCACGTTGGGTGTAGGGCGAGCCCCTGTCCTAGTGTGTATAGGCTGCGGTTGTTGTGCCACTGGGAAGGGGGGTTCTACATCTGCCTGCCAAGTGAATCTAATGGCCCTAACTTGTTAGACGAACTTTTAAGTGGCTTTATATGATTTCTGGTGTTTTGGGCCTAGCTAACCCATGCATTTGGAAGTCATGACTCACAGTGAAAGTGTACACCTCTGCGCAGAGTTAAAAACTGGTATACTAGCCGTGCTCACGGATACGAGCGGCCTTGGAACATTTACAGATAGATGATCACCATTGTTATATCGTGCTTATTTACTGTTGATTATTATTATGCTCATGTTAATGCTATTCATTACCCTTATTACAATTGATCATTGATTCATTAATGGGAGTTGGCTAATCTTGATGCTACTCAATTGCTAATTACATGATGAATAAAAGCTAAATGCAGTCAAACAGAGTCTAGCCTTTTTGAGCCTCATGAACCCTGTGTTGTACTTGTTGAGTTCGACATGGACTCACTCTTGCTATTTCCCCCACACTCCAGTGTGTAGTAAGATGCTACTCGGAAGAAGGACAAAGGTGTAGTGGAGTTTCCAGAAGACTAGTAGAAGTGCTAGGCATATGTTACCCCCAGTCAGCCGTCCCTGAGAAGAATGGAGCCTGAAGTTTAGTCACCGTTCCGCGATACTCTGATGTAAGTGTTAATATAGCTATGTATACGTTATATAATAACATTGTTTCTGATACTTTTTCATTCTGACATATGTGTGGACTTCCTGGGCACACATATGATTAGCCTGGTTTTGTTCTTTAGAAAACCGGGTGTGACAGAGTGGTATCAGAGCGGTGTTGACTGTAGGACGTATGCCAAGTAGCACTGGACGTATTCTGAAACTCATTTTTACTATAAAACTATTTTGTCATCCCTTGACTCATTGATTTTGACTATTTCCTCTTCCTTGTTCTTTGTATTCCCTCCTTGATAGCTTCCTTTGAGCTATTATTTCTTATTCCCTTGGTTTTTTATTTTTATTATTTTTTTTCTAAAAGTTTTCTGATCTTACCTGGTTCAAAGATTCGATGGCCTTTCATCATCATACTCTTCCCTTAGGATGACCACCATTGTTGAAGAAGCACGTGTAGTATCGATGATGTGATGTGTGCTTGTTTTTCTTGATGTGTTGCTTGTGTGTTGCCTTGTTCTCGTGTTTCAAAGGTGGCTCGGAAGGTATAAGTCTTGAGGAGTAGCTCGATCCATGTTAAGTGGGGTAGGTTTTACTTAATACTCCGCATGCTGATTTCTATAGCAGTCTGCAATGTTTCTGTTATATCTCAAGATATGGACATGAGAAATTTATAAAATTTTACTGAGAATAACTAGACTTCTGTATATTTCCAAACCCACTGGACTTATCTTTTTATCTATTTTGAGTTAAGAGATATACCTATTCTAAGTTGAGGTTACTGCACAGTCTAGAATTCTAGAACAGTTTTGGCTAAGCACTGTTTTTGATTAACTTAATGATAGAACCTGGAAAAGTGTTATTAATAAAAGTTGTAGATAATTTCATAAGCTTTCCAACTATGTAAAGATCACTTCATTTGGATCTTTGTAGCTCGAGTTATGCCAGATTTACTGAACTGTTAAAATTAGAATTCGCCCAGAAATTTTCTATATTACTTCCTTATCTTGTATAAGTGAACATATCATTGGATATCTTTGAATCTCATCGATTTGCCTTGGAATCTTACATTAGAGATGATTATGGTTATCTAGCATAAAAGGATATGCAAGTTACTTTGGTGTCCCCTAGTTTCTTTTTCTTAAGGGGGTAGCAAAGTTGTGAGTGTTGTAAGATGAAGGTTTCGTATGTCCTAGTGCTTCACTTGGAAGAAGTGGTTATCTCTATGATTGGAAGTCTACTCATGTGCTAGTGTTGTTTTCTTAGGATCAGTGCTTTGTTGGATCGTCTACAAGAAGCTCAGGTATTCGTCAGACTGGTCTTCACTTCAAGCTATTATCAGTTGGGAGTTCAACATTCAATTCAACATACTCTATACAAGTTAGCATGGACGACATAGGAAGGAGATGTTGGAAGTCTATAGTTAGTTTCATGAAAACTTAGATGACATCACCCCCATATCAAGTATGTTTAGTAAGTTTTAAGTGAAGGACTTATCATTAGCAGCAAGCCTTAGAGAAAGTGTTGCCTTCAATGACATTGCCAGGTGGAACAAAATCTTTGTTAAGTGGGGTAGTGTCTGTTACCATCATCAATCTCAAGCGACGAGGTACGAAGAACTGAAGATCAAACCTTATTTTTCTTGTCATCTTTTGGCTATCCTTGATCTATGTCTTATATCTCATCAACGCAAAGCAAAGAAGCATGAAGACTTGAAGATTAGTGTCATCTATCTCTCTAGTCTCTCTGAATCTCGTTTCTGCCTTATCCTGTCTTTTCAGAGCAGTCTGTCTTCCTTAGCTTATATCTCTATTTTTGGACGCCCAAAAATCATGGATAAATTCTGGATAATAGTATACTTCAATATATTTCTCTGACCGTAAGAACCACCCTGATAGCTATTATGGTTTGGGAGTTATGAAAATCACAAGGCGACGCGTCTGTGCTATCAGCACCCTGAAATAGTTTCTGTTGTGCATAGTTTTCGACTACCTTAACTGCAGAATCTGGAGAAGTGTTCTATAAGAAAGTTGTAGTAAATTTGGTAAGCTTTCCAACGGTATAAGCTACAATATCATCGGATTCGTAGAACTTGAGTTATAACTGTATTTCTGCACTGCTATTTTTCTGCTCGCGAGGAAGTGCAGGTTGCTTGTTCTTGCATATGCTCATGAGTCTCTTTGAGATGGTAGAAGGACATGATGGTAGTTATCACTTAGAAACAAACGTAATCTATCCATTGGTGTTCTCCAATTGATCTCTTCTTAAGGGGGTTGCCAAACTAAAGACGATATAAGATGGAGGATTTATACGTTCTATTTCGTCATCTGGAAGCATCAGCTATCTACATGATTGCAAAGTCACTATCGAGCGCAAGTATCCTTTTTCATAGTGGTAACTTGTTAGAATCATCTACAAGAATCGTAAGGGTCTAAAGGAGACATTTACCAAGTTGGTTTTGAGTTTATGGCATTATTATTGGATAAGAGTTGATCAGAGAAGCGTGAAGATTTGCAGATCAACTTTATCTTTCTTCCTAGTCTCTCCGAATCTCGGGACGAGATTCCTGTTAAGTGGGGTAGATTTGTCACACCCAAAATTTTCTATTTTGGGTTGTGCATGAAAAACACTAAATAAAATAAATAACTTCAATATTTGAATAAATTTATTAGATAAGTTAAGTTGTTGCTAATTTAAATATAGAAAATTGTGGTTTTAATTTTTTTATATTAATTTGATAATGTGGTGTTTGTGTGATGCTTGTCTTTGGTGTTGGTGAGTGCTATTATTTTCAAAATATCATAGGACGACGTTTACTTTTCATCGGAAAACTTTTTGGTATTTTATGGATTTAAAATTTCAATTTCTGTGAGCTTAATCTTTTTCCTTGATCTCTTCCTCAATCTTTTCATGAGCTCAAACCTATTTAGTTGAGTTCCTTATCTCCCCAAGAGTCTCCAGGATTTTTCCCATGATTTTTCTGAGCTCCGGGCTATTTTTCGCGGCCCAAAAGGTAATTTTAGATTTTCTGGAATTATTTTATTCGCGGAATTAAAATAATCCCGAAATTAAGAAATTCCAAAAAGTTTCCATACCCTACGACTATATATATGCCAGCGTAGCCCTCGACGCCCTGGTTTCAAAAGTACAACCCTTATCACGAGCCGCCGCTCGTAGCTCGCTCCACCTCTCGCCGAAGTTCTACATCTACAGCTTGCGTTCCGGTGAACTTCCGACGAAGGTTCGGCGAGCTTTTCCGGCCACCTCGGACATCTCCGGCGAATTCCGTTTCCACTCTGAGGTTCGTCTCGTCGTCCTCTACATCGGCACGCCTTTCCTTTTGCGAATTCATGTCCGTTAGGTTACGTTCTTATTCTTCCTTCTCTAACTCCGGCGAACCACCATGCCTAACCTTGTTTTTCTCCGTTTTCCGGTCGTCTCCGCGAAGCTCTCGGCCAGGCGCACCCACGGGCCCGTCTCGCGCCGCCACCCCACCCCCTCAAGTCCGGCATGCCCGGCCTCGTGTGCCCCTGCGCGAGCAGCAGCAGCGCCGCTGCCTGTGGCCGTCCGGCCACGAAGCGCGCCGCGCCCACGCGGGCCCTGCCCCGGCCTCGCGATGTCCTGGCGAGGCGCCACCGTCGCCGGCTGGCTAAGCCCGGCCGAGTCCCAGCTCTTTTCCCTTCTGCGCACGAGGAGCAGGTCCTCCGCTTCCATGCGTGAGCAGCAGCGGCAGCTCGTTGCCTTCGCTCGTCTGGACAGCCAACCTAAGGTAGAAGAAAATATAATTACGCTTTTGCCATCGATTATTTTAACTCCACAGTTTATTCGTTTTAGGTCCGATTTGAGTAGTTCTTATCGCGTTAGATTCGTGTCATCGCGCTCTACGCGGTAGTACCAACGTTAGTCATGTCTCACAATAATAAATTATTTGATTTAAAAACCTTCTGATTAATAATTATTTAATCGCTGTTAATTAGAAAATACCTTAGGGTTGCAATTTTTATTCGTGTCGTGTCGTGTTTGTATCGACGTAAACTATGTATTAGTAACGATGTTTATCATGTCACTTGATTATGAATTTATTAATTTAAATAGTAATTAGATTAATATATTTAATTAATAGCTTTCCAATTAAAAGCAATCCCGGTTTAAATCCGTTCTTGTTGTTGTGCAATAGTGCCGACCGAAGTTATGTGTTAGTAACAACGTTTAACATGTCTTACATCTTTGAAATTTATAAGCTAGATATTAATTTGATTTATGCTTGTGTAATTGAGTTTCTAATTAAACGCAACACGTGCAGTCTGTCCTAAATTAATGTTAATCTAATTAATATTAAACTAAATGTCTTTTGAATTATAAGATGCTTAGTTCAACCTTAAAACATAAGTGCTTTTGTTCAGTTACCACATGTTTTCTATATATATAGTTTAATATTAAATTGTTTAATGATAATGGAACCCAGTTTTTCAATTAAAAGGAACCTTGGACCATAACGATTGCTAGCAACGTTAATAGAAATATTAACACGTTTTTAAAATCATATATATTTTACTCAAAGCATGTTACAGACACGACATATATAACTCGTTCAGTTGCTTTCACATATATATACTTTTTCTTTTGCAAAGATAAGGTTAAACTTGATAAAATTATATGGTATTGTTTATTAATAAAATATGAGTAGTTCTGATTTGGTTTTATTTAATTAAATTATGTTTTGATTTATCTAGTCTAAATAACTTTTTATGTGGATTTGTTAAATTAATCTGAATCAAGCAAAATAGTGTCGTGCATGCTGTTGTTTTCATTTTGCTAGCTAGTTTGATGACATCACATGATGTCATGGGTATGATTTGTGGCCGTTTTTCTATAGTAAAACAAATCCTGAAATACAATAGAAATACATATACACATACAATCTTGTTCAGGCCATATCTTCCACGTTTTAACTCCGATTTGACCCGTTCAAGTTGCGTTAGGTTCGTATTCGCGAGCTCTACATGTTAGTATAGTTGTACAGTAGGTTTAGAAGGTTTAATTTTTGAGTTTATATTAAAATAATTATTTATCTATATGAAATCTTAGAAAATTTATAATTTTCACGTTTTAAATCCGAATTTCGTGATCTTTACGTCTGTGTGATCGTAGTAACGCGTAGAAGAGTTTTACAAACTTTTTATACTGTTTTGCTACTGTTGGTGTACTGTTTTAATTATGTCTTTTTGTTTGCTTCGTGTATGATTGCTCGGATGATTGTGCGTTGATGCTTGATGATCGAGTATAGACGGTGCGCAGTTTCTTGATGATCAGGAGTATTATTTTGAGCCAGACCAGCAGTATTACCCGGAAAGCTTTGATTAAGGCAAGTATAACATGGGACTAACCTTGTTATCCTATTCAATGAAATTATCATACATATACATGTGTCCTCCTTGGCAACCGTAGAGATTATAACATAGCTATTGATATCTTGTTCCCTTGTCACCTAAGGGTTATGCATTTGGGTAGCTATTGCTAGCACTTAATTATGAACAATGATCTTGTAATTTGACTAATGGATTATGCAATCAACCATTAAGATGATTTTATTACTGTTGAAAAGAGGGCTAGAGCAAGGGGTTATATTGATGCTCTGGTTACTCTCCATAAGGACTTATCTGTACGTGATCATCCGAGACATACAGTACAGCTGTGAGGGCTATATGGCTCTGGCTTTAGTTGCTTAAAGGACCTTTTCTAGCTTGTTAGTGGTTACCTTAAATGGCGTAAGAACGGCTTGCCATGTTGGGTGTAGGGCGAGCCCCTGTCCTAGTGTGTATAGGCTGCGGTTGTTGTGCCACTGGGAAAGGGGGTTCTACATCTGCCTACCAAGTGAATCTAATGGCCCTAACTTGTTAGACGAACTTTTAAGTGGCTTTATATGATTTCTGGTGTTTTGGGCCTAGCTAACCCATGCATTTGGAAGTCATGACTCACAGTGAAAGTGTACACCTCTGCGCAGAGTTAAAAACTGGTATACTAGCCGTGCTCATGGATACGAGCGGCCTTGGAACATTTACAGATAGATGATCACCATTGTTATATCGTGCTTATTTACTGTTGATTATCATTATGCTCATGTTAATGCTATTCATTACCCTTATTACAATTGATCATTGATTCATTAATGGGAGTTGCCTAATCTTGATGCTACTCAATTGCTAATTACATGATGAATAAAAGCTAAACGCAGTCAAACAGTGTCTAGCCTTTTTGAGCCTCATGAACCCTGTGTTGTACTTGTTGAGTTCGACATGGACTCACTCTTGCTATTTCCTCCACACTCCAGTGTGTAGTAAGATGCTACTCGGAAGAAGGACAAAGGTGTAGTGGAGTTTCCAGAAGACTAGTAGAAGTGCTAGGCATATGTTACCCCCAGTCAGCCGTCCCTGAGAAGAATGGAGCCTGAAGTTTAGTCACCATTCCACGATACTCTGATGTAAGTGTTAATATAGCTATGTATACGTTATATAATAACATTGTTTCTGATACTTTTTCATTCTGACATATGTGTGGACTTCCTGGGCACACATATGATTAGCCTGGTTTTGTTCTTTAGAAAACCGGGTGTGACAGAGGGGGGGTCCGGTACGGGAACGAGGGTGAAAATTCAAGAGCCAACAATGGTGCCGGGGAAAGAGGGGCATACAGTGCAAGGGGCAAGGCGAGTGCGGTGCCATGCTGTAGCCACCCGAGCACGACTCACGTGAGTCCCGCCACCGGTGGCTTCCATAGGACACACAGTGACAGTGACACGGCAGGTGTAGAGCGGTCACCGGACACAGGGGCAACGTCCCATCGGTGTTCCAATTACTCCAGCTCACTGGTGGCTATGCTTTCTTTGTCGCTCTTCTCCCTATTTTCCTGTTGAATCCAACTTGCACAAGCCTTTCATACACACTGAGATCAGAACATACATGCTTCTTCCAAACCCCGTTAACTCGGTCACAAACATGAGAGCACTACTCCATCAACCCGTCGTGGATTTCCCGTTAGAACACCAAGATATTTTTGCCAAGGAGAAAATCGGTAGCACGAGTGGTACTGCGGTGTAACTTAGCAACAGTGCTTGGTCAACAACCTCGATACCAGCACATGCCGAGTGACACAACCCTGTGGTCGCAATCCACAGGTGGCCCTCGGTTCCATCGCGGCACCATAAGCTATTAACCAAACAACTATTACCAACTTACTCACAATAAAAGGAGTGGGGTCATAGACCACAAAATTAGAAAAAGGATTGCAAAGAATTTAAAACAACAAGGGTTCCTTTTCAAATCAAGGAACAAGGAGCTTAAATCCCAAGGCGGATTTAAATCAAGGGGATCCAAGTGTTCTACAGGGACATCCACAATTGGTCGATACAGTGTCCTCTGCCATTCAAACGCGGCTGATCTGCTGTATCAGAAAACTGCTCCTCTTGCAACCTGCTTGCGGTCACCTCAAGAACCCTAAGCACGTATATCACGACCGAAAGGCAACTCGACGCAAACAACACACGGATAAGCAATTACTCCTTCCAACGGTCATACAGGGTGCAACATACAGGCACTCACTCTCTCATACTCGACACATCACTTGCATCTTATGACTAGATGGCCCTAACAACTCGAACGAAAGACAACGGAAGGATTACAACACTAGAGGACCACGATGAAAACACTACCAGCTACGGTTACATCTCCCCTAGGACGACTAATCCACTTCGTCGGGGTGAACGACTTCATTCCGGGGCTCTTAGGGCTCTTTTGCTGCACTGAGCTACGGATCCGCTTCTTCTCCTGGCAGTGGCTGGGTGAGGGGAAAGAAAGGCTCTAACTCTGAGACCTCTGTGGGTGGAGGTGCTGGCGGTACAGCAACACCAGTCCTCCTTCTCTCCAGCGGATGGACAGGGATTCCCTCCAGGATTAAGGGTTCCTGCCTTTCCGTGGCGAGTGTCATCCGCTTGACCCTTGTGGCAAGATAGGCGTCCTCTAGCTCCTGGGCATGACGGTCTTGATCCACCTGGACGGCTTCTGTCATGGCCGCCTCTCAACTCTCCGTGGCTGCTAGATTGGCATGGGCTTCAGCAAGCTGCACTTCGAGCATCCTGGAGAAGATCTCGGCTTCCTCAGCACGGCGGAGACAGTCCCTTAGCTCCGAGGCCTGCCGGTCGTACAGCTCATCCAGGGCCAGCAAGTACGAGGTCAGGTGCACCAAGGTCGGGTTGTCCTCTTGCACGTCTGGACCTTGCAAAGTCTCCATGCGAGCCCTCCATACCCGCCGATTCTTGTCCCAAGGTGGAAAGAACCACATGGGGGTACGAGCAATGGGCCCTTCAAAGATGTGGCAGAGATGCCGCAGAGCTTTGCGGGCCGCAACTTGGTAGGTGTCGCCGAAGTGAAACCCAGTTGTGGTCACATTCCAAGCTTCAGTGATATCGGGGAACTCCTCACTCTTGCCAATGTAGACGGTGACCTTACACCGCTCAGTGCCACGCTTCATGTACTCACGGCCCTCATACTCGGGACGCTCCCGAATGCTGAGCTTTTGCAGGGTGGCACATAGGATTTTGGGAAAACCCTTGGTATTCAGGCAGTAGCTGCTAACCCAAACTCCTACCATCCTTAGTGGGTGGTGGTTGCAAGGAAGGCTTGAAGAGGAGTTGGCTCTAGGGAAAAGGGCTAAGTGAGCTGGGATGCACCAGATGATGGTTCCAAGCGGCTAAGTCTGCCCTCATATAAAGGCAGAGCGGCCAGAGGTCCTGTCGAAGTCCATCCTAGAGCCATGCACGGGCTAGTAAAAGTGAACAGCAAGATCTCCACACGCGCACGACGAGCGGTAACCGGGTCATAAAGGGCTAGTACGGCTGTAAGACAGAGGTTCGACTAGAGCGCAGAAGGGGGTACGACAACGTATGGGCCAGACAGGCGTGAACTAATAGGCGTGCGCGACGCACGAGACTACAGCACCATCGTGGCTACGCTGACAAAGACTGATTGACCTCAATAACTATTGCACAACAGCGTATGCATGAATGCACGTCCTATCCGTCCTTACACTATTACCGACATATAGGGCAACCGTTCTCAGAGTTTTGGCACATCGTGCTCTCCCTAGAACTAGTCGATGCTAGCGAACTAGTCTTGGGGTTAGGGTACCTGCAGAAAACTTGATTAGGCCTAACTAAGTCAGCAGAGTGCCATCTATCCTGGATACATAACCATAGTAATAGGGCTACTTATATAACTTCGCATGCAATCGTCCTAACTTTTTGAAAAGAATTTGTTGTCAAATTTTTAATTTAGAAACGGCTTTGAAGCTTTATTGTCTCATTTATGCTCTGATACCACCTGTGGCAGAACCACCTAGTCTAATGCCCTCCCAAGAGTACTCGTCTTCCATTAGACCCTAAGTACCCCAGGGAGAACACTAAACTAAGTGACTCCGTTGAGCACACCGCAAGGGAGAACTCGAAGATCCACATTTTTACATTATGATCACAAATGAGAGAGTAAAGCTTACAACAACCTTGTCATGGCTTACATCACTTTTAATACAATAGCAGAGCAATTCATTATGTAGTTATGACAGTGGAATATAAAACATTATCAGAGTTCAGCGGAAATGAAACCATTTAATGAAAAGTTAAACATTAACAAGAGGTAAACATTTAACATGATGATATTGTATAAGCAGAGAGTGATAACAAGTCAATAGTATTTTCCTTGTAAACTTTTGGTGAGAGTTTTAATAAATAAACTCTACTCCGCATCGCCAAGGAAATCCTAGCTGAGCCCACCAGGAGGTTTCCACACACAAGTGTCAGTTAATAAGCACCTGCCACCTGCATCAGGGTAGAACAAACCTTGAGTACTCCATTGTACTCCGCAAGACTTACCCGTCAGGAGGAAAGAAAAAGACTCCAAGGATCATGCAAGGCTTTCTGGCTTGTGGGTTTCTTGTTTGCAAGAGGCAGCGCTAAAGGTGTATCCTTAATTTGTTTCTTTGAATAGCCGTATTATGTTCTTATCCAACCTTCTATGTAAGCACCTGGTCTATAATCAAGCAGGGTTGAGCAACAGAAACATTTCCTCATCTTTCAACTTCCAGTTCTTACTACAATGCCAGAGCGTAGTCAAGCCGTACCATCACGCAGAAATGGCAATTCGCGAATCAATATGCCCAGTTGGGTGCCCCAAAAACACACGCCTCGCTTGTACCCCGGGCACAAGCAAGACCAACCCGTTTTACTCCTGTCAAGGGGTCCAGGTCCCCATCCAAGCTCAGACTCTAAGCCCCCAACACTGCAGGTCCGGCCTCAGTATGGTGCTTAGACCTCCTCAGCCCAATATATATAACCACCCTGAAAAGCCGGTCCGGAAAGAACCGGAACCCATGACAAGAGAGAAACAAGTCTTCCTAGCCCCCATCCGCTAGTATATGCTCAGGACAATAAATCTGTGACTTGACCAGGGTACATGCAACGAAGGGTCCTTAAATGACACAGGCGGAACTAATGCAACTAGAGCCCAGCTCTGTTGCCCAACTAGGTCCAAGTCCATCCAACCCGTCCCGCCCGGTCTCCAATTATCCATATACATTTATATTCCATGTGATAGTAACATGATACTAGTAACAATATTCTAATTCCTATCTCTCGCGAGTGACAGGCAATCACTCGACTTCTACCGGAGTCCTCTAGCATAGCAATCTGCACGATCCTGACATACTAGTAAGACTCATGGGATCAGGATATTTATATGCAAGTGGGTTTCATTCAACTCCTTTAAACTTAATGCACAAGCATAAAATAAAGTGCAGAATAATAGGGGTTATGCACCGGGGCTTGCCTGGGTAGAAAATAACCAAGTTAGCATTCCAACATGATGACACGATCATCAGGACACCACCTTTCCGTTACTCCAGTTGACTCCACGATCCATCGTCGTCCCTATTATGATATATGCAGATGCAACGCAGGGACATAAGTTCACAATGATAAATACAACTAGGAGAACACGATACGCTTCGCAAGCTCCCGAGCCAACTCTAACGTACCAGGCTACGCACCCCTAACGTCGAATAAGACATTAGCTACCCAACAAGTATTTTGGCTACGCGAACCCAAAGGGTTGCTTTATTCAATTTATCAATTTAATAGATAGCTAACTAGGGCCCAGTAACTATGCTAGCAAACTAATTATTTAGGGAGCTCCAAAATTACAGAGAGCAGATAATGATATTAGGAGTTTACTGTAAAATTTTTAGAGTCAACACTTTTACCATTTTCTTACAAAAATTCGCACAAGTTTATTCTTAGCAATATTAAGCATTTTAGAATAATTAGCGAACTCCTAAAAATATTATACAACTATGTGGACAAAAGCATACTAACAGTCAGAGCATGATTTTAGGAGCCTAACAAAATTGGTTTCGAAATTTTTGGACACCTACACAATTAGATATTAATTTGACAAGTTTAACTTAGAACTAATTTAGAAAAGCATTTAGAATTTGAAATGGGCTGGCGGCAACTAAACCCGCCACAGCGGCGCAAGCCGCCCACGCGGAGGCGCAACCACGCGTGATCAGCCGGCCCAGCCGACGGCCCAGGTCGGGGAGCCCGCGCGCGCGCTGGCGTTTAAGCAAAATAGCCCCTGGTCTAAACTGATACTACAAGACACCACCGCGTACTATTGCACCAGAGGACCGCTTTGTAAGGAACACCCCCAACAAACCTATCTTCACAAAGCGCCGGTCCCTGACGTCCCCTGTGCGCGCCGACGCGGCTCCGGTTGGCATGGCGCCCGCTCACCGGTCACCGGAGAGGGACCCTGACCCCCACCCTGCGAGCCGACGAGCATCCCGAGGCCAAGGCGGACACTAAGGCGGCGTTAGGAAGCCAAACGATGGTCCCTAACTCGCTGCCCGCGGTGGCGGACCAACCACCACGGTGGCGTGTCCGTTCCCGCGAACCTACGCGCTGACGGGGAGGTAGAGGCGGCGGGGAAGCAACAGGGTCTCACCACTGTCCACGCTACGGTGGTGGTTGAGGCGGAGAGGTGCCGAGGCGTCCTGACCACGCGCGACCGATCTGCGCAGCGGTGCCCCGAGCGTGGCATCGGCGCGCCACCGCACCGAAGGCGAGCTTTCTGGCCAAGACTGCGCGGCACCAGAGGGCGTGAGTCAAGGCGAGTTCAGAGCCATAAGCAATTGAAATAACTCCGCTCCAAACCTACCGCTCTCCCCAGTGCACGGTCATGGCGGCGAACATGGCCGGCGGTGTGAACACCTCGAAATTGGGATGGCGCACGACGCGAATAAGCCTGGATGTGGGCGGGGCACATCGCTAGCTCCCTAAGCTACACTCAGGCGTGAGGGGACGCTACGAAACCGACCGATTGCCGAGGAGGGGAGCGAGCGGCAGCCTTGCACCTGATGCGACCGTGAAGTGGCACACGAACGAGCCATGCGAGATAAAAATCGGGCGGTTCCGACCGACGAGTCAGCGTCAACATGGGTGCACAGGTGCCGAGATGGAAGTGGACATGGTGTGCCGTAAAGAGAAATGGCGTGGCCCGTCCCAAGTGGAGCGCCCAGGCGACGGCTAACGGGGACATGCGAGACAGGGCATCCCATCGCCATTACTCCCGGACCCTCGATCAGCCAAGCGGCAGCTGCACCTGTCCCCGTCCTGGTGAGCGGTGAATCGGAGGGTGGTGAAGGTGCCACGAGAGTCCCCCGATGGCACCCAGAAGCGACAGCCGAGCTCGACCCCACGGAGATGGCCGAAGTCAACCCCTCCCAGCTCGATGGGCGGCCAGGGCCAGCAAGGCCGGTCACGGGCACGTCCACGGCCAAGGATGGCCGACTTGAACGGACAGGCGGCCCCAGCCGTCCAGAGCATGGCTCAGCGCGGCCAGGCGCGCCAGAGAACACCGACACATGGTGACCGCGGCCAACAGCCCCAAAGGCCGGAACTCAGTTGAATTTTACTCGTTTCACAGAGATTTTTCACGAGTAGGGCGACACCCAACGTGACCGTAACATACACCATGCGCAAGTACTCGCCCTGGGCAACAAAAGCGCCAAAACATGAGGCTAGTGTTCAAACATTTTTGTTAGAATTCGAATGCCAAAATGGCAGTGTCCTAAGGTTTTCGGATGCGCTCGATTTAGCTCTAAAAGCCGAATTTAAATTCCCAATTAAAGAGCTCACACTTCTATTGAACAACACTTATTTACTGAAACAAAAGTGACGTTTCCATCTACTCGACTTGCACTTCCGTTCACATTAAGTATTACATACAGTGGTATTTTTATTTTTGTTTCTAAAAATCGCTTCTCACGCCAACTAATTAAAACAACATATTGTTCTATTTTTCTAATTATAGTCTCATTAACATGTTTTCACATAGACCAATTTAACCGACATTATCTGCTTATCATTTATGCGAGGTAAAAGATTTTTTAAAACCCAAGAACTCGTTTACTTATTTTCTCTTAGGTTTTACGCAAGATGCTAAGCAATTTGTAACACCAGAGGTGTTACAGTAATGTCCGTCCATCGACAATATTACACACGAGGAGTTCAAACCGACCATTGTTCTTACAACACAAGTTCATAACCATCGAGATCACTTACATAAGTGTTCCATCATAGAAGCACTACTACTAACACTATTCATGCATGTACCATATACAAGTACTACCAAATGCCAAGCCATGGGCATCTGCAAAATATGTACGGCTGAAGCCGCCATTGCACAAAAGAAGCAGCTCTAATGAACAAGTCGTACGTAATGCCAAACCTACTGGCACCTGTAAAATACGTGCTGCACCAAACGCTACATCCTAGTAGTCGGGATCATAATGGCCATCGTCGTCATCGTCCTCCTCCTTGGGGGCAGGGAGATGTCCATCGTTCGGTGCCTCATCAGGAACTAGGAAAACGAAATAATGTCTCATTGCCAACAAATCTAAGAAGGTGCACAAGTCAAAACTATTTACAAATGAAGTGCTCACAAAGCTGACGATACAAAGAGTTACGAGTCGCCATGTCCCTCCTGTGGAAGAAGGCAAGGTCCCTCCTTTCCTCCTCCTCCTTAAAGTCGTAGGCCTCCTTGTTTTGTCGCCAATATCTAATGAGCTCGTCCTCGTGATAGCATATATTGATCTTACATCCGGTCACTCGAGGAAAGTCATCAACAAGCTTGTTCCATGTGGAAGGAGATGGCATGATTACACTGTACCTCCTCCTCACACCATCCTACAACTCCTGCCGTTTCAAAGCCTTCCTTTTTCTTTCATAAGGCGAATGGATATTGACCTTCAAGCTCTCCATTAAGTCTCCATGACCAGGGAAATCCTCCCAACTACATGACCTCCCCATCTAAGCAAACAGAAATCAATGAGTAAACAAACCAGTTGCCTTTGTTTATTTAGTAACTTGACTGGTTCAGTGAACTCACCCATAACTCATTGGGCCCTCCATAAGCATTGCCACAATAGTGTCCGTATCCTAGCTCAGACGGAACAACTCCTTGATGAGCCTTGATGCCACACTTGCACTTTGGGTTCGGCATCCTTAAGCATGGCCATGGCTTAATGCCTACTTGAAACTCTATAATTTCACACTTGGAAGACCAATGTGATTTAGGTCCATAATTGTACTCAAAGTCACAAGCTGGGAAACCTCTCTGAAAAAGATAAAGTTGCAAGTCAGATGTTAGAATGTGGAAAACACATGCCACCTCAAAAAATAGATTCATTGCATGAGAACTTACATAATCACGCTGACCACACCGGTAGAAGGGAGTAAACATTCCCTTCTGGCTTGGAAGTTGGAGTACCGCAACCATGTCACAGTGGCATCTAGGATGATTGACAAGACGGTTCAGAGCAGCATCAACCTTCTCCAATTCTGTCATTTCAAGAGGGTTCGGTGGCGGAGGTACCCATCGAACAAACTCATCATATGGACTACTCTTCCAAGGGTCATAAGGAAACAACATAATGCTCGGATCGAACATTTCAATGACATCGATCCACTGGTAGAAGTTGCATCCATCAATGAATGAACAAAGTTGGGAGGGACGACGCCTAAGTTCACAACAGTAGAATGCATGCCCAGCTGACTCAGGATGCCTTGACTGCTTCACAAAAGCCGGTAAGCCACAAGCACACAACAGTGTTAGTACAGCTGGTGGGAATGGACCAATGCCACCATGATCGTTCGGATGGTGCATGAACCAATTCTCATTGGGAACCGCCAATGAACCTATTACAAAGTAATAAAACCAAATTTGTCAAGTACTATTATTCCACAATCTATCCAAAATATCATGGGTCTGGGTACAACAACTTCCACAATACACACGACCAACAACATGGTTAAACTATTTAATCATGAACACCCTTGATTTCGAACCCTAGAAATTTCCACTTCGAACCATCTATACATATACAAATTCACTTCAAATCACAAACTTAGAGGCAACTTTAGTAACCACAACATAAACCAAACAAGTGTACAACCATTAGCCCCAAACCCTAGAACACTACCATCCACAAACAATCCAAAAAGTACAACATTCTTAAATGTAACCATGGAATCATAGTCATTCAAGATTGCTTAGGCCAACAAACCTTAAGCTACCAAAATATAAGCAAAGATTCCAAACACAAGTCCAAATCATAGCATTCTACAACCATCAACCACACTCAACAAAAAAAACCAAGGATGAGAGAGGCATACCTCATGCACTAGAGGGATGGAATTAAAATCCAAACCAAACCTTCACCAAAGAGAGCTAGAATGGGGAGGAAGAGAACACGCAGATTCATTCCATCTCGTACACCATGACTGACTGAGAGAGAGACCGTTAAGAGGGAGAGAAAGCGGCTGGGCGGAGCCCTTTTATGGACTCGTCGCGCCAGCTCGTATCGCGCGACATGCACTGGCGTGATAAGGCGGTTCCCGCGTTCCGCCACGCCAGCTCGGGTCAAACCCCATTGTCACCGTGGTTCCCTTTGTCGCGCCACTACATGTGGCGCGACAGTGTGCTTATGCCGCTCTGCGGGCCCTGGCGCGACGAAAGGGGCTATGGCATGAAAATACTTTTTCTATGTGGTTATTATTAAAGTATTTATATAAAAAGGATTAAAATTAAAAAAACGCCAGCAGATTATTGCCCAGGATTGTATTCACTCTCCTGAGTAATAAACAACCTCTTTTTTTCTAGAAAAATAGGACGGGCTAAACATCCAATGCAATGAAAATCTCGTGCTCTGGCTAAACTACAAATAATAATAGATAAATAGAATAAGTAAATTGGTATTGTCTATTTTTTAAAAGAGCAATAGGATAAAATTCATATATGACTTAGAAACACTAATACCTATTATATAAATTATATAAAAGAACACCCTTTGCATCTCTTGCGGATGGCGTGGAGACAGCTTGTCCTCGGCGACCGCGTGGATCTGCAGCCGTCGCGGACCTGCAGCCGGCGGTCGGCGTGGATCTCCAGCCGACGGCAGCGCGGGTGTGCGTATTGTGCTTGTGCACAGCCAACTGAGCATTGGGTGAGCGTGGCAGGAATCGAGGTTTGGTTGGCTCCGTCTCCGTGGTTTGCTCTCAGGAGTCCATGCGAATGAAAAGATATCGGACACTATAATGGACACCCGTGCATTCTTGTCCCGGTGGTTTGCTCATTCGGTATTCGGTTTGGTTGTAGAGGTGGCAGGGTTTATGCCTGCATGCGCCCCATTTTTCCAAGTTTTGGACAGGTTTTCTCTCAGCTGTGGAGATAAGAAATCAGACACTCGAACCGATACCATGAGGCGCATGATCCAGTGGTTTGTTGTCTTCGTTTCGTTCCAGAGGTGCCAGGTTCCATCCCTATATGCGGCACGTTTTTTAAGTCTTCAATGGTTTACTCGCAGTCCAGACTTTGAATAGAAGCTATAGAACACCGCAATATCATCAAGCGACGCTTGTCCCAGTGGTTAGCGTGCTCCTGTTCTTTCCGGAGGTCCCAGGTTCGATAGAATTAAAAGATTAAAACACTCCAATAGACAACAACGGACTCTTGTCCCAGTGGTTGGTGCGCTTCAGTTTGTTCCAGCTGAAGGCACTGCAGAGTGCAGTCTCCTTCACCGCAGCCTGGCTGGGGAGTTGTCAGCCATCCACGAGCACAAGAACTCCAGCTGTTCGTCATGCTAGCTTTGCTTTGCATGCCTGTTCGGCTGTTCCAAGAGGATGGAGACACGAGGGTGGATTGGCGGCTGTGTTGGTTCATGTCTCCATGGACGTGTGGCCAATTTTAATTCGATTGAAGTATTGCTGGTGACAGGTACGTGTGTCATAGGGCAAAGGCCCAATATATTTTAGCAGGCTGGCCCAACGCCCCCACTGTCTTTCATATTTTTTACTGTAAAAAAATTATATTAGTGCTGCTTGTTCTCACGTTAAAAAAAACATATATACAAGATATTCAATAAAAATAATAAATCCAAAATGGTACACGGGAATGGACCAGTACCGAAACATTTTATTCCAATCCAAAAAACGGAATGGAATTTACAAGTATCTAGGAGACCTGAGCCTAGACTGCTACAGTGCTTGAGCTGACATGGACCGCTAGAGGTGACGTGTATGGGAGAGTAGCCACATAGGCACATAGGATATCATGTTATTTTTAAAAACTTATAATAGTACTTTATTTTATGATGATCAAATATTGTCACTGATCTGTCATCACAAAGCCCATACAAAGTATACTATGACGATATTTATGATAAAGACACAGCTTGGTCATAAACAGTTGTCATCCTGTGAACAATCGTCATAAACAACCTCTGTTTGTGACAAATAGGTGCTCTGTCATCTGGTAATCATCACATAAACCTAGATTTCTTGTAGTGTCCATTGCACTTTCACCATCTTGATGTTTTTTGTTCTAGTCTTTCTCTCCGAAAAGTAAAGGATAGCAATTGGGTATTCTCTATAGCTCAAATTCTTGTTGATATCAATATCTTGCAAATTGACCTCTTCCTTGGGTGCCTTCAAACATCTTTTCAGTTGAGATACATGGAAGACGTTGTATACCCCCAAAAGCGAATCAGGCAAGGCTAGTGCATAAGCAACCTTCCCCCTCCTATCGTAGATCTGAAACGGACCAATGTACCTTGGGGCAAGTTTTCCTTTCTTTTGAAACCTTTGGGTACCCTTAAACGGTGTAACCTTCAAATACACATATTCTCCAACTTTATATTCCACATGCCTTCTGTGGTCATCAGCATAAGCCTTGTATCTATCTCGTGCGGCTTCTAATGCGATCTTCACTTGCTTAACCTTTTCTTCGGCTTCGTTAACCTTCTTATTTCCATATAATCTTCTTTCTCCAACTTCAGACTAGTTGCATGGTGTTCTACAATCTCTGCCATATAGGGCTTCGTATGGACTCATGTTGATGCTGGCTTGATAGCTATTGTTGTAGGCAAATTGGGCAAATGTTAAACAAGTGTCCCAACTAGAGCTATATATTAGAGCACAGGCTCTCAACATATCCTCTAGAATTTTGTTAACTCTCTCCGTTTGACCTCTAGTCTGTGGGTGATATGCTGTGCTAAACAACAACATTGTTCCCATTGCCTTATTCAACTCATCCCAAAATTGAGACGTGAATTGCGGTCCTCTATCTGAAACCATTGTTTTGGGAACTCCATGCAAACAAACAATCCGAGCGAGATACAATTCCGCATACTTAGAAACTGGATAAGTGATCTTGACTAGCAAAAAGTGTGCTGACTTTGTGAGTCGATCAACAATTACCCAAATGGAACCATATCCACTCGACGTCTTTGGTAAGCCAATGATAAAATCCATGGTAATGTCTTCCAATTTCCAAGCTGGTATGGACAAAGGTTGTGGAGTTCTGGCCGGTTTAAGATGCTCAGCCTTCACTCTACAACAAACATCACACTCGGCTACGAACCTTGCAATATCCTATTTCAAACCTTTCCACCAAAATCTTTTCCTCACATCTCTATACATCTTGTTGCTTCTAGTGTGGATAGAGAAAAGTGACTCATGAGCTTCGTTTTGGATCTGTTTCTTCAGATTCTCTTGGTTAGGCACTACAAGTCTTTTTCCAAACCATAATTCGAGTGATCCAACCGGAAACTCTTATACTTTGGATCATCTATTCTCTCTTTAATGGTAATGAGATCTTCATCAAGTTGTTGTCCCACCTTAATGTCCCACAACAGGTGAGAAGTCACTTACAACAAGGACAATGAACCTTTAGCTACTTGGGATACATTCATCTTTTGTATATCCTGACATAGCGCATCCATATTTCTCTCCAATAGAGTACAACCACAATTGGCCTTTCTACTTAAGGCATCAGCTACTACATTTGCCTCTCCCGGGTAGTATTGGATATTCAAATCATAATCCTTGATTAACTCCAACCACCTACTTTGTCTCATATTGAGCTCCAACTGGGTGAGAAAGTATCTCAAGCTCTTGTGGTCAGTATAGATAGTGTGTGGCTGACCAAATAAGTAGTGTCTCCAAATTTTCAGCGCGTGAACTACCGCTGCTAACTCAAGGTCATGAGTAGGATAGTTCATTTCTAAGGCTTCAACTGTCTAGACGCATAAGCGATGACATGTCCTTCTTGCATAAGCACACAACCCAATCCAACATTGGATGCATCACAATATACTTCAAAAGGTTTAGTGATGTCAGGTTGGACTAGCACGGTAGCTGTAACTAGCTTTAGCTTTAGAAATTGGAAAGCTTCGTCTCTTTCTTCTGTCCAAATATATGGTTCATCTTTCTTGGTGAGTTCAGTCAACGATTTTGCAATCTTGGAGAAGTCTGGCATGAATTGACGGTAATAACCCACCAATCCAAGAAAGCCTCGAACTTCTTCACCATAGTGAGAGTAACCCATTCCACTACATCCTTGATTTTACTTGGGTCCACGGAGATTCCGTTATGAGATAAGATATGTCCCAAAAAGGAAACCTTGGTGAGCCAAAATTTACACTTGCTAAACTTAACATATAGTTTGTGCTCTCTCAGTTTTTGCAACACGACTCTCAAGTGTTTCACATGATCCTCTTCAGTCTTTGAATATACTAAGATATCATCGATGAAGATAATCACAAACACATCCAATTTTTTAAAGAAGAAGATGGAATTCATGAGATACATGAAGTATGCTGGAGCATTAGTTAATCCAAAGGACATGACTGTGTACTCATAGGAACTATACCATGTAGAAAACATGGTCTTAGGTATGTCTCCTTCTCAGGTTCAAATTTGATGGTACCCCAACCTCAAATTGATCTTGGAGAAGAATTTCGCTCCGTTGAGTTGGTCAAACAAAATATCAATCCTCGGGAGTGGGTACTTGTTCTTGATGGTCCTCACATTGAGTGGTCAATAGTCTATCACCATTCTTAGGTTGTGATCCTTCTTGGTTACAAACAAGGCTGGACATCCCCACAAAGAAGAACTAGGTCTAATGTAACCCTTCTCCAACAAACTTGTCAACTGTTTCTTCATCTCTTCCAACTCAAGGTGCCATTTTGTATGGAGGTTTAGAAACAGGTGTGGTTCTAGGTTCTAGTTGGATTAGGAACTCTACATCTCTCTTCGGGGGCATTTCCGTTAACTCTTCTGGAAACACATCGGGAAACTCACATACCACTGGTACTTGCTCAACACCTTTCGACACATTGGACTTGGTTCTCAAACTATTCAAAGCAACTTGCTGACTTTGAGAAGCATAAAGGGCAACTGACTTTCCTGAAGGGTGGTGAATCTCTATGGATCTAGGTACACACCTAATGACACATTGATGCTTAACCATCCACTTTATTCCCAAGATAACATCCACATTGTTCCCTAGCTTGAGGACAATTAGGTTGGCTAAGAACTCCAAACCTGCTATCTCAATCCAAACTTGGCTAACTATTTGGTTAGACTCATGCGTGATCCCAGGGGCTCAAATCTAAAATCCCCTCCCAAATTCCATAGTTGGAAACTTATTATCCCGGTCAAAACCCTTATGAATGAATGAATGAGATGCACCGGAATCAAACAACATTCTAGCTTAAATGGAGTTGATGGGTAATGTACCAATGATCACTCCATCATCCACTTGAGCTTCTTCCGTAGTCTCAAAGTGTAGCTATGCATTCTTCTTGGGCACATTGCTCGTGCGCTTAGGAGCCGTGGCTCGAGGTGCGGCTTGCGACTGCTGCTTGGCTGGGCATTCACGCGTGAAGTGGCCAAAACCACCACACTCAAAACACGCTCAGGATGCAACGAGTGCTTGTTTGACTGGTTGCTGCTGGCACTGCTGAGGTAGACGTGGTTGTATCTACACAGGACGAGGCGCTTTGTAGCCTTGAATTCTTGGTGGGGCACGGCCGGTCTTCTTCCTAGTGGATGAACACTGTCCATAGCTGGTGTTGTGCGGTCCTCTCTTGTGGCTGCCATTGTCCACCACATTCTTGTTGGTCTCCTTCTTCCTAGTGGACGAACATTGTCCATAGCTGGTGTTGTGCGGTCCTCTCTTGTGGCTGCCATTGTCCACCACGTTCTTCTTGGTCTCCACTTTGATAGAAGCGTTCACCATCTCATTGAAAGTGGGGGTCAACACGTTGGATAACTTGTCTTGCATCACCAGGTTAAGACCGTGCTCATACCTCACTTTCTTAGCTTCGTCGATAGCAACCTCATTTGGAGCATATTGGGCTAGCTCATTGAACTTATGAGTGTACTCCACTACCGACATCCCTCCTTGAACCAAATTGCGAAACTCAGCAGCCTTGATGAGCATGGCTCCCTTGGTATGAAGAACCCACGGAATGCATCCTTGAACTGTGTTAGGTCCTAAATGGCTAGAGGGAGGTGAATAGCCTTTTTTAAAATTCTACAAACTTCACTAAACCAAGATGTTAGTAAAACAATTAGCGAAGCTTCTCTAGCACTAGCTTAACTACACTATGCAAGTCACCTAAACAATTCTAGTAGATAAGAAGGCTATAATCTCTAATCCACACCAACAAGGCTAAGTCACTACTTACTCTACTCCTAGAAGAAAGAGAAACACTACACAAACTAGGAGCAAGAAACTACAAGAGATAACTAGCTAAGCAACTAGCAAGGTAGACAAGTAAGTAGAGGAGTGAGCATGTATTGTTATACAGACATTGATGAGTAGAGATATGTCTAATGAACCAATCAAGCAACGCAATCACAAACACAAGCTGAAATCCCTGGCAAAGAGATGACACAATATTTTTTATCGAGGTTCACTTGCTTCCCGGCAAGTTAGTCCTCGTTGTGGCGATGCACCCACTTGATGGATCACAAGCTAATTGACTATCAAGAGTCAAACCCTCAACGGGTGCCACACATCCACTCACAAGATGGGGATCCTCCAAGCCAAGAGCTCCACTGGAGTAACCAATTCACGAACTCCCGCAGGGAAGGTTCAAGAACCCCTCACAATCACTTGGTGAGGCTCGAAACAATCTCCAATCATGAGTTCAACACCACCGTTGCTCCAAGCCATCTAGGATGTTGGGAAACACCCAAGAGTAACAAGAAATCTGTAGCCAACTCAAGGATCAAGTGCCACTGGATGCAAATCACTAAGCAATGCACTTGAATCTCACTCAATCTCACTAGAATATGCAACCAAACAAGAAGATGAGTGGAGGGGAAGTTCTCTAGCTCAAAGTATGTCTCAAGTGTTCAAAGAGTCAAGAGAGAGCTACCCAAGCTGGCCAAGCAACTATTTATAGCCATCCCTCAAAGATAGAGCTGTTAGGCTTGAGATGCCGCTTTGTGCGCGCTGACCAGAAGCGCTAGTCTAATCGACCGGACATAGCCACAGCGTCTGGTCACACTTGCGCACTTCCCCGATGCTCGCCACGTGTCTCTTTTTGAATCTCACTCGTTAGATTTCCAACGGTCATGAAACATTACGCCCTCAGGTAAAGTGTGACCAGACACGCTCCACGCCACGATCGGATGCGATAGTGCCAGCATCCGGTCACTGTCCAGAGAGGTTCTAGAGAGCGAGTTTGTCGATCGGACGCATCACTATGTCCGATCAGCTCTGAGACACGCGCTGTTCTCTTGGTGCGTGACCGGACGCTTTAGTTCCACGAGGGACCGGATGCACCGGTTGCAAACCCTAGCGCCCCGTGCCGCGCACAGCTGCTACCACTGACCGGATGCACCGGTCATGCCGAGACCGCATCCGGTCACTCCAGTGACTTCCTTTTGCCTCTGTTTCTTCGCCTCTGGCGCAGTGGAAAATATGCATTTCATTTCCATGAAAACACCGAATCCCTCTCTACCCCTCAAACTCCACCTCCTTTGCAAATGTGCCATCACCACCATGTGTATATCACCATGTGCAAGTGTGTTAGCATATTTTCACAATCATTTTCTCAAAGGAGTTAGCAACTCACTAGATCCTAAATGCATATGCTCAAGAATATGGACCTAGTAGCATTTGATTCATGAGATGACCATGATTGCCCCTCTTGATAGTCGGCTATCAATCCTAAACCCGATCAATGGCTTCTCTACTCATCTAGAGACCGGCAAAAGAAAATCCTACCATTATACCTTTGCCTTGATCATCTCATTCCATGTCCATCACCTATGTGCATGTTCACCATCATCTTTATCATCATGCACTTGTGATCTTATAGCCATCACCATCATGCTCCTTGCTCCTTCATCACTTGTGTTGCTATGCCTAACTCAAATCACTTGACACAATGGCATTAGCAACTTGGTGTCATTAATTACCAAAACCAAACTTGGGCTTTCAAATTGCTGCAAAGTAAGCTACACATTTGGCTGCAAATGAGCCTAGTAGTTGTGCCACCGATTGCCAGCGGCCTCCTAGAGCTGGTGCGCGGCAAAGTGGACCTTCTCATTATCATCACACTAGATGAGAGTAAATTTCTACTCCATGGTCTTCAACCAATGATCAGCTTCCATCAAATCCTTGGCTCCAAAGAAGATGGGTGGGTTGGTTCGCATAAAACCATGATACCCATGAAGCAGTGGCAGCTGAGCTCCGTGCTGATTGGCTTGCATGTTCTCCAAAAGTTGGGCCATTTTTCCCATCACTTGTTGAGTGGCCTGACGACGGGCTTCGTCCCTCTGAAGTATGTCCGCCCATGTTGGTACTTGCCCTCCTGGCAGTGGTGGTGGTGGTGGATTGTGCTGGTTGTCTCCACCTCCAACTGCTGGTGCCCGAGATGTAGAACCTCAGGTGTCAACCATCATGCCCAAGACACATCATTAGATATGTTTTAGACAAGATGAGACAAAAAGGGGTTGGGTAGGAATAATGCATTCATGGAGGAACAGAATATCAACATGCTTAAATGGATCATCATATTCCACGCATAATGTATGATGACAAGGAGTGACTTAGGCCATAATTAAACACCAACTTAAGATTATTGTAACACCCCAGGTGTTAGGCTTGCTTTTTGGACACTAGCATTGCATGAGCCTAAGCATCATTTGTTCATATATGAGCATGGAATGAATGTGCTTGCAACATCTCCTTGAAACATATGCAACATACCATTGTTATTTGTGTTTCAATATGTGTATGTTAGATGCTCATGCTTGGTAATGCAAGTGAGTGTTGATCTCATTTCTTTCATGTGTCTCACATCCATCTCTATCTATAGTGATGACTTGAAAAGTTTCATAAAGTTTGGAATCAAAAAGTCACATGGAATGATAAGTTCTATTCCTATTGGAATTGCACCATTAAGTGAATGGAATTATAGATCTTCAACCAAACCTTGCAACCTTGCCCAAATGACTCTAGATGAACTCTACAACAAAAGTCATGCAGGGTTCATGTTGAGCAGATGCCAAGAAAATGCTCCAATGGATCAAAAAGGATAATTTAAGCTTTATCGGGATCCTACTTTGGTCAAAGTAGAACTGTAGGTTCTGTGCATGTTTTGATGACAGGCCTTAAATAAAAGTTGTAGTACATATCATGAGGAACAAATTTGTTTAATGGTCAAGAGCTAGTTTGGTCTCTAACCTAGTCAAATAGAGCTCACAAGAATCAACTCAGTGCTTCCGTCATGGACAGCCATTCTTCCTAGTCAAATAGAGCTCTCTCTCGCCCTCTCATTCTTCCTCTTGCTCTCGCTCACTCTCTGTACGCCATGGACAGCCGAGCAGGAAGCTCCTTCCGTCGCGGCTCCCTCCTCCTTCCTCCTCTGATTGTGCTGGTCGTCGCTCCACACTCCATGGCTCGCGCTGCTCCTGCAGTGCCGTTCCTTAGTAAATGCTGCCGCAGTAGCGCCGCCATCCACCGTCCTTGCTGCAGCTACAACCGCCAGACCAGCGCGTGCGTCTGACCAGCAGGCTGTAGGCCCTCACGACACAAGCTGCAGGCACCCATGGGCGCGGCTCGCCTCTGCAGTGTCGCGAGCACCACCACTCACCGTCGGCGCCCCTTCTCCCTACCGGGAATTGACCGGCAGTAGTCATCCTTTGCTTCTCTGGACATGAGGAAGAAGAAGGGCGCCTCGGCGCGAATAGTAACTTTCCCAGGGGGTAAAGTGTAACGTCAGAGACTCATATGAATAGTGTAAAAAGGACTCCATGGCTCAGTTTAATTAAAGTTCTTGCAGGGACCTAACTGCGAAGTTTGTGACTCAGATGAATAGTACGGCATAGTGCAGCTTTTCTTTTTCCTTGTTCTTTTATACATAATTATGGCTGAAACTTTGAAAATTAATATCTCATGCTAGGAAATTCGTAAAATAGCAAATGAGGACTTTTTGGAATCCTTGTGAAATTTTCTATGCAGTAGATCTATAATATGGCATGTTTTAGTTTAATATTTTTGCCGTAAAAATGGATTTTTCAGATTAGGTTTTTAATACTAGTGGTATTTGTCTTTTTCATAATTGTAGTTGTAGGACTCCAAATGAAGTGAAATTTTGGTGGCATGCTACACATGTGATGTTTGATGTGTGGTAAAAATTTTATGAATTTTGGGTGCTATATGAGTGAGTTATTTGTGTATCTTTCTCTCACATGATTTATTGTTATAGCCATTTGTCTTTTTCATAGAGATTGATATACGTGTCCAAATGGTTTAAAATTTGTACAGTGACTATTGGGAGAATTTTGAGACCACTGTAATTTTGGTAGAATTTATTATGCAATTTTGATATGTGTTCATAATTCCACCTAATTATCTAAATAAATTAAGAAAATGCGTTAAAATAATTTATTTAGGAATGGAAACTATGTTTTCTAGTGTTTATTAGTCATGTGTTATATGTTGGTAAAGTTGGTTTGTCCAATTATATATTTGCAACATAAGTTAATAATTATATCTTGCAAATGAGGTTTCTGGATAGATCTGGGAACTTAGCAAAGTTTCTCATGATAATGGGATTTGTTGTAAAACTTGTTTATACAAAAGTTGTAGATACTTTGTGTATCTAGCTGCTGTTAAAATTTGGTGGCATTTGGCCAAGCAGATTTTGAGTTATAGATGTTTAAAGTCAGGTCCCAGATTTGGTTGCTCTCTGTTTAGAGCAGACCAGAGTCTGTAGTTTCATCTTTTTGACCTAGTAAACTTGGGAATCAGGCTTAGGTGATATTAAATGAATTGTAGACAATTTCATAAGATTTCTAGAAAATCTTGTTGCACATCTTTTGGAGTTGTATATCTCTAGTTATGATTAAATTACTCAGCTGTTGTTCTGATGTCCAGGAGGTGGCAATTTCTAGTTCTAGTGCTTTGATTAACTTTGCCATGCTTGTGTATTGAAGTGTGACACCTATCTTTGATGGTACTTGGTTAGTACCCTGTGATCTTGTGAGACTTGTTTCTTGATTGATGTGCTTTCCCTCTTCTATGTTATGCCTTAGTGAGGTTAAGTTAATTAACTCTAGGTGCTTATGTGAACTTTGGGTATGCTTGTATGATTACCTTGTTTATTGCACTTCTATGTATTCATACATATGCATTGTTGCACCTTATTTAGGTACGCTAGCTGAAGCACATGAAGGACATGATATGGAGCTAAACCCAAAGATGGTGTTGGTGGATCCATCCCGAAGATAGAAGGACGGGACAAGTGCTAGGATGGGAGATGCTCGCCAAGCGAGTTTCATCTGACAAACACCGACTAGAGTCGGATCCCAACCAAGCCCCGGAGCATTATAAGACTCTCTACTTTTCAAAGCAATACTATATATGTGTTATATGTATTGTTGCATTACGTATATGAGTTGGGTGAAAACCTTGCTGCATCAATATCACTCCTTGTCCAGATATATGAATCCTTGAATCCTACATAGACTAGGATTGAATAGATGCTTAGCCCCGCTTTAAGCGGTAGAAGTCAGGTGATTTCCTATCACCTGCGAGATGTAGGGATATTCATATATGGCACAGTTGGCTATATTTGCTATCGTGGAAAGGAACCATGTGTTAATAAAATGAAATGAGACCGGGCGGGATGACGATAGTGAAACAACAAGGCATGGAGGTCTTAGGTGTAGATCTATCCCTGTCTGAGTCGTTTAAGGACCGATTCGTTGTACGTCCTTGAGTCATGTTGAACGCAGTCTAACACTTAGTTGGCCGAATAAGTCGTTCCGACCGTGAATCCGAGTAATACAGTTCAGGCCAGGAATCGAAGGGTAGGTCGCATCTTGGAGGTAGTAAGGATGTGCTTGGGAACATTGGCATAAGACCAAGGGGGGTTAAAGTCCCTATCATCCTGGCAGAGTGTTGCCCTTGGGGATGCGGCATCAGTCGAACCCGTGCTTTCCTGAACGGTACCAAAGGTGACCTGAGCAGCCCTCGCTAGACGTGTCTCGGTGAGTGTTAGAAATACCCCTCCAGCTGGATAGGAACTCGATTCGAATCACCGTCGCTCCTGATTAGTGAGCACTTGACTTGAGCAGCGGCAACGTAGATTCCATTAAATTAAACGGATGGTTGATTGGATGACGATGGAAAGGTTGCCTCAATTTATACCTGCTATGGTTAATATTGTTTGCTCCTAATCAAGTGAGTGCTCTAGTACAGGTGCTAATCTAGATGACAGGTTAATGATAATTAACTTGATGCTTAAGCATTAATGATTGATCATCTATATTAAGCTTTTATGCAAAATGTTATCAAGCTAGCCCCACTTTATATCAGCCTTGCATGATCCATGGTGTCACTTTATTTCTGGTTTTTGACGGGTAAGTCTAGCTGAGTACATTGTCGTACTCAGGGTTTTATCCCCACTTGTTGCAGGTTGTGATGTATCATGGCGACTGCAAGAGTTGGTTGGCTCCTGCCTTAGTGGTGGAGTGTGATCATGGGCATGATCCTCCTGAGTTATCTTCTCTCTAATGCTTTTGTTGGAAGTCGACCTTGGTACTGGCATGTATTTGAAATAAGGGTGTTGTTAGTTTCAAATTACTTTGCTTCCGCTACTTTTGAACTTAAGTTGTAATAACTATGTTGAACTCCGATGTATATTGAATTGCTTGTGAAATGGATATAGCACGTGGCTTCTTATGTTGAATCACTACGATCTTGGCTTGTATGTTGGTTGGTTTGAAATCCCTCATGATTTCATTGGACTACCGAAGTTATATGGGCTCAAGTGCGAGAATTTGATCACTTCGGTGATTGTTTTTGTACTTTTGCTCTTATAATTTGGACGGTTCCGTTACAGCTGGTGATGAGGACATCGCCACGCTGGACACACCGATGCTATGGTCTTCCCCAAGTTGCAATTCGTCCCCAACTCAGCTGCCACGTCACCCTCGGATTCAGCAGACATGTCGTCACTGTTTCGGTCATAACTCTCTCATACGACATCGAAACGGGGCGTTCTTGGATGCGTTGGAAAGGGGACGACGACGCCGTCGTTTTGGATCTGGTCCCAGCTCCAGAAGGTCCGTGGATCATTCTGTGTGACCACGACAAGTTGCTGCATCACCTATTTGGGCCAACTTGGCCATGTATCATGTCGGGCCTTAAGCCCAAGTTGTGGGCGCCCAACCCCTGGCCGTCCTCAACCCTAGGTCGAGTCTTAGACTATAAACACAGCCGCCGCCGCTGTTAGACAATTGGGTTTTGTTTAGAGTTTAGTTTTCCATCGAGAAACTGAATCGTTCATTGTAACTGTGGTGACAAATCCTTTTACAGTGATCCAGGGCCCCTGTTCTTGATCTCCTCCACTGTGTCGATTAGTCCTTTGGAACCGAGTTCTTGAACCCTATATTGATATTCGCATCATTCATATTTGCAATTTCAGATTACGTGTTTTTACCTTCTTGCTTGTGTCCTTCGATTCGCTTGCAGGAAAAGCCTTCTTGGCGAGGTCAATCAAGTTGTGCTTGGTTGATAACCAACGGAGCAGTGGTGTAACGGTTGCAGGGTTCGAATCATGTCTGATTTGAAGTCGGATCGCCAACGTCGAGATCTCCACAAGTCGAACTTACCGGTTACCTCTCGGAAGATCGGGCCTGTATCTCATCAATTGGTATTGGAGCAAGATTCAACATTAAACTTGTCGTATGTGCATTTAAAACAAAGGTTTTGTTTTATAAAATCAGTTTTATCAACTTATAGCTATATATAGGTTTGTGAAATCTGAATTCTAAACCTAATATGCCAGTGGTCAATTTTCTTATGCCCATATAAGGATTATTAGGTGGCTTATTTAATTACTAACTTGGGGGGTTTTTCATTTATGCATCTACGCCCAGGCTAAGGTATGTATGTGTGATGACTCTGCCACACTATGCTACTCGGTGTGTCAGATTAGAGGTAGCCTTCATATATGAAATAGCCATATATGTTGTTAGTTTACTTTTATGCAATGTCACACCAACGCTCAGGTAAGTGTGAGTTGTGAGAGCATGACCGTCCAACCCTCGGTCTAGGGGAGAGCTAGTTTTGGTTACTGGATTATTTACATGTTACACACATGTATATATGAAGGTACTTAATTGTGGGAGATTGATGATTCGGGTAGTTTTGGTGCTACATGTACGTATACGGGGGTATATGTATATGGAAGTACTTAGAATTTTACTTTCTGCTTTCATTATGTGCCATATATCGGGGAATTGTTAGGCTGCAATGAAAAATTTTCTGCAGGTACGCTAACCATGAATGCGTAAGTCGAATGTAGCTGGCGACTAGCTATATATCGAAAGAGCGCGTGTTATGCCACCGACATAGAACGTGATCGCCACCTTAGGTTGGCAGTCTGGTGAGGACGAATAGGACGAAGCATGCATTTCATGATTGTTGCCTTATGCATAGCTATGCTCCTCTCACCCTTGTTCTATAGTGAGTAACTTGTGATTGATGTGGTACACTATCTTTCTTGTATGGAGTTAAACAAGAATGCCTTGTTCCATGATGCTAAAATCGGAAATGCTTGAGAAAAGTGTGTGCTTAGCCTTGTTAGAAAGAACTTAGGTTACGTGCTTGAAACTATAGTTGTCCTCTAGTTTAGCCAAGTGGTGGATATGTTGTTAAGAGTTTGCAAATGCTTTAGGCCTCACTTAAGTAATTGTGATTCTCATGAATGAATTTAATTGGTGTTGGTCTAAGGTAACAATATTTAGAGCTACTAGAATAACATGTTTGTGTGCTCTCTTGTTTAGTAGAACCAAGGTAAGCCTTGCTTTGCTTGTTGAACGTTGGCTGCTAGAATGGTTTCTGTTGTAGTGATGCTTTCATGGACATAATGGTGTTTTCTGTAGTTATGGAGAATACCAAAGTTGTAGCTAACTTACTTATCTAGCTTGTCCTAAAATTTCATGACCCTAGGTCTTATGGTTTGAGAGTTAGGAATTTTAGAAGTTTACTATCAGGTTTTGCTTATGCCCTGAATAGATCTGAATGCTTGGTTTGTTTGACCTGTGTGCATATGGAATCATGTCTTGGAGATAATAGAAGAAGTGTAGTAATATTTCTAAGATTTCCAAAATGCCCTATAGCACTAATTGTGGTGATCTAAATCTCTAGTTATGAGCTTGCAAAGTGGTATGACAGAATCTGTCCAAATCTGGGCAGAGATGTCTTCTTTGTCTTGTTTGGCCTTATTAGCTATAGAATCATCTTAATATGATAATAAGAAAGTTATGGAAAACTTAATAAGATTTACATCAAGTTAAGGATCAGCCTTGTTAGGTCCCTAGAACTCCAGTTACGCATTTTTGAAGTTCATGTTAGTTTTCTGCCCATGTTTGTACAGATCTGAAACATCAGTATGTTTGGCCATGTTAACCTGTGATTTAGCTTTTGGTAGGAATAACAAACGTGTTGAAAACTTCCTAAGCTTTCTAGAAAGTCTAAGATCACCTTTGTGGGACGTCTACAACCTCAGTTATGGTTGAAACAAGTAACTACTGCGTTGCTGTCCAGATTCTGGGCACATGCTAAGTTGGCTTCCTTAGCTAACGTTTGTTTGAACTAAACTTGTAGTTAGTTCTTGCTTTAGATAAAGCTTGTTAGGGGTGGGCCTAGTGATTAGTAATGATTGCTGTGTGCGAGCTTTTTGCTTGGTAATAGTTGCTTGAGTTCGTTTGTGTAAGCTTCTTCATGTGTTGCTTGAAGTTATGATGCGTGTATGTATGCTTGTATTCTAATTAGTGCCATCGTTGTCACCTCATTGTCCTCAGTGAGTATACGAGTGTCGAATAGCTTTATCATAGAGCAATACTCGAGTTACGCGAAACGAGCTCGTAGTGTCGTCTTCAATTAGGTTCTTTCCCTTAGGAGCCTGAGCTGGTGACGTGGTTGTTAGTCGTGAATGTTTTGCATTGTGCATCTGCTTGACCTAAAAAGCCTAAGCTTGTTTCATTATATGTTGCTTATGCCGTAGATGCCCATACCCTTTGGGGAACACCCTTGTTGACTGACCAACCAAGTTAACTCTTGTCAACGCTAGCCTTTGACCAGGGTTTGTACGTTGCCAGTTGTGGAGACCATACCCAAATCCATGTTGGACCTCCTATTTGCCTTTCCCAAAGGTTAGCTGGTGTGACGTAATGTCTCTTTGTTGAGGTGTTGAAACCTTGTGTTTGCAAATTCATGTAGCAACTTTATCAACTCAATCTTCGATTGGTACCTCGATTTTATCCTTGAAATTTTCTTAATCCATCTCCAACCTTCCCAAGTCTCAGATATTTATCAGTCTTGGTTTCATGTTGTTGTCCAACACGACCAAATCTCATAGTAATCTTTCATCTGGGCATCACTGTGGTGAACGCTAGGCGTGCGTGGAATTAAGCAAAAATCTCGTGCTTAGTCGCATTCGGCATTTGAGCTATGTTCTCTTGTGAGGTGTTTTGATCTACGAATAGCTTCCCAGTTGATTCTAAACCTTGTGACTACCTTTGTTTGCTATCCTTCCTTGTATACTGCTTGTTGTTATCACCCAAATTGTGTCACTTGAAATTTTGCCTTGGTGGTGTGATCGGTAATGGTGTTATGAGTAGCAACTAACGGTGCCGTGACGAAACCGAGAGCCTCCTGTGGGTGGCCGACACAAGGTTATGCTGCTCGGCACGCGCTGGTATCATAGTTTCTAGTCATGATCCATTGTGGAACAACATCAACGTGTTATTCTCATGTGAACTTTTCCTTGGTTATATTTCCCATATCGTATCATAAGATCCTTATGTAGGACTAAATGTAGTAGAGCTTCCTCCTGAAGTTGCTAAGAGGATAACCTTTGAGGAACAGGTCACTGACATAAACATTAACAGACTGCAATAGGTGGTAGACAAGTGACTCTACTTAGTTGTCCCAGTATTGACGAACGTCATTTAGTGAGTGAAGTATCTCATCTCTGTTGGATAAAAAGGACACACAACACTTACTGCTGGACAAGTCATCCGTTGGGTAAGACTCGATCGTCACATTATGCAAGTTTTAACCTTTGTATGCATAATGTCCATACTGTCGAAATCAACCATCTCTGGTGTGACTCCTTATCTGCTGACTTTGATGGCAACCACCTGCTTTGTATCAACCACAATTATTGTGATCAAGAATGAAGATTTAGAACTTTTTAGTGTTGAGAGACAACTAATTAGTTACCAATAGGAACGTTAACCTCCGACTAGGTAACGACCCCTTAGTAGCTACGAAGGCTATGTATTACAAAGCAATAACCAACAAGAAGTTAATCAACTAGCCAACAACTTGAGTGCTACTCTATCTTCCAGAGCCATTGTGATCAAGTAAATTCCGTCTTGGACAATCACATAGATAGTGCAAGGTGTTCTATCAACTAAAGTGAAGAACAAGGAAAACATACCCTAGCTTCAATTAGCATCCTTATGCCCTTAGGTGCCACAAATGGGTTGTTCATAATTCTATTGGATGAAGTATTGAGGAATATTCATAAACGGTTCCTTATTCTTGTAGGAATGTCCTCCAGGCGAAGTATGCATTTTTCCTTGCAAAAGTAACCCGCAAGTTCGAAGCATGTGCATCATCGGAATGGTATGTAAATTAATGGTCGAGATTTGTTGTTGGATAGCTCTTTTGAGGTCCCACAGATACTAGTTTACACTTTTTCGTTTGCTTTTGCTTTCTCGTATCCACAATGTACAAGCAACCTTGGTTTCTGCAAATAAATTTATACCATCGCGAATCGAAAGCAACTTGAAAAGTGTCAAACAATAGACTTCCCATCTTAGAGCTGTTGTTTGATCCTAAAGAGGAAGCCTCAAGGGAAAAGTTAGCCTGGCAAAGCTAGTATTGCTACACTGCAATTCAACTCAACTTACTGTGCAACTGCATCACGAAGGAAATTGTACTCGACTTGCTCGGTAGTGAATTATTTACCGAAGTTGGTAAATACTTGCAACTGTTGATGCTGCCAGACCTCACTATATCCTTCTGTAGCAATAATTGCTAATACTCACTTATCTTGGTACTTATAAGTATTTTTGCCCTAGAGGTTGCATCTGACTCAACCTAGATAACTACTACCTTTGGATAAGAGAATCTTCGTAGGTAAAATTTGGTAGAAATACGAAGTCAACAGAGTCAGCTACCATATTCATTGATCCCTCAACTGACACAGAGAATACAATGTTGTCGTTAGAGAAAGAGAACTGCACGCATGGAATAGTAAGTAGCTTTCCTTAGTTGATATCTAAATGATTGAACATTTACGACCAACATAGACCTTATCTGCTGGTTAGTCCGTTCCTATAGCCTCAAAGGATGTTTCTCATCTATGGTCTCACCCTTTTGGAAGGTTGTGCTCAATCCACTTTGGTAGGGGACTGCTTTTCAAACCGTGTGAACCTAGAGACATTTCAAGAAGTATACTTTCGAGGAAAATTCGGCCTAGTGTAAAGTTCATACGGACTATGTTGTGTTCACTAAAGAATCAGATACTTGTGAATGGTTAGCTCATGGACCAAATGGCCTCTGTACACGAAGAACGAAGTACTGCGTCATCTTGGATTCCTCCCAAAGTAACAATGCTTTATGGAAGTCAATGAAGGAAATTCTTCAGACAAATTTTACCATGAAGAGTAAGTATCAGAAAGTGCCTTTGACCAAATGGTTCACCGACGTTGAAGCTTTGTAGCTAAATGCTATAACGAATGTTGGAAACTAGATAACATGTCTCTCTTCCTTAAAGATCTTCTGTTCTGAAACTCGGGATGTGATTCCTTTAATGGGGGAGGGCTGTAACACCCCAGGTGTTAGGCTTGCTTTTTGGACACTTGCATTGCATGAGCCTAAGCATCATTTGTTCATATATGAGCATGGAACGAATGTGCTTGCAGCATCTCCTTGAAACATATGCAACATACCATTGTTATTTGTGTTTCAATATGTGTATGTTAGATGCTCATGCTTGGTAATACAAGTGAGTGTTGATGTCATTTCTTTCATGTGTCTCACATCCATCTCTATCTATAGTGATGGCTTGAAAAGTTTCATAAAGTTTGGAATCAAAAAGTCACATGGAATGATAAGTTCTATTCCTATTGGAATTGCACCATTAAGTGAATGGAATTATAGATCTTCAACCAAACCTTGCAACCTTGCCCAAATGACTCTAGATGAACTCTACAACAAAAGTCATGCAGGGTTCATGTTGAGCAGATGCCAAGAAAATGCTCCAATGGATCAAAAAGGATAATTTAAGCTTTATCGGGATCCTACTTTGGTCAAAGTAGAACTGTAGGTTCTGTGCATGTTTTGATGACAGGCCTTAAATAAAAGTTGTAGTACATATCATGAGGAACAAATTTGTTTAATGGTCAAGAGCTAGTTTGGTCTCTAACCTAGTCAAATAGAGCTCACAAGAATCAACTCAGTGCTGTTTTGAAGCCCTACCATGTTGATCACAGTGCCTCAGGTTAATATGTGGCGCTTAAAGAGTTTGAAGGGGGAGAAAAATGTCATTTCAGTCAGTGTGGAACCGAAGTTCATATTTCAGTTTCAATGTACCCTCCTTTGGGACAGTATATCTCTCAAACCGAGTCGAACTAAAACTAGATCCTTTAAGAAAAGTTGTAGTCCTCATATAGCTCTACAATACTATGGAATTGGTTTAGCTATTTATTACTCGGTTTGGGAGATGGAGAGGAGAGAAATGGCAGTTTCAGTCGACTTGCCCTTGGACTGTAGAATTCGGTTTTGAGGTACCCTCTTTTGGAGCTCCATATCTTCCAATCTAGGATGATCCAGACCATGATTCTTTAAGAAAATTTGTAGTACTCTTGTAGCTCTCCAACATGGTGAAATTGGTTGATCGAGTCGTCAAATGGTTGGAGAATTGGAGAGGGGTGAAAATGAGGTTTCGGTCGAATTTTTGCGGTGGTTTTAGTCATTCATTCAGACTTTGAAACGCCTGGAGCGTGCTGCGTGCGTGGTGGCCGACCAGCTGCTGATGTCGCGCGACGCGTGGCCTCACGCTCCCTCACATGCGTGCCACGGCGCCCCGCTCGCTCGTCTTGATGCCCGAGCGCCCTCCCGGCTCTCTCTCGCCCTCTCATTCTTCCTCTTGCTCTCGCTCACTCTCTGTACGCCATGGACAGCCGAGCAGGAAGCTCCTTCCGTCGCGGCTCCCTCCTCCTTCCTCCTCTGATTGTGCTGGTCGTCACTCCGCACTCCATGGCTCGCGCCGCTCCTGCAGTGCCATTCCTTAGTAAATGCTGCCGCAGTAGCGCCACCATCCACCGTCCTTGCTGCAGCTACAGCCGCCAGACCAGCGCGTGCGTCTGACCAGCAGGCTGTAGGCCCTCACGACGCAAGCTGCAGGCACCCATGGGCGCGGCTCGCCTCTGCGGTGTCGCGAGCACCACCACTCATCATCGGCGCCCCTTCTCCCTACCGGGAATTGACCGGCAGCAGTCATCCTTTGCTTCTCTGGACATGAGGAAGAAGAAGGGCGCCTCGGCGCGAATAGTAACTTTCCCAAGGGGTAAAGTGTGACGTCAGAGACTCATATGAATAGTGTAAAAAGGACTCCACGGCTCGGTTTAATTAAAGTTCTTGCAGGGACCTAACTGCGAAGTTTATGACTCAGATGAATAGTACGGCATAGTGCAGCTTTTCTTTTTCCTTGTTCTTTTATACATAATTATGGCTGAAACTTTGAAAATTAATATCTCATGCTAGGAAATTCGTAAAATAGCAAATAAGGACTTTTTGGAATCCTTGTGAAATTTTCTATGCAGTAGATCTATAATATGGCATGTTTTAGTTTAATATTGTTGCCGTAAAAATGGATTTTTCAGATTAGGTTTTTAATACTAGTAGTATTTGTCTTTTTCATAACTGTAGTTGTAGGACTCCAAATGAATTGAAATTTTGGTTGCATGCTACACATATGATGTTTGATGTGTGGTAAAAATTTCATGAATTTTGGATGTTGTATGAGTGAGTTATTTGTGTATCTTTCTCTCACATGATTTATTGCTATAGCCATTTGTCTTTTTCATAGAGGTTGATATACGTATCCAAATGGTTTAAAATTTGTACAGTGGACTATTGGGGGCATTTTGAGGCCACTTTAATTTTGGTAGAATTTATTATGCAATTTTGATATGTGTTCATAATTCCACCTAATTATCTAAATAAATTAAGAAAATTTATTTAGGAATGGAAACTATGTTTTCTAGTGTTTATTAGTCATGTGTGACATGTTGGTAAAGTTGGTTTTATCCAATTATATATTTGCAACATAAGTTAATAATTATTTCTTGCAAATGAGGTTTCTGGACAGATCTGGGAACTTAGCAAAGTTTCTCATGATAATGGGCTTTGTTGTAAAACTTGTTTATACAAAAGTTGTAGATAATTTGTGTATCTAGGTGCTGTTAAAATTTGGTGGCATTTGGCCAAGCAGATTTTGAGTTATAGATGTTTAAAGTCAGGTCCCAGATTTGGTTGCTCATTGTTTGGAGCAGACCAGAGTCTGTAGTTCATCTTTTTGACCTGGTAAACTTGGGAATTAGGCTTAGCTGATATTTAATAAATTGTAGACAATTTTATAAGATTTGCAGAATATCTTGTTGCACATCTTTTGGAGTTGTAGATCTCTAGTTATGATTAAATTACTCAGCTGTTGTTCTGATGTCCAGGAGGTGGCAATTTCTAGTTCTAGTGCTTTGATTAACTTTGCCATGCTTGTGTATTGAAGTGTGACACCTATCTTTGATGGTACTTGGTTTAGTACCCTGTGATCTTGTGAGACTTGTTTCTTGATTCATGTGCTTTCCCTCTTCTATGTTATGCCTTAGTGAGGTTAAGTTAATTAACTCTAGGTGCTTATGTGAACTTTGGGTATGCTTGTATGATTACCTTGTTTATTGCACTTCTATGTATTCATACATATGCATTGTTGCACCTCATTTAGGTATGCTAGCTGAAGCACGTGAAGGACATGATATGGAGCTGAATCCAAAGATGGTGTTGGTGGATCCATCCCGAAGATAGAAGGACGGGACAAATGCTAGGATGGGAGATGCTCACCAAGCGAGTTTCATCTGACAAACACTGACTAGAGTCGGATCCCAAGCAAGCCGCGGAGCATTATAAGACTCTCTACTTTTCAAAGCAATACTATATATGTGTTATATGTATTGTTGCATTACGTATAGGAGTTGGGTGAAAACCTTGCTGCATCAATATCACTCCTTGTCCAGATATATGAATCCTTGAATCCTACATAGACTAGGATCGAATAGATGCTTAGCCCTGCTTTAAGCGGTAGAAGTCAGGTGATTTCCTGTCACCTGCGAGATGTAGGGATATTCATATATGGCACATTTGGCTATATTTGCTATCATGGAAAGGAACCATGTGTTAATAAAATGAAATGAGACCGGCGGGATGACGATAGTGAAACAACAAGGCATGGAGGTCTTGGGTGTAGCTCTATCCCCGTCTGAGTCGTTTAAGGATCAATTCGTTGTACATCCTTGAGTCATGTTGAACGCAGTCTAACACTTAGTTGGCCGGATAAGTCGTTCCGACCGCGAATCCGAGTAATACAGTTCAGGCTAGGAATCGAAGGGTAGGTCGCATCTTGGAGGTAGTAAGGATGTGCTTGGGAACATTGGCATAAGACCAAGGGGGGGTTAAAGTCCCTTTCATCCTAGCAGAGTGTTGCCCTTGGGGATGCTGCATCAGTCGAACCCGTGCTTTCCTGAACGGTACCAAAGGTGACCTGAGCAGCCCTCGCCAGGCGTGTCTCGGTGAGTGTTAGAAATACCCCTCCAGCTGGATAGGAACTCGATTCGAATCGCCGTCGCTCCTGATTAGTGAGCACTTGACTTGAGCAGCGGCAACGTAGATTCCATTAAATTAAACGGATGGTTGATTGGATAACGATAGAAAGGTTGCCTCAATTTATACCTGCTATGGTTAATATTGTTTGCTCCTAATCAAGTGAGTGCTCTAGTACAGGTGCTAATCTAGATGACAGGTTAATGGTAATTAACTTGATGCTTAAGCATTAATGATTGATCATCTATATTAAGCTTTTATGCAAAATGTTGTCAAGCTAGCCCCACTTTATATCAGCCTTGCATGATCCATGGTGTCACTTTATTTCTGGTTTTTGACGGGTAAGTCTAGCTGAGTACATTGTCGTACTCAGGGTTTTATCCCCACTTGTTGCAGGTTGTGATGTATCATGGCGACTGCAAGAGTTGGTTGGCTCCTGCCTTTGTGGCGGAGTGTGATCATGGGCATGATCCTCCTGAGTTATCTTCTCTATAATGCTTTTGTTGGAAGTCGACCTTGGTACTGGCATGTATTTGAAATAAGGGTGTTGTTAGTTTCAAATTACTTTGCTTCCGCTACTTTTGAACTTAAGTTGTAATAACTATGTTGAACTCCGATGTATATTGAATTACTTGTGAAATGGATATAGCATGTGGCTTGTTATGTTGAATCACTACGATCTTGGCTTGTATGTTGGTTGGTTTGAAATCCCTCATGATTTCATTGGACTACCGAAGTTATATGGGCTCAAGTGCGAGAATTTGATCACTTCGGTGATTGTTTTTGTACTTGTGCTCTTATAATTTGGATGGTTCTATTACAATTACCATCCATGCCTCAACTTACACACAGACCACAAGGACATATGACTTGAGTGCACTAGCATATGCTTCTACATGCACTAGGAACAAGTGATCGAAGCACATGTTGTTTTTAGTTCTTACAAAAGCGCACTCTCAAGTCTCACAACATTACAACAAGCTAACATTACATAAAAGTTTTGAATATCGGGTGAGTCAAGCTCGTGACAACACATCATCACTTGGATCAAACGTCGCTCAGGTCTTCGGAAGGTGACAGGTTCATTGATAGAACGGGCAAGTCATACATCGGCCTTCGAAAGTCTATTGGGAAATGGTTGTTCGAGAGCATGTACATCGCCAGGTCACCATCACATCCTGGGGCTTCGGGATGAAGAAGTTGCACTAGGGTGTCTCCAAGCAAATCCACCGGTGTACTAGTAGTGTAGGACATACGCCTGACTAGCAATCTTGCATATATCCTTGAGGGTTGCATTAAGCTTTGAGGGACCCTAACTCCTTGAGCTTTTGGATAGCAATAAGGATACTCAGTCACTTCATACACCGTGGCATCACCCCCTTGAGGATAATAGAGAATGGTAGATGGCACTATAGTCATTCTCACATATGGCTCCACTCGACGCTGCAAGTTGACAAACCTTGAGTAGTCCAAAGCTCAGCTTCCAAACAACGGATCATTTGTGCCTAGCACATTACCAATTCCGTCATCTTCTTCTCATACAGAGTACTGGGTGCAATCTGCATAGAGAACTTGAAAACTCCATTCATATCCATCCTTTTTGGGAAGTGTTGGAACACGGCTCACTTAGGGTAACGAGTGCCTCCTTCAACATAGCAATGGCATTACAGGCCACAACTTGAATTGCCATGTCGATCGAAGTCCCCCTTCCCCAAGCAAGGCGATCAAACTCCTGTCCCGGGTCACAAAGGTGACTTGGTATGCAGAACTTGCAGGTGTAGTTGATCATTCCATGGCCAACTCCTAGGGCATATACTGCATACTCTGGGTGATACGAGTAGTTGGCTCTCCATATCACCTCGTTGAGCAACGCCAAAAAATCTTCAACATTCTCCCCACGGGTAGCCATCACAAGATGTCCCAACTCCATCTAGCGATGTAGAGTAGGGGAAGTTAGAACAATTGATTTGTAAAACTCAACTCGTGTAGAAAAGGGTAGGATTAGCTCTAAGATATACAAGAATTAAGCAACCATAATAAGAGGCAACCTTAGCACTCAAGTTAGGTTTTATTCCAAAACTTTTCTTGTTTAGCGAAGGAAGATTTTATTTGCTTACGATCCCTAATCTAAGGCAAAGCTGTAATAGCTCTCAATCATCTCAAACTGTGCTCTGATACCCACTTGTCGGGGGACCCTCCGCGTACCTCACCTAAACCGAGTGTCAACCACTTGACTGCTCAATTTAAGTAAAGCAACATCGTGAGACCCCCAGGAGCGCACTAAGCAACTCCTCTTTAGGATTAGAATGAGAGAGAGAATACATCACAACAGTGCTTAGATCACATTACAAGTTCAAAGCATTTAAGTTTACAAGTCTTGGTTCACACATTTAGTTCATCACATAATCACACATTACATTCTACATCGAAGTCTAGCGAAAGTCTTTCAACATAACATAGTTTATGATAACTGATACATGGGTGTGCCACATCCATGTATCTATGGGACATGAGATCCTTCACCACTCCTGATCCGGTAAGGGTTCGAGAGCATAGAAGAATCCATGCACTAGAGCTACAGTACCTACAAAACTTAAGATCACACAGGGTGAGTACTCGAATGTACTCCATAGGACTTACCCAATACAGTAAACAAGGATTATGCATTTGGTTAGTAGTAAGGAATGCGTATCTTTGCATAAAAGCATTTATACTATAAAGTAAAGGTGATCTATGACGTAGCAGAAATAAGCATAGCATAGGTAACCAAGTTAAGCATTTAGTAAGCAGGGACTCGATCTTCCACAAGTCCTGATCTTCAATCCCAACTCTAGTCCGTATCTAGAAGTAGAACTTATTGCTTCCAATTTTTATACTCTGCAGAGGGGTACAAGTTAACCCCACTCGAAACAAGGGATATCGCCCATGAGACCCGTCGGTACAGAAGGGATATCTCGATGCTTCAACCTTTCCCTAACTCGGCCATGATGTCCGACGAAAGGTTCGACTGGATGCCCAGTTAATGTCCCAAACATTCCCGACCGACGCCATCTCCCTTGCCAGTTTTACGGATAAAACAATCATGATCAGTTCACTACTAGGAATATCCACTTCTATGATGAATAGCTTTCATCACAGAAGGTGCCAAATTTGTCATAATTTCAGTTTTGTGATGAATTTATGATGAAAATGATTTGTCATAGGAGTCGCGTCATTCTTGCTATTCTATGATGATTTTATAAATTTGTCATTGATGTGGCTTGATCTGTGATGAAAACAGAACATCATAGAATTGCTTTGGCATGCCTAGCAAGTGACAACCACGCTGGCAGGTGCTTCCATTGGAGATGCTTTTCACATGTACCTACTATAGCCGGTTGCATTAGAGATGGTTCGGGTACGTGTGATCTTGTTATTGGACAACGTGACCATCTCTGGTTCTTGCACATTTTAGGTTCTTAATGGACCACATGTCGGGACCCTGTTATTCCACATATCAGTTTTCTATTGGCATACGTGTCATGTTGAGGTTGGGTCACGTTTCACTTCTTCATTGGATAATGTGTCATATTTTTATTAGTCCACATGGCGTGACCATAATACCCCGCGTGTCTTTCTTTTACTCGACCACGTGTCTCGATGCTGTATGTCCACGTGTCAGTATTTTATTGGGCCACGTGTTGTGCCTTGAGCTACCCACATGATATTCAACCACGTGGTAGGATGGACTTGCACCACGTATTTTGTTTGTACTGGCCCACGTGCCCTGTCCTGGCTCTTACACGTGTCATTCACAGGTTTGTCTACATGTCAGATTCTTATTTAACAACGTGGCTATGCTGGATCTACCACGTGCACACCAATCATTATTACATCAAAAAAAATGATTTGAGATCTACACTGTTGCACAAAATAACTACATGCATAATTATATTGAACCTAAATGAAATAACTACAGTTCAGCTCAGCAGCAAACCAGCGACAGAGTTCACATATCAAGCCACCAAAATTTCACATCAAAACAGCAAACAAACCACGTGTTCCCTGCATCAACAAGACTGAGAGTAGCCAGCGCTTAAGAGCATGATATGCTCACGGAGCTTATTGTACTCCTCCTGTTGAATTTTCTTAAACTTCTCAAACTCCCTATCAGTGTTTTCTGCCTTCCTCTTCAGTTGATCCACTTGTTTGGTGAGGATAGCTAAACTTTTCTGATGAGTAGCAAGCCATTCCTAAAGTTTGCAGTAGCTTATCCTGATACTAGCATTCTTCAAAGAAAATGTGTTGTAGCTGGCCTAGGAGAGGACCTTGGAAATAACATCAGCAATAGGTTCTGCTCGTATAGTTTCCATAGCTTCCTGCAAAAACCAAGGAGTAAACATTAGGAAGAGGACTTAAATTACAGAACCAAGAGATTATTTCATTACAAGTAATGCATAGGTCTTCCTCAATCTACTGCCAATAGAGATTCATAAGCACAATGCATAGGTAACATATTAACTATTATTTCATTATAAGTAATGCATAGGTCTTCCTAAGCCTACTGCCGACAGATATTCTGTAACACCCTAAAATTTGCTTCTTTGGAAATAGAGCTAAAATGATTTAATTATGAATGTTTTGTGCTCATGAAACATAGTAAAACAAAATTTTCATTGAATTAAAATTCATCTTAGGATGTAGCAACATTGTTGTGCATACATGCTGATGCATTTGTGTTTTTATATTGTTTGGTTTTGACCAAAGATCAAAATGAATTCAAGTTATTTTTTTAAATGCGTTTAGGTCGATTTTCCTTCTCTGATATACATATATCATTTTTCTACAATCAAATTCCTTATTTCTCATCCATCAATCAACCTCTACAAACTTCTTAGGAATTTTTCCGACTTTTTCCGTAGCTTGTTTTCACTTGTCTGTGAGCATAGTCTAATTTTTAGATGCTCCAAAATATCTTATCATGAGCTCCAAATACTTTATTTGGGTTCCTCATGTTCCATAATGTCTCTGGAAAATTTCCCTGAATTTTCGGAGCTTTCGGAGTATTTTTCGCGGCTTAAATAATAATTCTAGACTTTTCTAGAATTATTTTATCAATGAAAATAATTAATTCTGAAAATAATAAATCTCTCATTTGTTTTCCAACGCTCAAAGCCCATGTGCAATAATCCTAATAAATCTCAAAGGCCCATACATTTATTTACTAATGGGCTTAAATGATTACTTAGGCCTATTAGCGGAGGTGGATGGTGCAACGTCAATTAGCATCATATCGCTAGTTGACATGGAGGTGGAGAGTTTTCCTCACTATATATACGTACCTACCACATGGGCAAAGCACACCAAAAACTACAGTAGAGGAGCCCCTAGTTTGAGAAATCTCTCGTGTAGTAAATTATATTTTCTCCTCCTTCTCTTGTCGCCGTCCGACAAAGCCACCAAACGTTCTACTCCAAGAAGAAGAAGAGGTATTTACTTGAATTCCACCGTCTAGATCACATTAAAAACCAGATTTTGATTTATTTTTGAAACTAGGTATTTACAAAACTGCCACTATCTTGTTTAGGCCATATCTTCTACGTTTTAACTCCGATTTGACCCGTTCAAATTGCGTTAGATTCATAATTGCGAGCTCTACATGTTGGTAGTACTGTACAGTAGGTTTGTGACAATTTATTTTTGAGTTTATATTAAAGTAATTATTTGTCTATAGGAAATCTTAGAAAATTCATAACTTTCACGGTTTAAATCCGGATTTCGTGATCTTTACGTCTGTGCGATCGTAGTAACGTGTAGAAGAGTTTTACAAACTTTTTATACTGTTAGTGCTACTGTTGGTTAGGTTTTCTACCTTTAAGATTCGATTTAATCTATTGTTTTACTAAAGAAAATCTCGTTTAATTCATAACTTATTTGTTTTAATTCCGAATTAGTCCGTTCAAATTGCAATGGATTTATAACAACATGAACTACATATTAGTATTAATGTTTTCTTTATCAAAATCTCTAGAATTTCATAGTTTAGATCTAACTTGATTAATAACTGTGCAACTAGATTTATAAAAAAAATATTGTTGATTTCTTTTCTAAATTTAAATGTAATTTAGCCTAAGTCACTTTTGAATATCTATAAAAAGTATTTTAAAACAAATGAACTATATGATTTTATATAGTTAAAACAAATGAGACCTATAATTTTCCGTTTTATACAACAAAATCTTTCGGTAGATGTATCTTTTCAACCATAGTTTTGATTAGCGTGCTTTTCGCGCCTATGTGTTCGTAGCAATGCGTAGAACATCTTTTAAACCTTTTCACACGTTGTTTCATATGTTTGGTGTACTGTTCTAATTTATTTCTATTGTTTGCTTCGTGTATGATTGAATGGATGCTTGTGTGGTGCTTTTATGATCTTGTCTAGTCGGTGAGCTATACGTTGTGATCAAGAAGCAGTTCATTGAGGTTTGGACTTGAAGAAGGATCTAAGTTAAGGCAAGTATAGCATGGGATCATCCTTGTTTCCTATTCACCTTTAATATACTTAATTCATGTGCATGTGTCTACCTTGTTACCACTAAGGATATCCTAGTTTTTGTATCTTGTACCTTGACACCCATGGGACGTTGCATTGGGTAGTATTTATGCTAGTGCTCAAGATAAATAACCATGATCTGTAACTTGACTAATGATATATGCAATAAACGTTTAAATGATGCTTTAAAGCAATATGGCTCAAGAGGGCTAGAGCATATTTGGTTGTTTTTATGGTGCTCTAGTTTCTCTCCATAAGGACTTATCTGTAAGCGAACATCCGGGACTTACAGTACAACTGTGAGGGCTATATGGCTCAGGCTTTAGCTCAGTATGAGGACATTTTCTAGCTTGTTAGAGGTTACCCTTGTGGTGCAAATGGTGTAAAGCAGACTGTGGATCCCTGTATGGTGTATCACACGGACTGACTTCTGAAACCTAGCGGCCCTAACTTGTTAGACGAACCTTTGAAAGGCTTCATAGTGTTTCCCTGCCTACTCACCTTGGAAGTGTTTTGGGAGTCGCTATCCCGGGCATATGGGTAATCATGACTCACAGTGAAAGTGTACAACCTCTGCAGAGTGTAAAACTGTTATAACAGCCGTGCTCACGGTTACGAGCGGCCTTGGACCCTTACGGAATAGAGATCACTATTAATTTACTTGTTCTTGCTATTCATTATTCTCTTTACATGATCATGTGTTTATTATGGGAACATCACCTATTTGATGCTACTCAATTGCTTAAAATATGATCAACTAAAAGCTACATGCAGTTGAACCCGTGTCATGCCTCTTGAGCCTCATGAACCCCATGTTATGCTTGTTGAGTTCGACATGGACTCACCCTTGCTATTTCCCCCACATCTCAGGAAGGGTACCAGACTGCTAGGTTCTGGAATTGTTAGGCTTGTGATCAACCAGTCAGTTTGATCCTGGAGTGAAGGTTACACCCGGTGTTCGGAGTTGTCTTGTTGCTGTGTTGCTCTGTAAGGTTATATCTTATACTATTGCGTTATGTTTATTAAGCATTTGTCTCTTGATATTACACCTATATGCAGCTATATGTGAGATTTGACCTCTTTATTTCACATATAGTGTATATCTGGTTTTGTCCTTAAAACTGGGTGTGGCAGAGTGGTATCAGAGCAATGCTGACTATAGGACGCAAGCCTAGTTAGAAATTGGTCGTGTTAAGGTTTTGAAACTACTATAACAATCCTTGTTCTATAGACCTTGGTTTTTTTTCTATACTATATCCTTACCTTGTTATTCATCTCCACCTTGTTGCTTATTATAAAAAAAATCTTATGCTCATCCTATTCCTTGGTTTGATGTTCTTTTAGAATCTCATGTCACCACCTTCTTGCGATATTGAAAGAGAAACATTAGGATCTTTGCCTTTAATATGAAGATAACGCTAGTAATCGTAGGTTGAGTCCATGTGTGATGTGTGAACCAATGTGTTAGTTGGATTGTCATTATGCTTGTGCTTGTTTTGGATCTTTGTAGTGACTGCAATGATTTTGTGGAGTATGTTCACAAATTCATTTAGTTTATAGGCCTAAGGCATAAGGACTAATAAAATATATAGTTGGGTTGATCTATATCGTTCCCTCAGTTCTGTCTTTTCTGGAGCAGTCTGCCTTCTCTTTTATGCTCAAAATTAATAGTTCAGCGAAGAGCTCTGAAATTTTTATGAGAGTAATTAGACTCACGTATCTTTCTGATGCCTCTGGAATCACCTTTATAGCTATTATTGTTTGGGAGATACAAAAATCATAAGACGATGCAACTGTGCTGTCTAAAACCTGGAACAGAATCTGTTATGTGTTGTTTTTGGTCAAGTTAGCTGCAGAATATGGAAAAGTGTTCTATAAGTAAGTTGTAGAGAATTTGATAAGCTTTCCAACGGTATAAGGTGAAACTTAATTGGATTAACAGAACTGGAGATATGGATGTTTTACTGTGCTGCTGTTTTTTTCTGCTCGCGAGGAATTTCGAAGTACTTGTTCTTGTTTAGGCATATAAGTTTTTATTGGATATCAGAAGATCTTTATGATGGTTAATTCACTCGAAAGAAGATGCAAGCTATCCTTTGTTGTTCCCCTAGTTTATCTTTTCTTAAGGGGTGTAGCCAAGTTGAAGAAGATGCAAGATGGAGATTTCATGCATTCTAGTTCTTCACTTGGAAGAATCGGTTAACCCCATGGTTGAGAAGTCAACATCAAGCACAAATATCGTCAACTCAAGATTGATAATTGTTGGATTGTCTACAAGGAGCTTGAGTAATCATCAAGATTGATCTACTTCGAGCTATCATCTGTTGAGAGTTCAACCGCCAACCAAGACGTATGTTCTGTGAAGACTTAGAAGACCTCAATGTTACACCAAGCATGGCTAGTAAGTTTTTGGATAGGGTATCTCTGATGGTGGAGTTAAGAAGAAGAGCTCCAAAAAGTAAATTAATTAGAATTCACCCAAAGAGGTAATTGTGGCATTTAAACGGATTATAAGAGTAATGTCTACATGGATCATGAGAATCTAAAGGACATCTTCGCTATGTTGGTTTTGAGATTGTGGTATCATCGCCGGTTTGATCCTTATCAAGGTTATGACCTGCAAAAGTGTTCTCGCTTGGAGTAGTAAAAGTCGTTGTCGATGTCTTTAGTAATGGAGAGTTATGCTGAGAAGATTCGGACGACACCATGGACTAAGAGTTATTCGAAGTACCTGTCGATGTCTTGGAAATAGTTGAGCAAGCTACTCGGAGTAAGATGATCAAAGTATGTTGAAACATTGGAGTGACACTGAGAGGATGAGGGTTCTAGAATCAAGTGAAGAAGATCTATAGTCAAAGTTTTCATCTCTTCGATCACCATCTTTCGAATCTCGGGATGAGATTCATCTTAAGGGGGTAGAATTGTAACACCCTAAAATTTGCTTCTTTGGAAATAGAGCTAAAATGATTTAATTATGAATGTTTTGTGCTCATGAAACATAGTAAAACAAAATTTTCATTGAATTAAAATTCATCTTAGGATGTACCAACATTGTTGTGCATACATGCTGATGCATTTGTGTTTTTATATTGTTTGGTTTTGACCAAAGATCAAAATAAATTCAAGTTGTTTTTTTTAAATGCGTTTAGGTCGATTTTCCTTCTCTGATATACATATATCATTTTTCTACAATCAAATTCCTTATTTTTCATCCATCAATCAACCTCTACAAACTTCTTAGAAATTTTTCCGACTTTTTCTGTAGCTTGTTTCCACTTGTCTGTGAGCATAGTCTAATTTTTAGATGCTCCAAAATATCTTATCATGAGCTCCAAATACTTTATTTGGGTTCCTCATGTTCCATAATGTCTCTCGAAAATTTCCCTGAATTTTCGGAGCTTTCGGAGTATTTTTCGCGGCTTAAATAATAATTCTGGACTTTTCTAGAATTATTTTATCCATAAAAATAATTAATTCCGAAAATAATAAATCTCTCATTTGTTTTCCAACACTCAAAGCCCATGTGCAATAATCCTAATAAATCTCAAAGGCCCATACATTTATTTATTAATGGGCTTAAATGATTACTTAGGCCTATTAGCGGAGGTGGATGGTGCAATGTCAATTAGCACCATATCGCTAGTTGACATGGAGGTGGAGAGTTTTCCTCCCTATATATACGTACCTACCCCATGGGCAAAGCACACCAAAAACTACTGTAGAGGAGCCCCTAGTTTGGGAAATCTCTCGTGTAGTAAATTATATTTTCTCCTCCTTCTCTTGTCGCCGTCCGACGAAGCCACCAAGCGTTCTACTTCAAGAAGAAGAAGAGGTATTTACTTGAATTCCACCGTCTAGATCACATTAAAAACTAGATTTTGATTTATTTTCAAAACTAGGTATTTACAAAACTGCCACTATCTTCTTTAGGCCATATCTTCTACGTTTTAACTCTGATTTGACCCGTTCAAATTGCGTTAGATTCGTAATTGCGAGCTCTACATGTTGGTAGTATTGCACAGTAGGTTTGTGACAATTTATTTTCGAGTTTATATTAAAGTAATTATTTATCTATAGGAAATCTTAGAAAATTCATAACTTTCACGGTTTAAATCCGGATTTCATGATCTTTATGTCTGTGCGATCGTAGTAACGTGTAGAAGAGTTTTACAAACTTTTTATACTGTTAGTGCTACTGTTGGTTAGGTTTTCTACCTTTAAGATTCGATTTAATCTATTGTTTCACTAAAGAAAATCTCGTTTAATTCATGACTTATTTGTTTTAATTCCGAATTAGTCCGTTCAAATTGCAATGGATTTATAACAACATGAACTACATATTAGTATTAATGTTTTCTTTATCAAAATCTCTAGAATTTCATAGTTTAGATCTAACTTGATTAATAACTGTGCAACTAGATTTATAAATAAAATATTATTGATTTCTTTTCTAAATTTAAATGTAATTTAGCCTAAGTCACTTTTGAATATCTATAAAAAGTATTTTAAAACAAATGAACTATATGATTTTATATAGTTAAAACAAATGAGACCTATAATTTTCCATTTTATACAACAAAATCTTTCGGTAGATGTATCTTTTCAACCATAGTTTCGATTAGCGTGCTTTTCGCGCCTATGTGTTCGTAGCAATGCGTAGAACATCTTTTAAACCTTTTCACACGTTGTTTCATATGTTTGGTGTACTGTTCTAATTTATTTCTATTGTTTGCTTCGTGTATGATTGAATGGATGCTTGTGTGGTGCTTTTATGATCTTGTCTAGTCGGTGAGCTATACGTGGTGATCAAGAAGCAGTTCATTGAGGTTTGGACTTGAAGAAGGATCTAAGTTAAGGCAAGTATAGCATGGGATCATCCTTATTTCCTATTCACCTTTAATATACTTAATTCATGTGCATGTGTCTACCTTGTTACCACTAAGGATATCCTAGTTTTTGTATCTTGTACCTTGACACCCATGGGACGTTGCATTGGGTAGTATTTATGCTAGTGCTCAAGATAAATAACCATGATCTGTAACTTGACTAATGATATATGCAACAAACGTTTAAATGATGCTTTAAAGCAATATGGCTCAAGAGGGCTAGAGCATATTTGGTTGTTTTTATGGTGCTCTAGTTTCTCTCCATAAGGACTTATCTGTAAGCGAACATCCAGGACTTACAGTACAACTGTGAGGGCTATATGGCTCTGGCTTTAGCTCAGTATGAGGACATTTTCTAGCTTGTTAGAGGTTACCCTTGTGGCGCAAATGGGGTAAAGCAGACTGTGGATCCCTGCGTGGTGTATCACACAGACTGACTTCTAAAACCTAGCGGCCCTAACTTGTTAGACGAACCTTTGAAAGGCTTCATAGTGTTTCCCTGCCTACTCACCTTGGAAGTGTTTTGGGACTCGCTATCCCGGGCATATGGGTAATCATGACTCACAGTGAAAGTGTACAACCTCTGCAGAGTGTAAAACTGTTATAACAGCCGTGCTCACGGTTACGAGCGGCCTTGGACCCTTACAGAATAGAGATCACTATTAATTTACTTGTTCTTGCTATTCATTACTCTCTTTACATGATCATGTGTTTATTATGGGAACATCACCTATTTGATGCTACTCAATTGCTTAAAATATGATCAACTAAAAGCTACATGTAGTTGAACCCGTGTCATGCCTCTTGAGCCTCATGAACCCCATGTTATGCTTGTTGAGTTCGACATGGACTCACCCTTGCTATTTCCCCCACATCTCAGGAAGGGTACCAGACTGCTAGGTTCTGGAATTGTTAGGCTTGTGATCAACCAGTCAGTTTGATCCTGGAGTGAAGGTTACACCCGGTGTTCGGAGTTGTCTTGCTGCTGTGTTGCTCTCTAAGGTTATATCTTATACTATTACGTTATGTTATTAAGCATTTGTCTCTTGATATTACACCTATCTGCAGCTATATGTGAGATTTGACCTCTTTATTTCACATATAGTGTATATCTGGTTTTGTCCTTAAAACTGGGTGTGACATATTCATAGCACAATGCATAGGTAACATATTAACTGTTGTAATATTACAAGTTCAAAATGATGGTGCCACTTTAGGCTCCTCCTACTTTTCCTTCTTTTATGCCAATGGCTTTAGCAGATTTCAAGAAAAGCAAATGAAGGTACTTACCACTGCTTCGCTTGCAACATCGCTCAGTCCTGTGTTGCTACTGGTATGGAAGTTATTGAAGATTCCCACTACATCAACATCTTCATGAGGTCAATCATGTTCTTCAACGAGGCCTTCTTGATCATGTCCCGTGTCCTTCCTATTTTTGTTCTTCTATTAAAATTGTGCATGCCTTTCTGTTAATACAAAAGGCATTGCATATTTGATATAAAAAGAGTAACACAACCATCACTTACATATGCTTACAGGTGGGCAATATAGGAGCGAGATCCTATAACCTGGTGGCACTTGACTTTTGCACGGTTTTGCTTGTTCTGCTCCGAGACTGCCTATAACCAAAATTGTGTTAGACTGCAGCACAAGTATACCATATAAAGACTAGACAAGAAATAAATGAGTTCACACACACATTGTTCTTTGAACTTGACCACATGTGGACAAGTGTACACCACTGTGTGTCATTCATGCAAGACACAGGAGAGGTCTGTCTGATTTCTTCAGCAGGACATCATTGAAGTAAGATCGCTTGAACCTATACAATGGCTGCCATACAATAGACTGTAATACACTAGTCATGCTTCTTTTGTTGCTTCATCATTGTCATCAATGGCCAGCCTCAACTGCAGAAGTGTGAATGCAATTAAATCCACTACTAAGTTGCCTAAGGCAGAGTTAAATGTCAACAGAGGATATACATACTTACATATAGCTTGGCCATAAATCCATTAAGAAGTTCGATCCATTGCTCATAATGTTTCTAGTGCTGGAAAATTGGTACTTGAGACCTGACTACTACACCTGCCACTAAGGCAAACTTAGCAGCTTGCAATGGATCATGTGGCCTTCTGTTCCCCTTGACAACCGAGATGGGCATCCTTGTTCCCATTGATTGGTGGTTTTGTGAAGCCCAACCCCCTTAGTTGCTCGCCTCGACTTCCTCGCTCTTCTCTGTAATGGTACTACTCAGTTTTCATACATTCAGATTATTAGAAAAGTAACATGGATTTCAAATAGTCTGACTTGATTTATAGACATGTCTAAGGTACTACCAACCTTCGCAAGTTTGGTCATTCTACTGGTGGGGAGGTGGAGTCTCCTCTTCGGCATGGCTAAGGTCATCTTCACGTGACCAGTCCCTCGTAGGGCTTTGTTCGCCTTGTACGTGCTAACTTTTGGACCTAGTTGGAACTACAAGATGTTGCAACTCTGCTGGACTAGTTGGCTTCACTCTCTTGGATTGCCATCCCCCAGGACCCATATTGGAGCTGCCTTTTGCCCTGCTGGTAGGTACTTCTCTATGGCTTGTTCAACCCACACCCTAAAATTGGAGAAACAAACTTAAACGGCAAGCATGTAAAAATTGCATTGCTATCCACACAGAAAAGAATTGAATTGCACTGCTACCTAAACCAACCCCTCTGCCATCCCAACATGACAAGATAGAACAAGCACCTCAATTACAAGGGGTGCTGGCTCATCTAAATCTGTATCTGTATCACCATATCCCTGAACACGCTCCCTTTCTTTATGGAGATATTCTGGATGTCAACATGTAGATCACAAAGGCATTTATTGAATTAACCTTGTACTGAATGTCAACAAAACAGAGCAGGAGTGTGCAAATTAGGTGCCTAAGCTACAGCTTATATAGAAGCCATTACTTGAATAAAGCACATGTGAACTATAGCTTAATTATATGGAAGCTACTATACTCGAATGAAGCACATGTGAACTACAATCAAATAAGAAACAATGTAACTTCATCACTATATATCTACATGTCCCAGGTTCAACCACTAGAGTACAACATGCATCATAAAAGGAATTTGGCTACCTCTTCCTATTCCTGGCTACAAGCATCATTGGCACTGCCCTCTTGTCATCCTGGTCGCAGAAGTGGTGTGGCCTGGCGGTCGTCAACAATGACGCTAGGGCTCAGTCATGACAGGTGCCGATGTAGGGGGTCTAGATCCAGCGTGTACCACCACTGACAGCCGTCCTTCCACCGTCAGCGGACCTACTGTCAACAAAGGGTATCAGATCCTGAATTAGCTCCAGCTTCGGCTCCATCTAGGGTTTGAAAAGGTATGAGAGAGGGTGTGGCTAGAGAGTGGAGAGGGAGTCAAGTTGTTGTGCCAATGCGCCTAGCTAGGGTTCAAACCAGGGTGGTAGAGGGGGCTAGGCTTTGGAGCAAGAGGAGAGTGGGTCTAGCTGGAGAATGGAGATGGAGGTGGAGACGATGACTCCTTGCACTTTTATGTGGCCATCACAATACCGCAAATACCCTTGTCTGAAATCGATGGCGTGGTAAACCAATTTTTTGCAAGGAGGGCAAAAGAGAGAGAGATCTAATTTTTGGTTCATGTTGGCGGCACTGCTGGCCACGGGGATTTCATTTTCGCCTGAAATCAAATTTTTGCGAGGGCAGATCGCTGCCTTGTCTCGCGTCTTATGAGCAAAGACCGAATTTTATGACAAATGGTGATGATATATACGAAGTAATACACTAATGTGTATTAACCGTCGGATCACCAATATTAGGGCCTATTTGGTTCACCCCTCCTAACTTTAGTCACTTTTACTCACTAAAATGCCAAACACCTTACACCCCCACTAAAGTTTATTGGCTTTTAGTTACCAAGGGGTAGCTAAAAGTGACTAAAGTATACATGGGACAGCTACTTTAGTGGGTGGAACTATACATGGGTCACTAAACTTTAGAGGGTGGAACCAAATAGGCCCTCAATCCCCCTAATTTCAGTGGACCCCCAAGTTTTGTTGGTGATGCAATTAAGCGGCACATGGGACAGTCCTCTACTAAAGGCATTCTCTGATCAATACCCATCTTTTTCCTCTATTGCGTGCCATTTCCATCGCCGTTCGCCCCCTCTAGCGCCACCCACCTTGCGCCGCCTCCCCCATCCCTCCTCCCCCCGCACACCGAAACCTCTTGCCTAGATCCTTCCACGCCGAGGGGATCTACTATGCCGCGGCGATCTACCATGCCGCCGTTTGTCGTCAGGGCGCCACTCCTCTAGCGAGCAGGCCAGTCGAGATCGCCTTCTTGCCTTGGCACAGTGAGGTCGTCTATGATTTCCTCTTTTCTTCTTCATGAATTTATGGTGTTTGATGAAACACATGTAGAACTACCACATCGTAGAGAGAGCCAGCGGCAAGCAACCATTCTCTAAGAAGCAGAGGAATAGGCACCACCACAGCCCAGAAAAGAGTTAGAGGAAGGCTCGTAGTGTCCCAGAAGCAGAGGAACAAGTGCCACCATAGCCCAGGAAGAGGTAGAGGAAGGCATACATTTTCGAGAAGTAGAGGATGAAGCAGCCAAATCTATGCTAGCCTTGGAGTCTAGGAATTCTCACAGGTAGACTCGAACGACCCGTTGACAGCAACAGTGTGAGGAGAGTGCTGAAATGGAACTCAGGGAGGAGGAGCTCATTGAGGAACAACTACAAAAAATGACCGAGTTACACTCCAAAAACCAGACTAGTTGCTTTGCACCTTCCTAGATCAAATCTGTACCTACTCATGGGGGCGTGCGTGCTTGCACTCATGGAGGTTCGATTTGTGCCACAATTGGTGGTATGAGGAGCAGTCGAGGTGGTAATTTGATGTCTGCCAATGGTGGTACGAGTAGTCAAGGAGGTTTGTTGTCTGCCAATGGTGCTATGAGGAGCAGTAATATGGAGAGAAAGAAAGACGTGGTTTAGTTCTATGACTTTTAGTATTACAGCTCAAAGAAGATATGGAGCATCAGGTTCTGCGATATTGAGTTCTAGTTTCCATGACTCAAAGAGCCTGGCACAAAATCAAAGTTCTGGACTGTGACTCAAGAGAGTTTCTTCAGGAGCTACCGTGCTAGAGGGATGGCACTAGCAGACCAAAGGATACTTGGTTGGGATGAGCTTGAGAGAGCAGCTAGTATACCCATCCGGCCCCTCTTTAAGCGGTTCCCAGGCTTCGTTCACCTTTTCAGTGAGATTGATCGAATTGTGATAAGCTGGGTGCGTCAGTTCTATGCAACAGTGTGGATTCATTCAGAGCATGACTTCATTAGTTTTATGCTCCATGGTGAAAGGTCTTGATGGCTAGAGGGGGGTGAATAGCCTTTTAAAAATTTTCTACAAAGACAAGCTAAACAAGTTTATCAATACAACAAATAGTGAGATGCGAGTTTTGCTTATCCTACGAGGTGTTTGCAAGCCACCTATCCAATTCACAATTCTAGTATATTGGCACTCAACCACACAAGTCAAACCGAGAAGGTAACTACAACTAGCAAGCTACACAAAAGAGCTACTCTAGCAAAGCTAACTAGCTAGCAAAGATAACTAAGAAAGTAATGCAGAGTTGAGTTAGGAGAGTTTCACCGAGGGGCGAAGTATTGAGCCAACCAATATGATCAACAATGAATACCAAGACAAACGAACACCGGGATCAATCAATCACAATATGAAAGTGATGACACGAAGATTTATCCCGAGGTTCACATGCTTGCCGGCACGCTAGTCCCCGTTGTGTCCCTCTTCACCACATGGTTCGGTGGCTAATCGGTCTCACACCGAGCCTCTCAAAAGGTGCCACAAGAACCTACCAAATGGCAAAAGGTTGCAATGACACAAGCAATTTACTAACTTTGCCTTTAGCGCTTCGCCGAGGTAGGCACAAACCCCTCACAATCACCGGAGGTGGCCAAGAACAATCACCAACTCTTGCCAACGCCTCCAAGCTGCTCCAAGCCGTCTAGGTGGCGGCAACCACCAAGAGAAACAAGAATCCCGCAGCAAATCAACCACCAAGTGCCAACTAGATGCAATCTCACAATGCAAATGCACTTGGATCACTCAATCTCACTTCGAATATGCAAAGAAGCAAGAGAGATGAGTGGGAGGGGAGTTGCTTAGCTCAAAGTGCTCACAAGTATGTCAAATGTCCAAGAGGGAGAGCCTTGAGCCGGCCAACGAGTATTTATAGACATACCCCTTCGAATATAGCCGTTAGAAACTTGAAACAGCCACGGTCGCGCTGACCGGACGCGCTGGTCGCGCGGACTGGACGCGGCGATCACACAATGGCTACATTCGCGAAGCACCGACCGGACGCGCTGCATGTAGCGACCGGACGCGCGAAGCTCGACCGAACGCGCTGGTCCCGTGATGGACCGGACGCGCTAGTCAAGCAGAAATCACGTTCCAACGAAAAGTGACCGGACGCGCTGCAAAACTGACCGGACGCCACAGTGCCAGCGTCCGGTTGGAGTCCAGTAAGCTCCCTGATCGACCGGATGCGTTGGTCCCGTGATGGACCGGACGCGCTGGTCAAGCAGAGATCGCGTTCCAACGAAAAGTGATCGGACGCGCTGCAAAACTGACCGGACGCCATAGTGCCAGCGTCTGGTTGGAGTCCAGTAAGCTCCCTGATCGACCGGACGCGTCCGGTTAACTGTGACCGGACGCACCACCGCGTCCGATCTACAAACCGAAACACGCGAAGACGCTGAACGCTGACCGGACGCGTTCGGTCAAACAGAGACCGCGTCCGGTCACCACTGTGACCACCGTTCGCTTCCGTTTGATTTCTGACTTCCGGCGTAGTGGAAAATAGTCGTTTCAACTCCTCAAAAACGCCTGAATCCCACCTCGCAAGCTCGGCGGGAGGGAGAGAGGACCCCAAACCCTCTCTACCACTCAAACTCCAACGCCATCGCAAATGTGCTAACACCACCAAGTGATCTCATCATGTGCGAGTGTGTTAGCATTTTCACAATCATTTTTCAAAACGTTATTAGTTCTATCCAAATGCATATGATTATGAAATGCACACCTAGAGGCACTTAGGAGTTCAATAGCCGCGTCATTTCCCTCTTTATAGTATGGCTATCTATCCTATAATATAACCACACCCACTAGGTGTCTTGGTTACTAAAATATAACCCTTAAGCATATACCTTTGCCTTGATCACGTAGGGTTGTGCCCAAATCCAAGTGTGGTCATCATGATCACCATGTCCATCTTGCCACCAACCTTGGAATGTACTAATCCTCATATGCTACATACAACTTAGGCATAGGATTAGTACTTAGGCATTGTCACTAATTACCAACACCAAACATAGAGCTTTCACATGGTCAGCCAGAGCGATTGTCCTATGACCGCCTGCAAGAACTCCTCGGGGTTGACACTTTAGACAGGAAGCTCCATGAGATAGTCTACAGAGATGCTCTTCCTCCGCGTCATAGCAGGGCTGGAGGTACTTTTCCTACAGACCAGGAGATTCATCCACTCTTCATGGAACCCTTCGCCAATGGCTCCTTGTGTACACCAGACAGACTGCATCCAGAGGCTTACGTTCTACACATGGCTCTGAGGAAGACAGTCCTTCCTCATCACAGCAACAGGGAGTTGTAGACCAGCCTGTAGCAGTGGCTACTACTATCAATATGGAGAGGCGAGCAGTTTGACTTCTTACACTTTTTTGTGTCTGAGATCGAGAATGTGATAGCTAACGCTATCAGTACTGGATGACAGTACGTGTACCCTCACATCATCAGCTATCTGCTACACATGATTGACTCTAAAAAGAATGGACTATTGTGCAACAAGTCGACTAGCGAGGTTATGACCTACATGCCAGCAAGTTCGGACGATCATCGTCATGGACAACGTGCCCTTAGGTCCATTCAAGAGCTGTTACCCATACAAGATAGAGAAAGACATGAAATGGTGGATGTAGCCCCAGAGCAGGCAGAGCACCAGTCTGGGATTAGAGGAATCTTGAATGTTTGAACGCAAGATTTAGATTTCGATGATAGTGACTACCATGACCCTATGTCAGACGACCACGACGAGGGAGGGTCATCCTCCAGTGGTGTGGCCAACAAAGAGGTGGACGATGTTCCACCTACTACAGAGATGTTAGCCAAGCAGGCACCTCTTCCAGTGTCCGTTCTGCAACCATCAGAGCTTGGACAGATACTTGGTAGGCTAGTTATCAGCCAGGAAGAAAACCAGAAGCATATGGAATGACAAGGCAAGTGTATGGAACGACAAGACAAGTGTTTGAAAGGAAGTATTGATAAGTAAGCAGAGAGTGTGGTCCTTCTCAAAGAGCATATGAGCCAGCAATCATATGCTTTTTGTGAGGCCATCAACCAGCAAGGCCAAAAAATTGACCTAATGTGCAATGTGTTCATTGGTTGCTTTAATCAAATGTATAGTGCCACAGGGCTTATGGCCCCTAACTTTCAGATACTTCAATTGCAATGTGGTAGTCAGGTCAACCCCATTGCTGGTTATCTGACTAGTCCTAATAATACAACTATCCACATAGAGTTACCCATTACGACGATGCTACATAAGCAGAGTTCAACTTTAGGTCCTGATTTGGCCAGTGATCCACCTTCTTCACCCCCTTAGGTCGAGGTGCAAGTCGCCATAGAGGCACATACAGAGCTTCTCAGGGCTTCTCCAATGCCCGAGATACCTAAACCAGCTTCAGGTTTTGATGAGGCAGGTGATCCACCTTCTTCGCCTCCTCAGGTCGAGGTAAAAGCCACCACAGGGACACATACAGAGCCTCTGGGGCTTCTCTAATGACCGAGATGCTTGAACTTGCTAATGCTAGTATACTACAGTTGAACATAAGCAAGTTCAGCTTTAGCTCATGAGGTAGCTGATGAACCTTCTCCGCCGAATCAGGTCAAGGGGCCAGATATTGCATGCAATGCCTAGGGGCACATATAGAGCCTCCCAGGGCTTCCCCAACAATTGTGGAGGCTGATGTGACCATCAAGCCTACTAATCCTACCATTAATAGAGCTGAGTCGACCTCAGGGTTTGATGATACTACTACTTTAGTTCAGCAGACCGGAGAGTCCACCATTCATCCAGGTAACCACACCACTGAGCATGATAAGACATCAGATTTGGAGAGTCCACCATTCATCTAGGTAACCACGCCACTGAGCATGATAAGACATCAGATTCAGACGATGAGATTTTAGCGTACTCACTAGGCGAGATGCACTCACCAGGCGAGTTCGACCTCAACAGCGCCGTCAAGACTTCGATGCCTGCTTTGTTGTCATCACCACATCCTTCGGATGCATACTCACCTTGATTCCCAGCCGAGGAAGGGACATACAAGAGATTGGTGATAGTTTGATAGTCAGGGAGGCATGTGGTAGAAGGTGAGGGAACAGAGGCATCAAAATTTGGATTCAAAATGATTCTTGATGTAATAATTCAAGTCTTGCTACACAATGTTTATTTTATGGTTCTATAATAAGTTGTACATCCTGAACCCTTTTTATCATTATGTTGCCACATAGGCATCAAAATTTGGATTTAAACGATTCTGGATGTAATAATTGAAGTCTTGCTTACGACACAATGTCTATTTTACGGTTCTGTAATAAGTTATACATGTTAAACCATTTTATCGCTATGTTGCCACTATAAATTAAACCTAACATCTATGTGTGATATGAGCGACATCTATCTAGTCTGACTACCTCGTTGCAACTCGGGCCGTTCCTCTTAAGAGAGAACACAGGGTCGAACAACCCCATTGCAAGTCAAGGACTCGCCCAGACATGAAATCTATTGTCTAGCGCATTACAATCATAGAGTAGCGGACTTTCTTTCATGCACAATCAAATCTTGCATGCGCATTCAGAAAAGAGTAATAGATATTGTATGGCGCGTTACAATCACATAGTGTCAGACTATCTTGTGTGTGCATTCAGAAAAGAGTAATACACATTGTGCCAACGATTAACTTTATAATGCCTGACGTAGGTGGAAGCTTTTAGAATAGAAATATGTGAAGTTACTAAGTTACCTACGGTGTTTCATAACAGGGAAGGAAGCTTCCCTAAAACCTAACTCCCTTTCAAGAGGGAAGGCAGGATCCGGCCCATGACCTCCTAATCACCTCATCCAAGCATGTTGGCTGCACAAGCTGATTGCATCCAAGCATAAGAAGCAAACACCGTGAAAGACAAAGCGACGCGCATAAGTTGCTCTTGAAATTAAATTAAAGTAACAAACTAGCCTTTCATTCAGATTGGAATGACCCTGGATACAATCTATGGGTCAAAGAAGGCCTCGAGGATGATGTTTCCCACATGCGTGGCCGCCACGATGGCCTCCGCGGCAGTAGTAAAGTCACCAATGAGCTATTCCTACTCATGCTCATAAGCGCCAACTAGGAAGCCAGATTCAAGCAGACGAAGATCATGGCCAGAACAAAGCTGAGCCACGACCAGGGCTAATCATGCCCCATGGTGCACCCCACGAAGGGCCAGCATCCTAACATGAGCTGGCATGGCCCGCAGATGGTCCTCAAGTAGGAGACCCCTTGGGTTCATGTCATTGACAAAGATGAGGGCCACCTCTCGAAGAGTGGCCAACTCCTCTAGGGCTGACAACATGAAAAACCATCAAAACAAGGCCGTGGACATTTGGATAGATCTAAGCTTCTCGACAAAGGAAACCTTACCGATCGTCCTAGCCTGAGCATTAGTAGCTACCACCCGGGCAGCAGCAGTCTCCTACTCTGTGGTGGCAAGGGTAGTTAGGACAGCATCAAGGCAGAGCTTGAGCCTACTAACCTTGCGCCTAGGGTTAGAGTGCGGGTAGCGAGCCACATCCCAATCACGAAGGGGCGCGTGGACTTCCCAGTGGCCGAGGGTAGAAGACCCCTCTGGTTTCACAGGGCGCGCATCTAGAGAGCAGGCGGCACTAGAGAACCGCCAGACCTCTAGCGTCGTAATGTGAGAAATGGCGCTAAAAAGATTAAGGAGATCAGAACGGAATGACTCCGGCAACTAAGATCAAGACCGCCTTACCCAAGGCACCACAAAATGGGAGCAGAGATGCGGCGGAGGACCGCTCCCCTCTGGAGGGTTCTCCGCCGGGCACTTCCCATGGTCCATCACTCCCGCCGAAGATGCGACTCGCTCGAGGCTAGAGAGAAGGCAAAGGAGTACAGCAGGAAGATAGAAAAGAGCGGTTGCCTCGCTCTAGTACCTCTCCTCATAGATTTATGGCTAAACCAGGCACACTGGGCTCTTTGGGTTTCGTGCAAATTTAATACAGATTAATTGTTGTGGATTTCCATGCAACAAGTTGCAGTGGGTGCAGTCACAAAAAGAGTAATAGATATTGTTTGGCATGTTACAATCACATAGTATTGAACTTTCTCGCATGTGCATTCAGAAAAGAGTAGTACACATTGTGCCAACGATTAACATTTATACAATGCCTAACACAGGTGAAAGCATTCAGACCTTGTCCAGTGCATTACAATCACATAGGGTACAAACTTTCTCGCATGTGCATTCAAAAAAGAGTAATACACATTGTGCCAATGATTAACATTTATACAATGCCTGACGCAGGTGAAAGCATTCAGTCATTGTTCGGTGCATTACAATCACATAGGGTCCGAACTTTCTCGTGTGTGCATTTCAGAAAAGAGTAATACATATTGTGCCAATGATTAACATTTACAATGCCTGACGCAGGTGCAAGCCATTCATAACATAAATACACTAATAATTTACTAAGTTACCTATGATATTTCTTATTTCTCGTGGATCAGTTGGAGGCCATTGTGCATTTCACTGTCGATGCCAAGCAGATCCAGCATCAGGAGCCGCATCCACTCCTGGCACTAGGCCATGGCCTCCTCCTTTGTGGGTTGCACATTGAACAACTAGCAGCACAACCCATCCATCCATTTCTCCATGAAGCGCTTTAGGACCTTCATCATTGACTCCGGCAACACGACCGGCTTCCACCTGGTGATGAGCATGTGGAACACGTCGTACCCTTCATTCAGTGGGACAACACTAATGGCAATGAATCGGGATGCTAAGGTGGTACAATGAGCTAGTCGACGAATGGCATCCACCAATTAGTCCCACCAAAGGTGAGCTCATACTACAGCACCATCTTGTCGTCACAATCTACCATGAAGAACCACCTGCACAGAGCACCCTGCCAATCTTTTCTATGGAACTCACCCTATAGGAGGTCAAGCATTTTCTAGGGTGACACCTTGGATACCCACCTCATCAGGTGGTCAACCCGCGTGTCTGTTGCTACCATTCCTCCCAGCGGTGGCTTGTTGCGGACATTTCCAAGTTCGCGCTTTAGGTAAGGCATGATGACACCATCGACAAACTCATTCCGATCATTAGGCCAAGCCGCTTGCTTCCATGGTAGCACAATGTCATAATTTTTGTTTGCGTTTTCACCACTACACTTCAACAGGAACTTCTAGAACGTGTTCAACACCTTGGTGAGCATCAGCTGTAGCAAGTCTTGGTCGATGGTCAACATCCACGGCTGCAGAAATATGTTAACTGGAATAGTCTCAAAGGACGTGTCATACCTATTAGTGGCATCGGATAGTCCGGGCAAGACTACATCATGCAAGAATTCGCTAGCGTGAGGGAACTCTAGTGGTAGGTTGTGCAAGAACTGTACCAGTTGTTCCTGCTATGGGAACCTAGTGGGAGTCCATGTCTCCTTCAACCCTTTCATAATAGGGTCAACCACCAGTTCAATGAGTAGCCTGGCATACGGCGAGGAGGTAGACCCATCATCCAAGAGTATGTAATTGAGCTTGCTCACCGCCTCCATCTTCCTGTTTGGCTACTCCAGTGGATCATACCACGCAAACTACTTAAACATCTCCTATAGGATAGGGACCAACATCTTGTGTGTTGTGTCCGGTAGGGACATCTCCATGTAATAGGAGGGATACTCAGTCAGCAACTTCGTGAACTCACTGATAACCATACCCAAGATAACCTCGGTGTGGCTTTCCTAAGGGCTTGGGGCTTGCATGACCTCATCATCATGAGGACTCAAATTGCTTGCATCCTTGTCATCAAACGAGGTTGAATTGTTGGAGGGATTATTGGCTGCAGGGATGATGGAGGAGGCATCGGCGCGGTCGGTGCCGAGACCCGAGTACCTATGGTGCACTCGCACCTGGATGAGGTTGGTGTCCCCTTAGTGGTGCAGTCCAAGGCTGCGGCCAGCACTGTAGCCCATGCGTACCATTATCCGGTGAACCGCTAAGCTGTTCGTAGTGGTTGTTGTCGACACCGTCGGATAGGGCGACGCTCGATGCACGTCCCACGGAGCAGAATGGCTGGACCATGATGCCACGCCCCCAGAGACAAATGGCATGGGTCATATGTAATCAACGGCAGCAATGGGCATGGCATCCTCGTCAGCAACCACGGTGCCATCAGCATCGACAAACCGCGGCACCACAAGCAATGGCAACCGCTGCGCCATTAGCATCGACAACTGTGGCACCAGGGACAGTGCCACTATTGTGCTCTGCTAGCACCATATGCTTGATGTTACCGCGGTGGGCTCGTCGGAGGACATGGGAAGCGGCGATAGTCGTGTGGATGGATGTCACAACAAAGTGGGAGGTGAAAGAAGTTGTTCACTACTAACTTTTTCACTTGAGTATGGGAATGTGTTGTGATAGTTCCAAACATTGGATGGAGAATGATCAGTAACTGCTGCATCAATGCGGTTGAATTGAGATTGGGCCGCATCTGTCGCATCGCCATGAGCATCGCAACCGTCAAAGTTCACCTTTTCTAATCGGAGGACGTGGGTGTATAGCTGTTGAGATTTTTGGGACCCTAAGACAGTCCGACCCTACAAAATATAGATGCTTCAGATCATTGTGAGTCAATGAATAATTAAATACAGTGCTGGCAACTATCAAGGGATATCCAACTAGTCCATAGAACCCAACTATCAGGGGCTAACAACTAATTCTAGTCAATAGAACCCAACAATTAGTTCACTTTTTTTAGCCATGGCTAACTAGTCATAGTCCATCCAAATAGGGCCTAAGATAGTCTGATACTAGGAAATCTTAATAGGCCGGATAATAGTTCTGATGAAACAGCAAAATACAGATCGTGTCAACTCTTGCGCCGAGTTCACCGCAACCATCCACCATTTGTCTTGCGCATCTCCATCTTGAGCTTAGCTTCATTGTACTCCTACTCCTCCTCGCATTCCTCATCCTCAACATTGCTGCAGGTGGCCTCATAGATCATGCTGAAGAAGCAGGTATCACTGACATTGAGGTGGTTGCTTACATAGAACTCGTCCCACCCATACTTGAACGACGTGCGCACTTTATTGTTCATGGGGGTCTTCTCCAAGCCCATGAACCAGGACTACCTAGCCATCTGCAACTTGATGGCTTCTCACTGCTGGTAGCTATGGCTACCTCAAAGTCCACTGGCACATTCTTCGCCTTGCACAAAAAAGATTGACGAGAAAGACGACACTGGTAACTTGCGACATCGGTACATTCTGCATCTCGCATGAGTGCTCACCAGATACTTCGCTTTGAGGTGGTACTTCTTTAGGATCACTACAAAACTCCTCGGCTCCATGATGGGAAGGGAGAGCTGACTACCGCCAGCCTCGAAGTCATGTGGGTAAGGTTTGTGGCAGGTTGTAAGGTCGGAGACCTTGACGTTAATCTGTGACCAGTCGTCATACCGCAATACAAGAGAGAACCTATCTTGGAGGTCGAGGGCACGGGCGAAGTGCTTCCATCCCTGGTGGAGGTACAAGTGACCGCCATCGGGGAACACCTCCACCTTCCACCAGGCCAGGCTCTGCTCATCGTCCAGACAAAGCTCGAGTTTCCAGCAACCTCCGACGACCCAGGCCATTGCAGCCGGTAGTTTCTGCGTGCACAACGATCAACATAGCTAGATAGAGGGACAAGTTCACTCCCAAAGGCAAACCCCAGTAGATCGGATTCAGCACACAGAAAATGGGCACTTTGCCAATGTTTCTGCATACAATCTAGGAAGAAGGGTCTTCATGCACTCCAGGTCACACTGGCTCGGTCCTGCCATGTCTTCTTGCAGCCCCGCCGTGCCAACTAGCTGGTAAAGTATGTCTCTGTTCTCATTCTCTTCTCATGTGTGTGTGGGGGGTTTCTTTTTCTATGTTTCTGGTGCTGTCACAAATGCAAGGAGTGCACATACTGTTGGGGCATCAGTGGAGGAGCTAACATGTAAAAACCAGCGCCAAGACTAACGCCGTCTCATCGGCGTAAATGGAGGAGACGTGCTCTATTTTCATCAGTGTATGCTTGGGAACGTCAATACTCCTGCATCTCCAGTTGAACACGCCTTTTGCGGTACGGCTAGTTGTGAATCCCGAGGGAGTGCGACGGCACCCGTGGGGTGAAAAGACCTATCACCACTGCACCAGGCTTTCAAGTCTCAACCATGTCATGGTGGTCAATTCACTCATGTCTAGCTTTCATCCTGCATTCACTTTGCTCTCGGCAACCGCGCAAGGTTTTTTGAGAGGAGCAAGTCTTGGCTACTAGAAAGTCTTGCCGCCGTATATTTGAACGCGTCATATAGTATACGTGTCGTACCCATTTGTGCTAACATTTTCATTCACAAAGGAACATTACCATTATATCAATGCACACGTGATAGTCCAAGCATTTCAAATCTGACTGGGCCAGACACATCTCACACTTGGCAACCACGCAATGGTTGCTTTGTGCCTCGATTTGGTGAACCAAACACGTATCAATAGTGGTAGTAGTAATGAGGGGCTCTGCTCCGTGGTGAACCCAACTCGTCTTATTCGCATGTGTCTGATATAAACTGTTGAACTTGCAACAGCCATGCAGCGAGGAGTTAATCTGAACAAGTCTTGGCTCGATCTAATGCACAATGGAGGAGGCATAGATGTTGCAAGTGTGAAGGGCAAGTCAGAGGCTTTGGAGAGATGGACCGTGGGGGCGGTGAAGCTTGAGCAAAACTTGGTGTCAATGGACCGACGCAACGGTGAAGAGCAAGTGATGTCAAGATCGATGGACCAACAAGGTCACATGATGATATGAAGTGGATCATATCATTTGTGATGTGGTTGGTGCATGTGTTGCATCAACGTCGGAGAAGATGGAGTGGAATGCGCAAGGCAAAGGTATAACCTAGGGCATTTCCATTTCATCGGTCATAGGTGTGTAGAGAAGTTGATGACCGGGTTTAGGATAGATGGCCGTACTATCAAGAGGGGCAAACTTGTTTGCATATCGGTCATCTAGTGCCACTCGAGTGATCTAACTATAAATCATTGCTAGGATCGAGTGGCGTAGCAAGTTGAGTGGTTAACTCCTTTGGTAAAATGATTGTGAAAATGCTAACACACGTGCACAAGGTGGTGAACACTTGTTGGTGTTGGCACATTTGTGAAGGCAGTGGAGTTTGAGTGGTAGAGAGGGGTTTGGGTTCCTCTCTCCCTCCCGCCAAGCTTGTGAGGCGGGATTTGGCACTTTTGTGGAAGTGAAACGCCTATTTTTCACTGCACCGGAGGCGAAGAAACGGAGGTGAAAGAGGTCACCTGCGCGTCCGGTCTGAGAAACGGCGCGTCCAGGCGTCACGTTTGACCGTTGGTGCGTAGTGACCATTGGAGGATCGAGCGATCGCGGTTGAATACGAGAGGCCATGTGGACGGTGCAGGGCGATCGGACGCGTTGCAACGCGTCCGGTCAGTTCGACCAGCGCGTCCGGTCGATGCGAAAATTCGCCCAGTGAAGGGGTAACGGCCATATTCATTTGTAGGGCTATAAATAGAAGCAGTGGCCGGCCTTGGGCAGGAAGCTGAGCACACTTTAGCCTTAGTGGCTTATGTTGTAGTGCTTGGAAGCCCTCTAACTCACTCATGCTTGATAGTATTCATCGGATCGAGTGAGAGAGCGATTCTAGTGCGTTGCATCGTGAGGATTGCATCGATTGGCACTAGGTGATCGTGTTGCAAGCCGGTGGTGCTTGTTACTCTTAGAGGTTGCCACCTCCTAGACGGCTTGGTGGCTTGAGGCTCCGTCAAAGCTCACAAGAAGATTGTGCGAGGCTCCGGAGAAGCTTTGTGAGGGTCATTGTGCTCGCCCCGCGAGAGCCGCGAAGAGTTACTCTAGTAAAGTGAGACGCTAAGGGCGACAAGTGGTCCGGCCAGGTCAAGTGCTAGAGCTCATGGCTTGGAGGATCCCCATCTTGTGAGTGGATGTGTGGCACCCGCTGAGGGTTTGACTCTTGATAGTCAATTAGCGTGTCTCAACGGGGACTAGCGTGTTAGCAAACACGTGAACCTCAGGATAAAAATCATCATGTCAACCTTGTTCATCCCGTTGGTTTGCAATCTCTGAAACACAAGCTTGTATTACTTTCACATATATTCATAGTGCTTGTGTAGTTGCTCTTGTAACTAGTTTGCTTGTGTAGCTAGCTAGTTACCTTCTTGCTTGTGTAGCACACAAGTAGCTCCCATTGCGTGGCTAATTTGGTTTGTGTAACCTTGTTAGTCACATTGCTTAGTTTGTGTAGCTAAGTATTTTGCGCTCTCTAATTTGGCATTGGTTGCCTTGTTATTGAGCATTGCTAGTGAGCCTAGGAGCCTTGTGCTTACTAGTTGTGTAGGAGCTCCCCGGTGTGCAAAGTACTAGTGCATAGGTTTATGTGACCTTGCTCTAAAATTGTTTAGGTGAGCTCTTGCTAAGCCTTGGCACCTTAGTTGCTTAATTAGGATCTTTGCAAGGTGCTAGAGAACTTAGATCGAGGGGTGTAGTCTTGGCTAGACCGATAGATTTAATTCCGTACTTGTTTTGGTTAGCTGACGTGATTAAGTTTTAGAAAGGACTATTCACCCCCCTCTAGTCCACCATCTCAACCCTACAAGTGGTATCGGAGCCTGGTCTCTCATTTGTGGTCTTCACCGACCCGAGAGGATGGCGTCTAGTGGGATAGATGATTGCCACACGCACATTTTTGTTGGCACTAACTTTGCACCGTGGAAAAATCACATGCTTGATCATTTCCGTGCTCTTGGCCCTAAGTTTTGGTGGATCGTAGTTGTTGGCTTTACTCATGACTTGGAAGAGAATGATAATCTTACCCAAGCGCAAGAGGATTGCCTAACACTCGATGCACAAGCTCAATGTTATCTAACCAATGCTTTGAAAGATGAGATCTTTGGTAGGGTGATGAGCTACACTAGTGCACATGGTATGTGGATGACACTCAAGCATCTCTATGGTGACTTGATCACATAGAGATGGTGGTGCACGAGTGTGTTGAGCATGACCACAACACGGTGGTTGTGGAGGATTGCTCCACCTCATGGTCAAGTGATGATGATGATCAATCTACCACAAGTTCACTTGACAAGGTTGATGGTGATTCCACAAGTGATGCAAAAGATAAGGCTACTCCATGCACACTTGATGGTAACAATGATGATGGTTCATGCTCGGGCCGTGATCTTGATGCTACTACAAGCCCATCCATTACATCACATTGCTTCATGTCACAAAGTGACACTAAGGTATCAAATGATAATATGATTAATCATGTTGATTCATATGATGAGCTTGTTAGTAGACTTGCTAGCATGACCATGTCTTTAGAAAAAGAGAAAGCTAAAACATTGAAATTGGAAAAAGAAAACTCTTTTCTAAAGACCAGATGTGAACAACAAAAGCATCTACTTTATGTCTCTACTTGTTCACATGAGGAACAAAAGTTGGCTCATAAGGAACAAAAGCATCTACTATATATATATATATAGGGAGAGTATACTCTATAGCTAGCTACAAAATAAGTTATTTTGTAGCCGCCTCTATTTACGATAGTTTTATATACTAATTTACGACAATGTCAGTATATATTTACGATAGTTGAATTACTATAACACATGGGGATATTTACCATAATGTTATAGTAAATCACATAGTAAGGAGTTACTATAATCTCATAAATTAGCATAGCAATTATCGTAACTCCAAGTGGCTACAGAATAAGTTATTTTGTAGCCAGCTATAGGGTAGTATATATATATATTCTGATCCCATGAGTCTTACTAGTATGTTAAGATCATGTAGATTGCTATGCTATAGGACTCCGGTAGAAGTCGAGTGATTGCCTATCACTCGCGAGAGATAGGAAATATATTATTGTTACTATTATCATGTTACTATCACATGGAATATATATATATATGGATAATAATGGGAGACCGGGCGCGATTGTACTTGGAATTGGATATGGACATGGTTGGGCAATCCGAGCGAGGCTCTAGTTATATTTGTCCCGCCTGTGTCGATTAAGGACCGTTCATTGCACTGAATCCCCGATCAAGTCACAGATTTATTATCCCGAGCACATACATGCTTATGGGAGCAGAAGGCTTGTTACTCTCTTGTCATGGGCTCTGGCTCTTTTCAGACCGACTGATTGGAGGCGGGGATAGGTGGAGGTCTAAGCACCACTTTGAGGCCGGGCCTCAAGTGTGGGGGCTTGGAGTTCAAGTTTGCATGGGGACCTGGAACCCGTGATAGGAGTGGAACGGGTTGGTCTCGCTTGTGCCTGGGGTACAAGCGAGGCATGTGTTTTTCAGGGTACCCAACTGGGCACATTGATTTCGTGAATTGCCGTTTTTGCATGACGGTATGGCTTGACTACACTATGGCACCATAGTAAGAACTGAAAGATGAAAGATGAAAAAATGGTTCTGATTGCTCAACCCTTGCTTGAAAGTAGAACAAGTGCTTACCTAGAATGGTTGGTTAATGAACTACTAATGACTGCTAATAAAAATGGAATATAAGGATGCACCTTTAGTAATGCTTCCTACAGTTGCAATAACCCACAAGCTAAATAGCCTTGCATATCCTTGGAGTCTTTTTTTCCCTCTTGACGGGTAAGTCTTGTGGAGTACAAAAGCTGAGCTTGTGTGTGGAAACCTCCTGGTGGGCTCAGCGAGGATTTTCTTTACGTGCAGACATAGAGTTTATTTAAACTCCCACCTAAAATGTTTTCAAAGAAAAAACTTATAACCTATTATTATTTCATGTATATAATTGTTCTTCATGATAATGTTTAACTTGACCTTAAATGATTTCCATTCCGCTAAAACTCTAATAACATTTTACATTCTATTGTTATAATCAAATAATGAATTACTCTGATGTTGTACTAAAAGTGATGTAAGAAATGGCAAAGATGTTGTAAGCTTTATCTCTCATTTATGATCACAACAACAACAACAACATAGCCTTTTGTCCCAAGAAAGTTGGGGTAGGCTAGAGATGAAACCCAAAAGAGACGATAAACAGGGAGACACATAAAGGGACATAAATGGCACAAGACAGAGACAGGTCATGGTTCAGGCACGTTGATTGCCAGTCTCCAAGCGCTCCTGCCCATAGCTAAATCCTTAGAGATATTCCACTCCTTAAGGTCTCTCTTAACGGACTCGTCCCAAGTTAGTTTAGGTCGACCTCTACCGCTCTTTACATTATCGGCCCGCTTTAGAACCCCACTACGCACCGGTGCCTCAGGAGGCCTCCGTTGAACATGTCCAAACCATCTCAACCGATGTTGAATCAATTTCTCCCTCGGGTGTGCTTGATGAAATCGCAGAGTTTATTGCACTCTCTTGGGTACTTAGTGTCTAATAAAAGACAAGTACTCTTGGGATGGCATTAGATTGGGCGGTTCTGCCACACTTAGTTGGCAAGGTTAATGTAAACTGATGCAAATGTTTAAATTGATTACTATTCTAGCACTTCAGCTTTCCTGCAAATGGTTGTAGAGTTAGCCACTATATGACCCTTGCATATCCTTGAGTGTCTTTATTTCTGGTTTTTGATGGGTAAGTCTAGCTAAGTACAATCCTGTACTCTGGGTTTATTCCCTCCTGTTGTAGATGACGTCTTCTTTAACGGCTTCTATCAGACGTGCATCCACTCAGCAGGTGAAGAGGACTAGACCTGTGGGTGGGGTCTCTGTAGTTGTATCTTATCTTATGCTTTTGCAGACTTGGTCACTTATGGTAGTATGAACTTTATGTTGTAAACTCTATGTTTCGAACTATGTTGCTTCCGCTACTTCAAACTTGGTTTGTAATAATCATGTACTCCGATGTATGAGTTATCTGTGAAATGTTGTAACTTGTGATTATGTTGTGCCGAATCTATCGATCTTGGTTTGTTGTTGGTTGTTTGAAATCCTTCAAGATTTCAGGGGACTACCGGGATTATATGGGCTCAAGTGCGAAGTTTTGGTTGCTTCGGCGATTAAATTTTGTACTTGTGCTCTATAATTTAGACGGTTCTGTGACAACTGATATCGGAGCAAGATTCGGCATCTAAACACGTTACTTGTGTATTTAAAGCAAAAGTTTTTGCTAAAAACTTGGATTTTGTCAAAAGTATGCCAGTGACCATCTCTTTAGGCCCACATACGGATTTATAGGAGGCTTATTAAAGTACTAACATGGGGGTTTTAAATTATGCATCTCCGGTTATTGCAAGGTGAGAAGTGTGATAACTTGACCGCACTATGTTACCTTGTGGTCTAATGGTGGAGGTAACCTTCATATATGAATTAGCCATATATGTCGCTAGTTTACTTTTTATGCGATGTCGCACCTACGCCAAGGTAAGTGTGAGATGTGAGAGCATGATCGGATACACTGCCAGTCTAGGGGAGTGCTTATATGGTGCTGGAGTATCTACATGTTGCACACATGTTCATACAAAGGTATTGCCATGCTGGGTGATTCCGTCCTTCGGGAGATGATGCTGTCATTAGGGCGATGACTGGGTGTGGCCACCTTCGTATATGCTGGGGTGTATGCGGAGTGTGTAGATTTACTGCTTTAATGATGTGATATATTGGGGAACTGTTGGGCTAAAATGAATCTTCTGTAGGTAAATAACAGCACTTTTCGTTAGATCGACTAGTTATCGCTATATGAGTGTACGTGTATGCCACCGTCTATGTCGCTAGAAATAATTTTTTCCTAAGTTTATGAGGACGTACAGTTCGTGCATGCATCATGGTTGACCATACATGTCATTTTTGCATTGTCCCTCCCTTATAATTGCTTATCCCGAATTATTTTCTTAACTCAAATAATCCTCTCATAAGAAGTTGTAAACCCTATTTTTGGTATAGATGGTAGCACTAGGAGTCCCTGAGCACAGTGACATCTTCCTGAGGGACTTTGGCACTCCAACCATGCTGTGGAGGGTTCTGAGGAACGCAGGGTACTCTGAGGCTCCTCGCTACACCTGGGAGCATGAGTTCCTTATGGGCATGGTTCCCTGGTGTACCGTGAAGCTGAACGTACCACCACATCCCTCTAAGCCTCGGTGGTGTGGTTGGGTGTTGGAGGCTGATGGACAGACTCCTAGGGAAGCCACTCAAGTGGCAGCTTTGCAGATGCTGATGATCCTCGCACAGACGCTTGCTGACGAGTTGGTGGATGGACCTAGAGCTTCCATCCCAGCAGTTGCACCAGAGGAGGCACTGTGGAGCCAAGCTCTAGGCACCGCTTTGGTTCATGGCCGTGGTGAGCGTGTCGAGAGTAGCAGCCCAGCTATGACCACCATGATGGTTGTCTTGAAGATGGCCAAGGACAGGCAGGACACCTATGTCAGCATTATGGACACTATTCTGAGGCACTTAGGGACAAGCTCAAGTACAAGCGTCGTGCAAAAAGTATCGTAAACGTTGTGCAAAACTAAACCAAGTCTAGAAGGATATGGATGACTTTCAGTATCTTACAGTGCAGAACCGAGTCAAGTGGATCAGGGTAGTCCGGGAAAGGGATCGGAAGCATGAGGACTTGATGAGGATGACTTGCGATCGCGACTACCTCCGTGGTCATGTGGATCAGGTGATGACAGAGCGTGATGACGCTTTGTAGATTGCTGAGGACCGTGGTCTGGGTTGGATGCAGGAGAGGATCAATAGGCTTGAGCAAGTGAACTACCTGAACGAGCGTATTGAGGATGGCTTGTTTCAGATTCACGACCTCTAGAACTAGTTCCACTCGCTATGGCAGAACCACCCTAGTCATATGGCCCACATGTCCTTATCTTCGTCTTACAGACTTTAGATAGCAACACATGTAAGTCAACCACTCGGATAGTCTGTCGGGTGTCCTCGGGAAACCCGAATCATCCACTTTTCTTTCCAAGCAGGATCCATTACAGAGACTTGCAGTATTACAATAGTGATAGAAATATACAAATTGATTACATCAGAGTAAAATATAGCAGAAGACTTATAACCATAAGTTTACAAATCATTTACTAAGTTATTACAAATATAAACTTTAGCCAAGAGAGAATCACCCTGCTCAAGAGTTCACAACAAACTCTTCTACTCCTGGATCTCACCTGCAACATGGGTTAATAAACCCCTGAGTACAAAGGTACTCGACAAGACTTAACCAATGAAAAGGAAAGACTCTAAGGATATGCAGGCTTAAGGGGAGTCAAGGTAAGTCTATAACAAGAATTAAGGATACTTTTGCAGAAAAGCTTTACTAAAGGTTGATCCTTACTTTCAATATTATAGCTTAAGCTTTATAACATAAGTATCATATTAGCACCAGATCTAAAGCAACCACTTCTTTAGTCATCACATCTCATGATCATCAAGATCAGGATTCATTTATTAACTACGATGTAAGTCAGAGGATCGGGTCTTCATCTCCGAGAAGAACGGCAATTCGAATCATTTTGGCTTTCTTACCACACGACATATGCAGGTCTAGGTCCAGACCTAGATCTAGACCCGAACCTACATATATCAACCCTTACTCGGATCCTCCAAAATGAGAACAGGTCTAGCGCTACCTGAGAGCACAGTACCACACCTCTCTGCGTCGTTCGTCCTTGACGGATTCATAGGAATGGGTACATGGTACTCCCACCATCTCCACACTCCCAGTGCACGGTTGTCCTTTCTCATAATAGAATAGCCAAGTATTAGGCTTACTGGAGTATGTGGCTAGTAATACAAGGTCTTGACCACACGGTGGCCTACAACGGTACAGTCCTCAATCGACACAGGCGGGGTCACTACGTCAGGACTCAAACCTGCTGCAAGCCAAGATTCCACCCGGTCTCATATTAAAAACATGATCATTTTCATACTTTAGGACTAAGCCTGAGTTTAGACTTTTTATGTCATTGCTCATCTTTTACAACTAAGCATAGCTAAGCATAGATAAAGCTGTCATATTAACCAGGGTGACAGGGATATGTAATTGCTGGACAAGGAAGGTGTGCAACAACAGTAAACCACTCAAATCCTACTTTACTTAATGCATCAAAACATAGACTTATGTGAATAACTTTTGTAAAATACAAGGAAAGGGTTTATGCTGCGGGGCTTACCTATGATGTCGGGGTTGTCAGGTACTTCAGATGATCACAACAAGATAACCAACTTCGAACAAATAGAATTCCACTCCTGGGCTCTATATGGGGAATAATATGCATGTCTCAAGGTAATGAATTATTAACATGAGCTAAGGAAAACAATTAACAAGAAGGATGATTGCCTAGAAACAGTTGAGAGTTTAATGTGCCCAGGTCTACACACAATCCATAATTCACATTCTAAACATTTAAGAATTATTATACTTAAACTAGTATTTATTAAAGAATTTATTTAAAGGAATAAATTAACATGTAATCAAATTTTATCAAAACAGCACCAGGAATTTTTTGGTGAAGGTTGATCTAAGCATATAAAACATACTAACAAAGTTTCATAATTTGTAGACATTTATTTTTACCTATAAAATTAATGGAAGTTGCATTTATTAATTAATAGATGAAATTTTAACTCATGCAAAAACTATTCATTTTCAACATCTGATATTTTTCATACACAAAGAATGGCATGAAAAGCTTACTCAAAAATTTTTATCATTTTATTATGCTTAAATTATTTTCTAGGAGTTAAACAAGAATAACACAATTTAAGCATTTCTGAAAAAGGAAAAACATTTTCTCTCTCCGGCCCAATCTGTTCTCACCCGAACTGGGCCGGCCCAACTCCTGATCCAGCCGATCCACGGGACCTCCGTGCTGACCACGGCGGAAACCGCCGTTGACTGGCGCTTCCCCGCCGGTGGCGACCTCGCCGGCGGCAGCAGCTACCCTACCTCCTCCCCTCTCACTCCCGCACTAGCAGACGGCAAAAGATGAACCCAAAGCTCAGCAAGGCATGCACAGCGGCACAGCGGCGTGGCGAACGGCGCACCGACCACAAGAGACCGGTAGAGGTCAAGCAGAGATGAGCAGCGTGATCAGGAGCTCACCCCGAACACAACGATGTGCTCAGCAGAAGCGGAGAGGTAGCGGAGATGCTTTGCCCTCAACGACGGCGGCTATGGCAGAGCGGACATGGCGGTGCAGCGATGTTCCGGAATGACCTGAGGTGGAAAAGGAAAAAGGTCTCCGCGGTGAGCTTCAGGGAGTCAAGTCGAACGCGAAACATGAAAGGAGAAGATGGGAGCAAGCTCCGGCATGGGTTGTCCACAGCAGAGGGGCATACGGCGGCGCCGGTGACCGTCGCGATGAAGAAGATGGCGTACCGTGGCTCTGGACGATGTGAGGCACTGCGAGCGAGCTCAAGGTGTGCGCAAGGAGATTGCGGAGCGAGCTGCGAGAGCAATTGAGCCGAGGCGAAGCGGAGAAGGCGAATTCGACGACGTCGTTGAGGCGGTGCCGGCGGCGAGCAGTGGGAGAAGAAGAGGAACAAGCCGGCGTCGGGCGTTTACACAAGGCGGAGGGAGCTTCTGGTTTCTCCAGCTCCTAGTTGAGCTTGACACCGCGGCAGCTGCGTGTCGACACGTGCGAGGGCAATACGAAGGCGGTGGCCAATGTCGCCGGCGAGCGGGCAGGCAAGGTACTCCCTGGTGTTGTACTGTAGCAGTCTGAAACCCACTGTTCTCCTTGGTTTTTCTCCCAATTCTTAGTAGCAAGATGAAAATATTCAAATATAGAAGTTGTTCATCTTCATGCTGGATCCATCTTTGCTTTAAGGCTCGAGCTCAGGTTCTTACTGGTTCGGAAGATCCAGATCAAGGAAAAGAAAGAGTAGGAGAAAACTGAACTGAAGAACTTGCAGTTGAACTTTTGAAAGCAGTCTGAATCTCTCTTCTTCTCCTCCTCTTTTCTCCGAAATTTGCACAGCAACTTGATCAACACCCAAAATAAAAATTGTTCATTGATCTCTAGTCTCCATCTTCTCTTAAGCAATCAAGCTCTGAAACTCACTGGATCAAAATATTTTGAAAGAAGAAGAGGGAAGCTTTGAAACTGTTTTTGAAACAGAAAACACATTTCAGCGTAGGGTTTTGCAAATAGATTAGAGTAGCTACTTTGTGAATTAATTAGTGGATATTTAGTCAACAAACCTCCCAATCATTAGCACCATTTCCAAGTAAAATCTTTGTACTAACAAATGATACTCTTGATTAATCAAGTTTATTTATAAAAATCATTTTAATAAAATCTCCAAAATTGAATTCAAAACTGATTTCTCAAGACTTGTTGAATTTCAACATTGAGTTCACTTTTGGAGCTTTAGTTTTTATTGGTTGACCTTGCCATCATGCCCTATACTTGACACTAGAGTAAAGCACACACTTTACACCTCAAAGTTTATTAGGACATAATTTCAAGTGCTTAGGTAAAATTCCAAATTACAAGGTCACAAAGTACCTTAAAAGAGTTTTTGGTTCCAACGCAAACACCAAACATATGCATTTCATAACCTATAAAATAACAATGATTTTAGTAAGTCCAAGACATGGTTGGCTACTAAGGAAGCTTAACATGCAATGATGATGACATGTTCAGGTTTTAGTGGTGCATAACACCAGGGGTGTTACACCCACTCCTTCCCAATGAGGATGATGCACCAGACTTCATGCCTAAGCCTGAGATTCCTGAGGAGGAGCCCCTTGTGCGTGAGGGTGACCCACTGGTGATTGTAGCTTAGGATGATGGCGAGAATGCCGGTGGACCTCTTCTGGTAGAGAACGATGGAGAAGACAAAGACATGGAGATCGAGCCCAACAGTGACGGCAAGGAAGGGATGCTCTACTAGCTTACCTTCCAGCGAGGACGAGTGGTAGCTTAGCTCTTAGCCAGTTATGCTAGGCTGACCTTTTGTTGACCTCATGTCCTGAGCATGTAACCTTATCCTATAGTAGGCGGTGGTGTTGTAAGTGGGATCGCCTGTGTCTCTTTTGGCATGGAAGGTTTAAAACTCGGATGGCTAATGTGATGTATCAGACATGCTTGCTCCATGTGTATGTGAGCTTTTCTATGAAATTCCGTCTTTGTTGTCGATAATTCTTGTGTTTGCTCGATTTTATCGCAATTATCGTGCTTTAAGATGCATTGGTGATGAGATATTGAAATGAATTATTGTGCCACTGTTTGATTGTATGAATTTATTCTCTCCAATGAATTCAGTCAGGCATAAATATACAATTCGTTGCAATTCTTCTGCATTGTCAGTGCTCACTGGTGTGCATTTTTCAAATGCCCCGTAACCTCCACTCTAGTGGGAACCGTGTCAATGAGGACCTTCCACCTCCTCCATCACCCACTCTAGTAGAACTTTGGCAGTCCGTGGTTGAAGGGTAGCGCCTAGTGGCTGAGGCCATGCGTGTCATGGCGGATCGGGATGCCCGAAATGTCTGCTAGGAGCCAAACCAGTATGGCAGTTTCAAGGACTTCCTAGATACGAAGCCCCCAGTCTTCAAAGAAGCTGAGGAACCACTGTAGGCAGATGAATGGTTGCACACCATTGAGCAAAAATTTCACTTGCTCAGGTTGATTGAAGGCTTGAAAGCGGAGTATGCCGCTCACCAGCTGTAGGGTCCGGCTGGAATCTGGTGGAGTCATCACATAGGTCTCTACCTGCCGATGTTGAGGTGACCTGGGAGCAGTTTCACACTGCTTTCAGGGGTCACTACATCGCTCTTGATCTGATGGAGATGAAGCACACTGAGTTCTTAAAGTTGATTCAAGGCAACAAGAGCTTATATGAGTACCTGCAGTCGTTCAACAACCTATCCAGATATGCAACTAAGTTTGTGGACACGGATGCTAAGAAGATCGCTAGTTTCAAGCGAGGTCTCAGTTCCAAGTTGATGAAGACCATGGGCAATAGCAAGTGCTCCACTTTCAATGAGTTCATCAGCGATGCCATTACCCAAGACAACAATAACTCCATTCATGCTGCATCCAAATCTCAGAAGCGGGTCTTCGAGGCAGGAGCATCTCAGTCCAAGGCTCTTGTGGCATCTAATCCGCCTTATCGTGCACCTGCAACCAATGTTCGCTATCGCCCACGTGTGAAGAAGAATTCGGCCAAGACTGGTTTTTGCAAGGGGTACACCATTGCTCTTCCTAAGACTATGCCTAGCCAGGGCAGCTCCAATGCTCCGCCTGGCAACCATCCGTGCTGGAACTGTAAGAAAACCGGACACTGGGCCAGGGAGTGCCCTTATCCTCTAAAGAAGACCAATCAGGGGCATGTTCTTCAGGGCCATGCTCACTTCACTACTGTTGAGGAGATCCCTGCTAGTGAAGTGGTCACTGCTAGTAAGTTTTTGGTAAACAAATGCTCTGCAGTTGTGCTATTTGATTCTGGCACTTCTCATTCATTCATCAGTTCGAACTTTACATCAAGATGTGGCATGACTGTGAGTGTTTTAGAGAAGGGTGATTTTTGCATTAGTGCCGCTCGCAACAATGTTTCCATGAATCAAGTAGTTTTCAATGCGAGTGTCGAGATCGAGGGTCAGACTTATGGGGTGGATCTTGTTGTTCTCCCTAGTCTCAGACTCGATGTGATCCTCGGAATGCAATGGATGAAGGGAAATAGGGTCTTGATCGACACCTCTACTCGGGTGGTCATGTTGAGAGATCCGCTAGATCAGAAGGCTTTTCTTGTCCAACTCCCGAGAGATATCCATGTCGGCAGTGAGGTTAATGCAGCTGTGGCTAAATCCATTACTGATATTCCTATAGTATGTGAGTTTTCGAGCGTCTTTCCTGATGACTTGCCTGGATTTGAGCTAATTCTAGGTACTGCACCTATATCTTGTTGACCTTATTGTATGCCACCGAATGAATTGGTCGAGCTAAAGATTTAGTTGAAGGAACTTCTTGATAAAGGTTTTATCCATCCTAGTTCTTCGCCTTGGGGGTTGTCTAGCCATTTTTGTGAAGAAGAAGGATCATACCTTGCGTATGTGTGTGGATTATCATCTGCTCAATGTTGTGACTGTCAAAAACAAGTATCCTCTTCCCTGCATTGATATCCTGTTTGATCAGCTGTCCAAGGCTAAGGTATTCTCTAAGATTGATCTGAGATCGGGTTATCACCAAATCAAGATTCGGCCTGAAGATGTGCCCAAGACTACATTTTCTACTAGATACAGGCTATATGAGTATCTTGCCATGTCCTTCGAGCTAACAAATGCTCCTGCACATTTCATGTATCTAATGAATTTGGTATTCATGCCCAAGCTAGATAAATTCGTCATGGTTTTCATCGATGATATTCTGGTATATTCTGAGAATGAAGAAGACCACGTTGTGCATTTGCGTATTGTCTTAACTAGATTACATGAACATGAGCTTTATGCTAAGTTCAACAAGTGCGAGTTTTGGTTGAAGAAAGTTCCTTTCTTAGGTCATGTGTTGTCTGAGGATGGTATATCTGTCGATCCTTCCAAGGTACAACAAGTTATGGATTGGAAGGCACCGATCTCTGTGCATGAAGTTTGAAGTTTTCTTGGCTTAGCTGGATATTATCGCCGTTTCATTCTGGACTTCTCTAAAATCTACAAACCTATGACTCATTTGTTAGAGAAGGACAAGAAGTTTATTTGGTCTCTAGAGTGTGAAGAAGCTTTTCATACCCTTCGAACTTTGTTGACTACCACTCCTGTTCTAGCAACTCCCGACATCGAGAAGCTGTTTGATGTGTTTTGTGACGCATTTGTTGGCAGTCGTTATAGGCACATTTTTACCACCAACGTAACTCCAAAAAGGATAGAATTACACATCAATACACACATATACATTTATTATTGACCGAATTCCACTTGTACTGGTAGAATTATCACTTTGCAGGAATACATATAAAATACAAGTGGAACATGTCAGAAATACGCTTTCCAAAAAGGCGTATATAGGCAAGGAGAGGCATTGGGTCAAATCTACAGTTGAATTGGGCCAAGCCCACCACCCCACGTTGATCAGGGCCCCGAAGAGAGCCACCACAACGAAGCCCAGGCCGAGGGGCCCCGGCCCAGGCGTGGCCGCGCCCCCACCTGCACCGCCTCAGCCTAACTTCGCTCCACCGATTGCATTGATGGCTAGGAGGACTGTGCGGGGGTGCGCTACTGGGTTCAGTGAACCTGGTGCCCGAAGTGCCCTTCCACACTCCTATATAAAGAGGGAGAGGCTCCCCTCTACAACACACACACCACACTTGGAGCTACCTCACTCCCTCTCTCTACCTCCCTTCCTCCTCCTTTCTCTTTCTTCTTCTTTCTTTAGAATAGTAGTAGGAGTAGGAATAGTAGTGGAGAAAGGTTGAGCTACAAGGAGAGCTTGGCTCCTTGGAGGATTTGGTGAGAATAAAGGTTTACTTTCTTTCATCATACTTCTCCAACTAGCTATGTTCTTATTCTTTACATATAGTTGTGCTATAGAACTAGAGTATAGTTTTTATGTTATAATCTTGACATATGAACTAACATATAGTTTGTGTGTGACGATCTTAACATGTCCATATGACATGATCTTAGTATATGAACTACTCCATAGTCCACATGCTAGGGTTTTGTCATATAAAACTTTATGCTTAAACATTCATGCCATATGTCTATTGGGGTTTAGAGCTAAGTACAGGTGGTGGATCATCATGCCTTCAAGTACACCCAAGTCTTTTACCTGTCGATCCGTAGGGTCGAGGACTGCAGGGGATTTGGGTGGTCACTATATATGCGGGCGAGGTGCCCGGGTATATAGTGGCGGATGATTGCATGCCCTTTCCATGGTCGAGGGGATGGCAGCAGGTAGTGATAGCACTGTCTGTCCCTAGTATTCCCCCACGTTCGACTGGGGTGTAGGAGTTCGTAAATATGCCACATGAGGTTGCTGGCAGACCAGTACTCGGTGGACTCCTGATCCATTCTCTTACATAGCTCTAACTTTATACCATGTATGTGTATGATCATTAACTATTCTTTGCACAACTATATTAGACATGCCTGCTCCACTTAGGACCATTATTTTATTCTTTGTTTTCCCTTTATCCTTTGAGGTTAGCCCATGATTGTGTGTCACACTATCTTGAGACTTGTCATGTCTTACCCTTGTACCGAGTAGTGGTCTATTGTGCAGTCATGTTATCTTGTCCATATCCTTATTAGATACTTTTACACCATGCCTTCCTTTGGTGAAAATATAAATAACGATACCCTGAATACTTCCGGGTGAAATTCTACAATGATAACATCTGTAAACGTAAATACCTATTGGTTGGCATTGCTTAGTATTGTTACTAGGATACACCAATTCTAGTAGCGATGCTAAGTGATGCCAACAAGCATTTTTGACGCCATTGTCGGGGATGGGTTTTATACCTATTCTTAGTAGCGATGTTAAGAAATGTCAATAGCATCCGACACCGGGTTGCATTGTGTGCTTATGCAAGAGGGGCGAGCGATTGCTTATGCCTCACGCCAATTGAGGAAGCATGAAGTCAACTATCCTACTCATGATTTAGAGCTAGCCGCTGTGGTCCATGCTCTCAAGATTTGGAGGCATTATCTACTTGGAAATCTCTACAATATCTACACCGACCATAAAAGCCACAAATATATCTTTACTCAACCTGAGTTGAATATGTAGCAGCGGCTCGAGTTGATCAAAGACTACAACTTGCAAGCACATTAGCATCCTGGCAAGGCCAACGTTGTGGCTGATGCATTGAGCCGTAAATTTCATTCCACTTCTATGGTTGAGGGTGATTTTCACCTTTCCCATCTCATGCATCCTATTGTACTCCACAATATCACCATGGAACGCTCTTTGAGAAGTCGAATCATCGAACAGAAAACTGATGTGGGTATCTTTCACATCAAAAGGAAGATGAAGGAAGAAGAAACCAAACATTTCTGTGTTGATGATCATGGAATTCTTTGGTTCAAGGATAGACTTGTAGTTCTGAAGAACCATGAGCTGAAAGACCAAATCTTATCCGAAGCCCATTCCTCCAAATTATCTATTCATCCTGGTAGTAGCAAGATGTATCAAGATCTGAAGCCCTACTTTTGGTGGACCAAGATGAAGAAAGAAATTGCAGCCTATGTTGCAAGGTGTGACAATTGTTGTCGAGTGAAGGCCATTCATATGAAACTTGGTTTCCTTCAGCCTTTATCCGTTCCGGATTGGAAGTGGGAAGACATCATGATCGACTTCATAGTTGGATTGCCAACTACCGAGAAGGGAAATGACTCAATATGGGTGATTGTTGATTGCTTAACTAAATCCGCTATGTTCCTTCCTGTAAAGACTACCGATCACCCGCACAAGTATGCGAACCTCTACCTTCAACAAGTTATTTGTCTCCATGGTGTGCCCAAAAAATTGTCTCGGATAGAGGACCTCAGTTTATTTCTCGTTTCTAGGATCGCTTGCATGAGTCTCTAGGAACCAAGTTAATCCATAGCACAGCTTATCATCCCCAAACTTCTGGCCAAACTGAATGAGTTAATCAAATTCTTGAAGATATGCTTCGTGCTTGTGTGATCTCGTCCAAGGGTTTGTGGGAGAAGTGGTTGCCACTAACCAAAATCTCTTACAACAACAACAGTTATCAAGAGAGCACTCATATGGCACTGTTCAAGGCATTGTATGGACGCAAATGCCAAACTCCGTTAAATTGTATTGAACCTGGTGAGCGGCGGTATTTTGGCATTGCCTTTGTTAAGGAAGCTGAAGACCAAGTCCGTATAATTCAAAAGCATATAGCAGCTGTCCAAGCCCGCCAGAAGAGCTATGCTGATAAGTGTCGCAAATCCCTTGAGTTCGAAGTAGGTGATCATGTGTATTTGAAAGTTTCGCCAATGCATAGTGTGAAGTGCTTTGGTGTGAAGCGCAAGCTTGTACCATGATATGTGGGTCCTTATTGCATTCTTGAGAAGAAGGGAAAAGTTGCTTACAAGCCTCACTTACCTCGAGAATTAGGATGTATCTTCCCAATTTTTCATGTATCACAACTCAAGAAATGCCTTCGTGTTCCAGAGGAAAGGATTGAGGTCAGAGGTGTGAAATTTGAATCTGACTTGGTGTATGATGAGCAGCCGGTTTTAGTTTTGGAAGTTCAGGAGCGGGTTACTCGAAGCCAAGTGGTTCAGTTTTTCAAGGTCGTTTGGGGTAACTATACTGAACAAGAGGCAACATGGGAGCGAGAGGACTATTTGAAAACAAATCATCCCACCTTCTATGCTAAATGGTAGGCCTTCCAAATCTCGGGACAAGATTTTTATAAGGGCTGTAACACCCCTGGTGTTTGCTAGCCTTGCATGGCATCTCATGAGCATATCATCTTTCATATGCATTGCATTAGCTTGTTAAAGTTTGTTTGATAAGCTATTGCCTTGACTTGAATGTTAAATGCTTAGTTAAATGTGACTTTGCTTGTTACTAAGTGTACATGTACTTTTATGATATGATCATGGTAATTGTATGATAGTTACTGTTATACATGTATTTAACCTGCTAATGATGCTTAGTGGCTGCTAACACTCTTTTAAAAATGTTAGGTTAGTGTTTTAAGCACTTGGTGCTTTTTGTCCCAGCTTTTGGACAGGAACCAGTTTTAAAAAATCTGTTCAAAAGAGCATCTTAGGGTTTGATTCAGCAAAAGTCGTCTATACCATTGTTGTAGAAATTTTTACGAGGTACAATTCTTGTTCCACAGTCATCTCATGAAAATGAATCTATCATGCTCAAAATTCCAGTTTTCCAACAGCCTGTCTGCTGTCTGTCAATTCTTGGACAGATTGCACAATTTTACATGTAACTCCATGACCATCTTGATTCAGGCTTGGAGCTCCACATGAAGTTTATAGAGAATTTCAGAGGCTACAAGCTTTCTGTTTTGACCATTTCATGAAACTCAATCTAACCTGTTCAATTTTGGCAATCTTTGCAACTCTGAATTTCTGTTAGCTCCAAAAAAACCAGTTTTTGGGAAATTTCCTATATCTCCCAAACCAATTGGATTCAGCTTTTGCTTCTTGAAGACGAATTGTAGAGAATTTCATTCTCTACACTTGTCATTCGTTGGCCATCTCCAAATTCAGGTTGTACACTGCACTTTTAAGCAAAAACTGTGAACTGCTGAGGGGTGTGGCATATGTTTCAACTTGATGTGGCGGTTGTTTCACGAATTCAAAATTTCAGGTTCAGGTCATGGCCGACCGGCTGCAGGGTGGCCCTGACACTTGTCGTCTGTACGCCGGCGCGGGCCCACAAATCAGGCCGGGGAAGCGTCTCAAGTCGCCACACCGCCTGTCGCTCTCCCTCACTCGCCCAAACTCCCCTCTGCCTTCGCCGTTCGCTCCGAGGCGGAGTTAGGGCGAGCCGCCATTGTTGCCACCGCCTCTCCTCACCGTGCGCCATCGTTCTTGAGCCGCCGACCTTGCCATCTCGCGTAGAGCGCCACCGCAAGCCGCTCTACCTCGTCGTCGCCTTGGTTGTGCCTTTTTACTTTGGTAAGCGCCTTGGAGACCGGCCCGTGCTCGCCGGAGCGGGTGACCGCCATGGCCACCGCGCGTTCGACGTCAGTCCCGCTCACCTCTCTATCTCCTCCGCTCGCTCTTCTTAGTGTCCAAGGTAGTGCTAGCCATAGCGAAATTCGGTGCATGACATTACCGCATGTCGTGGTCTAATCGGAGCGGAATGAATCGTCGGCGCTGCTGTGGCCATTGCACCATGCCACGGCGCACGTGGGCGGACACCCTCGGGCTCACCGTCGTAGGGGTGCCCCACCTCAGGGGCTCCGCTGGACCTTGCTGAAGCTGTTGGCATTCCTGTCTTGGTCTATCGAAGCCGAGAGGCACTGGCACGCCGCCGCATTGCGCCAGCGCGCCGCCATGGCCGGTGACGAGGTTCTGCCGCTAAACCCTAGGTCATGATTAACACCTCGCTAGAACCGCCTTGCCGTGGGGAGTATGTGGGTGAAGACGCTACCGGCGGCCGGCTCGCCGGCGGCGAGAAATCGCCGAAAGAGCGCACAGTTCCCCCTCTCCCCTGTTTTGCTCTCACTGGCAGGTGGGGCCTGCTGACCTGCGAACCCCATCTGTCAGCCTCTCCCTTTCTGATCTGTTTTTCAGAAAAAGACAGATTTTTATGCAATCTTTGAAAAATCATATAAAATCATAGGAATTTCCAAAAAGGGCAAATGTGGACTTTTTGGAATCCTCATGAAGAGTACTTTGCATTGATTTGATAGTATGCACTATGTTTTCTGATGTTTTAGAAAGTTAGTTAATACTTTTGTTAGCTACTTTATTAATTTTCATAAACTTGTTAAATCATTATCTCACTGTGTATTAGTCCTATTGACATGAAATTTTTGTGAGATGCTTGTCATCATATGATGTTGCTACTGTTAAAGTGTCACCATGTTTGGAGGTCTTATGCTCCAATTAAAAAATATGGCTTGGTATATGCTTTTATATAGTTACCTTTTTGTTTATTATGATATCTCAGGTTTGGCTTATCTATTTGAGCTGAAATTTTTGTGGTAGGCTACTGATGCTATGAGTGTGCCTCTGTAATTTTTGTAGATTTTTCGGGGCACTTTCTATAATTAATAATTTTTATGCCTAGGCAATTATATAAATAAGAAAAAAGGTATTAAATAAATGTTTCTTTGAGAGACATGCTAGGGTTAGTGTCCTTTGAGCATGTTGATGAATTATATGTTTATGCAATGTCATGTTCTTTTCATATCATTCATGTTCATCATGTCTTTGCTTGCATTCAAGAAACTCATTGGATGCATAAGAATATGGCCTCCAAAAAACTTGCGTTTAGGAATCAGGCCCTTTTTTTTAATTTGGCAATCAGGCATCAAAACAAAAATCGTTTAGGAATCAGTCCTTCCATCAGTTTTGACACTTAACGGTGTTAACTACGGGGTAAAAAGACCATTTTACCCCTGAGTAAAAAATAGAGTGTTGTTTATTTATTGTATATTTTGAGTATATATATTGAGTATATAATTACATTCAACCACACATATATAACCACACGTGCATCACAATTTTTTTCTTTGTTCCACGAAACCGAGCAGAAAGGACGGGGTCGCTCTCGCCTCGCCTGTGAAGGGGAACTAAGGGGCAAAATGGTCTATTCGCTGGTGCTACAGTGATCAAAGTAACAAAATTCCCTCAGACCTGACGGAAGGCCTGATTCCTAAATGATTTTTGTTTGGAGGCCCGATTCCCAAATTCAAAAAAGGCCTGATTCCTAAATGCAAGTTTTTTGGAGGCCATATTCCTAATTCTCAGTCGAGGAGGAGGATTCGAGCAGCGGACACGCCCAAGAGCAGGTGGTCGTGACCAGACAGGAGGTCCAGTCACCCAGAGCCGAAGAGGGTGAGGAAGTCGTGGTTGAGTGCCTGCGCCACAAACCCGCCGTGTCTCCCTACATTCAGTACTACTTAAATGAGTTATATGTTTAAGTATTGTTGCATTAAGCTAGGAGTTGTGTAATACCTTTGCTGCACTATATATCCCTTCCTTGTCTAGTACAAATAAATCCTATGTACCTAGGATCGAAGTTGTTGCTTAGCCATGCTTAGATCCGGTAGAAGTCAGGTGATTACCTGTCACCTGCGAGATTAGGACTACCTGATCACGGTTGGCTATATTCGCTATCATGGAATGAACCATGTTAATAATACTGAAAAGAGACCAGGTGGGATTAGCGACAAGGCATGGAGGTCTTGTGTGTGAATCCATACCCGTTTGTGTCGATTAAGGACCGAGGCTTGGAGCCTTATCGGTCATTTTGAACGCATGCCAAACACTTAGTTGGCCGAGTTTAGTGATCGACCATGAAGCCAATTAGCTCGGCTCAGGCCGGGAGCCGACAAGTGGAAGTCGCACTACTGGAGGAAGTTGGTGTGTGGAGGGCCATTGGCATAAGCCCAAAGTCGGGTTAGAGTCCCGGTAAACTTTGGCGGAGTGGCAGCCCTGGGAGTGCGGCGCTGGTCGGACCCGCGAATTTGCTTCCTGAGTTGTACCAAAGGTTATCTACGGCTATCTTTACCAGGTTTTGCCAGGTGAGTGTTGGGAATACCCCTCAGCTGAGTTGGAATCGATTGGAGTCGTCGTCTCTCCTGGATAGTGAGAAACTTGACCGGTGTGTCTCTAGAGTAGAATCACTAAAGTACAAGTATGGTTCAAAATTGATGAGAAGATGTTGATAGCCTCTCTAAACCTGATATGGTTATTAATGATTGTTCTTAATCCAAGTGATTGTATTAGTGCAGGTGCTAACTTAGTTAGCAAGTTTAATGTAAACTGATGCAAATGTTTAAATTGGTTACTATTCTAGCACTTGAGCTTTTCTGCAAATGGTTGTCGAGTTAGCCACTATATGAGCCTTGCATATCCTTGAGTGTCTTTATTTCTGGTTTTTGGACGGGTAAGTTTAGCTAAGTACAATCCCGTACTCAGGGTTTGTTCCCTCCTATTACAGATGACATCTTCTTTAACGGCTTCTATCAGACGTGCCTCCACCCAGCAGGTGAAGAGGACTAGACCCGTGGGCGGGGTCTCTATAGTTGTATCTTATCTTATGCTTTTGCAGACTTGGTCACTTATGGCAGTATGAACTTTATGTTGTAAAGTCTATGTTTCGAACTATGTTGCTTCCGCTACTTCAAACTTGGTTTGTAATAATCATGTACTCCATGTATGAGTTATCTGTGAAATGTTGTAACTTGTGATTATGTTGTGCCAAATCTATTGATCTTGGTTTGTCATTGCTTGTTTGAAATCCTTCGAGATTTCAGGGAACTACTGGGATTATATGGGCTCAAGTGCGAAGTTTTGATTGCTTCGGCGATTAAATTTTCTACTTGTGCTCTTATAATTTGGATGGTTCCATGATAACAACCATGAAGAGGAATGACAATTTGATTAGCATTTACACGGGTAAAATTTGTGTGACATAAAAGCAAAAGCTCCCCCGAAACTGTAAAGAAAGAACGAAGATTGGATTTGCTTGACGTAAGATTCAGGAGAAAATGGATAAACAAATCAAACCAAACAAGCCAGACTACATTAGAATCAAATCTTGATGCACAAATCTAATAACGGAGCTAGGAAAGATCAAGGATCTGTATCCAAGAAGCTAGAGTACATCGAAAATTAATCTTGACAAGTTAAACGAAACAAAATGACCGGGCAGGATAATATTAAAGGAAATTCATTCTTGGTGGAGGATCTAAACAAGCAGGCCAACAACAGATCAAGAACTAGTTAGGCGTCTACTACAAAGCTCACCCACCCATTATACAATGGAAAGCCCAAGATTCTAAATATGCTCACCTCTATTCGCCGTCATCGTGCAAAGCCTGCACGTGCACTCGCATCTCCACCGCAGTGGTTGAGCCCTGCCGCCGGCGCGGGGCCATCACGCACTCGGCAACATATTTTGGGTTCATAAAGTTTTCATAAAAAATTCAAGCAATTATAATAAAGTGGGATTATACATCCTTTGCAAATAGAAAGATCTCTAACTTAGCCATAGAATTGTATGTGAGGTGTGTCCATTTTATTAACAATGTATAGTACTACTTAGTTAAAATCATTTGAAATTTTTATGTAATGATTATACATCAAAATCATATTGTCATGCAAGTTTATAAATTTTTCTAACCAAATTTATATATCATTACATTTGAATTTCGATATATAAGGACTTTAGACATAATTATAGGACCATAAATGAATTCAAATGAAAAAGTAGGCAACTACAAAGTTTTAGACCTCATCGAGATCTACATTTTTAGTGTTAGTCATTTCCCCATACGAGTTCATTTGGACAATTTGAAAAATTGAATTACAAATTATGAGAACTTCAAACAAATTTTTGGGATAGTAATTGATTTCAACTGGAAAAGTCACCAACTACAAATTTTTAGAGCTCATTGAGGTCTACAACTTTTGTTTTGGTCGTTTCTTCGTTTAAGTCTGTTTAAACCATCAGAATGTGCCTTATCTATTTACTTGATAATGGAAAAAAGCTGCAATGGGCCAAGTATGAGAATGAGCCAAGGATTGTATTAGGCCCAGAATTCGGCCCAACAATTCGAAAATTTTGAGTTTTAATATGAGAACTTCAGAATTAAATTTAGGAATATAAATAATTTCAAATTAAATAGTTGTCACACCCATTTTTAAGACCAAATGGAATGCATAATCTTATGTGTGCCCAGAGATCAATCACACATAAGCTGGCAAATAAAAGGGAGTATCATCACAAATGTCATTACATCATGATTATTAACACAGTCTTTACAATAATATAGCGGAATAAAAAGATAAATCTCTCATGGTAGCTCCATGCACAGGCACATTGACTGGTTGATCGCAAGAATAGTAATCCTCAGGGAAGTAGTAGTAGTAACTATTTGCACCATCTGTTACCCGTCCGAGATTTTTATCCAAATAAGAAAAATAAACAAGCGTAAGTACATCTCGTACTCAACAAGTGTAACATGGGGTTCATGAGGCTCAAAGACATGACATTGATTTAACAGCATGTAGCTTTTAGTTGGCATAATTTTAGCATATCATTAGCATCAAATTGTCTCAACTCACAATAAACATATGATCAATTTAAAATGAATAACGAATAGCAAAAACATATTTATAATTAGTGATCAACTATTCCATAAGGGCTCAAGGCCACACGTGACTGCGAGCACGGCTGTTATAATAGTTTTACACTCTGCAGAGGTTGTACACTTTCACTATGAGTCGTGTAGCCCATATGTCTGGGTTAATTACTCCCAAAATACTTTCAAGATGAGCAGACAGGGGAACACTATGAAGTCTTTTAAAGGTTCATCTAACAAGTTAGGACCATTAGATTCACTTGGCAAGCGATGTAGGAACCCCTTTCTCAAATGGCACAATTCCATCCCGGCAATACTCATAAGACTAGAGGCTATCCTACACCCATCGTGGCAAGCAATTTTTATGCCATAAAGGTAACCACTAACAAGCTAGAAAAGGTCCTTCTATATAACTAAAGCCAGAGCCATATAGCCCTCACAGTTGTACTGTAAGTCCAGGATGTTCTCTTACAGATGAGTCCTTATGGAGAGAAACTAGAGCACCATAAAAATAGCCCAATGCTCTAGCCCCCTTTATGTATGTTACTAAAAAGTCATCTTTTAATGTTTGTTGCATATTCCATTAGTCAAATTACAAGATCATAATTCCTGTTGAGCACTAGCAAAGCTACTTAATGCAATATCATGGGTACCAAGGTAATGGATCAAAACTAAGTCATCCTTAGCAAGGAAATACATGCATCATGAATATTATTGTTTATAGTGAATAGGACAACAAGGATAATCCCATGCTATACTTGCCTTAATCAAACTGGTCCTGATGATCTTGCTCATAGAAAAACTCTTGGTCATCAACAAATTGCTCACCGTCTATACTCGATCAACATAGCAACAACATTCATCCAAAAGCAATCATGCAAAACAAACAAGACTATAATTAGAACAGTACACCAATAGTAATAAAATAAGATAAAAAGTTTTTAAAATGAATCTACGTCTTGCTATGATCACACAAACATGAAGATCATGAAAAACGGAGCTAAAACAGCGAAGTTATGAATTTACTAAGATTTCCTATAGATAAATAATTACTTTAATAGAAACTCAAAATTAAAATTTTACAAACCTACTTTACAGTAGCACTATCATGTAGAGCTCATGAATACGAACATAACGCAATTTGAGCGGGTCAAATCAGAGTTAAAACGAAGATTTTATGGCTAAAACATGATTAGTGGCAAAACTGTAAATAAGTGGAAATGTATTTTTGAATTTACTGAGATCAAACTGCGCTTTCCAAAAATGAAAACGTAATTCAGAAATGCGCCATGGATTGCGGGTTATAATCTAAAAAAATCTGGGGTCTCTTATGCAAAATCGTCGGCCGAAACGGTATCATCAAATGTTGACCGTCCGATTAGATCTAAACGATCCAGATGAGACGATGAAGATGACGGCGGCGTTTGGGTCGCCGATGGCGAGGGGTCCAGTAGCACCATGGCCGGAAAACGCAAAAACTCTATTCCAAGCACCAATCGATGAACAGGAAGCACAAGGAGATAGTGCGGAGCACGAGGAACCCACCTCGGATGAAATCGGGGCCAAGGATCGTTCACGAACAATGCGCAGCTCGAGATGGTAGCGGCTAGGGCTTGCATCGAGGGTGTGGCCACTTCGAGATGATGGTGACCGCTGGTACGAAGCAAGATGGAGCGGAGGGGGGCACGAGCTCGGCTTATATAGCCCCAGTAGTGCTCCAAGGTCGGAAAGTGAAGATTGGAGGGAGATTTTGTGAAACGATCTCAATTTTCCTCGAAGGGAAAATCCACAGATACAATTTATAATGTAGTAGATCATGAGAGCAATCCATCACATTATCAATTATCAGCTGATATCATAGTCATTCATCATAGAATTACAAGTTACAAGGCTTTACAACACTGGTTAACACATCTAATACATAGATTAATCTAGCAGAAACGCACACATATCTTCATTAGAGTTGTTGTAGCGCCTCGGTAGGTGAAGGCTCCTCCTTCACGGCAGTCATCAGAGTTGGCGTAGAATGTCAGTGGGCGTAGACTCCATCTTCTCAACTACACTTGAGTGTAGGCACGAGACCATCTACTCCTAATCCAAGTCCTCATGGTCACCGTAGATTTCATCCAAACCTGTCCAAAATCTATCAGTATGATTTGTACTGGCCACTGTCTCCCACCCTATGCTTTTGCGTATACTTTGTGGTAAGTGGAATGTAAGGGTAGATGAAAAGGCCTATAAATGGCTGTAGGTTTCCTATGCAAGTTCAACAAGATTTTACAATAATAGTTCATCAAGTTTTAATCCATCTCATCCACACGTTCTCCCATCCCATCACACACATCTCACCACACTCTCACACTCTCTAGGCGACAAGGTCGACTCCTGCTCGTACCTTGCCTCAACGGCCAAAGCTGGATCCAACACCAAAACCTAGGGGAAAGGTAGAAAGGACTCCTCTCTCTAATCAAGTGAAGTGTAGGTCATAGGAATGTCCATATCAGCGGACGCGGCTATACGTATAGATTGATCAACTCTGCAGAGCATGTACACTTGGAAATCCACAAGATCACCATCATCGGTGGTGCCCCGCCTTGGCTGATGCCGACTGCCTCCCAACCGGTACAGTACCACCCTATCATTCAGCCCTGGGTCACCTCGGAGTCCACCGAAATGCTGAGACTATGAGACGTAGTACCGGATCCCTAAGGTCACTACGCTGTCTTAGGAGGGTGTGGGCCCCCATGCCCATACCTCCCTACACTATCACCTTCCAACCTAGTAGTAGTGGCACCACCCTAGTCAGTCGGGTAATCGTCTCCCACCCATCGGGAGCGAGTGGTGTGCAGGAAGGGTCCTATGGTTCCGGTTCTCAAGACATACCAGTCCTTAGGGGGACCGGACAGGATATCTTCTCAAGGGGATAACCAACACCCCGTGCCTCGACAGCAGCTCCACCGGGGATAACCAACACCTCGTCTACTCTCACGTGCACCCGCCACAGGTACCTATCATGAGGGATGCCCAGGTCGCACCCCTCTGACATGACTTGCCCCAAAGACTCGTCGTAGGATCCTGTCTGATCGACTCAACCCTCACCACACACCCAAGACGCATGCCAAGCTCCCCCCAAGTTCATTATTCAGTTTTTTTCCAAGTTATCGGCACCACGTGCCTTATCCACTCACGTTGTCCCTTCACCAAGCATCACATCACAGGTATAATGCGTAGTGAAAGTAAAGCAGTAAGTAGAATGCGAGCGTCTAGCCTAACAGTGGGTGTGCAGGGGAATAGGTTGCGATAAGGTAATGGCTTACAAGCAGTCTACCATGCAACCTATCGCAGTTCAATTGCAAGAAGGTAAAGCACTAGCATCTACATGTAGCATGTCTAATAGGTTCTACAAGGTTGGGTGGGACATGGAACACCTATTAAATGTCATATCCGAGATCCTCGGTGCAGTTGTAGTCATACTCCTCCATGGTCTTTCCTCCATCCGCTTATCCTTCCTCCAACGGGTTCTGATCCGATCAACGCTAACCTCGACGCAATTACCTCGATACAGCGACAAGCAAAAGAGCAATCAGACCACTAACCTAGAAAGACTGCGGAAGGAGAGGCAACAAGGCACAGAAAGACAACTACATCGAAAAACACAAAAAGGGAGAACGACTTAGCCCTCTCGGTGGATGTCCGATCCCTAGGCCAAAGAAACGCAAGTGGTGATTTGCTAAGCACAAACTTAGGTCTTAGCCTAGCCAGTACTTCCTGGGTCAATCGTGTCAACCTGTATGGCTTAAATGGAAATGACATAGGCCCTAGCTCATCCTAAGTAAACACCATGGCTTGCGGCTTTCGATCCAATCACCATGGAGACTGACGAGAACCAAAAGGACTACAAGCAAGAGAAGTTCCGTTCTCTCTCAATCTATACGCCATTATATTTGATGAGAACCAAGAGAGGGTAGAATGGGGAAGAGAAGAGCAGAGGCAGTCTACTTCTCCCAATACCCATGTCACGGCAAAAGACAAGGCATCGAAAAGGAGCGACACACAAAAGAACACGAGCACCCAAACAACTTGTAGGGTACCAAGCCCTAGGCGCACTAAATGCACTAAGACATCCCTAAAGTTCTCAGCGATGCGGTTGTCACCGCAAGAACCAAGGAGATGCTATGGTCTACAAGGTACAAGCATACAAGGGCTTAGGCACGACAAAACCAAAAGACAGGAAGAGATACAGGATTCACCTTCCTTTGATCCACTTGCCATAGCAACGACGGGAATCGGGGAAGTGGAATCAAAAGAGTAACAAACGCTAAACAAGCCAAGGGCTCAATCCACATCTTACTGGATCGACGGGGATTAAGAACAAGAGAGGATGAAGAAAGAATGGAACCTACACTCTTTTGACCAACTTGTCATGGAACGGATGAGGGTTGGATGAAAGGAGGCATGACCCACAATCCAAACCAAATCATAAGGCACCACAACCGTGCAACAATACAGCACAAGGCTATTCCTACGGCTCGTAATGATGCAGTTGTCATCGCTAGACCCGATGGGAACGCCGTGGTAGAAGTGGTACAAACATACGAGGTGGTTAGGACAAGAACGAGAGAAAGAGAGGTAGAGTCCAATGGTCATGGCGAGGTGAACTCGCGGCCACAAGCTGTACCTACACGAGTTGGCGTCCGTCGACATACAAAGGTTGTCCCCTAATTCCTATCCCAATAAAGTTGGTCACGGAGGGCTCGAATCATGCAGGTAAGAACCACATCGATATCGACATCGAGTCCACGGTGATCGCATCCTAGGGACGTAGATAGGAGCTCAAGTTTGTAATTTGACGGGGTCAATCAAATACGAGGGAAAGGTCCATGCTCGGTGTTATGGCCATGGCGAGGCGAATTCGTGATGGCAACGAGCGAGCACAATGTTTCCCAACTAGCTCGAAGGCACGGTTTACACACGACATAGATGAACCACACAAGAACCACAACACGCCGACCAACAACACAAGCGGCACGACGACCGACGGATGAGCACTTATCCATAGCAACACAAGAGAGATAGATAAGTAGACCAGCGGTGAAGGCACGGTGCAGACATTGATATAAGGAGAGATCATGCATAAGAACATGGGTATATGACATAAATGATAAGCAAGAGTTGTGTCGACGTCGGGAACGACGCCAGCAAGAGTTGAGAGTCTTGACCTTAATGATGGCGGGGAAGGAGAGGCTTGCCACAGAGCATCTGCGCAAGATGCGGTCTGCTGCAGCAACCTCTGGCCGGTTGTGTCCTGCTGTAGCCAACTAGACGTGGCTGCCGCTAGCTGCAGGTGTGCTGGTCACGAGTACAGTGGCTGAGGGTGGCCATCGCTGTCGGACTCGACTCCACTGGCGAGGAAAGGTGTCCGACAAGGTGGCGGCTTGGCGGTAATAGTTCAGCGGCTTGGACGATGGTTTGCACGGGTGGTTGCATGACACCGGAGTCACGCTTGTGGCAGGAACTCGTCGTGGATGGTGCAACTACTCTGCAGTAGTGAATGATCATGGCACGAAGGCCGGCCTCAAAACAAATCAATGGCAGGAACAGATATGGCAAGAACAAATAGACGGCACAAGAGGAAGGGAGGAGGCTTCAGGGATTCAGGTGCTCACATGCTGCACATAGGAGCTCCTACACATGGGGGGTTGCTACTGCCGAGTCGCTCCAAGTCGGGAGGCACTGGTACAGCGACGCAGCCCTGGCATCGGTCGATGAAGGAGGACGCAGCGGCAGATGCGGTGGCACGGCTTCGGTGATGGCAGGCCAGAGAGTGTGGATTGCGCGGACGACGTCGCGGTGGTGACTCCTCCGAGCGACAGTGAGCACGGTGCCGAGGTGCTTCAGCGAGGACGGGGTCGCAGGCATGATGTTGTCGGGCTGGAGCAGGGGCGCGACGTCTGCTTGGTGAGGGTGACCAGAGCATGGCGTGGCCCTGCTAGTTGCCGGCAAGGGACGCGTCCAAGTAGAGGTAGAAGGCTTGCTGTCGCGTCTTCCCAGGTGATGATGAGTAGGGATGGTCGCTGCACTCCTAGCCACGATGCGGTCTATCAAAGAGGCTCTAGCTCTGCTCGTCGTCGACCCCTAGAGGGGTCACCACGGCGTGGAGGAAGGAGCGCGACGAGGTTGTGGCAAGGACGGTGGCATCGCGGCTCCGGCTCCGCGGTTGGAGAAACAGCACATCAGGGCACATCGGGGCTGCGGCTTTGAGCGACGCGTCTGGCGTCGTGGCATCCACGATCGAGGCCTAAGCTCGCTGGTCGGGTTGGCGCAACGAATGTGACAGCGGGGAGGGCTCCAACATCGCGACGTCACACGGCTCAGCGTCTCAGAAAGCTCGGGCGGTGGCGGGGTTTCGGGGCCTCAACGCCACACGGCTTGGCGACGACGTCGTACTGCTCGATGTGATGATGAGGCCAAGCGAGGCGGTGTGGGCGGCTATGGCCAGCGAGATCCACGGCCGCACAAAGTCGCACCGTGACGGGGAAAGCGGATGAGCACGGGAAGGAGAGCGGCGGCTAGAGGAAGGAGTAGGCAAGGGAGGCAGTCATTTGGGGGCTCTTATAGGCGGCTGCTAGGGTTCTGGGGCGCAACACAGTGGACGGCGGCGATTCTCGTCGACCATGCCACGGACACGCGGCGTCAATCACGGGGTGGGCAAGCGAGGCACAGGTGCTCTTGGTCAGAGCCCGAGCGGCGGTGTCGTGGTGTCACACCCGGTTTTCTAAAGAACAAAACCAGGCTAATCATATGTGTGCCCAGGAAGTCCACACATATGTCAGAATGAAAAAGTATTAGAAACAATGTTATTATATAACGTATACATAGCTATATTAACACTTACATCAGAGTATCGCGGAACGGTGACTAAACTTCAGGCTCCATTCTTCTCAGGGACGGCTGACTGGTGGCTCCGTATGCCAAACACTTCTGAAAGACTTCTAGAAACTCCACTACACCTTCATCCTTCTTCTAAGTAGCAACTTGCAACACACTGGAGTGTGGGGGAATAGCAAGAGTGAGTCTATGTCGAACTCAACAAGTACAACACAGGGTTCATGAGGCACAAAAGGCTAGACACTGTTTGAATGCGTTTAGCTTTTAATCATCATATACTTAGCAATTGAGTAGCATCAAGATGAACCAATTCACATTAACGAACCAATGATCAATTGTAATAAGGACAATGAATAGCATTAACACGAGCATAGTAATAATCAATAGTAATTAATCATGATATAACAATGGTGATCATCTATCTGTAAATGTTCCAAGGCCGCCCGTATCCGTGGGCACGGCTAGTATACCAGTTTTTAACTCTGCGCAGAGGTGTACACTTTCACTGTGAGTCATGACTTCCAAATGCATGGGTTAGCTAGTCCCAAAACACCAGAAATCATATAAGGCCATTTAAAAGTTCATCTAACAAGTTAGGGCTGCTAGGTTTCAGAACTCAGTCTGTGTGATACAACCAGTCCCAGGGATCCATAGTCTGCTTTTCCCCATTTGCGCCACAAGGGTAACCTCTAACAAGCTAGAAAAGGTCTCTTAAACAACTAGAGCCAGTGCCATATAGCCCTCACAACTGTACTGTCAATCCCGGATGATCACGTACAGATAAGTCCTTATGGAGAGAAACCAGAGCAATAATATAACCCCTTGCTCTAGCCCCCTTTTCAACAGTAATAAAATCATCTTAATGGTTGATTGTTTAATCCATTAATCAAATTACAAGATCATTGTTCATAATTAAGCACTAGCAATAGCTACCCAAATGCACAAACCGTAGGTGACAAGGAAACAAGATATCAATAGCTAAGTTATAATCTCTATGGTTGTCAAGGAAGACACATGTATATGAATAGTAATTTTAGTGAATAGGACAACAAGGATGGTCCCATGTTATACTTGCCTTGATCAAAGCTTTCCTGATGATACTGCTGGTCTGGCTCAAAATAATACTTCTAATCGTCAAAAAACTGCTCACCGTCTAAACTCGATCATCAAGCATCAACACACAATCATCTGAGCAATCAAACATGAAGCAAACAAAGAGAAATAATTAAAACAGTACACTAACAGTAGCAAAATAGTATAAAAAGTTTGTAAAACTCATCTACACGTTACTACGATCACACAAACATAAAGATCACGGAATTCGGATTTAAAACGTGAAAGTTATGAATTTTCTAAGATTTCCTATAGATAAATAATTACTTTAATATAAACTCGAAAATTAAATTTTCCAAACCTACTGTACAGCTACACTAACATGTAGAGCTCGCAAATACGAACCTAACGCAACTTGAACGGGTCAAATCAGAGTTAAAACGGAGATTTTATGATCAAAACAAGTTTAGTGGCAAAACTATAAATAGTATCATCTTCTACCTTGGCCTGGAGGAGCTCCGGTCAGCCATGGTGGTACCTCGCCGGAGAGAAACAAGATGGGATGGGAACTCGATGAAACGGCGATGGATTTGCGCAAACAGATATACCACGGTGTAGAGAACGACGAGGGCTGCCTCTTGGTGGTGGTGGCTGGCGTCAGAACGCGACGATTTGGCCGGAAAAAGCTCGTCGAAAGTTCGCCGGAACGTAAGATGTAGATGCAGAACTTAGGCGAGAGGTAGAGGGAGCTACGAGCGGCGACTCGCGATAAGGGTTATACTTCTGAAACTAGGGCGTCGAGGGCTACGTCGGCATATATATAGTCGTAGGGTTTGGAAACTTTTTTGATTTTTTTTATTTCAGGATTATTTTAATTCCGCGAATAAAAATAATTTCAGAAAATCTAGAATTACCTTTTTGGCCGCGAAAAATAGCCCGGAGCTCAGAAAAATCACGGGAAAAATCCTGGAGACTCTTGGGGAGATAAGGAACTCAACCAAATGAGTTGGGACTCATGAAAAGATTGATGAAGAGATCAAGGAAAAAGATTAAGCTCACAGAAATTAAAATTTTAAATCCAGAAAATGCCAAATAATTTTTCGATGAGAAGTAAACGTCGTCCTATGGTATTTTAAAAATAATAGCACTCATCAACACCAAAGACAAGCATCACACAAACACCACATTATCAAATTAATATGAAAAAGTTTAAAACCAAAATTTTCTATATTTAAATTAGCAGCAACTTAACTTATCTAATATATTTATTCAAATATTGAAATTATTTATTTTATTTAGTGTTTTCTAAGCACAACCTAAAATTGAAAATTTTAGGGTGTGACAATTCTACCCCACTTAACAGGAATCTCGCCCCGAGATTCCGAGAGACTAGAGAGAAATATAAAGTTGATCTGTAAGTCTTCACTTTTTCTTCATCAACTCCTATCAATGATGATGCCACAAACTCAAAACCAACTTTATAAATGTCTCCTTTAGACCCTTACGATTCTTGTAGATGGTTCTAACAGGTTACCAACCCTGAGAAAAGATACCTGCGCTTGATAATGACTTTGCAATCATATAGATAGGTGATGCTTCCAAGTGACGAAATAGAACATATAAACCTCTAACTTGTATCGTCTTTTAGTTTGGCAAACCCCCTTAAGAAGAGATCAACTAGAGAACACCAAAATATAGCTTGCATTTGTTTCTGAGTGATAACTATTATTGTGTCCTTCTACCATCTCAAAGAAATTCATGAGCATATGCAGGAACAAGTAAGCTGCACTTCCTCGCGAGCAGAAAAATGGCAGTGCAGAAATACAGTTATAACTCAAGTTCTACGAATCCGATGATATTGTAGCTTATACCGTTGGAAAGCTTATCAAATTTTCTACAACTTTCTTATAGAACACTTCTCCAGATTCTGCAGTTAAGGTAGTCAAAAATTGTGCACAACAGAAACTATTCCAGGTTGCTGACAGCACAGATGCGTCGCCTTGTGATTTTCATAACTCCCAAACCATAATAGCTATCAGGGTGGTTCTTATGGTCAGAGAAAGATATTGAAGTCTACTATTGTCCAGAATTTATCCATAATTTTTTGGGCGTCCAGAAATAGAGATTTAAGCTAAGGAAGACAGACTATTCTAAAAAGACAGAATAAGGTAGGAACGAGATTTAGGGAGACTAGAGAGATAGATAACACTAATCTTCAAGTCTTCATGCTTCTTTGAATTGTGTTGATGAGATATAAGACATGGATTGAGGATAGCCAAAAGATGATAAGAAAGATAAAGTTTTGATCTTCACTTCTTTGTACCTCGTCGCTTGAGATTGATGATGGTAGCGGACACTACCCCAGTTAACAAAGATTTTGTTCCACCTGGCAATGTCATTGAGGGCAACACTTTCTTTAAGGCTTGCTGCTAATGATAAGTCCTTCACTTAAAACTTACTAAACATACTTGATATGGGGGCTGATGTCATCTAAGTTTTTATGAAACTAACTATAGACTTCCAACATCTCCTTCCTATGTCGTCCATGCTAACTTGTATAGAGTATGTTGAATTGAATGTTGAATTCTCAACTGATGATAGCTTGAAGTGAAGACCAGTCCTGATGAATACCCGAGCTTCTTGTAGACGATCCAGCAAAGCACTGATCCCAAGCAAACAACACTAGCACATGAGTAGACTTCCAATTATAGAGATAACCACTTCTTCCAAGTGAAGCACTAGGACATACGAAACCTTCATCTTGCAACACTCACAACTTTGCTACCCCCTTAAGAAAAAGAAACTAGGGGACACCAAAGTAACTTGCATCTCCTTTTATACTAGATAACTATAATCATCTCTAATGTAAGATTCCAAGGCAAATCAATGAGATTCAAAGATATCCAATGATATATTCACTTATACAAGATAAGGAAGTAATGCAGAAAATTTCTAGGCGAATTCCAATTTTAACAGTTCAGTAAATCTGGCATAACTCGAGATACAAAGATCCAAATGAAGTGATCTTTACATGGTTGGAAAGCTTATAAAATTATCTACAATTTTTATTAATAACACTTTTCCAGGTTCTGTCATTAAATTAATCAAAAACAGAGCTTAGCCAAAACTGTTCCAGAATTCTAGACTGTGCAGTAACCTCAACTTAGAACAGGTATATCTCTTAGCTCAAAATAGATAAAAAGGTAAGTCCAGTGGGTTTGGAAAGATACGAAAGTCTAGTTATTGCTAGTAAAATTTTATAAATTTCTCATGTACATATCTTGGGATATAACATAAACATTGCAGACTGTTATAGAAATCAGCATGCAGAGTATTACGTAAAACCTACCCCACTTAACATGGATCGAGCTACTCCTCAAGACTTATACCTTCCGAGCCACCTTTGAAACACGAGAATAAGGCAACACACAAGCAACACATCAAACAAAACAAGCACACATCACATCATCGATACTACACGTGCTTCTTCAACAATGGTGGTCATCCTAAGGGAAAAGTATGGATGATGAAAGACCATTGAATCTTTGAACCAGGTAAGATTAGAAAACATTTAGTGAAATAACACAAATCAAAAAAGGAAATAAGTAGAAATAGCTCAAAGGAAGCTATATCAAGGAGGGGATACAACAGGACAAGGAAGAGAAAATAGTCAAAATCAATGAGTCAAGGGATGACAAATTAGTTTTATAGTAAAATGAGTTTTAGAATACGTCCGGTGCTACTTGGCATACGTCCTACAGTCAACACCGCTCTGATACCACTCTGTCACACCCGGTTTTCTAAAGAACAAAACTAGGCTAATCATATGTGTGCCCAGGAAGTCCACACATATGTCAGAATGAAAAAGTAACAGAAACAATGTTATTATATAACGTATACATAGCTATATTAACACTTACATCAGAGTATCACAGAACGGTGACTAAACTTCAGGCTCCATTCTTCTCAGGGACGTCTGACTGGTGGCTCCGTATGCCAAACACTTCTGAAAGACTTCTAGAAACTCCACTACACCTTCATCCTTCTTCTAAGTAGCACCTTGCTACACACTAGAGTGTGTGGGAATAGCAAGAGTGAGTCCATGTTAAACTCAACAAGTACAACATAGGGTTCATGAGGCACAAAAGGCTAGACACTGTTTGACTACGTTTAGCTTTTAATCATCATATAATTAGCAATTGAGTAGCATCAAGATGAACCAATTCCCATTAACGAACCAATGATCAATTGTAATAAGGATAATGAATAGCATTAACATGAGCATAATAATAATCAACAGTAATTAAGTATGATATAACAATGGTGATCATCTATCTGTAAATGTTCCAAGGCCGCCCGTATCCGTGGTCATGGCTAGTATACCAGTTTTTAACTCTGCGCAGAGGTGTACACTTTCACTGTGAGTCATGACTTCCAAATGCATGGGTTAGCTAGGCCCAAAACACCGGAAATCATATAAAGCCATTTAAAAGTTCGTCTAACAAGTTAGGGCTGCTAGGTTTCAGAAGTCAGTTTGTGTGATACAACCAGTTCCAGGGATCCACAGTCTGCTTTTCTCCATTTGCGCCACAAGGGTAACCTCTAACAAGTTAGAAAATGTCTCTTAAACAACTAGAGCCAGAGCCATATAGCCCTCACAGTTGTACTGTCAATCCCGGATGATCACGTACAGATAAGTCCTTATGAAGAGAAACCAGAGCAACAATATAACCCCTTGCTCTAGCCTCCTTTTCAACAGTAATAAAATCATCTTAATGGTTGATTGCTTAATCCATTAATCAAATTACAAGATTATTGTTCATAATTAAGCACTAGCAATAGCTACCCAAATGCACAAACCGTAGGTGACAAGGAAACAAGATATCAATAGCTAAGTTATAATCTCTATGGTTGTCAAGGAAGACACATGCATATGAATAGTAATTTTAGTGAATAGGACAACATGGATGGTCCCATGTTATACTTGCCTTGATCAAAGCTTTCCTGATGATACTGCTGGTCTGGCTCAAAATAATACTTCTAATCGTCAAAAAACTGCTCACCGTCTAAACTCGATCATCAAGCATCAACACATAATCATCCGAGCAATCATACACGAAGCAAACAAAGAGACATAATTAAAACAGTACACCAATAGTAGCAAAATAGTATAAAAAGTTTATAAAACTCTTCTACATGTTACTACGATCACACAGACATAAAAATCACGGAATTCGGATTTAAAACGTGAAAGTTATGAATTTTCTAAGATTTCCTATAGATAAATAATTACTTTAATATAAACTCGAAAATTAAATTTTCCAAACCTACTGTACAGCTACACTAACATGTAGAGCTCGCAAATACGAACCTAACGCAACTTGAACGGGTCAAATCGGAGTTAAAACGGAGATTTTATGATCAAAACAAGTTTAGTGGTAAAACTGTAAATAGTATCATCTTCTACCTTGGGCCTGGAGGAGCTCCGGTCAGCCATGGTGGTACCTCGCCGGAGAGAAACAAGATAAGATGGGAACTCGATGAAATGACAATGGATTCGCGCAAACAGATATACCACGGTGTAGAGAACAACGAGGGCTGCCTCTTGGTGTTGGTGGCTGGCGTAGGAACACGACGATTTGGCCGGAAAAGCTCGTCGGAAGTTCGCTGGAATGCAAGCTGTAGATGCAGAACTTCGGTGAGAGGTAGAGGGAGCTACGAGCGGCGGCTCGCGATAAGGGTTGTACTTTTGAAACCAGGGCATCGAGGGCTACGTCGGCATATATATATATATAGTCGTAGGGTTTGGAAACTTTTCGGATTTTCTTAATTTCGGGATTATTTTAATTCCGCGAATAACAATAATTCCAGAAAATCTAGAATTACCTTTTTGGCTGCGAAAAATAGCCCGGAGCTCAGAAAAATCACGGGAAAAATCCTGGAGACTCTTGGGGAGATAAGGAACTCAACCAAATGAGTTTGGACTCATGAAAAGATTGATGAAGAGATCAAGGAAAAAGATTAAGCTCACGGAAATTGAAATTTTAAATCTAGAAAATGCCAAATAATTTTCTGATGAGAAGTAAACGTCGTCCTATGGTATTTTGAAAATAATAGCACTCACAAACACCAAAGACAAGCATCACACAAACACCATATTATCAAATTAATATGAAAAAGTTTAAAACCAAAATTTTCTATATTTAAATTAGCAGCAACTTAACTTATCTAATAAATTTATTCAAATATTGAAATTATTTATTTTATTTAGTGTTTTCTAAGCACAACCTAAAATTGAATATTTTTGGGTGTGACACGTGGTTTGGGCACGGCTTGCGCTTAGGGTTCCAGATAGGGGCGCGGGTGTGAGCGGCCTAGGCCATGGCTTTGTCTGGGCCGGGCGTTGACGGGCTCGCCAAAGGCAGCTACGAATTGGGTTTGGCCTATTCGTATGGGCCGCTGGAGATGAGGAGGTGGAATGGGCCGGCGCGGAAGGAGAGAAGGGAAGCTGGCCTGAGAAGAGGAAGAGGAAAAATGATTTTCTTTTTATGAATTATGAATCAAGGAAATTGGAGAGAGATTCAAAAGGATTTGAGATGGATATGCTATGGATTTGTGCACTCCAAACTCCAAACAAGACTCAAAACCCGGAACCAACTCAAGAACAAAGCACACATCTACAATCAAATCTACATGGATGCAACTATCTATTAGCGGGTTGACTTAGGTTTGACCTAGTGACTACATGCTTCACACATTTGTAGGAAAATTTTTTAAAAAGTTCATACTTTTGGTTGCTCGAAAATCTAGGATGTTACAGTCCACCCCCCTTACAAGAATCTCGTCCCCGAGATTTAAGGGTTGCTACTCTTGAAGGATGGCTTTTATCGGATGTTCTTCATGTATTAATGCATCAGTTTTTTTGCAATGAAGCTTTTGAGGGAAGGGCTTTTGGAAAGTAGTTTTCATAAAACCTTTTGAACCGAGAAGGGAGAAGTAGCCTTGCTTTCACAAATTAGTTTTTCGGAGGAAAACTTTTTCACAAGAGAGTTCTTGAAACTTTTGCAAACCAAGTCAAAATTTCTTTTGAAATCATTTTGCTTTTGTAACTGAGGGTTTCGGGGAAACAAGTTCAAAGATCAGTTGAAAACATCTTTACGCACCCAAAAATTTGTAAAGCAAGTTTGGAAACCAGCTATGAAAACTCTTTTTCTTTAAACAAGGGTTTTTGAAGCAATATGCTTTCAAAGGAGTTTTCTTTTTGAATCAAAATCCCTTTTTCTTTTTGCAAGATAGGGAAGCAACTTGAATTAGTTTACCTTTTGAAAACAAATTCCCTTTTTGAAGTTGGTTTTAGATTTGGTAAACCAAAACCTTTCGCAAATAAAGTATTTTTAAGAGGCTTTGAAAATAGGTTTTCATAAATCCATTTTGGAAAACGCCATTTGGAGGAGGCCGCTTTTCTAAAAATTTTCAAAATCACAAACAAAGGATTTGAAGCATCTTTTCGCAAAGGCATTTTGAGATAGGAGCAAGATTTTCAAAACATTTGATGGAGGCCAAGAGTCTTGACGGCGAAGGGGTTTTTCACCCAACAAAACTTTTCCAAATTATTTTCCCCCAAAAGTTGTTTTATTTTAAATAGAAGTTTGTTCTTGCAAAGATTTTGGGTTTAAAATCTCTTTGTTTTAGAACATAATACGGTATTTGAACAGAGATTTTTGAAATCCAAATTTTCCTTTGTTTTAGGTAAACTCTTTTCGAGCGGTGCTTTTGAAGTAGGATTTAGAAAAACTAAGCTTAGGATTACAATGGTATGCAAGTACAACTTAGAGCGGTCATAGTCACGTACCTCAATACCTGCATACGCCCGACAGCATGCCATGTGGATGCATCACACATGGGGCCCCAAGTTTCGTAGCGGCACCAAGGGTTATGATTACGACTCACTACCAAATATGTTACCGACAGCACCCCGATATTCCCAAGCTAAAGGGAGAGGAGAGTTTTTAGAAAGAAGTGAGGGAAAAGCCTTTATAAATGGTTTTGGAAGTCATGTTTTTGGAAAACATAGTTTTAAATCTTTTGTTTTGCAATTCTTGCAAGGAGGAAGGTCACAACCTTTAGATTTTGAAATCAAATCAACACAAAGATAATTGAAATAAGTTGTAACCCGCCTTTTTTTGAAACTCAAATCAGAACTTTTGAATTTTGGTCAAAATGGATCAAACCCTTTAAAGGAGATTTTTTGGAAACACTTTAAATAGATTTTCAGTTTGAGAAATCCAAACTTTTATAGAAGGCTTGTTATTTTTCCAAAACTTCTTTCAAAACGATTTTTCAGAGACATTTTGGCCTTTTGAAAGGGGAAGTTTTAGAAATCAATTCAGGTTTATACACTTTTCCAAGCGGGCTTTTGGAAAAAGACGTTTGAAATAGCTGGTACATGGAGTTTGGAATCATTTTAATGAAAACATTTTGCAAATACCTGGTTTTTTCCAAAAGTTTTCAAGACATGCAGTTTTTGAAATTAAATTTAAATAAGGGTGAATTGCAAAACTTTTTGAACTCTAGGGTAGATCAGGATTTTTGAGAAGCGAGTTAAAATCAATGCAAGTTTTGAAAGCAAAATCTTTTGAAAGCCTTTGTTTTCTATATCAAAACGCACCCCTTTTTGACTCCTTTCAAACCAAAAGATTTTGAAATTCATTTTAATTTCAAAAAAAGAGTTGCTTCCCTTTTATTTGAAAGGTAAAGCTTTCGCAATCGAACTCGGTTTTCGAAAACTTCTCTTTAGCACAAACTTTTGAAACCAGATTTTGGAAGGCTCATTTTGGTTTTGCCATAGTGTGGAAAGCTTTCAAATGAAATCTTTTCACAAGTGTTCAGTTGCAAACCATTTTTTAAAAGCAAGGTTTGTTTTGAAAGGGAATTTGGCTCCCCAGTTGAAATCAAAAGCTTTTAAAACAAAACTGAGCCAAAGACTTCAATTTTTTAAAACGTTTTGTTGGTTGAAATGCAAAATTTTTGTTTTTCAGAAGTGAAATTGTAACACTTTTTTTGAAAGGAGACGAGTTTTTAAACTATTTTGCAAATAGCTTTTGAAATCAAATCAAGTTGAGAAAAGAATTAAAATTGTTTTTCTTTTGGAATAGGAAAACTTTTAAGAAGTTTTGAAACCATTTTCCTTTGAAATAGAATTGCTTTTGTTAAAGAAGAGACTTTTTGAAACAACAGAGGGAGGGCAATTTTGAAAATGCATTTAGCTGGAAGCCAAAAATAGTTTTTGAAACAGTTTGGTAAAGACATGATGCATCAGATTCATATTTTGACTCTTGTTAGTCGGGGTCACTTATCCAGTCATAGGATGGTATTAGGTTTGGCCGGCTAGGTTATCCGGTACCTAGAGTCTCACATACACAAAATAGCTTCTACAGCTTACATTCCAACAATAAGAAGCATAAGAAGCACAACGAAGACAAGATCTAAGCAATCAAGCAACATTACAATTCCTATATGCATAGTGTTGGCAGAAGGCGACTCCTAAACCTTTCAAGCCTCACACATGTACTGACTAGCATGGGCGGTAAGGGGTATATTTTATAAAGGTCAACTTTCCACGTTTAGGAAGGCCAGTTAGCGGTAGAATTCAAGGCGGGGAGGGAAACAAGTGTCTGTATCCATAGTTCTACTCCAGACAGGATGTTTTGGCTTCTAAACTAGTGTTTGGTTCTACGGGTCTCGTCCTAGGGTTAAGTATGGCTCTGATACCAACTAAAACAATCTCAATTTTCCTCGAAGGGAAAATCCACAGATACGATTTACAATGTAGTAGATCACAAGAGCAATCCATCACATTATCAATTATCAGCTGATATCATAGTCATTCATCGTAGAATTACAAGTTACAAGGCTTTACAACACTGGTTAACACACCTAATACATAGATTAATCTAGCGGAAACGCACACACATCTTCATCAGAGTTGTTGTAGTGCATCGGCAGGTGAAGGCTCCTCCTTCACGGCAGTCATCAGAGTTGGCGTAGAATGTCAGCGGGCGCAGACTCCATCTTCTCAACTACACTTGAGCGTAGGCACGAGACCATCTACTCCTAATCCAAGTCCTCATGGTCATTGTAGATTTCATCCAAATCTATCCAAAATCTATCAGTATGATTTGTACTGGCCACTGTCTCCCACCCTATGCTTTTGCGTATGCTTTGTGGTAAGTGAAATGTAAGGGTAGATGAAAAGGCCTATAAATGGCTATAGGTTTCCTATGCAAGTTCAACAAGATTTTATAATAATAGTTCATCAAGTTTTAATCCATCTGATCCACACGTTCTCCCATCCCATCAGACACATCTCACCACACTCTCACACTCTCTAGGCGGCAAGGTCAACTCCCGCTCGTACCTTGCCTCAACGACCAAATCCGGATCCAACACCAAAACCTAGGGGAAAGGTAGAAAGGACTCCTCTCTCTAATCAAGTGAAGCGTAGGTCATAGGAATGTCCATATCCGCGAACGTGGCTATACGTATAGATTGATCAACTCTGCAGAGTGTGTACACTTGGAAATCCACAAGATCACCATCATCGACAGTGCCCCGCCTAGGCTGATGCCGACTACCTTACAACCGGTACGGTACCACCCTATCACTCAGCCCTGGGTCACCCCGGCGTCCACCGAAATGCTGAGACTATGAGACGTAGTACCGGGCCCCCAAGGTCACTACGCTGTCTTAGGAGGATGTGGGCCCCCATGCCCGTACCTCCCTACACTATCACCTTCCAACCTAGTAGTAGTGGCACCGCCCTAGTCAGTCGGGTAATCGTCTCCCACCCATCGGGAGCGAGTGGTGTGCAGGAAGGGTCCTGTGGTTCCGGTTCTCAAGACATACCAGTCCTTAGGGGGACCAGACAGGATATCTTCTCAAGGGGATAACCAACACCCCGTGCCTCGACAGTAGCTCCACTGGGGATAACCAACACCTTGTCTGCTCTCACGTGCACCCGCCACAGGTACCTATCACGAGGGATGCCTAGGTCGCACCCCTCTGACATGACTTGCCCCAAAGACTCGTCGTAGGATCCTGTCCGATCGACTCAACCCTCACCACACACCCAAGATGCATGCCAAGCTCTCCCCAAGTTCATTATCTAGTTTTTTTCCAAGTTATCGGCACCACGTGCCTTATCCACTCACGTTGTCCCTTCACCAAGCATCACATCACAGGTATAATGCGAAGTGAAAGTAAAGCAGTAAGTAGAATGCAAGCGTCTAGCCTAACAGCGGGTGTGCAGGGGAATAGGTTGTGACAAGGTAATGGCTTACAAGTAGTCTACCATGCAACCTATCACAGTTCAATTGCAAGAAGGTAAAGCACTAGCATCTACATGTAGCATGTCTAATAGGTTCTACGAGGTTGGGTGGGATGTGGAACACCTGTTAAATGTCATATCCGGGATCCTCGGTGCACTTGTAGTCGTACTCCTCCATGGTCTTTCCACCATCCGCTTATCCTTCCTCCAACGGGTTCTGATCCGATCAACGCTAACCTCAACGCAATTACCTCGATACAGCAACAAGCAAAAGAGCAATCAGACCACTAACCTAGAAAGACTGTGGAAGGAGAGGTAACAAGGCACAAAAAGACAACTACATCAAAAAACACAAAAAGGGAGAACGACTTAGCCCTCTCGGTGGATGTTCGATCCCTAGGCCAAAGAAACGCAAGTGGTGATTTGCTAAGCACAAACTTAGGTCTTAGCCTAGCCAATACTTCCTGGGTCGATCGTGTCAACCTGTATGGCTTAAATGGAAATGACATAGGCCCTATCTCATCCTAAGTAAACACCATGGCTTGCAGCTTTCGATCCAATCATCATGGAGACTGACGAGAACCAAAAGGACTACAAGCAAGAGAAGTTCCGTTCTCTCTCAATCTGTATGCCATTATATTTGACGAGAACCAAGAGAGGGTAGAACGGGGAAGAGAAGAGCAGAGGCGGTCTACTTCTCCCAATACCCACGTCACGGCAAAAGATGAGGCATCGAAAATGAGCGACACACAAAAGATCACGAGCGCCCAAACAACTTGTAGGGTACCAAGCCCTAGGCACACTAAATGCACTAAAACATCCCTAAAGTTCTCAGCGATGCGGTTGTCACCGCAAGAACCAAGGAGACGCTACGGTCTACCAGGTACAAGCATACAAGGGCTTAGGCACGACAAAACCAAAAGACAGGAAGAGATACAGGATTCACCTTCCTTTGATCCGCTTGCCATAGCAATGACGGGAATCGGGGAAGTGGAATCAAAAGAGCAACAAACGCCAAACAAGCCAAGGGCTCAATCCACATCTTACTCGATCGACGGGGGTTGAGAACGAGAGAGGATGAAGAAAGAATGGAACCTGCACTCTTTTGACCAACTTGTCATGGAACGGACGAGGTTTGGATGAAAGGAGGAACGATCCATGATCCAAACCAAATCATAAGGCACCACAACCGTGCAACAATACGGCACAAGGCTATTCCTACGACTCGTAATGATGCGGTTGTCATCGCTAGACCTGAAGGGAACGCTGTGGTAGAAGTGGTACAAACATATGAGGTGGTTAGGACAAGCTGTACCTACATGAGTTGGCATCCGTCGACATACAAAGGTTCATGCTCGGTGTTACGGCCATGGCGAGGCGAATTTGCGATCGCAACGAGCGAGCACAACGTTCCCCAAGTGTCTCGAAGGCATGGTTTACACACGACATAGACGAACCACACAAGAACCACAACACGCTGACCAACAACACAAGCGGCACGACGACCGACGAAGGAGCACTTATCCATAGCAACACAAGAGAGATAGATAAGTAGACCAGCGGCGAAGGCATGGCGCAGACATTGATATAAGGAGAGATCATGTATAAGAACATGGGTATATGACAGATATGACATAAAGGATAAGCAAGAGTTGTGTCGACGTTGGGAACGACGCCGGCAAGAGTTGAGAGTCTTGACCTTAATGATGGTGGGGAAGGAGAGACTTGACACGGAGCATCCGCGCAAGCTGCGGTCTGCTGCAGCAACCTCTGGCCGGTTGTGTCCTACTGTAGCCAACTAGACGTGGCTGCCGCTAGCTGCAGGTGTGCTGGTCACGACTACGGTGGCTGAGGGTGGCCGTCGCTGTCGGACTCGACTCCACTGGCGAGGAAAGGGGTCCAACAAGGTGGAGGCTTGGCGGTAACAGTGTAGTGGCTTGGGCGACGGTTTGCACAGGCAGTTGCACGACACCAGATTCATGCCTGTGGTAGGAACTCGTCATGGATGGCGCAACTACTCTATAGCAGTGAATGATCATGGCATGAAGGCCGGCCTCAGAACAAATCAACGGCAGGAACGGATATGGCAAGAACAGATAGACGGCACAAGGGGAAGGGAGAAGGCTTTAGGGATTCGGGTGCTCACCTGCTTGTTGATATTTGGTAACGCAATTAGGAAATAGGATCCGCAAGCGCACGGATATCGGTGAGCACTTCACCCGAGATGTTATCCTGGGTATCGTATTTATATTTTTACCTTTAGGAGAAAGAGTGCATCTGACTAACCAAATCTATTACTACTAACCTTTAGGCTACAACCACTATGATTCGATGTGAGTGATGTATAGAGAAGACTACAACCGCACTCTTCTTCTAACCTTGGTAAGGATGATCTACTGTTCTATTGGGGAGGTTTACGGAATCTAGACACCACAAAGGATGTTCAACCCGCACCTATAAACCCTATCGATCCTGCTAACGGGATATGGAATACAAAGGTAACTCAGAATTGTCACGTTTCTCGCTACTACCACGGTCTGGCTAGATGAGGGGATACCTATGAGTATCCTAGCTTAAACACCACATTTACGCTAGAGATGATTACTCTAAACTCTACGCGAAGAGATCAAAGTAAACTCATAAACCAAAGAACAATAAAACAAAGAACTTACTAGAATTTAGAAGTCGAAATACTGAAGAATCCTGAGAACAAGCCTCGGGTTAGAAGAACTTGCTCCCACAGGTACAACCTCGGAGTAGACACCGACAGGCCGGCTTCCTCCGATCTACACCTCCACTCTATCTCTCTCAATCTAGTAGAACTAATTCTACTTTCACATTGGATGCTAAGCCCTAAGAGGTGGGAACCCTATAGGGAACCTCTCTCTCTAAACCCTAACTAGAGATATGCAACTGAATAATGAATTGGGGTCCTCTCCACCAGGGGTCAGGGGCCTTGCTTATATAGCCCTTTTGGATGAATCTGGACCGTCGGATCAAACCGACCTTCATCCTACGGTTTTCCTTGATCCTCGAAGGCGGTGGAGCATAATCTACGAGACTCGACCTGATTGGTCCCGGGGGCAGGGCGGGCGCCCTAGGGCACAGGGCGGGCGCCCTGTGTCCTGGCCCGTTACGGCTCCCGTTTGTTCCCGTGGCTTCTGGAATCTTCTAGATGTAAGATAATTACGTGTTCGGTTAATATCCCGTCATTAATCCGACATGTGGGCCTTTCTTCCGTATTTCCTGATAACCCCCTGCAGAAATAGATAAACAGCAAAACTCGTGGAATTCTGTTAGATCAAACCCTAATTCTAGGTGTTACTTGCATATAGGTCCTTTTCTTTATTTATTTGATGGTTATAATTGATACTTAAGAACCGTCAACAAACACCCCCATACTTAGGCTTTTACTCGTCCTCGAGAAAAGGTTGGTTAATAAAACATCTGGGGTTGAAACATTCTTCCATACCTGCAGGGTGTTGTAAAAATCCACTGTGCACTTATAGTCAGGGAAATATATGGTCAGAGTAAAGAGCCTTTCTTCTTCTTAATCCCTATCACTTGGAGTTTTTACATATTTTTGAAAAGGAAAACTTAGCATACCTTTATCCTCATAGGTGCTCTCAGAGTCACTCATTATCTTTTATATTTCTCTCTGAGGCTGTTTTGATTTTGCAAAAATAATTCTTTAAACATACATACCTTGCATTTATTGTATGGTCAAAACCGGATCCGAGGAGAAGAATGCCATACTCTTAGATCAAAGATTTTGAAAATTAAAAACTTGTCACTCTTACTGGCATATTGCTTATTAGAGGGACCATGGGCTATCATTTTCTTTCCATCATATTTTTATCATATCTCATTTTTTTCATTTTGGGTGGATACCGAGGTACCCCTAATTTTACTGCCGGACACTTGTCCATTTTTTTCCACGAGGTTATCGAGCACTTGCTCCTTTTTATTTCCTCGATATATTCATAATTTTGCATAGCCCATGCCTCTAATGCAATAATACTTCGGAAGAGTGAATCTTTCTGAATAAAAATGTCTTGATCTTAGGAGTATGATAAATCTCTCAACAAGGGTCTAACTTGTTTTGAACAAACTCAATACAAAGCAGATAGCTTTAATTAATATTTTCATGTTTAGCAGGCATATAAAACTTGAGGATGGTAGCTATAATTTTGAGATTTTTAAAACAAATTCTCCAAGCAATAAAGATACTAAGAATAAGGTACTCATACCCTTACCATCTCTTATTCTACAATGACTTTTAGCAACACAGGGTTTTGAAATAATTTTAATAATTGCAGGTTTCCAGGAAATATCACAGAGTGAGATTGATCATGATTATAAGCATTTTTATCCTTTTAATTTATCATGTTTAGAGAGATAAAATTCTGCACAAACTAAGGTGAGTGTGTAAGTGTGTAATAAAAGTGTGCAGAGTGTGTACCTGGTTCATGGAGTGGTGCGATCGAAGTGTGTGTGACATGTCAGGGAATCTCCCCCATACTTGTTTTCTGCTTTCTTGCACAAAAGTAAAGTAGAGACACACAAGACATACTAATAATAATCTTTATTAATCTTGAGGCATTTATTACAACCGAATAATAATAATAACCGAATATAATAGATCTAAACTGATTATAAGCGAACCTAATCGAATCTAATAATAACTAAGACATATATAGCCCCAAGATCTAATCTAGATAGCTCAGCGACGCTCACGCCTCCTAAGACTATGCTCTAACTCATCGATCCTCTTGTTGGCGTCGGCAAGGTCATCCCGTAGCTTTAGGATCGTAGTGTTATGGTTGAAGGTCCTCCGATCCATAGAGATATTGAGGTTCTGAATTTCTATAATGCTATTCTTGATCACCCGTAGCTCCTCATCCACATCTGCAATGGTCCTGCGGCGCTTGGGAGGTGTCTCGAAAGCATTAAGAGCATGCTTGGGTGCTTCCTTCGGAGGAACGAAGCGGACCTTAGCTGCCCTAACACCCTCGAAGTAAGGTCTCTCCTCCGTGGTATAGCGGACACTAGAGATCTCGCCGCTCCGGTTGGTCTTCACTCCGATGATCCGCTCATTGGGTTTTGGCGACAGGATCTTTGTTCCGGCTGGTACCTTGATGATCTCCTTCCCCTTCGACGATGATGGCGAGCCTTCGAGCAATAGGGGCTGCGTAGGTGCGGTAAGAACTGGGCGAGCAATGTAGGATTGGGCAGAGCTGCGTTGACGTGGTGGCATGGCTTCTAGCTGTCGCTCTGTGTTGGCCGGGACGAGAGCGTAGGCGTCGGGATCCTCCTTGGGCTTCTTGTTGAGGTCGTAGGGGACGACTTCCCAATCGACGTGGAACTTCTCGGCCATTGGAGCAGCTAGGAACTAAGCAAGATCTAATTTGAGGAAGGAGAGAAGGCTTGAATGAATTGGTGCTAAAAGCTGACGTTGGGGGTCTGTTTATATAGGGGGTAAAAACTGCTCTCGTGCATGGTCGGGACTCTTCCCGCCGTCATGTTTGCGAAACAAACCGAGGACGGAATTTTTCAGATAGCAACGGGCGAGGTTATCGTGTGGGAGAAGTCTGGGGCTGAGGGGGGGCAGGGGCAGGGCGCCCGCCCTCATCCTCAGGGCGCCCGCCCTATGTCTGGCTCCTCTACAAGCATGCTTTCTCGAGCGTGTTTCTCACCGTGTTTTTATCCCGAAAAATATATACTTGGCCCAAAAACGTCAAATTAAAAGCGTCGGGCTTTAATTTTTAATTGGAAGGTAAAAATTGATCATGTCTATTTCTTCTAATTCTTTATTGGGCTCTAAAAATAATTTAAGACGTTGACCATTTACCTTGAATAACGTACCTTCGTCATTTTGAAGTGTGATAGCTCCGTGGGATGATGAATGAATTACCTTGAATGGTCCTTCCCATTTGCTCCGGAGCTTTCCATGCCCGAAAAGCTTCACCCTGGAATTAAAAAGTAATACCTTATCTCCGGGTGAGAACTCCTTCTTCTTGATCCTCTTGTCATGCCATCTCTTGACTCTTTCTTTGTAGATCTTTGAATTGTGATATGCTTTCTCCCGCCATTCTTCTAACTCCGATAATTGCATTCTTCTATGTTTTCCGGTGATATCTAGGTCCATATTCCATCTTTTTATGGCCCAGTGTGCCTTGAACTCAAGTTCAACAGGTAGGTGACAGGTCTTTCCGTATACCAATTGGTATGGAGACATTCCAATTGGGGTCTTGTATGCTGTCCGGTAAGCCCAGAGTGCATCGGGTAAGTTGTCCTTCCATGCTGTTCCCATCTCGTTCACCGTCTTCTGAAGAATGTTCTTGATTTGCTTGTTAGAAGTCTCTGCTTGGCCACTTGTCTGAGGATGATAGGGAGTAGCGACGTTGTGACGGATTCCATGTCTTGATAGATAGTGCTCGAAGCGCTTGTCAATGAAGTGTGATCCTCCATCACTTATCACTTTCCTGGGGACTCCAAATCTTGGAAATATGATTTCCTCAAACATCCTCTTCGAACTGATATTGTCGGCATGTTTGCAAGGTAGTGCCTCTACCCACTTGGAGACGTAATCAACCGCCACCAAGATGAACTCACACTTCTTAGATGGGGGAAATGGACCCATGTAGTCTATTCCCCAGACATCAAAGAGTTCAATCTGAAGGTTGTTGGTGAGTGGCATGGCATCCCTTGTATTTATGTTTCCGTGCCTTTAACATGGCCCACATCTTCTGATATATTGCTTCGTGTCATCGTACATCGTAGGCCAGTAGAATCCACATTGCCAGATCTTTGAATGTGTACGGAATGCTCCATAGTGACCTCCGTATGGTGATGAGTGACATCTGTCGATGATCTTCAATCCTTCCTCAGTGGTCACACATCTTCTAAGTAGGCCATCAGCGCATACTCGGAAGAGATATGGCTCATCCCATATATGTGAACGACTTTCCTGAATAAGCTTCTTCTTGTTTGCTCCGGGTGGTACATAACCTGAAACCATAAAATTAACAATATCTGCATACCAGGGGTCATATCTGTTAATCCCGTAAAGCATGTCGTCCCGGAGTGAGTCATTAATGGGGGGTTCCTGTGAATTCTTAAAGTATATTCTAGACAAGTGATCAGCAACAGAATTTTCTACTCCCTTTTTATCTTTTATTTCTAAGTCAAATTCTTGGAGTAATAAAATCCATCTGATTAAGCGAGGTTTAGCATCTTTCTTAGTGAGCAAATATTTTAGTGCAGCATGATCAGTGTAGACAATTATCTTAGCTCCAACTAAATAAGATCTAAATTTATCAATGGCAAAAACAACAGCCAGAAGCTCTTTTTCAGTGGTTGCATAATTAAGTTGAGCTCCTGTCAAAGTTTTACTTGCATAAGCAATTGCATGATGCTTTTTATCTTTAGTTTGTCCCAAAACTGCCCCCACAGCATAATCACTAGCATCACACATAATTTCAAAAGGCAATGACCAATCAGGGGGTTGAATGATTGGTGCAGAGATGAGTGCTTGCTTTAATAAATTGAAAGAATTTAGACATGCATCATCAAATTCGAAAGGAGCATCCTTGGCTAGCAAAAGAGTAAGTGGTCTCGCAATAAATGAAAAGTCTTTTATAAATCTGCGATAAAAACCAGCATGGCCAAGAAAACTTCGAACTCCTTTTATATTCACAGGTGGAGGTAGTTGTTCAATTACTTCAATTTTAGCTCTATCTACCTCAATACCTCTTTCAGACACTAGGTTTCCTAGCACTATTCCTTCTCTAACCATAAAATGACATTTTTCCCAATTAAGGATTAAGTGCTTTTCTTCACATCTTTGCAAAACCTTATCTAAGTTCTCAAGACAACTATCAAAAGTTTTTCCATAAACTGAGAAATCATCCATGAAAACTTCCATAATCTCTTCAATCATATCAGAAAATATAGACATCATACATCTTTGAAAAGAAGCTGGTGCATTACATAACCCAAAAGACATTCTACGATAAGCATACGTTCCATATGGGCATGTAAAAGTGGTTTTGCTTTGATCATCAGGATGGATAGGGATCTGGTGATACCCTGAATATCCATCTAGAAAACAGAAAAACAAGTGTTTTGCTAACCGCTCAACCATCTCATCTATAAAAGGCAAAGGAAAATGATCCTTTTTCGTGGCTTTATTAAGTTTTCTATAGTCTATGCACATCCGCCACCCAGTGACGGTGCGTTGCGGAATTAGCTCATTCTTATCATTAGTAACAACAGTCATGCCTCCCTTTTTAGGCACAACTTGAACAGGGCTTACCCACTCACTATGTGGCACAGGATATATAATCCCTGCATGCAGCAACTTTATAACTTCTTTTTTAACTACCTCTCTCATCACGTTGTTAAGTCTACGTTGAGGCTCTCGAGAGGGTGTAACAGAAGGATCTGTCGGAATACGATGGGTACAAATCATAGGACTGATTCCTGTGAGATCTTGAAGTGAGTAGCCAAAAATAGAGTGGTGTTTTTCAAGAATGGTCATTAATCGCAGAGTTTGCTCGTGAGTAAGTTTATTACTAACGATCACAGGAAACTCTGGATTATTGTTTAGGAAAGCATAGGTAAGACTAGGTGGTAAAGTTTTGAGTTCTATGGGGGGTCTAGGTGTTTCTGCAAACTCATCTAAGGGTTCAGGTTCAGAAGGTTCGGCCTCTTCTTCAGTGAAGAAGGGGGCTTCCTCTTCTAAGTCTGGATCATCTAAAAGTTTTAGAGATGCAGCCTTTACCTCCTCCATAGGATCAGGCAAAAGATATGGCTCGGTCTTATTATTCAAGGAGTGAGTTATTGTAATTGGAAGTTTAAAATCCTTTCCCAAGGAAATGTGGAGCTTTCCAGTTTGACCTTCATAAAGGAGTCTTCTAAAAGGTTGTCCAATCAGTAGGTCAAAACCCCATATATCAAAGATATAAAAGTTCAAATGAACCATGGAGCCTTCTACCATAAAGGGTAGGACATTAATAATTCCAAGACTGGGGACTAATCGTCCCGAAGATTCCTTTATGACCTTTGTTGTGGGGGTTAAAACAAGTTTCCCAAATAAATTAAGTGCAAAAGCTTCGGACATAATATTGATCCCCATAACAGGATTATAGAGAGCGTTAAATTGATCAGAATTATAAGCACAGCGTATAGTTATAGAGGGTGTGTCCACTCGGATTACTTCAGAGGAAAGCTCTGACTCCTCTAACCATTCGCTACTCATAACCGAGATAAGCTCTCTCAATTGACGTTCACTTGGTAAACAAATGCTAAATTGGCCGTTTTGGGGTCGGTCTATAGAATGGTAGTTTGAAATGTTTCCAAAATCAGCAAAGAGATCGGATTCTATGTCTAGCATGAAATCAGATGGTAGAATTTCTTCCTTTTGTGGCTCAGAACCTGGGATAGCTAAAGTAGATGAAAAATTTGGCAGAGTGTCTACTTCAGCTTCGTAGGTTTTATCATGGAGGGCATTATCCATCTCAGCTTCTAGGATTCTATTCAAGATCCCCTTAGCTTCATCAGTAGGGATACGAAAGAAAGAACCTCTAGCCATAGTATGCAGCATTTGTTTATTATCTTTCTGAAGACCTCGAAAAAAGTGAAATAAAAGAACAGTGTCTTCAAGCAAAAGTTTTGGACCAGATTCTAAAAGATCAGAAAAACGTTTCCAGGATTTCCCCAAAGTTTCATTATCTTTTTGTTTAAAAGATAGGACTTCGAGTCTAAGGTCACCAGTACGGTCAAGGGAATAAAAATCTAGACAAAAGTTGGCTCTTAAAACTCCCCATTCACCTTGCTATTGACTTACCTTCTGACTATACCATCATCTAGCTTCTCCTCTTAAAGAAAAAGGAAAAAGCTTCCAACGTAAAGTCTTATCAGAGATGCCATCAATGCGAAGACAATCGCATGTCTGCTCAAAATCTCTAATATGAAGGTAAGGGTTTTCATCTTCCTTTCCCGAAAAAGATAAATTTTGAATCATCGCAATCAACCTTGAACTTAACTTATACTGGGATGTTTGGATAGGCTGTGATGACTCCCATGGTAAAAGGTCAGTTGCTGAAGGTGTTGCGGCATCAAAGATAGATATAGAACCTTGGTTTTCCATTTTTGGTAAAAAGAAAAAGAAAGAATGAAAAAGATAAGAAAATAAAAAGTATGAATACAAGCTAGTAGTAAGACTCAAGGTTATCTCAGCAAACCGTCTTTCTCCCCGGCAACGGCGCCAGAAATGCTTGTTGATATTTGGTAACGCAATTAGGAAATAGGATCCGCAAGCGCACGGATATCGGTGAGCACTTCACCCGAGATGTTATCCTGGGTATCGTATTTATATTTTTACCTTTAGGAGAAAGAGTGCATCTGACTAACCAAATCTATTACTACTAACCTTTAGGCTACAACCACTATGATTCGATGTGAGTGATGTATAGAGAAGACTACAACCGCACTCTTCTTCTAACCTTGGTAAGGATGATCTACTGTTCTATTGGGGAGGTTTACGGAATCTAGACACCACAAAGGATGTTCAACCCGCACCTATAAACCCTATCGATCCTGCTAACGGGATATGGAATACAAAGGTAACTCAGAATTGTCACGTTTCTCGCTACTACCACGGTCTGGCTAGATGAGGGGATACCTATGAGTATCCTAGCTTAAACACCACGTTTACGCTAGAGATGATTACTCTAAACTCTACGCGAAGAGATCAAAGTAAACTCATAAACCAAAGAACAATAAAACAAAGAACTTACTAGAATTTAGAAGTCGAAATACTGAAGAATCCTGAGAACAAGCCTCGGGTTAGAAGAACTTGCTCCCACAGGTACAACCTCGGAGTAGACACCGACAGGCCGGCTTCCTCCGATCTACACCTCCACTCTATCTCTCTCAATCTAGTAGAACTAATTCTACTTTCACATTGGATGCTAAGCCCTAAGAGGTGGGAACCCTAGAGGGAACCTCTCTCTCTAAACCCTAACTAGAGATATGCAACTGAATAATGAATTGGGGTCCTCTCCACCAGGGGTCAGGGGCCTTGCTTATATAGCCCTTTTGGATGAATCTGGACCGTCGGATCAAACCGACCTTCATCCTACGGTTTTCCTTGATCCTTGAAGGCGGTGGAGCATAATCCGCGAGACTCGACCTGATTGGTCCCGAGGGTAGGGCGGGCGCCCTAGGGCACAGGGCGGGCGCCCTGTGTCCTGGTCCGTTACGGCTCCCGTTTGTTCCCGTGGCTTCTGGAATCTTCTAGATGTAAGATAATTACGTGTTCGGTTAATATCCCGTCATTAATCCGACATGTGGGCCTTTCTTCCGTATTTCCTGATAACCCCCTGCAGAAATAGATAAATAGCAAAACTCGTGGAATTCTGTTAGATCAAACCCTAATTCTAGGTGTTGCTTGCATATAGGTCCTTTTCTTTATTTATTTGATGGTTATAATTGATACTTAAGAACCGTCAACACTGCTGCACAAAGGAGCTCCTACGCGTGGGAGGGTGCTGCTGTCGTGCCGCTCCAAGTTGGGAGGCACTGGTGCAGTGACGCAGCCCTGGCATTGATCGGCGAAGGAGGACACAGCGGCAGACGCGGTGGCACGGCTCCAGTGATGGCAGGCCAGGGAGTGTGGAGTGCGCGGACGATGTCGCGATGGTGACTCCTCCGAGCGACAGCGAGCACGACGCTGAGGTGCTTCAGCGAGAAAGGGGTCACAGGCACGACGTTGCCGGGTTGGAGCAGGGGCGCGACGTTTGCTTGGTGAGGGTGACCAGAGCACGGCGTGGCCCTGCTGGTTGCCGGCGAGGGACGCGGCGAGGTAGAGGTAGAAGGCTTGCCGTCGTGGCTTCCTAGGTGATGATGAGCAGGGATGGTCGCTGCACTCCTGGCCACGATGCGGTTTGTAGAAGAGGCTCCGGCTCTGCTCGTCGTCAACCCCTAGAGCGGTCACCACGGCAAGGAGGAAGGAGCGCGGCGAGGTTGTGGCAAGGACGGTGGCCTCGCGGCTCCGGCTCCGTGTTTGGAGAAACAGCACGTCGGGGCACTTTGGGGCTACGGCTTTGAGCGACGCATCAGGTGTCGTGGCATCCACGATCGAGGCCTAAGCTCGCTGGTTGGGTTGGCGCAACGAACGCAACGGCGGGGAGGGCTCCAACGTCGCGACGTCACGTGGCTCAGCATCTCAGAAAGCTCCAGCGGCGGCAGGGTTCCGGGGCCTCAACGCCACGCGGCTTGGCGATGGCATGGTACTGCTCGATGTGTCGACGAGGCCGAGCGAGGCGGTGTGGGCGGCTACGGCTAGCAAGATCCACGACCGTGCAAAGTCGTTCCGCGACGGGGAAAGCGGATGAGCATGGGAAGGAGAGCGGCGGCTGGAGGAAGGAGTAGGCAAGGGAGGCAGTCATTTGGGGGCTCTTATAGGTGGCTGCTAGAGTTCTGGGGCACAACACAGTTGACGGCGGTGATTCTCGTCGACCATGCCACAGACACGCGGCGTCAATCGCAGGGCGGGCAAGCGAGGCGCGGGTGCTCTTGGTCGGAGCCCGAGCGGCGATGCTGTGGTTTGGGCACGGCTTGCACTTAGGGTTCTAGACAGGGGCGCAGGTGCGAGCGGCCTAGGCCATGGCTTCATCTGGGCTGGACGCTGACGGGCTCGCCAAAGGCAGCTGCGAATTGGGTTTGGCCTGTTCGTATGGGTCGTTGGAGATGAGGAGGTGGAATGGGCCAACGGGGAAGGAGAGAAGGGAAGCTGGCCCGAGAAGAGGAAGAGGAAAAAGGATTTTCTTTTTATGAATTATGAATCAAGGAAATTGGAGAGAGATTCAAAAGGATATGAGATGGATATGCTATGGATTTGTGCACTCCAAACTCCAAACAAGACTCAAAACCCGGAACCAACTCAAGAACAAAGCGCACATCTGCAATCAAATCTACATGGATGCAACTATTATTAGCGGGTTGACTTAGGTTTGACCTAGTGACTACATGCTTCATACATTTGCAGGAAAAATTTTAAAAAAGTTCGTACTTTTGGTTGCTCGAAAATCTAGGATGTTACATTTTGGTCGGTGGCAAGTAAGGAAGGTGTCGTCTCGACGGCATGAGGAGGAAGGCGACCCTGACATGTGGGCCCGGAGCATCAGCGACGGGAAGGCGGATGTGGCGTGCACGTGAGCTAGGCCAGCGGCTAGGGTCGGCCCGTAGTGCGAAGTGGGGGCTGAGACGGGCCGTCCACGCGGAGGGAGAGGAGCAGAGTTGGGCTGCGGAAAAAAAATAAGGCCGGGCGGATAGCTAGGCCAACATTGAAAGGAGAAAGGAATCCATTTTCTTTTTCTTTTCAATATTTTCAAAGTAATTTTCAAATAGATTTTGAATTCTCTTTTGTATTTGAATCAAACCACTCAATACAAAAATCCAATGTAGCAGCATGGGTACACAATCATGTTCCTACCCTTATAGTTGATTTTAAATTAATAAAAGTTATTTAATTTTCTAAGTTTACATGGTCACAAAATACCAAATTGAATGCAAATTCACCTATTTAAATCATGCAAAATTCTAGGTTGTTACAATTCTACCCCCTTAAGATGAATCTCGTCCCGAGATTCGGATGATGCTTACTCAAACAGTTGCGGGTATGCTTTTCTCATATCCTCTTCTCTTTCCCATGTGGCCTCATCCTCAGTATACCGATTCCACTGAACCTTGCACATTTTAATAACCCGACTCCTTGTAACTCTTTCTGCTATCTCCAAGATTTTTACTAGGTACTCCTCATAAGTGAGATCTTCCTTAATAGTGAGCTCCTCTAACAGGATCTGCTCCTTAGGTACTCACAAACATTTGTTTAACTGAGACACATCGAACACATCATGTACACCTACCAAACTCTCAGGCAATTCCAACTAATACGCCACTTCACCACGTCATTCTATAATCTTGAAAGGTCCAATATACCTTGGTGCTAACTTTCCTTTCATGTTAAACTTTCCCACACTCCTCATTGGTGACACTTTCAAGTAAACATAATCTCCTATTTCAAAAGTCAACTCTCTCCTTCGAGTATTAGCATAACTCTTATGTTGGGACTATGCTATCTTTAGATTATCTCTAATAATCCTTACTTTCTTTTCAGCATCCTTGAGTACATCAGGTCCGAACAATTGACTTTCCCCTATCTGATTCCATAACAATGGGGTTCTACACTTTTGTCCATACAGAGCCTCAAACAGTGCCACCTGAAGACTCTTCTGGTAACTATTGTTATAAGAGAACTCTGCATATGGCAAACTCTTATCCCAACTAGTACCATATTGTAACACACAAGCTCTCAACATATCTTCCAATATCTGGTTAGTTTTCTCAGTCTGTCCATCTGTCTACGGATGGTAGGCTGTACTAAAGTTTAACTTGGTTCCTAGTGATTCGTGTATTTTCTGCCAATAATGACATGTAAACTGAGTACCCCGATCAGACACAATCTTCTTAGGAACTCCATGTAGACTCACTATTCTTTCCATATACAATTTAGTCAACTTTGCACTGCTATATGTAGTCCTGACTGATAGAAAATGAGCAACCTTTGTTAGATAATCTACTATTACCCAAATCGAATCATACCCTCTCTGAGTACGTGGCAAACCAACAATGAAATCCATACCAACTTCTTCCCATTTCCATTCAGGTATCTGCATAGGCTGTAACAATCTTGCAGGTCTCTGATGCTCAGCTTTCACTCTTTGACAAGTGTCACACAAAGCAACATATTCAGCAACATCTCTCTTTAACCCATACCACCAATATTTCTCCTTATGGTCCAAATACATCTTGGTACTTCCAGGATGTATGGAATAGGCTGACTTATGAGCTTCACGCAGAATTGCCTCTCTTATAGTCCTATCCTCAGGCACACACAACCTTTTTTCAAATCACAGAGTACCATTATCATCCTTACGGAATCCTGTTGATTTGCCCTTCACTATATTCTCTGCTATCTCTCTCAACTTTTCATCTTTCAACTAACCCTTGCGTATTTCTTGCTCCAAAGTAGGTTCTAACACCAATTCCACTGCATTGGTGGTGAAACCCAAGTTCAGATGCTCACATTCAGCACACAGCTCTCTTGACATAGGCATTATCTACACTTCATTAGCATAGCTTTTCCTACTAAGAGCATCAGCAATGACGTTGGCCTTTCCTGGGTGATAATGTACCTCCAAATCATAGTCCTTTATCAACTCCAACCATCTATGATGTATCAAGTTCAGATCTGATTGAGTGCAGATATACTTTAGACTCTTGTGATCGGTGTATATATCACTCTTATGACCAATCAAATAATGTCTCCATATCTTTAGTGCGTGAACCACTGCAGCTAACTCCAAGTCATGAGTAGGATAATTTAATTCATGCTTTCTCAACTGCCTCGATGCATATGCCACGACTCTACCTTCTTGCATAAGAACACATCGAAGACCCAAACGAGATGCATCACAATAGATAGAAAACCTCTTACTCAGATCTGGCAAGATCAATATAGGTGCTGTGGTTAACCTTTTCTTCAGCTCCTCAAAGTTATCCTGACACTTTTTAGACCACACAAACTTGACATTCTTTTCCAATAGAGCGGTCATTGGCTTAACAAGCTTAGAAAAACCTTCTATGAACCTCCTGTAATATCCAGCTAATCACAAGAAATTGTGAATCTCACTCACATTAGTTGGTGGCTTCTAGTTCAAAACATCTCTCACTTTGCTAGGGTCTACTGAGATTCCTCCATTAGAGACTACATGGCCAAGAAAGGAAACTTCCTTCAACCAAAACTCACATTTGCTCCACTTGGCATATAGTTTGTGCTCTCTGAGCTTCTGCAAGACCAACCTCAACTGTTCAGCATGTTCTTCCTAAGTCTTAGAGAATACTAGGATATCACCAATGAATACCACTATGAACTTGTCTAGATATTCCATGAACACTTTATTCATCAAGTACATAAAGTATGCAGGGGCATTAGTCAGACCAAAGGACATCACTGTGTACTCATATAAACCATATCGTGTGGTAATGCTGTCTTCAGTATATCACTAGTATGAATCTTCAATTGATGATAACCAGAACGAAGATCAATCTTGGAAAACACACAAGCACCTCTCAATTGATCAAACAGGTCATTGATTCTAGGCAACAGATACTTATTCTTGATAGTAACCTCATTGAGAGACCGATAATCCACACACATCCTCTGAGTTCCATCTTTCTTGTCCACAAAAATCACTAGTGCTCCCCATGGTGAAGAACTAGGACGAATGAAACCTTTATCCTATAAATCCTTGATTCGTTTCTTAAGTTCCTCTAATTCATCTACCCCCATTCTATATGGACGCTTAGCTATAGGTGCAGTTCTAGGTAATAATTCAATAATAAACTCGATATCATGATCAGGTGGCATACCTGGCAATTCATCAGGAAACACATCGAGGAACTCTTCCACAACTGGGTCCTCCTTGTTGGCACCATCATTAAGCTGATTCACTGTAGCGGTCTGCTGCTTCTGCATTATCACCTCAACGCTGATTCGGTCTCCCATTGGTGTCATCAGAGCTACTGCCTTTTCTTTACACTGAATTACTGCCTGATTTTGCTTCATCCAATCCATTCCTAGAATAAGATCAATCCCAACTGTTCTCAACACTATAGGGCTCACTTTGAACTCTGCCCCCCTTAAAATTAGACTAGTAGGGAGGCATTGATAAGAAGCTTGCATACTTCCCCTAGTGAAGTTACTAGTATGGGTTTTTTCATGGCACATAAAGGTATGCTTTGTGCCTTAACAAATATTTGTGATATGAATGAATGCGAAGCCCCAGAATAAAAAAGAACAGTGACAGGAGTGGAATGGACATCAAACGTACCAAGCATTACTTCTGGTTCCTCCATTGCTGTCTCCTAAGACATATGGTTCACCTTCCCACTGTGGGTTGGCCGTGGGTACACCTTCTGGTTGCTAATATTCTGACTCTGCGATGGTTGCTGATTCTGCTTCTTGGGACAATGATTAGCATAATGTCCAGCTTCTCCATAGTGGTAGCATGTGTTGGGGGTGCTAGGCGCACTGATGTTCATAGGAGTGTTGTTGGGGGTGCCCTGGCACTGAGTCTGACTTCCATTCTGCTGTTGTGGGCGTTGGTTGCCATTCTGCGGCTGAAAGGGGGACGCTGTGGAAACTGACCACGGAAAGGGAACTGACCACGATTCCACTGACCAGGTGGGTACCTCTGCTGATTACCTTGCTGGAAACCAGTACGCTGATGAGTGTTGCTACCAGAGGCCTGTCTCTGGAGCCTCTTTCTTTTAGCATCCATCTTCTTGCGGTTGTTGTCAACCACAATAGCACGATTCACCAATGTCTGATAATTGGGGTAAGTACTGGACATTAGCTGCAATTGCAGACTGTCATACAAACCCTTAAGGAAGAGACGCTGCTTATCAGCATCATTAGCCACCTCATTCGGAGCATAACGTGACAATTGAGCAAACTTGTCACGATACTCAGCTACAGTCATAGATCCCTGTGTCAAATTTTGGAATTCCTCCGCCATTAGTGCTGTCATTCCCTCTGATATGTGGTAGGATCTGAAACTCTCTCTAAATTCCTGCCAAGTGATGGCAAGAGCATTAGCAGGACATCCGTACTCATACGACTTCCACCAGTCCTGAGCTTGTCCTTGGAGTTGTCCAGAAGCAAACAACACTTTCTGCCGGTCATCACATTGTGCAATGTTGAGTTGCTTCTCCATGGCACAAGGCCAATCATTGGCTTCTAATGGATCAGTGGTATGCGTGAACACTGGGGGACGGCCCTTCAAAAATTCACCACGCTTATCACGTGGTGGTGCCCCAGCAACTGGCTGATTCTGTTGATTCTGCACCAGTTGTTATAGAAGCTGTGTCTGCACTGCCAAGACTTGCTCAATAGTTGGTGGCGGTGGTGGTGGTGGATTCGGGAGAACACCTCCACGACCCCTACCTCTTCCTCTTCCGGCCATCTGCCATCCATCACAAACATTCAAACTTTGAGATTTCCAAGTTACCAACCACTTATAAAGATAAAGAATGAAATCTGAAAGTTTTCTGTGCGAGTATCAACATTAGCAGTTTGGTATATCAACCATATCTCAAGCTACAGATGTCCAATAGAGGCGTGCTTTATATGGTTGGAAATCTTATGAAGTTATCTACAACTTTTATTTAGATCACAAGCCCATATTCTGTCGCTAAGTTAATGAAAAATAGGATGCAACAGAAACTGTTGCAGATTCCCAGACTGTGCAGAAACTTCAATTTGTAACAGTTATATCTCTCGAACCAAATCAGATAAAAAGGTGATTCTAGAGGCGTTTGAAAAGTGCTTAAGTCTAGTTTCTCTCATAAAATTTTTATAAATGTTGCTCGAACCGTTTTTGAGCCATAGCAGAAACATTACAGACTCCTCTAGAAAACAGCATAGACAGAGAAGGATGTACCAAACCCAACTAGTAATTCTTGACTAATAAACTTATAATTCTTTAAAAATGGAACTTGTAGACATGCCTACGAGCCCCAACACTTATAACAAAAACCAACTCACACATAATCATAATGACAAAGAAACTATCACATCAAGGTTCAAACCACATGACAGACTTAGCGACTCAACTGATGTTACTAGGAACGTTCTTATTACATAAACGACTCCTATTCTCTAAGGACATGGTTCATGTTCAAATGTCTCATAAATCTTGGCCAAGCCTTGATTTGCTCTAAGTTCATCAATCATCTCCTGACATCTCTTGATGGTCTTCCCATGAGCTTTCACCATCTCCTCTACCTGCAACTTCCTCTCCATCATATCATAGGCAAAGTTCACCATCACCCGAGGAACTGGTTCCAACTACACTGGGTCCATCATTGCCCATCTAAGAACGGGGTGTGCACAAGGGAGGTAACGATGGACATCATGTTTCATTTTATCAAAGCGAAGGTAGCGAAGACCCATACATGCTTCAAAGGCGGCATCTTCAATGCTAGCTTCCATGGTAGCTCAACGACCCACGTGAGAATACATCCAGTCCAGCAGGTATGCCCCTTTTTCCTCATCCTTAGGAAAAATACTTGCCCTTGACTTCCAGTAGGTGTCCTCCAGTGGATGCGTATACTCCCAGCAAACATACTCCACCGCTGGGTTCCAATCAACGAAATAAGCAGCAAGCATCCCCACAAGTCGATGGTGAGAGACAGAGTCTCCCCCAGCCTTGTGGTAAAATCTTCACAGTCCACCCCATTGGGGGAGGTGGCACATCATTTTCAACAGCTTCATCATGTGGTGGAGACGGGGGCTGTTCTCCTCCATCAGCATCATCTTCTTCATCATCCTCAATGAGGATGAGCTCAGGCTCTTCTTCAGGTTCAGGCTCTGGCTGGGGAGGGACTGGCGCCTGGACTGGTGCTTTACGGGCTTGCTCCTATTCCTGGGGTGCTTCCTCTTATGTCTCTTCAGGTGCAAGCAAGGCATGAGGTGGGTAGTGGCCTCTAGTGGTGATACGGGCAGTCTTGTGTGCACGAACCATCTACAGAGTTTTTTTAAAAAGTAGTTAGAATAGAGGCAAAATTTCATAATAGAATGAGACATAAGAAGCATAAAAATTTATCAAATAACAAGAGCAAAATGATAAGCATAAAATAGGTGAATAAGAAGATGCTAAATCGACCATTTCTAGCTAGGCTTGCGTCCTATAGTCAACAAAGCTTTGATACCAATTTGTCACACCCATTTTTAAGACCAAATGGAATGCATAATCTTATGTGTGCCCAGAGATCAATCACATATAAGCCAGCAAATAAAAGGGAGTATCATCACAAATGTCATTACATCACGATTATTATCACAGTCTTTACAATAATATAGGGGAATAAAAAGATAAATCTCTTGTGGTTGCTCCATGCATAGGCACATTGACTGGTTGATGGCAAGACTAGTAATCCTCAGGGAAGTAGGAGTAGTAGTCACTATTTGCATCATTTGTTACCCATCTGGGATTTTTATCCAAATAAGAAAAATAAACAAGCGTAAGTACATCTCGTACTCAACAACTGTAACATGGGGTTCATGAGGCTCAAAGACATGACATTGGTTTAACAGCATGTAGCTTTTAGTTGGCATAATTTTAGCATATCATTAGCATCAAATTGTCTCAACTCACAATAAACATATGATCAATGTAACATGAATAACGAATAGCAAAAACATATTTATCATTAGTGATCAACTATTCCATAGGGGTCCAAGGCCACTCGTGACCATAAGCACGGCTGCTATAACAATTTTATATTCTGCAGAGGTTGTACACTTTCACTGTGAGTCATGTAGCCCATATGCCCGGGTTAATTACTCTCAAAACACTTCTAAGGTGAGCAGGCAGGGGAACACTATGAAGTCTTTCAAAGGTTCGTATAACAAGTTAGGGCTATTAGATTCACTCGGCAAGCAAATGTAGGAACCCCCTTTTCAAATGGCACAATTCCATCTCGGCTATACTCATAAGACTAGAGGCTGTCCTACACCCATCGTGGTAAGCCATTCTTACGCCATAAAGGTAACCACTAACAAGCTAGAAAATGCCCTTCTATATTACTAAAGCCAGAGCCATATAGCCCTCACAGTTGTATTGTAAGTCCTAGATGTTCGCTTACAGATGAGTCCTTATGGAGAGAAACTAGAGCACCATAAAAATAGCCCAATGCTCTAGCCCCCTTTAAGTATGTTACTAAAAATTCATCTTTTAATGTTTGTTTCCTATTCCATTAGTCAAATTACAAGATCATAGTTCATGTTGAGCACTAGCAAAGCTACTCAATGCAATATCATGGGTACCAAGGTAATGGATCAAAACTAAGTCATCCTTAGCAAGGAAATACATGCATCATGAATAATATTGTTTATAGTTAATAGGACAACAAGGATAATTCCATGCTATACTTGCCTTGATCAAACTGGTCCTGATGATCCTGCTCATAGAAAAACTCTTGGTCACCAATGAATTGCTCACCGTCTATACTCAATCAACATAGCAACAACATTGATCCAAAAACAATCATGCAAAATAAACAAGACTATAATTAGAACAGTACACCAACAGTAATAAAATAAGATAAAAAGTTTTTAAAATGAATCTACATCTCGCTATGATCACACAGACGTGAAGATCACGAAAAACGGAGCTAAAACAGCGAAGTTATGAATTTACTAAGATTTCCTATAGATAAATAATTACTTTAATACAAACTCGAAATTAAAATGTTACAAACCTACTATATAGTAGCACTATCATGTAGAGCTCGTGAATACGAACATAACGCAATTTGAACGGGTCAAATCGGAGTTAAAACAAAGATTTTATAGCTAAAACATGATTAGTGGCAAAACTGTAAATAAGAGGAAACATATTTTTGAATTTACCGAGATCAAACTGCGCTTTCCAAAAAGGAAAACGTAATTCAGAAATACACCATGAACTACGAGTTATAATCTAAAAAAATCCGGGGTCTCTTATGCAAAAACGTCGGTCCAAACGGAATCATCAAATGTTGACCGTCCGATTAGATCTGAACGATCCAGATGAGACGATGAAGATGACAGCGGCGTTTTGATAGCTGACGACGAGGGATCCGGTGGCGCCATGGCCGGAAAACGCGAAAACTCAATTCCAAGCACCAATCGATGAACGGGAAGCACAGGGAGATAGTGTGGAGCACGACGAACCCACCTCGTATGAAATCGGGGCCGAGGATTGTTCACGAACAACGCGTGGCTCGAGATGGTGGTGGCTAGGGCTTGCGTCGAGGGTGTGGCCGCTTCGGGACGACGGTGACCGCTGGTACAGAGCAAGATGGAGCGGAGGGGGGCACGGGCTTGGCTTATATAGCCCCGGTAGTGCTCCAAGGTCGGAAAGTGAAGATTGGAGGGAGATTTTGGTCGGTGGCAAGTAAGGAAGGTGCCGTCTCGACGGCGTGAGGAGGAAGGCGACCCTAACATGTGGGCCCGGAGTGTCAGCGACGGGAAGGCGGACACGGCACGCGCACACGAGCTGGGCCAACGGCTGGGCTCGGCCCATAGTGCGAAGCGGGGGGGCTGAGACGGGCCATCCACGCGGTGGGAGAGAGGAGCGGAGTTGGGCCGCGGAAGAAAATAAGGCTGGGCAGATAGCTGGGCCAAAACCGAAAGGAGAAAGGAATCCATTTTCTTTTTCTTTTCAATATTTTCAAAGCAATTTTCAAATGGATTTTGAATTCTCTTTTGTATTTGAATCAAACCACTCAATACAAAAATCCAATGCAGCAGCATGAGTGCACAATCATGTTCCTACCCTTATAGTTGATTTTAAATTAATAAATGTTATTTAATTTTCTAAGTTTACATGGTCACAAAATACCAAATTGAATGCAAATTCACCTATTTAAATAATGTAAATTTTTACGGTGTTACAATAGTCATCAACTATTGGTCGTCTGACGCATGTGCATTTCTACTAGCTAGTGTACAAATTGTTTTCAATAAAAAAGTGTGAAAATAGCAAAAAAAATGTTAGATAAGGGGTTCAAACCCATGAACCAACGTTTAATAAAAGTCATGCAACTGTACCACAGGGCCACAAGAATGTATTCGAGAATGAATGAACGAGTATTAAAATTCAATATATATAGTTCCTGGAGACGTCTCCTCCGGCTAGTACAAGAGAGAAAATTAGCTGTTACAAATGTAGATAAAGAGTGAACGACACAACACCTGACACAAAACATATTCTTAGATCAGTGGTGCGCGAATCCCCACTAGCTTAACTTTTTGTTGTTTAACTAGGTTCGCGTTCGTGCGTTGCTATGGGATATCTAAACTTTTGTACTAAAAACATACGGATCGCACGATAAGATAATAATACTATAAAATTAAATACCGATGTAAAATGATATTTAATCCAAAATACAAAGTTTGTGAAATTAACATAGTCATGGAGAGCGCAGCTCGCAGGCTCAAACTCTACTGTATAAATCTTTCCGTGATGCGGCTAAGATAATGTTTTATATCGGCAGGAAGAAATCTCTGATATCTATTTCTTTCGAGCGCTAATAAATCCATAAATAAGTTCCGCAGCATCTCGATAGCATCATGTACAAATGTTTGAGTATATATATATATATGTAAATATTAGTGCCTGTCACCTGGGTAATACTACGTGTCTTAAAAAATCTCTTACATAACCTTATGTTATACTCACCATATAAATATTTATGACTTTAGATATATTCCACGCAGACATATACTGTACAATAAAGTATCCACTTGAGTGTCTGTGGCAAGATTCACCATCAGCAATATATAGAAATAGTTAAATCATATGTATTGCCCGTGCTAACGCTACGGTGTCCTTAAAAAATAAATCAACCGATGAAACAAACACAAATTCACAAACTAATAAAATAAGACCATGCATTATTATGTGTTAAAAGATATTGGACTTCAGAAATAAGAAAGTTAAAAAATAAAATAAGAAAAGTGGAAAAGCTGGATGCTTTAATGAATCTCAACAACATCTTTGTAGGATACCCATCTCAACAACTAATGAGGAAAACGAAATCATCATTGCGAATCCATTCCTTCCGATCCTTGTTTTTATCTATCCTAGGCTGTTAGACATCAATAGCGAGCACCACAGGGCAACAGCGCTGCAACATATTCCTTCCTTCTCTTTGCCTCCACTTTTGTTGCTCCCCCTCTCTGATCTGGCTGATGGCTGTTCCAAGGACCAGGGCATCGCAGCTCCGAAGCGACATATTGAAGTATGTGCGTCATCTTGCTCTTATCGTGAAAATGCTCATGCTACAGTAAAAATAAAAGGCAATATGTTTCTTGAAAATAAAGTAAATAGTGAGATAGATTAAGATTCATGCCAAAAGAGATTGAAAATGAAGATTCATGCACTTAAAATTAGCCTTGTTTTGCCACCCTGTCAAAATTAACAAGAGTTGCGGCATAGTATAAAATATTTGTAAATTACATTTTCTATAAATTTAGCAACAGTTTAGGGTTGCAGAAATCAGAGAAGCTTAATCTCTAACATACTATCAGTTCACAAGCCATTAACAATTATGCAATACTATATAGCTTGACGGGTTTGCTTACTGTAGCATATCACAAGGCTATTTCAAATATCTGGATGCAGACAGCTCACAGCTGCTTGCTCGCTTGCTTGTGGCGATGAAAAGTGTCGAGCAAAATTGTAGAGCTATTGTTCAGAGAACTAACAGAGAGAAGGAACTACAGCACCTGAACAACAATATGTTCAACTCAGTAAGTTGCTCTCGTTAGCATTTCTATGCACTATTAGCATAATGTATTCTGCAGGTATATAGATGGACAGATAAAATAGACATGTATCTGCAGAATTGAGATTTGCGGGAAATCAGGACCAATGGCCAGCAGGGAAATCAGGACCAAATTGTGTGGAGGTGCACTGAAGAATCCTGAAACTAGAGAACTTCCTGACCAAATCAGGGAAATCAGAGGAAAAATTAGAGGGAGAGAGATGGGGTGTACCTGCACTGAAGAATGGTGGTTCCAGGAACAACAGAAACACCCTTCATCGATCCATTCATATATCCATGAGCTGACATCCATTACGAAGGAGAAAGCAACTCACCACAGTGTGGATTTATTCTGGATGAAGGAATTGACACTTTTCTAGATAGAGGTTGATGAGTTTCATCATTCCTGTAATATGTATCCACAAAACTTATTGCTAAATGCCTAAGAGTGACATGAAAGTCACCATTTACATGTTTGATCTTCCAACCAGGAAAATCGTCACTATGAAAAGCAGAAACTATAATAATAAATTAAAGGAAACAAGGAAGCTGAGTCGAATCCCCCATGTACCTAGCACAGACGACTAAATAAGGAACCTGAATCAAAAGAGATCTAATTTTGAACAAGGTGCGTTGCTATACCTTGTGCTCGTTCTTGGGGGTTCCATAATCCAGGAAGAACATCTGAGCTACAAGCACCTGGTTGCTGATGTCCCCTTTGCGTACGCGTCCTGGAACCAGCGCTGGACGCAGTCGCCGACCACCTCTGACAGCAGCTTCCACTCGCACTTTGATCAGCCAGCTCCATTAGGCATAGCATAGTACTTGGAGCACGTGGGTTCCAGAGCTCAACGGTGCCGACGACGACTCCGGTAAATTTTCCATTGCCCCCTCCAATTTCCATGTTCTTCCATGCCTAAAATTTGGACAATGTGTACCCTGTGAAGATAAATGGCCATCTATCTGCATGTCCACCTTGTATATTGGGGTTAAAATCAACCAAGCAGATGGGGCTTCAGAGTAATACGTGGTGAAGCAAAGACATGTAAATCCATAATCTGCAACTGCAAGTCTGTAATATCTCATAAAGAAACAGATTTTACTTAGCCCAACTCGACAAATGACTAAGTGAATATCAAATTCAAATGCAGCTTATGACAGAACTTTTCGTACCCAGATAGTAGCTTTCAAACCATAAGCTATGACAACAACAGTGATATTTGCATTTGCAGCCTATTTAAGATTTCAGGAAGGATGCCCTCCAAGGATTTTGAATCGTATTCCAAAGGTGCTCACCCAAATAAAACAATAAGCACCTTTGGAATAGAGTTAAAATAGTCGATAGAAAGATCATACAAAGTTCTACAAAAACATCCATAGCACACTGGACCAATTCAGCCTTGCCGAACTTCTAAATTGACACCCAAAGAAACTAAATGTGTACTCTGTCAGAGACAGTAATATTCAGAACGTGATATCTCCCACAGTATTCAACGAAAAAATACGTCTAAATACTCGTTGGAAAGGTAATGAAAAGTTCTGTAACTTTCGTTACTATGGGAGATTCCAATTCGACAGCTAAACTCCTCAAAATAGACTTCGATCTGCTACCGTGCTGCTTATTCTGCCATACATTAAATGGACAGGGCTAATCAGACAGGGCTAAACGAACAGCAAAGATGGAAAAGTGCGTCGATTCAATACCTAAAGCAGATCAAAAACATATCCTAATGCCCCTTCCTGCCTTCTCCCTTCGCAAAACCAGCAGCAGTGCATCAACACCAAGAGGGCAATGATCTGCAGCCAGCAGAAGAGGTTTCACCAAGCACCGTTACTATCCTTTGTGCTACCGCAATAGAGGATTGATCATCAGGATCAATTGATGGATGCTCACCTGCTGAGACAAGAGGGAAACAGAGCGGCGCTGCCTCCTGTAATATGCGCGGACAAGGGGAAAATAGAGTGGCGCTGCCTCCTGTGGTATGAGCGTCCTGGAGGTAGGCCGCCGGACGGCGCTCCGGCCAGCAGTGGCCGGGCAGGATGGGCAGCCGCCGCACGCCGGCCACTGCGACTGAGCGGCCGAGCGCCGGATGTCGCTGCACGCTCGAAGCCCTGGGAGGAACGCAGGATGGGAGGAGGTGGCGCAGCGAGCACGGCCGCACGCCGGGCACCGCGCTAGAGCGGTTGAGGGCCCCACGCCGCCGCATGAAACCCCCAAGCCGCGCCCCCACGCTGCGCCTCCGAGCGGATGTGGCCTGCATGGTGTCCTGCGGTTCCCAGCACCCGATCCGTCGCCGACAGTGTCGTTCCGCAAGCTGGCCCTCGGCGCTGAGCCACAGCCAGGCACGCTGCAGCTTTGCGTGGGCAACAGCTGTCTGGTCTTCAAGATCACGTAGGCCTCAGGATTTGCGCCGGTTCCTCACCGACGACCACGTCATGTTCGTGGCCTACAACGTGGCTTCCGACTGCGGAAGCTACGCGCGCACCACGGGCTCGAGGTGGCGTGCTGCCCGGCTTGGGTCCGCGCGATTGAGGTCGTCGTGCTTCAAGGGGACACAACGTCCTGTCACCCCCAGCGACGGCGGCCCTGCCCGGCTTCCGTTCGCGCGATTGAGGTCGTCGTGCTTCAAGGGGTAACTGCGATCAAAACACCGCGAACTCGATCTGCTAATCTTTGGTCGTCGTCGTCGTGCTTTCTTTGACCGGGGTCGCATAAGGAAGGGAACGTGGTGCGCGCGATCAACGTGATTCGCATCCGCGATCAATGTGGGCGATCACTGTGATCCGATCAATGAGGAAGGTCAGGTGCGCGATCAACGTACGTGATCGTGGGGAGGGAGGCCCACCTAGCGTCGCGTTATCGCACGGGCTCGCTGCGCGCTGGAAGGGAGGCCCACCTGGCAGCGACGAAACTATCATCATCACGGAGTCGCGGGATCGCACGACGAAGGCAGAGCGATGACCCCAACAATTGTCGCACCATTCCGATGTTTTAGTCTTAGTTTTTTAGTTATTAGTTATGAGAGATTTAAATTATAAATTTCTGCGCGCTAGGCAAGCCCGACATCGGAGGAGTGATGGGCCGGCCTCCCGCAAGGGTGCGTGCCGAAGTCGTTCTGGGCTGGCGTCCACGCGAGATCACCTTGGCCTCACGTTGCTGGGCTACCCTCTCTTTCTTTCTTTCTTTTTTGAGAAAAAAGGTCAAAAACAAAATACAACTTCAGAGAAGTGCTGTGCTGGGCCACGCTGATTGTCGAGGATTTAGGAGGGATGGCTGGGCTCTGTGGTTTAGCTCTTAAACTTGATAAAAAATCAAACACCAACAACTAGCACAAATGTATTTGTAGCTTAGTGGTGTGTTTGCCCCCTTTGGTTCAAGAGATCACGTGTTTAAGTCGTCATATTCAATTCTTTTATCGGTAATGATATACAGAGGATGTCCGACTCGCGCCGGACGCTCCGTATCCACTCGCTCGCCCGCATCCACTAGCTCGTCTCCTCCTCCATCTTATCCTTTCGCTCGCACTCGCGTGCCTCCTCCTACGAGCTGCTCCGCCGCTCCGCCGCTCCAACGCGCGCCGCACCCGCACGCCTCCTCCCCCATGCCGGCGAGCTGCCCATCCCTTCCTTCCTCCCTCCCCCCTCTCCCTTCCTCCCCCGCTGCGACCTCCAGCTCCTCTATGCCGCCGGAGCGGTGGGCGATGGCGGCAGCTTCCGACGAGCCGCGAGCCGCGCGCGTCCCCTCCCTCCCTACTCTCTCTCTCGCGCTCTCTTACCTCCATGTTTTCAGAGACGAGGACGACGGTGCGGTTCCGACGAGGTAGGTGGAGAGGGATCTCGATCTGAGGCCTCCCTCCCCCTCCTTCCTCCCTCTGGATCTCGATCTGGTCTCTTCTCTTCCTACCCCTCCTCCTCCTCCTCCTCCTTCTTCTCCCCTCCTCTGGATCTAATGGTTTGGTGGTGGCTAGGGTTCCGACGAGCGGGTTCAGATCTCGCCGTTGTTGCAATGGTTCTCTGTGGATGTTGCAGTAGTTTTGAGTCGATGTTGCAGTAGGTGTTCAGTTGGTGTTGTAGTAATATGTTTCATTGTGTATCAGCGGCTTCAGCAAAATGTTTCAGCTATTTTTCTTGTTTGTTTCAATTACATGTTCAAGGTGTTTTAACTCCATCGTCCCAGTGTTAGATCTTTTGCCTTTTTTGTTGTTGCAATTTATATGTTTCAACTGCTTGAATCTATTGGTGAAACAGTTCATTGGATATTGTTGCAATACTACGTTTATGGTGCTTCAGTGTCTTTTCACCCTTATGTTGCAGCGAGCACGCTGTGGTGGTGAGTTGACGGTGGGCGGATCCTGTGCGCTTGGGGGCGCCCCCGTCTTCCTTCCGCGGCGAGTGGAGGAAGGGCAGGCAGGTTCCTAATTCTCTTTTCCTTTTCGCTTCTTCTGTGCAGGCAGCGCGGGGCGGGAGCTGGCGAGTGGGGGGGAGGGGGGGTGCGTCCGGATACCGCTTGGAGCTGGGCGTCAGGGCGCTAGCGGCCCCCTTCTTTTATTCCTAGGCTTGCGCTAGCTGAGTACATATATATGGAAAGAAAAAAAATGGTCCAAGCCCTCGTCTTCCCTTTTTTATTCCTGTGCTTGCGCTAGCCGAATATGTTAGAATATTAGAAAATTTTAGTAGCAATTTAATCCAGAAAAAAGATAGTAAACAATATGAACATGTTGGTGACATCATGTATGTGCTTGTGTGCTTTAATCATAATGAGCATGTAGATGATACTCAAACTAAGGATTGATAGCCAAGACCTTAAAAGGTTTGTTCCAGAAACATACCGAGCAGCAGAGCCGGATGCAGTCGAAGACATAGTGCCTGTCGATGTAGTCGTCCCACTCGATGTAGTGCAGATGAGAAGCTGTGCCGATCACCAGCGATCCTCTAGGAAGTAGAGGATGAAGCGAGTAGTCGTGCCGCTAGCGACACTCCCCAAAAACGTGATTGTCGCCCTTCACCTGAGCAAGCGAACTCGAATACGGTAGGCATTCCGGAGGTCTACTCTCCTAGTTCTTGTGCGCGCAGGAATCGGGACGGGGAGAACCAAAGAGCAGCCATGCTTATAAGCTCATGGCCAGGGAGGCGATGGGGGCGCAGGAGGAGATCAAAGGAAGGAGAAGACGTGCGGAGGTGAATTGAGTGGCAAAACCACTCCTGCCTGCCACGCCCACGTCCACTGCCCAGCCTAGCCGACAGCGGCGGCGCGCACGCACGTGTGGCACACCTACATCATTTTCTCAGCTTCTCAATATAGATAGACAATATCAAACCATATAAACTGAGTCAACGTCTAGTCAAAACCCCATATGGTATTAAACCATATATCACGCATTAATATGGACTATAGAGTTTAATTGATTTATTGAATATTATATGGGCCAAGCCCATAATATATCCAACAATCCCAACCAAACTCTAGGGTTCGTAGTAAAGTAGTCTCAAAACAACATTTCTTTGATATACTAGAGTTTCGACAGAGACTGTTAAGTTAAACATCCATCTAGAGCAGTAGTTACACTCAGTCACAACTGAATAATGAACTATGCCTTGAATTGACAGTTTTGTATGGGGTGAGTTTCACTAAAGTTCTTATCTAGTACTAGGCTGCAACAAGCATCCCCTCTATTTGAAGCATATAAGTTACACTTCAAGGCCTTTCATGAGTATCTAGAGATTACTCATATCTCATAGATTGTGACTAGCAATCAAATTCATATATATGTGTTCCTTCTAGGATGTTATGTAGGACAACATCTCTGCTTAATTAAGCTACTTGGATCACATTAAAGAATTAACCATCCTACCATACATCATAGGAAAAATGGTGCATCTCAAACGATTCGGACCTTATCATAAGGGGTCTCTCCCTCAGTCAAACACTAGCTTGTTTCACCATCCTACTTTACGGGACCTCCGATCATATAGGGCAGGTTACCACTATGGAATGACTTCAAGTGGGTCTCAAGCCCAACTCCCTCGACGCATTTTCTATCATGTTGCGTGACAGACCCTTTGTAAACTGATCTACAAGATTCTTAGATGTATGGGCATAGTCCAATGCAATTACTCCAGAGTTTCTCAATTTTCTGAAAGATTTTAACTTCCTTTTCACATGCCTTGTAGATTTCATGTTGTTCCTAGAACTGTTCACCTAGATTATAACTATTTGGTTGTCACAGTTCGTAGAAATAGTTAGTATAGGTTTCTCTACAACCGATAAATCCATAAGGAGTTCACAAAGCCACTCGACCTCAACACAAGCAGTGTCTAATGTTGTGAGTTTTGCTTCCAAGTTAATCTCATTAAGATGGTCTGCTTGCAAGACTTCCATAAAATAGTGCCACCTCCAAGTGAGAACACATATCTACTTGTGGCGTAAATCTCATCAACAGCAGATATCCAATTTGCATCATAGTAACCCTCCAGTATCCTCTGGTACTCGGTATAGTGAATGTCATAGCTCATGGTTCCTTTCAGATAGCGCAACACCCTCTCAAGAGTATGCCAGTGTGTATCTCTCGAATTTAAAACAAACCAGCTAAGTTTGCTTACAACAAATGAGATATCAGGCCTTGTTGCACTAGCCAAATACATAAGTGAGCCAATAATTTGAGAATATCTTGATTGATCCCGTGCTATTCTGTGATTTTTCCTTAATAACACCTTGGATCATAGGGAGTTGGAGCAGGCATGCAATCACTGTATCCAAAGCGATTTAGCACCTTTTCCACATAGTGGGATTGCACAAGTGTTACCCCACCATTTCCTTCTCTCAATAGTTTTATGTTAAGAATAACATCAACCTCACCTAAGTCTTTCATTTCAAAATTATTAGACAGAAAATCTTTCACTTCCTTGATCATATTAATATTATTTCCAAAGATTAAAATATCATCCACATACAGGCACACAATTATACCTTCTTCCCCACCATACGGATAATAGACATATTTATCAGCTTTATTCACAGCAAAGCCGGCTGATATCAAAGTTTTGTCAAACTTCTCATATCACTGCTTAGGATCTTACTTTAGGCCATATAAGGATTTTAATAATTTACAAACCTTAACCTCTTGACCTTTTGCTATAAATCCATTACGCTAATCTATGCAGATCTCTTCCTCAAGCTCTCTATTCAAGAAAGCTATCTTAACGTCCATCTGATGAACGAGAAGACCATGTGAGGCAGCCAAGGAAAGCAGCACACGTATGGTCATCAATGGGCAACTGGTGAGTAAGTATCAAAATAATCCTCGTCTTCCTTTTGGGTATAACTTTTAGCCACTAACCTTGCCTTGTACTTCTCAATAGTACCATCAGGCCTAAGCTTCTTTTTGAAGACCCATTTACACCCCATTGGTTTGCATCCATAAGGACGATCAATCACTTCCTAAGTTCCATTAGACATAATAGAGTCCATCTCACATTAAACAGCTTCCTTCCACAAGTTAGCGTCAAGAGATAAATATGCCTCAGCTATGGTTGTGGGAGTGTCATCGACAAGGTATATAATATAGTCTTCACCAAAGGATTTTGCAACCCTCCATCACTTACTCTTTCAAGTGACTATATTATTATCCTCCTCAGGAATTTCTTCATGGGTTTTAACATCAGCATGTATTACCGGTTCATGTGTCTCAGGCAGAAAAATAGATTCATGACTAGAAGTGATAGGTGTATTCTTCATGGGAAATTCACACTAAAAAATGTCACATCTCTAGATTATATAATTGTACCAAAAACCAATATCAGGAACACCAGAGTTTATTATTAAAAATCTATAGCTCACGCTGTGAATAGCATAACCGAGAAAGACACAATCAACAATTTTTGGTCCAAGCTTTTGCTTTTTATTTATTGACACATTCATCTTTGCCAAACAACCCTATGTTTGCAGGTAAGAAAGATTTAATTTCTTTTTCTCCCATTCCTCGAATGGTATAATTTCTTTGTCCTTTGTGGACACCCTATTTGGGACATGACATGCTGTCAAAATTGTCTCACCCCACCATTACTTAGATAGTCCTACAGTCTCTAACATGGCATTAACCAACTTAGTTAGAGTGCGGTTCTTTCTCTCTGCAACCCATTGGACTGTGGTGAGTATGGTAGCATCCTCTCATGAATAATGCCATGCACCACGCAGAACTCAGAAAATTCATTTGAGAAATATTCTCCCCTGCGATCAGACCACAAAAGTTTAATTTTCTTCTCAAGTTGATTTTCTACTTTAGCTTTATAGATCTTAAAATAATGCAATACTTCATCTTTTGATTTTAAAAAATACGCATAATCAAATCGAGTGCAATCATCTATGAACGTTATGAAATATCTCTTGCCACTTTTGGTCAACTCTCCGTTCATCTCACACACATTAGAATGGATTAGTTCTAACGATGCCAAGTTCCTCATCGTAGCAGCCTTGTGAGGCTTGCGAGATTGCTTTGATTCAACACAAATGTGACACTTAGAACCTTTGACCAAATTAAATTTCAGAATTAAATTTAAACCAGCTAAGTGAGTCATGCAACCAAAATTAATATAACATAAGCGTGAATGCCAAATATTTGTCTCATTATCGTGGCTCACATGGCTCATGGAATTAAAACATGTATCAGTCAAAGACAAGCAGAACAAGCCAGCGCTCTCATAGCCTTTTTCAATAAAAGTTCCATACCTAGAAAGTACGCACTTATTAGACTCGAACATAAGTTTAAAACTATCATGACAAAGTGAAGAACCACTAATCAAATTCTTCTTTATTGAGGGGATATGATGCACATTCTTCAGCTGCATGGTCGTTCTCAAAGTAAGCTTCAAATCGACCGTACAAACACCACGTACAGCCGCACGTGCCCCCGTTCCCCATCAACAAGGTGGAAGTCTGCCCAACTTGATAAGAAGAAAATAAAGAAACATCAGCACACACATGTATATTTGCTCCTATATCAACCCACCAATCAGGTGAATGATAAACTGAAAGGACAGTAGGCAATAAATTATTCTACCCCATTGTTCCTGCATCAATCTCAACTGTGTTTGCTATTTTCTTGTTCGGCTTCCACTTAGCCTCCTCGCACTCTTTAGCATAGTGCCCAGGCTTGCCACAAGTGAAACAATTTCCCTTTTCCTTGTTCTTCTTCTTCTTAAAAGGAGTGGTGGACTTTTATTTGAGTTCTTACTGAAATTTTCTCTTGTGGGACTCGGAGGATTTTTCTGCACCACATGGGCACTAGAACTCCCCTCACCAATCTTCTTGCCATGGACATCCTTTGCTCTCACCTTCTCTTCAACATTCAAAGAGCCAATGAGCACGACAATGCCAAACTCCTGTCTCTTATGTTTCAGAGAAGTAGCAAAATCTATCCAAGCTTGTGGCAGGTTAGCAATGATACAACCTACCACAAACTTGTCAGGCAACATACAACCAAACATTTTGAGCTCTTTTGCTAGTGTTTGTATCTCATGAGCGTATTCCACTACAGAATGGCCATCGACCATCCCGTAGTCATGAAATTGCTCCACGACATACAACTTAAAACCAGCATCAGACACTCCATATTTGGCCTCAAGTGCTTCCCACATGTCTTTACCAGTCTATAACGGCATATATGCATCCACTATGGAATCTCCTAGCACGCTAAGAATTGTTGCCTTGAACGTATGTTGGAACGCACGCTCCTCCTTAAGAGTATGCGGTCCAATAGCCCTAAATTCAGCAACAAAATAGCAGTGCATAGCGGTCAACCATAGAATGTACCTCTGCTGCTACCTCTTGTAGTGAGTGCCCTCAAAGATATTCAGTTTTAGTATACCCACAAAGCCAACTACCAAAAATTGCCTATCATGTTTTTAGATTGTTAGAATATTAGGCAATTTTAGTAGCAATTTAATCTAGAAAAGACAATAAACAATATGAACATGTTGGTTACATCATGTATGTGCTTGTGTGCCTTAATCATGACGAGCATGTACATGATACTCAAACTAAGGAATGAAAGCCAAGACCTTAAAATGTTCGCTCTAGAAACATACCCAGTGCAGAGCTGGATGCACTCGAAGACATAGTGCCTGTCGATGTAGTCGTCCCACTCGATGCAGTGTAGATAGGAAGTCGTGCCGATCACCAGTGATCCTCTAGGAAGTAGAGGATGAAGCGAGTAGTCATGCCGCCAGCGACACTCCCCAAAACACATGAGTGCTGCCCTTCACCCGAGCAGGCGGACTCAAAGACGGCAGGCGTTCCGAAGGCCTACTCTCCCCGTTCTTGTGCACGCAGGAACTGGGATGGGGAGAACTAGAGAGTAGCTGAATATGTGGTTGTCTAGGAATACTGCTACAGTGCAGGGATATAGTAACACCGTGTGTTACTATAGGTTGAAAAAAGTGTTACTAGCTCTCAAAGTAACACATTTTTTTGTTCCAATTGGCAATGTTACTATAGACCGGTTTATTATAACAGATTTACTTATCTACAGGAACATTTGTCTAGTGTTACAATGATTTTTGTTGTAACACTTTTTTTTGCTCTAGTAACACTTTACATTATGGTAGAATGCATAGTTTGTAACACTTTTATTTATCTATCGGAACATTTGTCTAGTGTTACAGTGATTGTTTGTTGTAACAGTTGTTTTAGTTCTACTAACACTTTGAAAGCCCTAGTTTGGTTTTAGATAATTGATGAAACCTAGCACTAACCTTTGTCATGAGTTGTGATATGAGATAGGTTGGTGCAATCCAAGTGTGGAGCATTGTGATGAAGTCCATGGAGATGGAGATGGACATGTGTTGATGATGATCAAGCTCAGCATGGAAAAGAAGAAAGAGAAAAACAAAAACTGAGATGATCAAGGCAAAGGTATATGATAGGTTTTTGTTTTGCACTAAAGACACCATAGATGGTGCACTGTTCGCCTAAACGGCCATTTAGTCCATTTAAACACCGTTTAAATGGTAAACAGAAGTCAACTGTGTTGTTTAGGCCCTAAACGGTGAATTAAACAGTTAGACTGTTTAAACCTGTTTAAACAATTCAATCCCATCTAAACGGTCCACAAAATCAGATTAAATGTGATTAAATGAGCTAAGCAACCATTTAATCCATAATTAAGTGAATTAAAGGACTAAGTCTATCACAATCAACATGAAACTAATTAACATTGTAATTATATGAAGTGTTGTGGGATTTAGATTTCTTCCAACAAGATTATTTGGTAGAATATTTGATTTTTACATGTGTAAATATGTATGGGTTCTAGCAAATTTTATTTTTACCTACATAAATATGTATATTTTATTGTTATTGTACAAAACCGTTTAGGCCATTTAACTTCATTTAAACACCGTTTAAATGGTCTAAACGCTAAACGAAGGGTGACCGACTGTTTACCGTTTAGCATTTAGGAAAACATTGAGAGGGTGTGAGTGTCTTAGGATCAATAGCTATACTATTAAGTGGGGAAATTCTCGGTTAAAACGGTTATCAAGTGCCACTAGGTGAATTCATATGAGCATATGCATTAGGGATCTAGTGTGCTAACATTTGACCCTTGTAAAATGATTTGAAAAATGCTAACACACGTGCACACAAGTTCTACCCTTTGTGGTTACCAAGTTAAAAGCAAGGGTGAAGCAGTTGTAGACTTAGAAAAAGAAAAGGAGGAGTCGGGTGGGGACTAGACACTGGACTGGTGCATCCGGTCCTAAACCCTAGCTCTTGGGCTTTGGTGTTCATCGACCGGATGCTGCCCTGGCTTGATCGGCGTGTCCGGTCACTTGTTGGCTGGCGGCGTGATGGTGTGAACGGATGCGCAGTGGCCGTGTTAGGTCAAATGCTGACGTATGCTAAATTCAGCTCGTAGGCGCGTGAAGAGGAACATTGAACCAACCAGACATAGGGGCACGTTAGGTCGCTTGCGACCGGATGCCTTCGATCCAGAAAAATCCTCTCTAGATGCTTACTGGAGTTGACCGAACACCGTGTTCAGCCGAGTTAGGTCAGTTTGTGCAGCGCATCCAGTCATCACTTGACCACGCGAGTGGGATCATTTTGATCATTGAGATCCGATGGCTGAGGTCTGAAGGAGGACACATGGTGGCCATCGGTGCGACCAGACTCGGGGTTACCGACTCTAGGGTGCATTTGGTCACTGCATCCGATCAAGGCCCAGAGCAAAGCAACGACTCTATTCTTTGGGGGCTCTATAAATAGAAGAGGGTCCGCTCCAAGGCATCTCTCTTGGACTTTTCACATTCTTGACATCCTTGTGAGCTGAGCAAACTCCCTCCCACTCATCTCTCTTGCTTGATTGCAAATTCAAAGTGAGATTGAGTGATTCCAAGTGCATTTGCTTGAGTGATTGCATCTAGTGGCACTTGGGGATTGTTGTGGCTGTGGATTTCTTATTACTCTTGATGGTTGCTGCCACCTAGATGGCTTGAAGCAATGGTGGAGGTCCGACACGAGTTAGTGATTATTCATGGCCGGCTCCAGTGATCTTGTGAGGGGTATTGCACCTTCCCCGGCGAAGCGCCACAAGATAGCTCCAGTAAATTGCTCGTGTCTTTGAGTTACCACACTTGTGGGTAGGTTCTTACGGTGTCCAATTGTGTGGACGAGGTTTGTGCAACACCTCTTAGCCGCCAAACCACCAAGTGTTGGTCGACACAACGGGGACTAGTGTGCCAGCAATCACGTGAACCTTAGGAGAAAAATCACTTGTCTCTTGCCATTGGTATTGTCCCAGTGTTTGTATTGGTGATCTTATTGTGATTGGTTCATCCCTCTACACAGCGGTATAAATGTCCCACTCACTCTTTTACTTCTTGTAAAGTAGTTGTAACAAGCTCTTTAGTATAATTAAGAGTAGCATGTTTGAGAGCTCTTAGTGAGTGGTGACTTAGCCTTTGTTTGTGCCTAGTGATCATAGCAACTAGAATTGTTGGATAGGTGGCTTGCAACCCTTGAGAGCTAGAGGAAAATTACTTTATGCCATTTAGTGTACTAACCACTTGCTCTAGTGTGTTTGTAGAAAATTTTTATAGGCTATTCACCCCTCCTCTAGTCATTTAGGACCTTTCACACTTCTACATTATGGTAGAGCACAATATGAAACAAAGAAACACATGGTTTGTAACACTTGTTTATATCTATTGTAACATATTAAAATTAGCAAACAAAATATTTATTTTGCATATACATGTGGCACATGGATTATTATAGAATCACACAAACATGACACATTGCAAAATCACATAAACCACAAATTTCAATAATCATAGCAAGATCCACATATTGTAAGATTATTTCAAACATAGTGCTTGTTCAGATTAAATCATAGTATTTGTACATAACGATATGGCTCTAGAGACTAGAAAGAAAAATTCAAGAACTAGCTAGGATTCATGAACTCCATTGCTTCTTCTTCCATTCTTTGTACACATCAATGTAGGAATTCAACCATTAATCATTTCAACATGCAACGAAAATGTAAGTTGTAAGATTACAAATTAGGTCACATATGTAGATGGATGTAATGTTAAGAAAGCTAGATTGAACATACAAAGATTGAAGGCCAAGCAATTGAGACTCCTTTGGCATGAGCATCACCAATATTGTTGCACCCAGGCATGGGCCTCACTAATAGCGCAGCTCATCTTTCGCTATAGGATGATTGATACGCACTTTGTAGAATTGACTTCTTGTCTTTAACTCCACCAACAATTGCTTCTAGATTAGAGCTCAAGAGAGTTGCATAGGCCATATTAGGCTTATTAGAATATTTTGAAGTCATTAGTAGCACCATAGACCCAACCTACATTAATTTGACATAATCTCTTAGTGACCAACAACCCTTAGTTGTACATCATGATCGTGCAATTAGAACAAGTGTATTATGTTCTCTACCTTCATTATAGGAAGTTGTTTATGTAATTGACGCTTGTAGCATGTAGTCTGGTCATGAGCCACCTCCTAGTGTGCAATGGTTGTATTCTCTCCGGGCCCTCCATGATGACCCTTACACAATAAAATGAAGTATGAAATGTGCCCATGCTGCACCAAGAGATTCTTTTTCTTTTTGTTTAAAAGATAGAACCTCCATTCAAAGGCTAACCACTCTAGAGATGGAAAAGAAAGATATGCAAAAACTAGAACATAAAGCTTCCCAATCTCCTTGTACACTCCCTACGGTTCACGTATACCAGTGTTTAGCTCTTCCTATCACAGAGAACCAGAATAGCTTCCACTTTAAAGTTTCATGTGACATTCCCATGATATGCAAGCATGCACAAGTTTGCTCAAACTCTCGTAGGTGGGTATATGAGTTTTCATCACCTTCTCCTGAGAACGATTGTTCCTAGACCATACTTACTAAACTCGGATGCAACTCATAGCCAGGTGTAAGGATAGGTTTTGATGATTCCAGTGGCTCTAATTGTGCGCCTATGGGAGCAGCAAATTGATTGATAGGCGTGATGTTATCCATGCTTAAAGGAAACAAAATAAAAGATACAAGGACAAACCTGGTTCGACGAAATCACAGCAACCGTTTCCCCAGCAACGGCGCTAGAAAACTTGTTGACACCTGTGGAGGCACTTAGAGACAAAATCCACAAGTGCACGGGTATCAAAGCAGTTTTCACCCAGAGTATTATCGAGTATCGTATCCACGGGGAAATGTGTGTGTGTTGTCTAACAACTAGTTTGTCCAGGGATAGCAATGAAGGTTTAAGATATGAGTAGAGAGGATTCCTATGGCTTTTAACCCTATGCAGAGCAAGCCTTATGATTCTAATGTTCACTTCAGGACGCTGCTTAGATGGTAAAGCACCGCTAATAGATAACTCTACTGATGCGACTACGGTCCTACTAATTTAAGAACTTACTCAATTCGGCGTGGACTACAAAGGATAGATAGGGCTGTCACCTCCCGCTGTTACCACACAACCAAGAAGCAGAGAGCAAACATAGGTAGCTGATAGCCTAAGCACCACGCTTATGCTAATGATTACTACTCTAATCCAGCTAGCAAGAACTAGAGTACTCAAAAGAACTATGAACCCGTGAACAAAAGACCACAAAACTTACTTTAAACAGAAATCAATTACCAGAGGTATCTCAGATGTAGACTTGGAGAAGCCTAGATCCACCAAAGTACAAGCCGTAGAGGTGGCACCGATAGGTCTGTACTCCCACCAAACTCTTCCCTTACTCTATATTTTTGTACAAAGAATAGATCCTAACTAGAGGACTAATCTATCTTGAATGCGATGCCCTGATCCTAAGGTGAGGATATGAATTAGGGTTTCAGGATGGCTCTAGGAAGGGGGTACAGGGCTGTATATATAGGAGGTAGCGTCAATTCTGGACCCTTGGATCAAACTGACCTGAATAAACGGGTGTAGATGCAAACTTTAAGGTGGTGGGAAACTGACGTAGTGAGGAGGGGCTGTCCCATGGGTCCCACAGACTGGCCAGTCTGAGGGTGGGGCCAACCAGCCCCACCTGGTGGCCTCTCATCCTCTGCTTTGGTGTGGTGTCCTCTGGTGTCTTTTGGATCATTCTAGTGTTGTTTGTGCAGCAAATAAGCGTGATTAATTCTAACATCTAGGTCCACCTTGATGATTTTCTGGATAAACACTTCAGAAATCACAGATTTACCAAAACTCATGGAATTCATTAGTTTAAACCCCTATTGCTATATTTGGTGATGGAATTAAGTATATATACAGGTTATGTTGATGATTTATAATTGATGTTAGTAACCGTCAACAGCATGGTATTTTAATTTTTATGCCACCATAGTGAAATATTCCTGCGGGTTTTTACACACCATGAAAATTACTCACATGGGGCTTAAGATTTTAAGATGAAATTATAAACTTTTTATTTTATTTTTATTAATGCAATGCTAATGCAGAAAAGTAAATATACTAAAGTAAAAATAAATTCATGCAGTGCTCAAAAGTAAATATGGATAACTACCGATGTTACCTCCCAATGAGGGTTCAGATTTTTAAGTCCTCCGGACATGTCTTTCTCCAGTCTTGTTCGTTCCTTGGGTGCATCTGTCAGTCTCGGAGATGGACATCTTGATGATTGCATCTCTTGTGATGGTGACTTTGATGAAGTCACCTTTTCCTTCCACACCTGCTTGGCTGTGGACTGGACTTAGGTGGAGTAGATTCATCATTCATACGCTCTTCATCTTCATCCCATTCATTCTTTGGGGATTGATTCATTTGGCGTTGGGATGATCGACGTCTCCTCCTGGAGCGGCTCTTCTTCAGTTGTTCATAAGTTGTATAACTATTGAAATAACTACGTACCTTTTCTCTAGGGAATTGGAAGTGGACTTATCTAGGTCTGACCTAGATGATCGCATTGGTAGTGTTTAGGAACGGTCTTCTCAAGATGATGAGTGTATCTTCCTCTTCTTCTCCCATGTCTAGAACTATGAAATCAGTAGGGGCAAACTGATCTTGTATTCTTACCATGACATCTTTTGCTGTCCCATCCGAAAATTGGATTGATTGATCCATCATCTACAATTGCATATATGTAGGGAACAAAGGTTCATCACCAAATAAATACTCATACATTACCTTGGACATTATATTGACACCCAATTCAATGTCACAGAATGTGTTGTGGAAGATTCTTTGTCTAATGGTACACTCGTTCGTTGGCACACTAGGGTCTTCCTTCTTGGTAAAGAATGGTGAAGCAAGAAGGTGGTCTTCCTCTGATCTGAACGTGTTCATCATGTTGACTGATTCTTCTTGTCACTGCCTAGTCTTGTTCTTCCTTCTTCTTCAGTTGTTCTTCTTGCTCACTGTTGTCTTCTTGAGCAGGTATGACATTTGTGGATGACTAGGAGAATGATGTATGCGGTTCTTGAAAGAGAATTTCTCCTTTTAATCCTTGATTGTGATGTAGATCTTGGCATTATCCGCGTAGATGATGGCTTTCGCGGTGCTTAGGAAAGGTTGGCCTAAGATAATGGGTGCCCTTACATCTCCACCTATTTCTGAAACCACAAAGTCTACGGGTACGTACGAGCTTCCCACTTGTATAATAGTGTCTTCAAGAATTCCCTTTGGGTAACAAATTGACTAATTTGCAAGTTGCAAATACATATTTGTGTACAACAAAGGTTCTTCTAAGATTTTCTCATAAATTACCTTTGGCATGATATTAACACTTGCTCTGAAGTCACAGACAGTTTCTTGGAAAATATGAGGTCCAATGGTGATGGGGATGATAGGTCTCTCTAGATCACCTTTCTTGTCAGGTAGGGAGTAATCTATACACCTTCCTATCGATGGCTCTATGTAGTATCCTACAACATTGTGAATATTGATAAGATTTGCATTTTCAAGATCTTCCAGCTTCCTTGGAATCTTACCTCTATCGGTCGAAGGAACAGCAGCCGCCAGCTGAGCTATTTATGATTCTATCATTTTATTAAAGCTATGCTAGTTCTTAATGACAAAGGAGAAGCTATCAATTCTATTGTTTATGTTTTCTAAGACTTTATCATTAGGTGCTAACTTTCTAGATAAGCCCTCCATGATTTTAGCTTGGCCAGAAATTAATTCTCTTAAGGGTGGTGGATTAAAATTATTAAAATTATTACCTTGATAATTACCTTGGTAGTTTGGCCTTTGTTGCCGATTCCATCCTTAATTCTGTTGAGGACAAAAGTAGTTGTTGTTGACAAAGTTCACATCCTCATGGGTTTTAGGATAGTTGTTCCCTGAATGCCCGGTGTTTCCACATTTTTCACACGTTATGCGGGAATCATGAATGTGCATGACTTCTTGTTTCTCATTGGCTCGGTCTTCGAGCTTCTTCATCAGTAGGTCCATCTTGGTAGACAACATGTCTCCCTCCTTGAGTTTATGCATACCTCCATCTCTCTTGTGGGTCTGAACATATTCTTCATTCCAGCCTTGGTTGGAGGCCATCTTCTCTACGAGAGCTGTTGTAGCTAGAATTGTGAGTGATAGGAATGGACCTCTAGTAGCAGAGTCCATAGTCTCATGGGTGCTATTGGTCAACCCATGGTAAAAAGTCTACATGAGTAGCTAATTCTCCATCCCATGATGAGGATATTCTGATATGTAATCTTGAAAGCGTTCCAATGCCTCAGGACAGATTCATCGTGTTGCTGCTAAAAACTTAAAATTCTCCCACACAGAGCATTAGTCTTGCCTGCGGGGAAAAACTTTGGTAGGAAGGTAGTGGAGCAGTTGTCCTATATAGTGTTTCTATTTTTGTTGGCATAGAACCATTGCTTCGCCTTCCCCAAAAGTGAGAATGGGAAGAGACGAAGTAGTATGGCGTCTTTAGTCACTCCTTTGATGGTGAAAGTACTACAAATCTTTAGGAAGTGTTGGAGGTGTGCAATCACATCTTCATGTGCGTCTCCACAAAACTAATTGGCTTGCACCATGCTGATAAGAGCTGGCTTGAGCTCAAATCTATTTTCTCCAACATTGACTGTTGGTCCAGTACAGTTGTTGGCCGTAGTTGGAGCAGATAATTCGTGGAGAGTCTTGTCAGCCATGGCTTCAAATTTTGGTGTTAAGCTTTGCCTTATCTGATTGTCTTCTAAATCTGAAGCTGAGACTTTCTTGAGTTTAGCTCTAATTCTCATGATTAATGCTTTTGGGATCTTCAACATAGTTTGTCGGAAGGTCAAAACTGACTTTCTCGATCACATCAATAAGTATAAGTTTATCAATATTCCTTTGCCTAGCTACCTTCCTCGGCAACGGCGCTAGAAATGCTTGTTGATATTTATTAACTTGTCACTTGTTTAAATAGCCACCTAATATATGCCTAATCTCTTAGCATTACTTTAACTAAGTTGTCATCCCTAGTGATGATGCCAGAAATGTTTGTTGGTACTACCCAGCATCACTACTAGAATGATACTAAGTAGTTCTTTATTATTTCATGTGACTAGAAAGAATATATATATATATATATATATATATATATATATATATATATATATATATATATATATATAAATGAAGGGATCTGTAAGCGCACAAGTAATATACCATTGTAGCACTTCACCGGGAGTATTCTAGGTATCGTTATTTATAGTTTTACCATAGGGAAGGTCAGGCAAGGACATGGATTGATAACTTATACTATTGATGGAGAACTAAATCATAACCAATATTCTACTCACAACAGGGGTAGTCAAGAGATAAATGTATATGAATGGTAAATGATAACTAATTATTGATCCCTCATAGTACTCCTTTCTATGGCACTAGCATGGCTAAGTTATTCTTAATTACAAGTCAAAACATAGATTGATTGGTGCAATTACACTTAGTAGTCATGGTTAAGACCAACTTCATATCTACACATAAGGGATATTACTAAGGAAGATTAAGAACAGAGCTTGTCTTCCTTCGTAACTAGATCCTACTTGTCTTATATTCGAGGAGTGGACTACAAAGGACTCAATAGGAGTGTCACATCCGCGATCTACCACATGGCCTAGAATATAGGGTGCATCCACAGGTAAACAACGTATAAGCACCACGTTTACATAATGTTGACCACTCACCCATGGTACCTTAGAGCGAGCGCTATACGAACTTATGATTGAACATGATGATAATCTAACTATACTAACCATATAATCAAAGTATATGGTGAACATAATAACCAAGAACATGAATATTATAAATAACAATGTCATAACAATTGTAGCAAACATATAAAAGTAATGAGAGATACAAAAGAGAGGGGGCACAAAGACTATACCAAACCATGCTCTGGACAAGGTCAGGAATCCAAGTGAAGCTTGCCTCCCTCTAGACCTAGCCTAGCTAGCTATGCCCTAGAATTTGGCGGAGCTCTGAGGATGATTAGGGTTTCTGTATCCTTGACTGAATGCAATATGCCTAAGGGGAGTGGCAGGGGCTAGTATATATAAGCCGGAGCATCAATCCTGAGCCCTTAGATTAAACCGACTTGAATAAACGGCGTAGATGCAATCCTTAATGCAGTGGAGAACCAACATAATGAGGCGGAGGTTGATAGATGGGGCCATAGGTCGGCCGCCCTGCAGGTGGGACTGGCTGGCCCCACCTAGCGGCCTCTCTCCCTCCGCTTCGGTGTGGTGTTCTCTGGTGTCTTCTAGATCCTTCTAGTGCTGTTTATGCCATAGATAAGCGCGATTAATTCTGACATATAGGTCCAACTTGACGGTTTTCTGGATAAACCCTATAGAAAATATAGATTCACCAAAACTCGTGGAATTTGTTAGTTTAAACGCATAAACCTTTGCTGGTGATTATTTTCATGCCCTTATACATATTATATTGATGGTTTGTTAACTACCGTCAACAATGTCATATGATGACAGCGGTAGCACCTTCAGGTCAAATGTGAACTGACAGTCCTGAATGGACTATATAGCAGCAGGAATATTAGATGAACAAGTGAGAACCTACCCATTAGCGACTTGAACTTGTAATCCAGGGTGCAACTGCTGAAGGGAAAAGCACTGGGCAGCAACAGTAGTGCTAATGAAGGTATGCGAGGTCCTCGAGTCCAATAGAATTCGAACCTGCTGCTGACCCAATTGTCACCAGAAACACATAGTCCTTGGTACAGTACACCTAGTAACAGTAGCCACTAACAAGGACATAAACAATTGCTCATTGACTGGTTCTTCAGATGACTCATTAGGTTTTGGGCTTCTTCGAATTAGAGCACATCCCACTACTGCACAAATCTTAATAGAGGCAGGCGTTTTTTATAAATGAAGGCAGACATTGCAATTGCCTCCAATCAAAGGTCACCGTTAATGGTGACCAATAGAGGTGGTTGCTTTGCCCACCTCGGTTAATTGATTAACAAAGATGGACATTTTAAGTTGCCCGGCTCCACTAATCCCAATAACCGAGGCAAGCATCTTGACATGACCACCTCCATTAATGTTCTTTACAAAACCCAAAAAAAATTAGCACCATTGGAGAGTTGAACCCATGACCAAGCGTTCAACACTACTGCGTCTCCACCACTGCACCACACACTCATTTATGTCTATATATAATATGTTATCATTTTATATCAATATTTCGTAATCTAATATTAGATATTTTGGCTACTAAATGAACTCAAATGAAAAAACTTTGAACTACAAAGTTTTAAATCTTATCAACTACTACAACTTTGGTATATGATGTATCTCCATCCAAGATTGTTTGAAAATTTCAAAAAATTGAATCTAAAAATATGTGAATTTAAAACACATATTTGAGACTCTAAACGACTTCAAATAAAAAACTTGTCAACAACAAACATGTAGCTTAGGTCAGCACCTACAACTTTGATATTAAATATGTGAACATTTAAAATCGATTAGTAATTACAAATTTTGAATTTCAAAACTTATAAACTTAGAATACATATTTGTGACTCTAAATGACTTCAAATAAAAACTTTTCAACTACAAAGCTATAGATTGTATCGACACCTACAACTTTCATGTAGACCACGTCAACATTTGAGATTGTTTGATAATTTTAAATTTCAAATTTTAAAATATGTAACCTTTTATCAGAATTTTAGGACCCTAAACATTTTCAACTCAAACAATCTGTAACTACAAAGTTGTTGATCTCATCGAGAGCTACAATTTTAATATAAAGTTTATCTTCTTCTGAGTTCATATGAAAAACTTATAAATTATTTTTTGATGCAACTATTTACGGAGGTGGACATCTTAAGACGTCTGTCTCTCTATATCGACTTACCGAGGCGGACATTTTTGACCGCCTCTATAAATTGATTTACTGAGGCAGACATTTTTGACCGCCTCCGTTAATGATTAATCGAGCGGACATTTTTTACAACCTTCGTAAATAAATGTTTGCCTCGGTTAATTCATTAACGGAGGCAGTTGTCATAAGGCAACCACCCTTATGGCCTGCCTCCGTTAATGATTAACTGAGACAGTCACTCAGCCAGCGGCCCTGCCACTGATTAATGGAGGCAGGCAACCAACTCGTCTGCCACGGTTAATAAAAACCCACTGCCTTTCAAAATCAATCCTATAGTAGTGTCCAAAAATTCTTGTACAACATGAAGCTGCACAGCTAGTAGACACCGATGATCCCAAGTCCATTTGCCTCCACATTGCATGCACAGGCCCTGAGCACGCCTGGTGGCACGGAGAGCAGCCCAGTGGTCTTCAGTTGATGGTCCCTGCACCCCTTCAACGGCCGGCTTTGGTTCTGGAGCCGGTAATGCGAGACGGGGTGGCGGTGGATGAAGTGGAAGCGCCTTCTGGAGATACAGCTTAGCACCCAGTGGAGTATCCCAGCGCCTGTACTCCTTCGTGGGATCGCCAACCCCTTCCTGCAATTTAGCGAGAAGGCAAGCAGTATCCAAGTCCTTGGGATGGTGCATTGAAACAACAACACGTATATGATCTTTTAAGCCATCAACAAAGCGCATTGTATAATAAAGAGGTTCATTAGTGCCACCGTAAGCATTGAGCTGATCAACAAGAGCAATGTACTGGGTGATGTATTCTTGGACGGGGCCAGTCTGGCGGATTTGGAAGAGTTGCCTAAGCAAGAGTTCATGTTGTTCTTGACCAAAACGCTCAAGAATCAAAGCGGAAAAGGTAGGCCAGGAACAGGTCTGCAATTGGGACTCTACAGAGGGTGACCAACGAGCAGCATCACTGGTGAAATTCATTTTGGCGACCCGCACCCATATGTGAGTTTCAGTACCATAGAGTTCAAAATAATCCTTACATTGGCTAAGCCAGTATTTGGGTTGGGATCCGTCAAATTTGGGAACATCAAATTTAGGAAGCTTAGGACCCTGGAACTCATTATGACCCGCACCAGTAGTTCCACTATGGACGCCATGGTCGATAGGTGGTTGCAGTACTGAAACAGGGGAAGGGGGTTGGGGAAGTGGTGGCATACCCTTGACCGGGGAATGAATTAGGTAGAAACTACCCCATCACTCTCTCGGTGGTGATGGTCGACGCGGTGCCCGTTGGGTGTTGTGCTGGAGTGCCAACAGATGGATGCTCAACAGCGGCGGAAGCGGTGGCGAACACGCCCAGCGAGCTGGCCAGCTGATCTAGGATCACCTCGAGATCTTCGAGCTTGGATTTGGACACTTTGAGCTTGATGCCATCGGCGACGCCCTCGATAGTTAGCCGCCACTCGTCAAGGGACACAGTGACATTCTCGAGCATCGACATGCGCTCCTCCTGGGACTGCTGCAGCTCGCGGATTTGGCGTGAGAGGCGGGCGTCCTGCTCCACAAAACACGAATCCCACTTCTCATCTTGCTCGGTGAAGCGGCAGTGGAGTTCGTCGAGGATGATTTTGGTTTCGGGATTCATGACGCCGAGACGATGTTGATGGTGGGTAAAGTGGTCGTGGGCTAGGGTCTGGGAGGGATCCAAATCAAGGGCACCCACAAATCGATTCGAGCGGAGAAGGGAATTATAGCGTTCCAAATCACCACCAGCAGCTCACGGCTAGCGATTGGATCAAGCAAACCGGATCAATTGCTCAAACCGATCGATGGAGTTCGTGTGGCTCGAGCGGAATTGCCCCAAAATCGATGTCTCCAATACCAATTGTTAGCAGTAGCAAGGGATTGGAGAATTGGGGATTGGGAAATCAGAAGAACAGCATAGCAGTAGACAAGGGAGGGATAGGCGAGGAATGATTAAGTTCTGAGAGTTTAGGTTTGGTTTACAAATCACATGATGCTCCTTCCCTATCTCTCTCTGTCCCTTATACTCGTTACACGGTGTACCGCCCGTCTCGTGTACGCAGGCACGCTAGATCCACTCACTGCCAGCTAAACGTGTGTTGGGCTTGCGAATGTGTCTTCCGGCCCGTGGCCCATGGGCCTCTTCATCAGTAATCGCTGGAGTAGACACTAATAAATCTTGACCCTGTTTCAACACCCAAAAAGTGTTGCAATAGGCCCAAAATAGTAACAATAGTAGAAATAGCAACACTTTTTTTTTTGTTGGGAGGCGTTGTAGGCGCTTGCATGGGTAAAGCTTTGGACAACGCTTTTCTAGAAAGCGTTGCAAACTGCGTTTTGGATTTGCAACACCTAGGCGTTGCAACATAAGGTTTTGCTACGGTTGTAAGTGTGGCAACAACAACTGATGCAACGTCTTAGGCATTGTTGGACCTTATAATGGCAACTTTCCCATGTCGTAGCAAATGGTGCATAGCAGAGAAAGGGTACAACCTGGATATTTGTCTTACTATTAAACTGAATATTTGGATAGCTGTAGATGTATATATGAACTTCTGAATACTAGGATCACAAGCTTGTTGAGAAGTAGACACATATGAACCACATGATCAGATAGAAATGATGACTGATAGGCATATGACCAGAGTTACATATTAAGGGATGTTCTCTGAGCAAGGTTAATGAACAGAGAAAGATTGTACAGTCATTTTTTTAATCCCGTGCCTCATGAATCAATGGAATTTCCATGGCCAAATGTATGCTTCTGAGTAGGTGCTGATTGATTGAATGCCATTGAGCAATTGGTTGAATTAAAAGGCTTTTTAAGGGACTCATATTGCTCATGTACTAACCTATTCATTGAATTAAAAAGCTTTTGCTTATAGATTTTAACAGTTCTGCAATAAGACTTCTCTGCTTTTTAAGGTACTCGTATTACTCATGTATTTACCTATTTTTCTCTCTCTCATTTTTCAGGGTTATGAGTTAAGATTTTAGGGTTTCAAAGTTCTAAGCAATGGTTCAGAGTTCTAAGCAATGTGCAAGTTGAGGCTTAAAAAATTTAGGTAAATGCACTGATTCAAATATTTGAGGAAAAACATACAGTGAACCATGTTGTGTTGTGTATCTCCGGGTCATCTTGCAACCTGAAATTTTAATTTACATTTTAAATTTCTTATCCAGTTTTTAGTTTTAAACAATTTAATATGTGCAATCTGATTAGCATGTTCATCCAAGCAAAGAAAGAAAGCAAAGAGGATGAAACAATAGGTAATTATCCTGTTAGGGTCGAATTGTTTCGAAAACCTTAAATTACTAATTACCTTGGTAATTTAGATTGATGATTGTTAACCATTTAATACTTATTTTTCTAAGAAGAGGCTTTCTGTTGCATTTCGATTTGAGCAACTAATTTTTCCTTTCCTGTTCATTTGATGCATGGGAGGAATAGCTGGCTGGGTGTGTGATCAATGGGGCCATTCTAAATCATGCTCAGCGTTCTCCATAGATCATAACACTTACAAGCAAGCATTGGTTTGCAAACCTTTTGCTCAATGTAAAGTGACTAAAAAAATTTAATATCAGGCATTTACCTAGTTACTAAAATAAACACATCTATATAAACAGACCCCTTCCATTTTTTTTCCAAACCAAAAAAAATCGGGAGCTCTGGCATATGCAAGGACAAAGAGCTTTATAAAATTCACAAAGCGAGCCCCAGACCCGATATTGACCAAAGTGAACATCGTAAAACTAGCAGTAAGTGGTGAATAAACATGTCACGCACAGAAATAGTATGAGCTTTTCAGAGTGTAGAATTTCTAGATTCTACATGCAAATTTAACGAATTAGTGCTAACATAGCTCCGTCCCTGCCTACACAATTACCAGAATCTAGACTATTTCCGTAAATGAAGGATGAGTGTCACTGCTTACTGACGCTGTGAGGCGAATGGCCTGAAATTTGGTCCGAAACTTGAGGAATGACGTCGGCTGTCGTTTTCTTGACTGCCGTCCTCTCCATCGTGGTCGGTCGAAGCAGGGGTCAGCGTCGTACCCGTCACACCCCAAAATTTTTGATTTTAGGTTGTGCATAGAAAACACTAATTAAAATAAATGTTTTAATATTCGGATAAAATTTCCTAAGTTTAGTTTATGATAGCATCAATTAGTTATAAAAAATAATATCTTTCTTCTCCAGCACGTCTTTATCTTTTTCCGCAATCAATATTCTTTATTTCTCATCTTAAGCCTCGTTGGGAGTTTCCTAAAATCTTTTCTTTATAACGCAAATTATTCCTTTCAGTTCCTCATATGTCAATCAATCTCAGTGAACTCTTCGGGAATTGTTCTGACTTTTTCTGGAGCTAGTTCACGATTTTCTACAAGTGTTATCTAATTTTTAGATGCTCTAAAAATATCTTTCCATAAGCTCCAAATACTTTATTTGGGTTCCTTATGTTTCATAATGTCTCTGAGAATTTTCCCTGAATTTTTAGAGCTTTCGGAGTATTTTTCATGGCTTAAATAATAATTCTGAACTTTTCTAGAATTATTTTATCCATGAAATTAATTAATTTCGAAAATAATAAATATCTCATTTTCCACAAAGCCTGTGTGCAATAATCTTAAATGCCCATTCATTTATTTACTAATGGGCTTTAATAATTAATTAGGCCTATTAGTAAAGATGGAGGGTGCAACGTCAATTAGCACCATATCGCTAGTTGACATGGAGGTGGAGAGTTTTCCTCCCTATATATACGTACCTACCCCATGGGCAAAGCACACCAAAAACTACCGTGGAGGAGCCCCTAGTTTGGTAAATCTCTCGTGTAGTAAATCATATTTTTCTCATCCTTCTCTCGCCGTCGCTGTTGCCGTCGCTGTCGCCGTCGTCACCGGCGTCACCCAGCCCCAGCCCCGCGCAGCGGACAAGCGTGGCTGCCGCGTCGCCCGTGGTTGCCGTTCAGTCACCACGCGTGTTCCGGTGTGGCCTCCCTGCAGGCCCAGCGCCTGGCCGCGGGCGCCTCCGCGTCGTCGGCTGCTCAACCCGGCCATCCCCAGGCCCCTGCCGGACTCCCTTCCAGTGCCCTGCTTCCTTCTGTCACGTGTGAGCAGTAGCAGCAGTCAGCCACGCCTCCACGTTCTGCACATGTGCCCAAGGTAGACGATGAAGTAATTACAAGTTTACCACTAGTTAGTATAATCTCTGCCGTTTAATCGTTTGATCTCCGATTCGAGTCGTTCTTGTTGCGTTAGTTTCGTAATGTCGCACTCTACGCAACAGCATTAGTGTTCATCATGTCACCCAATTCTGAATTTATTTATTAATTTAAATGTAATTTGATTAATATATTTATTTAGTAGCTTTCTAATTAAAAGTAACCTAGAGTTGTAACTCTATTCTTGTTGCGTCGCGACCATGCCGACGTAAGCTACGTGTCTGCAACAACGTTTACCATGCTCTATGCTTTTGAATTTCAACATGAATGTTAAATTGATTAATGTCAATGCAACTAGCTTTATAATTAAAATAAATATAGGTTTTCTACTGCTTTGTTTTATGTACAAATATTAATATGATTATTAATTGCTAATATAAATATGATTTTCAATTATTAATTTTCTTAGCTCAAACACGCATCATATATAGCTTGTTCTCGCGTACTTATTTATTTTGCAAAGTTGAAGTTTAACTTGCTTAATAAATTGCGTGATAATATTTATATGATAAAATATGGTTAGCTTCAACTTGATTTTATGTATAAATGTGATGTTATTAAGTAAAATATTAAATTTGATTAATGCTTTATGCAATTGGCTTTCTAAATAAAAGCAACATAGGACACTATCGATCTTTTTATAATTACTACTTGTCAACTTAAATACGTATTTATTAATTGTAATTGCCTAGTTTAAACATGATCATATAAAGTCGGTTTAGATGCAATTTGGTTAGTATTTATTTAATGCATTTCTAATTAAAGCCAACCTAACATAGTAACTTGTTCTTGTTACTTTGTGGTTGCGCTGATTAAGACTACGTGTTGCAGTGATGTTTAGCATGTCTCGCAACTGTGAAAATCATAAGTTTAAGTATTAAATTGATTAATGTTTATGCAACTAAGCATCTAGTTAAAAGTGATTCGTGGTTTTATCTCCGGTATTTTATGAATAAATAAGTATTAACTTTAATATGTGTTTATCAATTGTAACTTAGTTAAATAGAAAACATATAGTTAATCATATGAATGCTATTTAATGTCTTTTAGACTTAAAAGTAATTTAGGTTTAAACATTAGGCATCTCATAACTCAATGTTAATGTGATTAATATCGACATGAATGTCTTTTCATTTAGGACTTGCTTAGTTCACCATAAATCATAAATGCTTACATTTAGTCTTTGTCACATGTTCTACCTTTCTAAAGTATAATGTATAAATGACTTAAACACTATAAAATATATATATATATATATATATATATATATATATATATATAAATAAAATATTGTGTGGAAATATTTATAAAATATATAAACCATGGTTAATTTCAACTCGGTGTTGAGTCCAAATATGATTTGTCTAATCTGAACTAATTACTTTTCCATGATCTTGTTAGCTAAAATAAATAAGTATGTAGTGGTTCCTTTTATAATATTCCGATAGTCTTTTTCTTTTTAACGATAGTTCCGTTATCAACGTTTCTTGTGTTCTCGTGACCGTAGCCGATAGCTCTCTTATAGTACGTCGTTTTAACTTGTGTGGTGTATTGTTCTTAGTTTTCTATGTTTGCTTCTTGCATGTTTGCCTATGCGTGATGTTCACTACGAGTAGAATGAAAACCCTCTGTGAGTGTTGAAGATCAAGAGGGGATGGCCAAAAGACAACTGAAGGTTCTCGGTGCAAGTTGCTTTAGGTGTAAAGCAAGTTCAAGACAAGTATAACATGGGATTTCCTTGTTGTCCTATTCACTTTAATCACATAAATTCATACTGCATGTGTCTACCTTGATTGCCATTAAGGATTTTCCTAGTTTTTGATCTATACCTTGTCACCTATGCGATTTTGCATTGGGTAGCTTTTGCTAGCGCTGAACATAAACTATGATCTTGTAATATGATTAATGGATTATGCAACAACACTAAAAGATGACTTTTTGATTACTGTTTAAAGAGGGCTAGAGCATGGGGTTATTTTTGGTGCTCTAGTTTCTCTCCGTAAGGACTCATCTATAAGCGAACATCCGGGACTTACAGTACAACTGTGAGGGCTATATGGCTCTGGCTTTAGTCAAGTATGAGGACCTTTTCTAGCTTGTTAGTGGTAACCTTCATGGCGTAAGAATGGCTTGACGAATCGGGTATAGTGCGGCCTCTGTCCTTATGTGTATAGGCTGCGCGTCATTGTGCCATTTGGAAGGGGGGCTCTACATCTGTTTGCCGAGTGAATCTAATGGCCCTAACTTGTTAGACGAACCTTTGAAAGACTTCATAGTGAACCCTGCCGACCTTCCTTGGTAGTGGGTCAAGAGGCTGATCACCTCGGGCGAAAGGGTAAATCACGACTCACAGTGAAAGTGTACAACCTCTACAGAGTGTAAAACTGGTATATCAGCCGTGCTCACGGTCACGAGTGGCCTTGGACCCTTACGGAATAGATGATCACTGATGACTATAAATGTGTTTTTGCTATTCATTATTCATATTTACATTGATCATATGTTTATTGTGGGATTAATGCAAACTTGATGCTACTTATGTAATAAAATTTTGACAATTAAAAGCTAAGTGCAGTCAAACCAGTGTCTAGCCTTTTGAGCCTCATGAACCCTGTGTTATATTTGTTGAGTTCGACATGGACTCACTCTTGCTATTTCCACCACACTCCAGTGTGTAGTGGGGTGCTGCTTGGAAGAAGGATGAAAGTGTAGTGGAGTTTTCAGAAGTCTTTCAGAAGTGCTTGGTATACGGAGCCACCAGTCAGCCGTCCCTGAGAAGAATGGAGCCTGAAGTTTAGTCACCGTTCCGCGATACTCTGATGTAAGTGTTAATATAGCTATGTATACGTTATATAATAACATTGTTTCTGATACTTTTTCATTCTGACATATGTGTGGACTTCCTGGGCACACATATGACAAGCCTAGTTTTGTTCTTTGCAAAACCGGGTGTGACAGTACCCGTGCCGAAAAGCGCCGCCATGGCCCCAAGTCTCATCATGGTGGATGCTGGCGGCCGCCTCGTGCATGTTGGCGCTGGCGTCGGTGTCCTGTAGCCTGGGGTTGCCGTCATTGACGCGTGTTGCCACTCCATCTCCATTGTCGCCGCGGCCGCTGAGGAGGTCGCCATCTACTACGACCCTTCGAAACCTAACTGGCGGCTGCCTTGTCCCCTGGCGATTAGATTAAGTGGGGGTGTTAATTGGGTTTTGGAGGGGGCAGGTGCGGTGGTATAGGGCGGCAAAAATGTTTAGGAAAAAAAGCAGGGTATTTGGCGCTAGCTTTTGTTTTCGCTGGAAGGCAGGCCGCCAAGGTCATTTCGGTTTGGCGATGATGGCGGCATATGTAGATTTTGAAATTTGCTAAAAAAATGTAGATTTTCCAAAAATTTGGGAGTTATCAAGTTCTCCAAATTTTTGATCAAATCGATGAAATACGTACATGTTATAATCTAGAAAAGTTTATGGAAAGTTGGGTTAATCTAGAAAAAAATATTTAGTGGATCTGCTGCGGGGGTAGAGGGGTATGTAAATCGTGCGCCGCACTCGTGCTCGTCACGGGCGACTCTTCCTATTTCCTCTCCCCATCTCGTGACTCCATCCCCTTTGGGCCTCTCCACATCTCCATGGTACGGCGGCACCGGCGGAGTCGGCGAGGGCAGTTTTCCGCCGCCTCGGATCGGAAGATGAAGGCCGTCGACTACTACCTGCTGGAAGAGGAGGACATCAAGCTGGACGTCGAGGGGCTGCACTTGATGAGGTCCGCGCCGGCCAAGAAGAAGGTGAGATTTGGGAGTTAGGGTTTCAGTTAAGGTTTCAGTTAGGTTCAGTTTGGGGAATGTGTTCAATTTTAGATCATTGCCTGATTGCTACTGTTAATTATTGTGGTGTTTAGTTCAATTAAAGAAGTTAAGGCCCAATGCCAAGTATTTTTGTAGAGTTGAAATTTGTAGGAAAGAGACTGGCATTTTTCTTTTTTACACCCACGAAGCATATGCCTACCAATCTAGTGCTTATACATAAGATACAATTAAGAGTTCAGAGTTCAGGGCAATTCTGCAGGTGTACCATCTTTTTATAGGCTTCTACAAGTTAAGTGTTATTCTATTTTCAGTGTTATAATATGTTCACTGATAAAACTGGTATTTTCCATGCTCGCAGCCATACTATCGTGAGTATTCAAGTGATGATGACTATTCAGAGCCATTGAGACGGAGACGGAGGATCCCCCTTGAATCCGATCCTGTGCGCTTGAGGCTAGACGTTGCATACAATGACATTGTGGTCCACATCAAGGACATTTTTTTTTGAACTGGGGCACAGTGTCCCCATTCCCATGCAGTGTGCATGGAAATACGGTGGGCAGGGGCTTCGAACCCGGGTGGTAGCGCACGGTCCGTGCTACTTTTACCGACTGAGCTACCGCCTCCTCCCGTCCACATCAAGGACGTGATGAACAAGTTGATGGAGTTAGTTGACTGGAGGTTGGCTCAGGCGAGTTAGATTGTTTAATGTAGAATTGAAATATTACATGCCCATGACAGCTAAAGAATAGTATTTGCACTACTTCTTCCTGTCTGGCTCTACTAATAATTTTATCAGTGACTTTAACATATACTGATCTTTCATGTGGCACATAATTATCTTGAAAAAGGGAGGCAATATCACCACTTCTCTTCATGTTCAACAAATCAACAAGAGAATTATATAATGTTTTAATTTATTTACTGTTTCAATAATCCTATGATGCACAAAAAAGGACTTACAAGCAAAATAAAATAATCCGGTATTCCACAAAATATCTCCGATAATCCAACTCCCTGGAAGTCTAGAACCTAAATCAGTTTTGCATATCCTATACCTTGATGAGCACTTATGCTTTCCTTGCCGATCACTTGGGGCATTAACGCCTAAGGCCTAAGAGAAAAACTGAAAGGAAAAACAAAGAAACCTGCTACTGCTAGGCTCCTCGATGTTTGTGTTCACGGCGTCATGCACTCGCCCAAGCTACAAAACGGCACTTTTGCCATGCATGCATGAACTTTGTTGCTCACTGCGTGCTCGTCGTTGATCAAGATGCAGCAGCGACGAGAGGCCGAGGCAGTTTTCCTTTGTTCTCTTGCCAGAGTATGAAGCCTTCTGATCGATCAAGGATCGATCTCGATAGACGCCTCGCCGTGCGCCGTAGCGTTGAAAGAGAAGTCGCGATCGATTGGGAGTCGAGGGGCCAGCAGTATATCCTGTGATCGATCTTGATCCCGAGAAGTCGCGATCGATTGGGAGTCGAGGGGCCAGCAGTATATCCTGTGATCGATCTTGATCCCTTGTGTTACGTGACCCAGTCTATATGTTACGTGGCTCTCTTGGGCCGCTACAGCCAAAGTCCGAGTCCCAGCTGCCAAAACAAAAAAACAAACGATGGTGGACTGGCAGGGCCGTGCCCGAGGTGATTAGGTCCAGCACTAAATAGCCCGAGTATGCCTGTGATGAGTCCATGACGAGCACAAGCATGTCCTCGAGTCAGTGTCGTCGCGCGTTGCTTCCTGTGTGCTCTCACGCGCGTGTGCGTCTCAGCAGGCCCTCGTGGCAAGGCTAATTTGGCCGGCTCCCTCTGATCCGTGCATGGGAGAGCGTTTGCAGCCGGGCGCCTTGGCCTGCCTGCTCCCTTGCTGGGCATCTGGACGAGTAGTTCATCTACCTCTGCACGTCTCCGTCCATCCAACTAAGCCAGGGAATCTCAAATCTGCTGATTCGCCATAGTGCTGAACTGCCCGATGAGATGATGCATGTAAATTTGAGATAACTTATATGGGTAATTGTCTCATACTCTTGTAATAGTGTTATTATTTTTGGATTTTTTTTGGTTGTGGGCAACTGTCTTGTGTACTATCTTCACTCCTGTTGGGAATTCAACTTCACCACTAAAACACAGTCCCAAACTTTGGAGTTTAAAAACTCTAAAACCTTGTAACAGTATTTGATTGCAGGAAAAAAGGAAGGCAAAGATGTTTTCTTCACATCACAAGAAAAGATACAGCTTCGCCGAGAAATAAAAGATTGAAGAACAAGACTGAAGCGAAGATAAGAGTTTGGCTTCGCAGATGAGAATTCAACTTCGCTGGCCAACAGCGATAAAATAAGAGCAGAAATCAACTTCAGCAAAGATTAGGATCAGAGCGAAGATAAAAGCTTGGCTTCGCTATCAGAAAATCAACTTCGCCGGATAATAACGTCGAAGGGAAGTAAAACAAAGTGAGGCGAAGGCGAAAGTTCGACTTCGCCTAACATTTCAGAGGTCAAAGAAAGAGTCGACTAAGTCTAAACAAAGATATCAAGAAAAGTGGTGACTGAAGGTTGAAGAATGAAGGCTTGGAAGGAGAAAATGACCACTTCGCCCTTATAGTTGAGAAGGGCTGTAAACATTTGAGTCAGGGGCAAAATAGTCATTTCATGTAAAATACGAAGACTGGGGCCTCTAAATACCCAATCTGACATGTATAGTACGATCATGAAATGGATTCAACTTTGTCTTTCATCTTATCTTTGATGTTTGAGTAATTTTTACCCAACATCTGGCGCTCACCGTTTGTGTGTGCTCGAAAAATTCTCATGACCACGCGAAGCAACCACGCGAAGCTGATGGGTAGACCTAACAAGAAAGTTATCACTAGGGTAGCCGACAATGATCCACCAACAATCGAAGACCAAAATCTAAAAAAAGATGTAAACCAAGACCCAAGTTCTTCAAAAGCAAGTGAAGTTGAATAACAAAAACTCAAAGAATTATAAGAACAAGTGCTAAGAAAGCAAAAAGAACTTAAGGAATGCCGCGCAAGAGCAAGAGAAAAGTCTCTCAAACAAAGAATATAAGAAGCCAAAGCCACGCTCCGTGAACTAAATGGACAACTCCAAAATGCAAGCCACAAAGTTATACATCTAAATGAACCAAATTCAGTAACAAAAGTCTCTCAAGAGAAGAACTCCCAAAATTCATTCATATCAATTGACACAAGTTCTCCCTTATCAATAAACTTACAACTTGCACAATGGCCATTGAGTTACAAATTTAACATGATACCAACTTTCGATGGCCAATCTGACCCAAGGCAATTTCTGATGAGTTTTGAAGCTGCAGTAATTTCTGGAGGTGGCGATGAAACAACATTGGCAAAATCCCTTGTCATGGTGGTTAAAAGACCAACACAACAATGGTACTTGTCACTGAAAGCAAAATCCATACATTCATGGGATCAACTTAAAGCAAAACTTGCTCGTTGACTTTCAAGGATTTCAACTAGTTGGCTTCACAGACATTGATTTGTTTAATTGCAAACAGCAAATCAAAGAACCACTGAGCCAATATTTCAAAAGATTCATCCAAAGCAAGTCACAAATTCCAAATATCCCAGATGAAGTGGTAATAATAGCTGCAATCAAAGGCCTTCAAGTAGGCCAATGCGCTTCTCATCTTGCACGAGAGAAACCCACCACAGTGGCTGAGCTTTATGAAGTTATTCAAAAATATTGCAAGTCAGATGACGACTACAGGAAAAGAATCAAAGAAGAAAACAACTTCAGGGCTAAAATCAAGGAAAACAACAACTTCCAACCTCCAAGACCAAACAACTATGAACGAAGAACATTTACACCACACAATCAGTTGAATCAAATTGAAAATGACCGCAATTCAACAGATCAAAGTGAATACGCTCACCAAAATCAATATAACCAGCGAAGTCAATTCAACGAAAGAGCATTTGAAAGAGGAAACTTCGACACAACGGGAAGAGGAAGAGGAAAAGGAAAAACATCCTTAAAACCTAAAGATATGTACTGCATCATTCATGGCAAAGGAGCTGGACATACATCCAAAATGTATCCCAAAGTTAAGAAAAGCATCAAAGAAGCCCAAGAGGAAAACAGGACACAAAGCCAATCAAAAATTGTCAATCATGTGAGGCAAGAACAACACAATACTCATCAACCTTATTATCCAATGCATTATGGACATACACAAGCTCTACTCTAGGACCACCTCCTACATACAGCTATGAACCACTAGCAATGTATCATCCTGTGCACAATCAATGGAGGCAAAATCAGTCTCACCAATCCAATGCTCAATCAGCACAACCCGAAGCCTCAGTTGTAAACAACAACCCACAAAACAGCCAAGCCAAGCAAGAGAACACCTCCCCATCAGTCTCAACGGTAAACAATAATACAATCATCCCAAGTAGATGAAGAATACTGACAATCATAGGAGGAAATAGCAAAGACCATGAAAACAACAGTCAAAGGAAAAATTACTTCCGAAGAGTAAATTCAATTTCAATGGAAGGTCCATATAAAAAGACAAGATGGTCTCATCTACCAATCACATTCTCAAAGGAAGGCCTTCAACTCAAAGATTATCCACATATGGATGCTATGGTAATCGAAGCAAACATTGATGGATGGGCAATCTCAAAAATATTAGTCGACAGAGGCAGCTCTGCAGACATTATATTCATATCAACAATTGATGCCATGAAAATTGACCGCAGAATGTTAGGAAGAGCTGAGCACCCACTTTTTGGCTTTGGCGGAAAGAAAATACACCCAATTGGAAGAATAATTTTGCCAATCTCTTTCGGAACTGTAAGCAATGCAAGAACAAAGCAAATAGCATTCGATGTGGTCAACATGTACTATCCATACAATAAACTCTTCAGAAGAGGAACTTTGAACGCATTCGAAGCAGTCATAAGTTACTCATACTTATGTATGAAAATGCCAACAATAAATGGAGTAATCACAGTACACGGAGACCAAACTAAGGCAAGAAACATTGAAAAAGAATACACTTCAGGACAAAAAAATGTCCACATAATAGTTGAAGAAGAAAAAGAGGAAAAAGAAAATACGAAACCTCAACCAAAGCTCAAGCATGTGAAGAAACAAAAAGAGTACCTCTTGATCCACTAGTACCAGATGAACAAGTCATCATCGACACCGAACTCTCACAACAAGAGGACAAACTTGTTGAATTTCTTCAAAGCAACAAAGACATATTCGCTTGGTCATCCAATGATCTAGGAGGATTCAACAAAGATATAATTGAGCACAAACTAGACATTGATTCAAAAATCAAACCCAAAAAGCAGAAGTTAAGAAAACTAGCCGAAGACAGAGTTCAGGCAGCCAAAGCTGAAGTCCAAAGATTGCTTGATACAAAAGTTGTAAGAGAAGTCCAATTCACAACTTGGCTAGCAAACATAGTTATGATCAAGAAGAATGGAAAATGGCGGATGTGCATCGATTTCACAGATCTCAATAAAGCATGCCAAACAGATAATTTCTATAACACCCATATTTTGAAGGAACAAATAGGATGTATAAAAACCTTATGTGCGCCCCAGGAAACAGTCGCACACATAAATTGATAAATTATTATAGCATCATGACCAAGTTTATTACATAAAGCAACATAAACATCTTATAGCCTTACATAAAAATGTAATAACTAATATGACTATCGCGGAAGCTCTATAACAGGGACATGTCAACCGACAGACAACAAGTCTAATACTCATAGCGATAATCGTCATTCCAATCCTGATCTGGTGCCCAACCTGTGGTGTTGTGAAATAGCAAGGGTGAGCACATGCCGTACTCAACAAGTATAGTAAGGGGTTCATGAGGCTCAAAACGCTGACACTGGTTAAACTGCATTTAGCTTTTAAGTGTGAAACAGGATTAGCTTTTATTAGCATCAAGGTAACATAAATCCTATAACCACATGATCAATTATAAACAAGAATAAAGAATAATACATGACAACATAATTAACCAATAACCGATAGTGATCATCTGTTCCATAAGAATCCCCAAGGCCACCCATAACCATGGGCACAGCTAGTATACCAGTTTTAAAACTCTGCGCAGAGGTGTACACATTCACTGTGAGTCATGATTTACTAATGAGTAGGTTTGGAAAGCCCAAACATCATAAATTCATATAAAGCAACTCTAGGGTTCGTCTAACAAGTTAGGGCCATTAGATTCACTCGGCAAGGGAATATAGAGCCCCTCTTCCAGATGGCGCATGACACGAGCCTGCACACATGTGGACAGAAGCCGCACTATACTCAGCTCATCGAGCCATTCTTACGCCAATTAAGGTAACCTCTAACAAGCTAGAAAAGGTCCCTAAAGCAACTAGAGCCAGAACCATGTAGCCCTCACTGCTGTACTATAAATCCCGGTGATCACTTATAGATAAGTCCTTATGGAGAGAAACTAGAGCATCTAGAAAGTAGCTAGATACAATAGCCCCCTTTTAACAGTAATTAAAATTATATTTTAATGTTGTTGCATATTCCATTATTCATGTTACAAGATCATGGTCATAATATCGGCGCTAGCAAGTACTACCCAAATGCACATATCCCAAGGTCATCAAGGTGTTTGATAATCAACACTAAGTCATCCCTAATAGGTAAAAAAAGGACACATGCATATGAATCATATTATATTTGGTGAATAGGTAATCAAGGAGAGTCCCAAGCTATACTTGCTGTGATTATCAAATTCCTGCTAGCACTGCTGGTCTTCAAAGCACTACTCCTGGTCACCAAGGTACTGCTCACTGTCTATACTCGAGAATACATCATCACACAAGCATACACAAGCAATCATGCACGAAGCAAACAAGAGATAGAATTAGAACAGTGCACCAATCAGTAGAAATAGGATCTGACAAGTATATAAAACTATTCTACGCGTCGCTATGATCACACAGACGTAAAGTTCACAGAAATCAGAATTAAAACGTGGAAGTTATGATTTTCTAAAGATTTTCTATAGAAAAAATAATTAATTAATTATAATCCTCAAAAATAAATATTCCCAAAACTACTGAACAATGATACTACTATGTAGAGCTCAAGAAGACGAACCTAACGCAATTTGAACGGGTCATATCGGAGTTAAAATGTGCATTCTATAAGCATTTGAAAACAATGACAAACTTGTAATTAAGTAAAACTTTATTTGAATTAAATTAAATCCGAAAATCCCGTTTTAAACTTAACTGAGGACTGTGGGTTCTATTTTAGTAAAACAGGGGGCTCTTTAGCAAAAAGCGCAGGCGAAGGGGTATGGCTATCCTTGAGCCGTTGATCTCACAATGGGTGGCTGGGATTAGAATATGAGGGGAAAGAAGGGGAATCCGATCGGCTACGGTGCCCCCGTGGTGGTGGGTCGCCGGCGGCGAGCGATTCGGTAGTGGCGCCACTCAATCGGGGGCTATGGCGACCGATTCGTCACGCAGATTGGACCGGGAGGTAGAGGGAGGAGTTGCGGGTTCACCTAGGGCGAAGATGGAGGCCAGGGTGAGCCGTGGACGGTGCGTGACGGTGAGGGGCGACCGGCGGGGAAGGTAGGCCGCTGCGGCGTTGATTCATGCGCTGGGGTGTGGGAGGGTGAGTGCGGGGGGAATGCGGCAGAAGCTCCGGTGCTCCTCTTATAGCCCGGGGAGAGGGAGGGGTGAGTGGGGAGGCCGGTCGGCGGCTCGGCCTCATGCCGTTAATGGCAGCGGTGTCGACTTGACCAGGGCGCGCGGGAACGGGTTGCGGGGCGATGAGCGGTGGGTGGCACGAGGCGGATGCAGCGGGGGGAAACGGCTCGGTTCGTGGCGGGCCGGGTCCTCGCGCGGACGCGGGGCGCGGAGGTGAGCAATGGGCTTGGTCAGAGGAGGGATGATGAGAGGTTGGAGAGAGAGCTGACGGGCGAGGCCCACCAGCAGCGAGAGAACAGAGATGGAGAGCGCCCGTGTCGGCTTGGGCTACTGCGGCCACTGCGCGCCTGGGCCGGCCCAAAGCGGGGAAGGAAGGGGCAGGCCGCTGCGCGCCTGGGCTAAGGCCGAGAGGGTAGGGGTATTCGGTTTATTTTTATTTTTTTCTTTTTCTTCTTTCTATTTCCTAAAGCAATTTTCAAATGGTTTTGAATATCTTTTAAATAACAACAAATTCCAATTAAAAAAAGAAGTATGCAGCAGCATGAGTGCAAAGGCATGTTTCTACTCCTTATATTAGATTTTAATTTAATAAAAAATATTTATTCACTATATTCCATGCTCACAAAAATGCATAAATAATTCCATTTAAGCTATTTTAAATTTAGGAAAATTTTGGGTGTTACAATTTCCCACTATCAAGAATTGACACATTAGTCGATCAAGCAGCCGGAAGTGAAATGCTAAGTTTCTTGGATTGTTTTTCTGGCTATCATCAATTTAGGATGAGAAAAGAAGATGAAGAATTCACAAGTTTTATCACCCCATTCAGGACTTACTGTTTCATAAGAATGGCAGAGGGGCTTCGCAATGCTGGCACAACATTCGTTAGAATGACTTCAACAGTATTACAAAAGCAAATCGGCAAAAATCTACTCACTTATGTCGATGACATAGTAGTCAAAAGCAAGAAAAGAGGAGACCACGTCAAAGATCTCCAAGAAACATTTATAAATCTGAGGAAAGCAAATTTGAAGTTGAATCCTGAAAAATGTACCTTCGCAGTCCAAAAGGGCAAAATTCTAGGATGCATTGTATCAGCAAAAGGAATTGATCTAAACCTAGACAAAGTGCAGGCAATCCTAAACATGGAAGTACCTGAAAACATAAAGCATCCAGAAATTGGAAGGAAGACTTGCCGCTTTAAACAGATTTTTTTAAAATCAGCAGAGCGAAGTCTGCCAATATTTCAAGCACCGAAGGGAATAAAAAAGACTTCGCGTGAGGACCTTCGCAACAACATGCATTCCAAGAAATAAAAAGCTATTTGTCAAAGCCAAATACTCTTACTACACCAACCCCAGGGGTTGAATTGCTACTATATATCTCAGTAACAGAAAGTGCAGTGAGTGCAGTCTTAGTTGAAGAACAGAAAATTGAACACACAAAAAGACAAGTTCCAGTCTACTTTGTTTTAGAAGCTCTATCTGGATCAAAAATCTATTACTCAAAAATAAAAAAATAGCCTATGCAGCTTTAATTGCAGCAAGAAAGTTGAATCATTATTTCCAAGCTCACAAAATCAGAGTACCAACAAATTATCCTCTGAAAGAAGTTTTGCAAAGTTGCAGATCATCTAGAAGTTTGGCAAAATAGGCAGCAAAGTTGTCTCAGCATTATATCAAATTCGAAAAAAGAACATCAATAAAATTCCAAGTATTGGCAAACTTCGTGGCAGACTAGACTCCATCTCAAAATCAAAGCAATGACAAAAAGCATCCAGACTAGATAATATATTGCGATGGAGCTTGGGGCTTCGCAGGTGATGGTGCGGCAGCAGTAATTACATCACCTTCTGGAGTCGAAATGAAATATGCTGCAAGACTTGAATTTCAATGTACCAATAATATTGCTGAATACGAAGCTATTTTACTTGGACTCCGAAAACAAAGAGCAATGGGGATACAAAGACTAAAAATCAAAACAGATTCACAAGTTGTGGCTAAACACATCGAGAAAGACTACAAGGCAAGAGATCAGGAGTTAGCAAAATACTTGCAATTCTTAAGAGAACAAAAAATACTTTGAAGGTTTCACAGTAAAAAATATCTCAAAAACAGAAAACTCAAATGCTGACAAAATAGCAAAAGCCGCAGCCCAAAATAAAAGTTTGCCTCATGATGTTTTCTTCCAAGTACTAACTCAAACATATATAGACACAAAACAAGAAGTTTCAAGAGAAGTCCACGTAATACAAAGTGAAGATTGGAGAGCACTAATCATGGAATACCTTCGCGGGCATTATGAACTAGAAGATGAGGTTAACAAAGTCAAAATGAAACATTGGACAAAAAAACTACAAAGTCATCAACAATCAATTATACAAGCAAGGAATCTGTGAACCACTCCTCAAATGCATATCAACAGAAGAAGAAAAAATTACTATCAGAAATTCATGAGAGGATCCGTGGCACACATCTAGGGGCAAGAGCCATGGCAAGAAAAACATTCTGGCAAGGATTTTATTGGCCTTCAGCACAAAATGACAGCAAAAAATAGTTAAATCTTGTCACAATTGCCAAATGTCAGCCAACAAGATAAGAGCTCCATCAACAAACTTACAAATGATAGAACCAACTTGGCCACTTGCAAGATGGGGAATCGACATAATAGATAAATTGCCTGCAGCTCAAGGAACTTTCCAATATGTAGTTGTGGCAGTAGAATATTTCATAAAATGGATTGAAGCCTAGCTAGTAACAAATATGTCTTCATTCACAATGGACAGATTTCTATGGCAAAACATCATATGCCGCTTTGGAGTTCCAAGACACATTACAGTAGACAATGGTACCCAATTTCACAGTCAACATTTTAGAGATTATTTTCAAAATATAGGAATCCAATTATGCTTCGCCTTAGTTAGACACCCACAGTCAAATGGTGCCATCGAAAGAGCAAATGGAATCATATGCACTTGAATTTCAAAATGCCTAGTGGGGCTTCAAAAGGAAAAATGGATTGATGAATTACCAAATGTTGTTTGGGCACACAATACAACAGTATCAAGATCAACAAACATTACACCCTTCAAGTTATTGTATGGAGAAGAAGCAATGACACCCGAAGAAATAAAATTTCAAGGCCCAAGAACGAACATCCAAATACTTGAAGAAGAAGAGCAAGTAATAAGCAAAGATTTGCTCGAAGAAGAAAGGATGAAAGCAATCCAAAACCTTGAAAATTACTAGAAAGAAACAAAGGTACAAAAAGAAAGTAAGACCAAGACAATTGTCTCTAGGCGACCTCGTTTTGAAGAGAAAAAGAATTGAAGACACAATTGGAAAGTTTCAACAAAAATAGGAAGGGCCATATATTATCACAAGAACAAATAAACTAGGAGCATTTCACTTGGCAAACATGAACAGGGAAGAAATTGACCACACCTGGATCATTGAAGCTCTATGAAGATATTACCCTTAGATTTTAATTTTTACAAGTTCTATATTAGAAGTAAGCTAGCTTTTACATTCCAAAAGTTTCAATTCAAATATAAACGAGCTGCACTCTTTTTCCACTCAGGGGAAGCCCTTCACAGGGTGAGTGATTTTTTAATGCGGCAATCTCTATTGTAAATTCTCATCAAATATAAATGAGACACTATTCCCCTAAATCTAAGTCTGAAGAGTACCAAAAAGAGGAGGGCCGAAGAGTATACTTAAAATATACTAAAATATTGGCTAAAGCAAACCAAATTAGGTATCATCATTTTTTGAACAAGCAAAAACTAATGCTAACTTATCTAAAACATGAAGTCTACGCAATACCTTCACAAAAAACGATGGGACGGCGTTTTTAAATTCACTAAGGTGAAATTTGACTTCTAAGCGAAGTCTACGCATTACTTTTGCAAAAAAACAATGGGACGGCGTTTTCAAATTCACTATGGTAAAATTTGACTTCTAAGCGAAGTCTACGCATTACCTTCACAAAAAAGCGAGGGAACAACACTTTTAAATTCACCAAGGTGAAATTTGACTTCTAAGCGAAGTCTATGCATTGCCTTCGCAAAAACGTGGGGACAACACTTTCAAATTCATTAAGGTGAAATTTGACTTCTAAGCGAAGTCTACGCATTGCCTTCGTAAAAAAGCGAGGGGACTGCGTTTTCGAATTCACTAAAACTTCTAAGTGAAGTCTATGCGTTGCCTTCGCAAAAAAGTGAGGGGACGGCGTTTTCAAATTCATTAAGGTGAAATTTGACTTCTAAGCGAAGTCTACGCGTTGCCTTCGCAAAAAAGGAAGGGGACGACGTTTTCAAATTCACTAAGGTGAAATTTGACTTCTAAGCACAGTCTACACGTTGCCTTCAAAAAAATCCGAGACAAGTTTTATTAATTCCACCATAAAAACTAAATAATTTATTACATAGAAGTTTACAACAAAAGTTACAATCATTCACATTCCGAAGCAACAATAATTGCAGCTTCACTAATCAAGTCCTCAACAACCCTATCTAACACTTGATCAACTTTACATCGTAGAAAATCTTTAGAAACATAGCTCGGTGAAGCACTCAAACATGATGACCGGAAAAATACAAAATTCCACAATTACTTTACATCTCATCACCACAAGAAAAGAAACCAGTGTTAAAATAAACTACTGAGAAATTTCGCTGAAGTCAATAATACGTGGCAAACAAGATCCCTTGTTCCTAGCAATAAAATTTTTACATTCAAAATCTAAAAGCAGCACATCATCAGTATATGAACCACGATGACAAAAAAACAAAGCATCATAACATAATGCTTACGTCAGCTTATGTTCAACAAATGTATCAAACATAGGATCCGCCTCATTAGTTGCATACTCCAACCACAGCGAAGGTTCAACGACGAAGTTATCCTTACACATTAGCAATGGCAAAACACCCACTTCATCCTGCTAAGTTTAATATTTACAAATGTCAAATAACCTTGAAAAAAGCCTCACCCCTCAATTTAGAAAACTAAAAAAACACAACTTCAAGACCAACTAAAACGGGTGGTCACCAACATCATCATCTTTGGCATTTTCTTCTTTGCGCTTGTCTTGCTCCTTCTGCAACTTCTCATCGGCAACAATTTCTTTTTTAAGCTGCTACAAAAATAAAACAAAATATCAGTAAAAAAAGAGGAGAATAAAACTTCTAATCCAACCTTTTTCATCTTCCTCTTCGTCTTTAGAAAAGCATTCTCCCGGCCACCCATGTTTCAATATTGATTAAAATATTTCTTGCAAAGCAATCGAGTTTGAGAAGTAACCTGACTCAACTGCTCTACAGAAGAAAACGTATAGTCCTTTTCCAACATTTATTCATACAAAGGATCCTTTGCCTCTTTCATTAGATGGAAAAGTGCACCAGTAGCATAAATACAACTCAAATCCGCACTAGTCTAGATAACGGTTGGCAAATCTTCATATTGGCGGCACAGCCAAGCAAAAAAGGATCAAATTCTCCAAGCTCCCAATAAGGATCTTTTGACTTCGCTCCAAATTTATCATAACAATTTTTGCAAAGTTCCCACAAGCGATTGCACTTATCATGAAAATTCTGATCTTTTTCAGAAGACTTCTCAAGATAATTCTTTTCTTTCACAATTTTTTCAAGATCTGTAACACCCAAATTTTAGAGATAATGAATTTTGAATAAATTAGATAACAATTAATGGCAAATTAAAATTTTAAAAATTATTTGGTGATGCATTCATGTTGTTGCATTTATTTTATTTTGTGGTGTGGGTATGTTTGTTTTATTTGTTATGGTTTAGGAAAATTTGATTTGAAAATGTGTTTGGAAAATTAGAAAAGAAATGGATAAAAAAAAGAAAGAAATTCTTTACCTGTTCAGCTTGTGCAGCCCAGCTAGTGGTCTGTTTCCATTTCTCGGTCTTGGGCCGTCGAACCGAGCCGAGCCCAGGGTTCTTCGCTTCATTCCGCGTCGTGGCTGGGTGGGCCGGCCCAGCAGACGCGCAACCCAGACGGCCCGAGCCAACAGCCGCGCCTTCTCCCTCCTGGTTTCGCTGACCAACCAGGCCCCCTTGTCAGTGTCCTCTTCCACCTCCGGTTCGTGGCCGAGACGGACTCTATCACCGATGGAATTCGATTTCCTCCGTTTCAATGTCTTGGACCGCAAGCCATGTATGCCTATAAGATCATGATGACCTCCGCGTTCCATTTTTCTTTTCACGCGTTGCCTTAGGTCATAGCTTCATTGTCGGAAGTTGGGTTTGGATCTCGTCGGGTTGAAGGCAAGGCCGCCGCAGTTGAGCTCGACGGTAGCCGCCTCCTTGCTATCAAACGTCGTGCGGGTGCCTTTGTCTTGACGTGAAGTGTACGTAGTAGCCTTATTTTCTTCCTTTTTGTTCTAAGAGCTCATACTTGGACGTCGGGATTTCACAGGGGGGAGGATTTCCGCCTATTCGGGTAGAGCATCATCGACGAGTTCTTTCGGCCTAAGACAGGACCCTAGGTGAGTTCGTGATAAGGTTCTTTTTCGTTTGGGACAGTTCGTGGGTCGATTGGTGGTCTGAGTCGCGAGATTGGCTGTTTCCGGCGAGGTGGCGTGGGGCGGTAATGGTGGCCGGCGGCCGGCGTTGGAAGAGATGGCCGGAATTCTATTTCTCTCTCCTGGATCGAATAGTGACCGTCCAATCTTAGATCAACGGTCGAGATTAGAACGTAACTGTTCAAGTGGCAAAATTTCTAAAGAGACCCTTAGTTTCTTAGTTATCAACCCGCCGTCCATTGCGCATTTCTGAAAATGCGTTTTCGTGTTCTGAAAGCGTATTTTCTTCCGGTTAAATCAAAAATACGTTTTGCCACTAGGATTGTTTTGGTCATAAAAACTTCGTTTTAACTCCGATTTGATCTGTTCAGGTTGCGTTAGGTTCGTATATGCGAGCTCTACATGTTAGTGTAGTTGTACAGTTAATTTTGATAATTTATTTTTCGAGTTTATAATTAAGTATTTATTTATCTATAGGAAATCTTAGAAAATTCATAACTTTCACGTTTTAACTCCGAATTTGGTGATCTTTGCGTCTGTGTGATCGTAGAAACGTGTAGAAGAGTTTTATAAACTTTTATTACTGTTTTGCTACTGTTGGTGTACTGTTCTAATTATATCTCTTTGTTTGCTTCGTGTATGTTTGATTGGATGCATGTATGTTTTTGATTGATGATCGAGTATAGAAGGTGAGCAGTATTTGGACGATTCGGAGTATTACTTTGAGCCAAGTCAGCAGTATCACTTGGAGAGTTTTTATCAAGGCAAGTATAACACAGGACTATCCTTGTTACCTATACAATGAAGTTATCATACATATGCATGTGCTTACCTTGACAACCATAGAGATTATAACTTAGCTATTGATATCTTGTTTCTTTGTCACCTTTGGGTTGTGCATTTGGGTAGCTATTGCTAGTGCTTAAATATGAACAATGATCTTGTAATTTGATTAATGGATTAAGCAATCAACCATTAAGATGATTTTATTACTGTTAAAAGGGGGCTAGAGCATGTGTGTTATTTTGATGCTCTGGTTGCTCTCCATAAGGACTTATCTGTGCATGATCATCCGGGACATACAGTACAGCTGTGAGGGCTATATGGCTCTGGCTTTAGTTGCTTAAAGGACCTTTTCTAGCTTGTTAGTGGTTACCTTAAATGGCGTAAGAAAGGCTTGCCACGTTGGGTGTAGGGCGAGCCCCTGGCCTGGTGTGTATAGGCTACGGTTTTTGTGCCACTGGGAAGGGGGGTTCTACATCTGCCTGCCGAGTGAATCTAATGGCCCTAACTTGTTAGACGAACTTTTAAGTGGCTTTATATGGTTTCTGGTGGTTTGGGCCTAGCTAACCCATGCATTTGGAAATCATGACTCACAGTGAAAGTGTACACCTCTGCGTAGAGTTAAAAACTGGTATACTAGCCGTGCTCACGGATACGAGCGGCCTTGGAACATTTACAGATAGATTATCATCATTGCTATATTATGTTTACTTATTGTTGATATTATGCTCATGTTAATGTTATTCATTATTCTTAATTACAATTGATCATTTGTTCACTAATGGGAATTGGTTCATCTTGATGCTACACAATTGCTAAATATATGATAACTAAAAGCTAAACGCAGTCAAACAATGTCTAGCCTTTTGAGCCTCATGAACCCTGTGTTATATTTGTTGAGTTCGACATGGACTCACCCTTGCTATTTCCACAATAACAGATAAAGATTATGAGGAAGATTATCGTAATGAGTACTAGTCTTGGTGTCAACCAGTCAACCGTGTCCCTGTGTGGAGTTTTCGCTGGAGATTTACTATTAGCTATTATTATCTATCGTTCAAGACTATGTCTTAGATATTTATTCGCTATGTAATAAGCACTGTGATGATACTATGTAATTTGTCTACTTATGTGTGCGATCATGTCCTGGGGCGCACATGAGAACTTTACGCATCCTATTTTTGTCCTTAAAAATGGGTGTAACAGATTGGTATCAGTGCCGTATTGACTGTAGGACGCAAGCCTAGTTAGAATGGTCGTTAAACGCATCCATACTTCACTTATTTCTTGCTTCCTCTTTTCACCTTGTTAATTACTAAAGTTTTATGCTTTCTCTACTTTATTCTATTGTGAAAATACATTGATTCTATCTAATCTATGTCTAAATCTTGTAGATGCCTCCTCATCCCCGTCTGTCAGCTGCACAGTACATTGCCCGTTTCAAACCCCAGGAGCCATATGAAGATGGTGACTAAGAGCTATCTGATGCTGAATCAAGAGTTGGTGACACACCAATAGAGGATGTAGTTATGGGATGGACCACAAAGCTTCATATCATGGTTCCTAAAGCTGATGCTTTCTTCCATGATATGTTGACAAGAACCTTGGACAACTATTACTACGACTGGGAAGCTACGTTGGAGTATCGCAGTGCAGAGTATAGTCATCCATGGATGGATTCCTATTGGGAAACGGAGTTATGGGTCAAGAAAAGGGATCCTACCACTAAGGAGCCTAAGGTGGAGTCGAAGTTCATTACCCGAGTGAGCCGGGCAACCGTGGAAACAAGCATGGAGGATGTCGCCTACAATGCGTTCGTTTACTACCATGGTCTACGCTCGGACAAGACATTACAGGGTGCACTCCGGCACTTCCCTTGTTTCCTACATGACAAGGGTGTTCGGACCGTGCCACTTGCAGATGATTCATCCTTGACTCTACAAGCTACAGTGGGATTAGCTCGTGAATTGGCTCTCCATGAGGTGGATTTGAAGGATGAGTTGTTGAAGAAAAAAGAACTTAAGGAGCAAGCATATAAGGAGATTGACCAATTAAGGGTGGAGTTAGGACATCCCAAGATTTATGAGAAGCTTAACTAAGAAATAGGAAAAATCCCTATGTAATAGGAACGATAGTAGTTGCGAGTTAATTTTAAGTTTGGATTGTTTTGAGAGTCAGTTTGTGGTGTGAACAATTGTGTGATTGATGGATTGTTATTATGATAATGTGTGATTTGGATCTTTGTAATGTGTGCTGGAGTTTTGTTGACATGTCTACAAGTTCCATGGTTGAGAATATTAAGTTTGATCAAAATATATTAGTTGGTTATGAGGTGAACTTAGTTCTGTCCTTTGCTGATTTTTGGATCAGTCTGGGATGTTTTAGAAATAACTTAAAATCCGTTCATGAGAAATTTAAGAAATTTTACTGGAAATAATTAGACTTCTATATCTTTCCAACCCCACAAGAATCACTTTAATATCTAATATGAGCTAAGAGATATATCTGTCCCAAGTTGGAGTTACTGCACAGTCTGGAATTCTGAAACAGTTTCAGTTAAGTTCAATTTTTGGCCAATTTATTGACAGAATCAGAAAAAGTGTTGTGAATAAAAGTTGTAGATAATTTTGTAAGCTTTCCAACCATGTAAAGATCATCTGAATTGGACATCTGTAGCTCGAGATATGACAGTTTTACTGAGTTGCTGGAATTTGAGTTCGCCCAGAAAAATCAGATTTTGCTTATCTATTGAATACATCATTTCGGATTGTACTGAACTTCATTTTCTGTGTTTTTGGAAACAGATGTCAGGCAGAGGTCGTGGAGGTGCTAACCCACCCATTACTATGGAGGAACTTAAGCATAATCAGAATCAAATGATGCAGATGTTTATGCAGCACATGCAGAACAATCCCCCTGCAGGAGGACCACCACCTGTGCAAGTGAGGGACAAGCGTGGAGAATTTTTTAAGGGACACCCTCCAGTGTTTTCTCATGTTGCTGATCCTTTAGAGGCAGATGATTGGGTGAGAGCAGTTGAGAAACAACTGAATATAGCCCAATGCAACGATATGGAAAAGGTGTTATATGCATCTGGCCAGTTACAGGGGACAGCTCAGACTTGGTGGGAGTCGTATCAAGCTGCACGCCCTAACAATGCTCCTCCTATCACTTGGAATGAGTTTGTGTTAGAGATTTTCGAGCTCGTCATATTCCTGAAGGTATAATTGAGCTGAAGCAGGAAGAATTTAGAAACCTCAGGATGGGACAGATGAGCGTTAGTGAGTATCATGATAGGTTCACCCAGTTGGCTCGCTATGCTCCTAATGAAGTGAGGGAAGATGCAGATAGGCAGCATCTTTTCTTAAAGGGAATTTATTATGATCTTCGCTTGCAATTGAAGGGGAATAACTATGCTAGTTTTCAAGAGCTTGTGAACAAAGCTATTGTGCTTGATAATGAGCGCAGGGAGATGGATAGGAAGAGAAAGATGAAAGGACAAAGCTCAGGAAGCAACAACCGTCAGCGCACTAATTCTCAGCATGGTTTTCATCAGAAGTTTCAGGGGCCAGTTAGTCAGTGGAATCGCAATACATATCAGAGGTGGTCCCAGAATTGGCAAAGTAACCAGTCTCAGCAGCGTTCTTCATATCCGCAGCGTCAACAGTATCAGTAGATTGGGCAACAGACTCCTCGCACTGGAAATCCCAATGCTACCCCCATGAAGAATAGTGCTCCCAACACGCCTACTAGATGCTTTGTCTGTGGTAAAGAGGGACGTATGTTTTACTATTGTCCTGAGAAGCAGAACCAGCAGACTCCTCAGAGCCAGAAGAGCAACCAGAGGCAATCTGGTACTGGAAGGGTGAATCACGTGTCTTCTGATACAGCTCATGATGCACCGGAAGTTATGATTGGTACGTTCAATGTACACTCCACTCCTGCAACTGTTCTTTTTGACTCTGGAGCATCTCATACATTCATATCCAACATTTTTGTTAAAATGCATAGTATACCCATGTTAGCAATGAAAGAACCTCTCTTAGTAAATTCACCTGGAGGTACCATGCAAACCAGTAATCGATGTCTTCCAATTAGTATGATTTTAAGGGGGGTAGAGTTTAAGATAACTGTCACACCCGGTTTTCTAAAGAACAAAACCAGGCTAATCATATGTGTGCCCAGGAAGTCCACACATATGCCAGAATGAAAAAGTATCAGAAACAATGTTATTATATAACGTATACACAGATATATTAACACTTACATCAGAGTATCGCGGAACGGTGACTAAACTTTAGGCTCCATTCTTCTCAGGGACGGCTGACTGGGGGTAACATATGCCTAGCACTTCTACTAGTCTTCTGGAAACTCCACTACACCTTTATCCTTCTTCCGAGTAGCATCTTACTACACACTGGAGTGTGGGGAAAATAGCAAGAGTGAGTCCATGTCGAACTCAACAAGTACAACACAGGGTTCATGAGGCTCAAAAGGCTAGACACTGTTTGACTACGTTTAGCTTTTAGTCATCATATAATTAGCAATTGAGTAGCATCAAGGTATTCCAATTCCCATTAATGAACCAATGATCAATTGCAATTACGATAATGAATAGCATTAACATGAGTCTAATAATAACAACAGTAATTAAGCATGATATAACAATGGTGATCATCTATCTGTAAATGTTCCAAGGCCGCCCGTATCCGTGGGCACGGCTAGTATACCAGTTTTTAACTCTGCGCAGAGGTGTACACTTTCACTGTGAGTCATGATTTCCAAATGCATGGGTTTGCAAGGCCCAGAACATTGTAAACCATATAAAGCCATTCAAAAGTTCGTCTAACAAGTTAGGGCCATTAGATTCACTCGGCAGGCAGATGTAGAACCCCCCTTCCCTGTGGCACAACAACCGCAGCCTATACACACTAGGCCAGGGGCTCGCACTACACCCAACGTGGCAAGCCATTCTTACGCCATTTAAGGTAACCACTAACAAGCTAGAAAAGGTCTCTTGAACAACTAAAGCCAGAGCCATATAGCCCTCACAGCTGTACTGTATGTCCCGGATGATCACGTACAGATAAGTCCTTATGGAGAGAAACCAGAGCATCAAAATAACCCACATGCTCTAGCCCCCTTTTCAACAGTAATAAAATCATCTTAATGGTTGGTTGCTTAATCCATTAATCAAATTACAAGATCATTGTTCATAATTAAGCACTACCAATAGCTACCCAAATGCATAACCCATAGGTGACAAGGAAACAAGATATCAATAGCTAAGTTATAATCTCTATGGTTGCCAAGGTAGACACATGCATATGATATTGATTATAGTGAATAGGTAACAAGGATAGTCCCATGTTATACTTGCCTTGATCAAAGTTCTCCGATAGATACTGCTGGTCCGGCTCAAAATAATACTCCTAATCGTCGTAGTACTGCTCACCGTCTAAATTCGATCACCAAGCATCAACATACAAACATTCCGAGCAAACATACACGAAGCAAACAAAAGATACAATTAGAACAGTACACCAACAGTAGAAAAACATTTAGGAAAGCTTACAAAACTATTCTACACGTTACTACGATCACACAGACGTAAAGATCACGAAATTCGGATCTAAAACGTGAAAGTTATGAATTTTCTAAGATTTCCTATAGATAAATAATTATTTTAATATAAACTCGAAAATTAAACTTTTCAAACCTACTGTACAGCTACACTAACATATAGGGCTTGCAAATACAAACCTAACGCAACTTGAACGGGTCAAATCGGAGTTAAAACGTGGAAGATATGGCCTAAACAAAATTGTATGTATATATGTATTTCTATTGTATTTTGGGATTTGTTTTTCTTAAGGAAAACGGCAATAAAGTGTGGGTGATATCGGGATGATGTCATCATGCTAACAAGAGTTCAATGGCCATGATTTGCATCTAATAAACAATTTATAAATAAAAACACATTAATGTGAATATTAATCGAGTTAACATTTTAAGAAAGTGCCGACGCATGAACCTATGTTATTTTAAATTTAAAGGAGCATGTCATAAACATGAACAAGATTAACATGATTAAATTCGTAAATACATAACGTGATAAAAGTCATTACTAGCATGCATATTACAGTCAGCGAGGTAGCAACGTGACAAACGTGGAATTACAACCCTCAGTTGCTTTTAATTAAACGCTATTAAATAAATATATTAATCTAATTACTATTTAAATTAATAAATTCATAATCAAGTGACATGATAAACATCGATACTAGCTAAATTTTAATCATAAACACACATGTTAACATGAATTAAATTAATATTTATTTATGAAACCGTGGGTATATAGTCTAAATTGCTTTTAATTATAAAGCTAGTACAAACATATTAATCAATATAATATTTAGCGATATATAGAAAAACACGTGACATAAAAACTTTGGTACTATCGCGTAGAGCTCGACGATACGAAACTAACGCAACAAGAACCAACTAAATCAGAGCTATTATGACTAAACTGCTGAGGTTACGAACCAGTGGCAAAGTTGTAAATATCTCGTCTTCTTCCTTACGGTGAGCTGCACGTTCAGAAGATGACCTGCTGTTCTTTTCTTGTTCATGTCTTCACGGCTGGCGGATGGGGGTTCTGAGGCCTCCGGCCTTGGCTGGCACTGGCCGGCTTGGCCGCAGCAGCACAGTGCCACGCGCGCGTGCATCCAGGTAGGGCAGCGGCGGTTACTCGAGCTCGCCGGAAAAGAGAGATAAATTAGAAACACGATCAACGAACGATGGATTCGAGGAAAGTCATACATGACGGCGTAGAGAAGATCGAGATGAACCTCATGGTGGAAGCGGAATTCGCTGGAGATGAGAAACGTGGCCGGAAAAGCTTGCCGAACCTTCGTCGGAAGTTCGCCGGAACGCAAGCTGTAGATGCAGAACTTCGGCGAGAGGTGGAGGGAGCTACGAGCGGCGGCTCGCGATACGAGCTCAGCGGCGGCGGACAACAACAGCGGCGGCGAATGGCAACAGCGGCGGCGGGCGGCGACAGCGACGGCGGCGGCAACAGCGGCGGCGGCGGCAACAGCGGCGGCGGCGGCAATAGCGGCGGCGGCGGCAATAGCGGCGGCGGCGACAACAACGGCGGCGGAAAACAGGGCTAGCAGGCAGGCCGGACATATATATAGGGAGGAAGACTCTCCACCTTCACGTCAACTAGCGATATGGTGCTAATTGACGTTGTACCCTCCATCTTTACTAATAGGCCTAATTAATTATTAAAGCCCATTAGTAAATAAATGAATGGACATTTAGGATTATTGCACACAAGCTTTGGTGGAAAATAAGATATTTATTATTTTCGGAATTAATTAATTTCATGGATAAAATAATTCTAGAAAAGTCCAGAATTATTATTTAAGCCGCGAAAAATATTCCGAAAGCTCCGAAAATTCGAGGGAATTTTCTAGAGACATTATGGAACATGAGGAACCCAAATAAAGTATTTGGAGCTTATGAAAAGATGGATGAAGAGATCAAGGAAAAAGATTAAGCTCACGGAAATTGGAATTTTGGATCCAGAAAATACCAAAAAGTTTTCCGATGAGAAGTAAACGTCGTCCTATGGTATTTTGAAAATAATAGCACTCACCAACACCAAAAACAAGCATCACACAAACACCACATTATAAAATTAATATGAAAAAGTTTAAAACCACAATTTTCTATATTTAAATTAGCAACAACTTAACTTATCAAATAAATTTATTCGAATATTAAAATCATTTATTTTATTTAGTATTTTTCATGCACAACCCAAAATAGAAAATTTTGGGTGTGACAAATCTACCCCACTTAACAGGAATCTCGTCCCGAGATTCGGAGAGACTAGGGAGAAAGATAAAGTTGATCTGCAATTCTTTACTCTTCCTTGATCAACTCTTATCCAATGATGATGCCACAAGCTCAAAACCCACTTTGTAAAGGTGTCCTTTAGACTCTTATGATCCTTGTAGATGGTTCCAACATGTTACCACTATGAGAAAAGATATTGACGCTTGATAGTGACTTTGCAATCATGTAGATAGCTAATGCTTCCAGGTGACGAAATAGAACGTATAAATCCTCCATCTGGTGTCGTCTTTAGTTTGACAAAACCCCCTTAAGAAGAGATCAACTAGAGAACACAAATGGATAGATTACATGTGTTTCTGAGTGATAACTACCATCATGTCCTTCTATCACCTCAAAGAGATTCATGAGCATATGCAAGAACAAGTAATCCTGCTCTTCCTCACGAGCAGAAAAACAGCAATGCAGAAATACAGTTATAACTTGAGTTCTGTGAATCCGATGATATTGTAGCTTATACCGTTGGAAAGCTTATCAAATTTACTACAACTTTCTTATAGAACACTTCTCCAGATTCTACAGTTAAGGTAGTCGAAAACTGTACACAACAGAAACTATTCCAGGTTGCTGACAGCACAGATGCGTCGCCTTGTGATTTTCATAATTCCCAAACCATAATAGCTATCAGGGTGGTTCTTACCGTCAGAGAAAGATATTGAAGTCTACTATTGTCCAGAATTTATCCATGATTTTTGAGCATCCAAAAAATAGAGATATAAGCTAAAGAAGACAGACTGTTCTAAAAAGACAGGATAAGGTAGGAACAAGATTCAGAGAGACTAGAGAGATCGATGACACAAATCTTCAAGTCTTCATGCTTCTTTGATTTGCGTTGATGGGATATAAGACATAGATCAAGGATAGCCAAAAGATGACAAGAAAGATAAGGTTTGATCTTCAGTTCTTCGTACCTTGTCGCTCGAGATTAATGATGGTAGCGGACACTACCCCACTTAACAAAGATTTTGTTCCACCTGGCAATGTCATTGAAGGCAACACTTTGCAATTCATAAAAATCTTGATCAGGATCAAACTGATGATGATACCACAGGTTCAAAACCAACATAGCGAAGATATCCCTCAGATTCTTGTGATCCACGTAGATGTCGCTCTTATAATCCCAATAAATGCCACACTTACAACCTTAAGAGCTTTCCACATTCAACTCTCTTGAGCTCTTCTTCATAATACTCCACTAGAGAATACCTATCCAAGTAGAAAACTCCCTTCACTTAAAACTTACTAAACATACTTGATATGTGGGTGATGTCATCTAAGTTTTCATGAAACTAACTATAGACTTCCAACATCTCCTTCCTATGTCGTCTATGCTAACTTGTATAGAGTATGTTGAATTGAATGTTAAACTCCCAACTGATGATAGCTTGAAGTGAAGACCAGTCCTAACGAATATCCGAGCTTCTTGTAGACGATCCAACAAAGCACTGATCCCAAGCAAACAACACTATCACATGAGTAGACTTCCAATCATAGAGATAACCACTTCTTCCAAGTGAAGCACTAGGACATACGAAACCTTCATCTTGCAACACTCACAACTTTGCTACCCCCTTAAGAAAAAGAAACTAGGGGACACCAAAGTAACTTGCATCTCCTTTTATACTAGATAACCATAATCATCTCTAATGTAAGATTCCAAGGCAAATCAATGAGATTCAAAGATATCCAATGATATATTCACTTATACAGGATAAGGAAGTAATGCAGAAAATTTCTGGACGAATTCCAATTTTAGCAGTTCAGTAAATCTGGCATAACTCGAGCTACAAAGATCCAAATGAAGTGACCTTTAAATGGTTGGAAAGCTTATGAAATTATCTAAAACGTTTATTCACAACACTTTTCCAGATTCTATCATCAAATTAATCAAAACAGAGATTAGCCAAAACTGTTCTAGAATTCCAAACTGTGCAGTAACCACAACTTAGAATAGGTATATCTCTTAGCTCAAAATAGATAAAAAGGTAATTCCAGTGGGTTTGCAAAGATACGGAAGTCTAGTTATTCCCAGTAAAATTTCATAAATTTCGCATGTCCATATCTTGAGATATAATAGAAACATTGCTGACTGCTATAGAAATCAGCATGCAGAGTATTACATAAAACCTACCCCACTTAACATGGATCGAGCTACTCCTCAAGACTTATACCTTCCGAGCCACCTTTGAACACATGAGAACAAGGCAACACACAAGCAACACATCAAGCAAAATAAGCACACATCACATCATCGATACTACACGTGCTTCTTCAACAATGGTGGTCATCCTAAGGGAACATTATGGATGATGAAAGGCCATCTAATCTTTGAACCAGGTGGGTTCAGAAAACTTTTAGTAAAAACAACATAAAACAAAACCAAGGGAGTAAGAAATAATAGCTCAAAGGAAGCTATATCAAGGAGGGGATACAACAGGACAAGGAAGGGGAAATAGTCAAAATCAATGAGTCAAGGGATGACAAAATAGTTTTATAGTAAAATAAGTTTTAGAATACGTCCAGTGCTACTTGGCATACGTCCTACAGTCAACACCGCTCTGATACCACTCTGTCACACCCGGTTTTCTAAAGAACAAAACCAGGCTAATCATATGTGTGCCCAGGAAGTCCACACATATGCCAGAATGAAATGGTATCAGAAACAATGTTATTATATAACGTATACACAGATATATTAACACTTACATCAGAGTATCGCGGAACGGTGACTAAACTTCAGGCTCCATTCTTCTCAGGGACGGCTGACTGGGGGTAACATATGCCTAGCACTTCTACTAGTCTTCTGGAAACTCCACTACACCTTTATCCTTCTTCCGAGTAGCATCTTACTACACACTGGAGTGTGGGGAAAATAGCAAGAGTGAGTCCATGTCGAACTCAACAAGTACAACACAGGGTTCATGAGGCTCAAAAGGCTAGACACTGTTTGACTACGTTTAGCTTTTAGTCATCATATAATTAGCAATTGAGTAGCATCAAGGTATTCCAATTCCCATTAATGAACCAATGATCAATTGCAATTACGATAATGAATAGCATTAACATGAGTCTAATAATAACAACAGTAATTAAGCATGATATAACAATGGTGATCATCTATCTGTAAATGTTCTAAGGCCGCCCGTATCCGTGGGCACGGCTAGTATACCAGTTTTTAACTCTGCGCATAGGTGTACACTTTCACTCTGAGTCATGATTTCCAAATGCATGGGTTTGCAAGGCCCAGAACATTGTAAACCATATAAAGCCATTCAAAAGTTCGTCTAACAAGTTAGGGCCATTAGATTCACTCGGCAGGCAGATGTAGAACCCCCCTTCCCTATGGCACAACAACCGCAGCCTATACACACTAGGCCAGGGGCTCGCACTACACCCAACGTGGCAAGCCATTCTTACGCCATTTAAGGTAACCACTAACAAGCTAGAAAAGGTCTCTTGAACAACTAAAGCCAGAGCCATATAGCCCTCACAGCTGTACTGTATGTCCCGGATGATCACGTACAGATAAGTCCTTATGGAGAGAAACCAGAGCATCAAAATAACCCACATGCTCTAGCCCCCTTTTCAACAGTAATAAAATCATCTTAATGGTTGGTTGCTTAATCCATTAATCAAATTACAAGATCATTGTTCATAATTAAGCACTAGCAATAGCTACCCAAATGCATAACCCATAGGTGACAAGAAAACAAGATATCAATAGCTAAGTTATAATCTCTATGGTTGCCAAGGTAGACACATGCATATGATATTGATTATAGTGAATAGGTAACAAGGATAGTCCCATATTATACTTGCCTTGATCAAAGTTCTCCAATAGATACTGCTGGTCCGGCTCAAAATAATACTCCTAATCGTCGTAGTACTGCTCACCGTCTAAATTCGATCACCAAGCATCAACATACAAACATTCCGAGCAAACATACACGAAGCAAACAAAAGATACAATTAGAACAGTACACCAACAGTAGAAAAACATTTAGGAAAGCTTACAAAACTATTCTACACGTTACTACGATCACACAGACGTAAAGATCACGAAATTCGGATCTAAAACGTGAAAGTTATGAATTTTCTAAGATTTCCTATAGATAAATAATTATTTTAATATAAACTCGAAAATTAAACTTTTCAAACCTACTGTACAGCTACACTAACATATAGGGCTTGCAAATACAAACCTAACGCAACTTGAACGGGTCAAATCGGAGTTAAAACGTGGAAGATATGGCCTAAACAAAATTGTATGTATATATGTATTTCTATTGTATTTCGGGATTTGTTTTTCTTAAGGAAAACGGCAATAAAGTGTGGGTGATATCGGGATGATGTCATCATGCTAACAAGAGTTCAATGGCCATGATTTGCATCTAATAAACAATTTATAAATAAAAACACATTAATGTGAATATTAATCGAGTTAACATTTTAAGAAAGTGCCGACGCATGAACCTATGTTATTTTAAATTTAAAGGAGCATGTCAAAAACATGAACAAGATTAACATGATTAAATTCGTAAATACATAACGTGATAAAAGTCATTACTAGCATGCATATTACAGTCAGCGAGGTAGCATCGTGACAAACGTGGAATTACAACCCTCAGTTGCTTTTAATTAAACGCTATTAAATAAATATATTAATCTAATTACTATTTAAATTAATAAATTCATAATCAAGTGACATGATAAACATCGATACTAGCTAAATTTTAATCATAAACACACATGTTAACATGAATTAAATTAATATTTATTTATGAAACCGTGGGTATATAGTCTAAATTGCTTTTAATTATAAAGCTAGTACAAACATATTAATCAATATAATATTTAGCGATATATAGAAAAACACGTGACATAAAAACTTTGGTACTATCGCGTAGAGCTCGACGATACGAAACTAACGCAACAAGAACCAACTAAATCAGAGCTATTATGACTAAACTGCTGAGGTTACGAACCAGTGGCAAAGTTGTAAATATCTCGTCTTCTTCCTTATGGTGAGCTGCACGTTCAGAAGATGACCTGCTGTTCTTTTCTTGTTCATGTCTTCACGGCTAGCGGGTGGGGGTTCTGAGGCCTCCGGCCTTGGCTGGCACTGGCCGGCTTGGCGCAGCAGCACAGTGCCACGCGCGCGTGCATCCAGGTAGGGCAGCGGTGGTTACTCGAGCTCGCCGGAAAAGAGAGATAAATTAGAAACACGATCAACGAACGATGGATTCGAGGAAAGTCATACATGACGGCGTAGAGAAGATCGAGATGAACCTCGGGGTGGAAGCGGAATTCGCTGGAGATGAGAAACGTGGCCGGAAAAGCTCGCCGAACCTTCGTCGGAAGTTCGCCGGAACGCAAGCTGTAGATGCAGAACTTCGGCGAGAGGTGGAGGGAGCTACGAGCGGCGGCTCGCGATACGAGCTCAGCGGCGGCGGACAACAACAGCGGCGGCGAACGGCAACAGCGGCGGCGGGCGGCGACAGCGACGGCGGCGGCAACAGCGGCGGCGGCGGCAATAGCGGCGGTGGCGGCGACAACAACGGCGGCGGAAAACAGGGCTAGCAGGCAGGCCGGACATATATATAGGGAGGAAGACTCTCCACCTTCACGTCAACTAGCGATATGGTGCTAATTGACGTTGCACCCTCCATCTTTACTAATAGGCCTAATTAATTATTAAAGCCCATTAGTAAATAAATGAATGGACATTTAGGATTATTGCACACAAGCTTTGGTGGAAAATAAGATATTTATTATTTTCGGAATTAATTAATTTCATGGATAAAATAATTCTAGAAAAGTCCAGAATTATTATTTAAGCCGCGAAAAATACTCCGAAAGCTCCGAAAATTCGAGGGAATTTTCTAGAGACATTATGGAACATGAGGAACCCAAATAAAGTATTTGGAGCTTATGAAAAGATGGATGAAGAGATCAAGGAAAAAGATTAAGCTCACGGAAATTGGAATTTTGGATCCAGAAAATACCAAAAAGTTTTCCGATGAGAAATAAACGTCGTCCTATGGTATTTTGAAAATAATAGCACTCACCAACACCAAAAACAAGCATCACACAAACACCACATTATAAAATTAATATGAAAAAGTTTAAAACCACAATTTTCTATATTTAAATTAGCAACAACTTAACTTATCTAATAAATTTATTTGAATATTAAAATCATTTATTTTATTTAGTATTTTTCATGCACAACCCAAAATAGAAAATTTTGGGTGTGACAATAACTCCTATAGTGTTGAGGACATCTGGTATTGATGTGATATTGGGAATGGACTGGATGAAACAAAATCAGGCAGAGATTCAGTGTCAGCAGAAAGTGGTAGTTGTGACTGCAGCTAATGGAGATAAAATCAATGTGGATGTAACAGTGCAAAAGCAACCAACCGCTGTGGTGAATCAGCTTGAAGATGCTATTAAAGAGAATTCAGTGATTGAGGAATTTCCGGATGTCTTTCCTGATGAATTGCCAGGTATGCCACCTGACTGAGACATTGAATTTCTTATTGAATTACTTCTTGGAACTACACCTATAGCCAAACGACCATATAGGATGGGAGTAGATGAATTAGAAGAACTTAAGAAACAAATTAAAGAATTACAAGATAAAGGTTTTATTCGACCTAGTTCATCACCTTGGGGTGCACCAGTTATTTTTGTTGATAAGAAAGATGGTGGTCAGAGGATGTGTGTTGATTATCGGTCACTAAATGAGGTAACCATCAAGAATAAGTACCCTTTGCCCAGGATTGATGATTTGTTTGATCAGTTGAGAGGTGCTTGTGTGTTTTCTAAGATTGATCTACGTTCTGGTTATCATCAGTTGAAGATTCGTGCCTCTGATATTCCAAAGACAGCTTTTACTACAAGGTATGGATTGTATGAGTATACTGTTATGTCGTTTGGATTGACCAATGCACCTGCATACTTTATGTACATGATGAATAAGGTGTTCATGGAATATTTGGATAAGTTTGTGGTAGTGTTTATTGATGATATACTGGTATTTTCCAAGACAGAGGAAGAGCATGCTGAACATTTGAAATTGGTATTACAGAATCTTAGAGAGCATAAACTTTATGCGAAGCGAAGTAAATGTGAGTTTTGGTTGAAGGAGGTTTCTTTCCTTGGTCATATCGTTTCTAATGGAGGGATATCAGTAGATCCAGGTAAAGTAAAGGATGTATTGAATTAGAAACCACCTACAGATGCTAGCGAGATTCGCAGTTTCTTGGGTTTAGCTGGATATTACAGACGGTTCATTGAAGGGTTTTCTAAACTTGCTAAACCTATGACATCTCTGCTAGAGAAGAATGCCAAGTTTGTGTGGTCTGATAAATGTCAAGCTAGTTTTGAAGAATTGAAGAAGAGGTTGATTACAACACCTGTATTGGTTTTGCCAGATTTGAGTAAGAAGTTTTCTATTTATTGTGATGCTTCTCGTCAAGGTTTGGGGTGTGTTCTTATGCAAGAAGGCAGAGTAGTTGCTTATGCATCCAGGCAGTTGAGAAAGCATGAGTTGAATTATCCTACGCATGATTTGGAGTTGGCAGCTGTAGTTCGTGCTTTAAAGATTTGGAGACATTATTTGATTGGACATAAGAGTGATATATACATTGATCATAAGAGTTTGAAGTATATTTTCACTCAGTCAGATCTGAATTTGAGGCAATGCAGATGGTTAGAATTGATTAAGGATTATGATATTGAGATACACTATCATCCTGGTAAGGCTAATGTAGTAGCTGATGCTCTTAGTTGGAAAAGTTATGCCAATGAGATACGGACGTTGTCTATGACTAGGGAGTTATGTGCTGAATTTGAATATTTGAATTTAGGAATTGTTACTAATACAATGGAATTAGTGATAGAGCCTACCTTAGAGGAAGAAATTTATAAGGGTCAGTTGAAGGATGAAAAATTAAAGAATATAGTGGAAGATATAGTGATTGGTAAGTCACCAGGCTTTCGAATGGATGATAATAGAATTTTGTGGTTTGGAAAGAGGTTGTGCGTACCTGAGGATCAAACTGTTAGACAGGCAATTCTTCGCGAAGCTCATGAGTCAGCTTATTCTATTCATCCTAGTAGTACTAAGATGTATTTGGACCTGAAACATAAATATTGGTGGGTTGGATTAAAACGAGATGTGGCTGAGTATGTGGCATTGTGTGATACTTGTCAGAGGGTGAAAGCAGAGCATCAGAGACCTGCTGGATTGTTGCAACCCATGAAGATTCCTGAATGGAAGTGGGAGGAAGTTGGTATGGACTTTATAGTAGGGTTACCGCGTACTCAGAGGGGTTATGATTCTATTTGGGTGATAATAGATAGATTGACTAAAGTTGCTCATTTTATACCAGTCAAGACTAATTACACGGGAGTACAATTAGCTACCTTGTATATGGAAAGAATAGTCTGTCTACATGGAGTTCCAAAGAAGATTGTATCTGATCGAGGATCGCAGTTTACGTCACACTTTTGGAAAGCTGTACATGAATCTTTGGGAACAAAGTTGAATTTTAGTACGGCATATCATCCACAGATAGATGGGCAGACTGAAAGGACCAACCAGGTATTAGAGGATATGTTGAGAGCTTGTGCATTGCAATATGGAACTAGTTGGGATAAGAGTTTGCCTTATGCAGAATTCTCTTATAATAATAGTTATCAACAGAGTCTTAAGATGGCACCGTTTGAGGCTTTGTATGGACGTAAGTGTAGAATCCATTGTTTTGAGATCAGACAGGTGAGTCTCAAGTGTTTGGTACAGATGTTCTTAGAAACGTAGAAGATTAAGTGCGGGTCATTCGTGAGAATTTGAGGGTGGCATAGTCTCGTCAGAAGAGTTATGCTGACAATAGGAGAAGAGATTTAGCTTTTGAGGTAGGTGATTATGTTTATTTGAAGGTGTCACCTATGAGAAGTGTGAAGAGGTTTAACATGAAAGGTAAATTAGCACCAAGGTATGTTGGACCATTTAAAGTTATTGCTAGACATGGAGAAGTTGCTTATCAATTAGAGTTGCCTGAGAATTTATCTGGAGTGCATGATGTGTTTCATGTTTCACAACTTAAGAAGTGTTTACGGGTGCCTGAAGAGCAGATACCTTTAGAAGAATTGACTGTTAAGGAAGATCTTACATATGAAGAGTTTCCGATTAAGATTTTAGAGACTGCTGAGAGAGTTACCCGAAGTAGGGTTATTAAGATGTGCAAAGTACAGTAGAATCGATATTCAGAGGCACAGGCAACTTGGGAAAGAGAGGATGAATTGAGGAAATCATATCCGCAATTGTTTGAGTAAGCAGTCCAATCTCGAGGACGAGATTCTTTTAAGGGGGGTAGAATTTATAACACCCAAATTTTAGAGATAATGAATTTTTAATAAATTAGATAACAATTAATGGCAAATTAAAATTTTAAAAATTATTTGGTGATGCATTCTTGCTGTTGCATTTATTTTATTTTGTGGTGTGGGTATGTTTGTTTTATTTGTTTTGGTTTAGGAAAATTTGATTTGAAAATGTGTTTAGAAAATTAGAAAAGAAATGGATAAAAAAAAGAAAGAAATTCTTTACCTATTCAGCTTGTGCAGCCCAGCTAGTGGTCTGTTTCCATTTCTCGGTCTTGGGCCGCCGAACCGAGCCGAGCCCAGGGTTCTTCGCTTCATTCCGCGTCGTGGCTGGGTGGGCCGGCCCAGCAGACGCGCAACCCAGACGGCCCGAGCCAACAGCCGCGCCTTCTCCCTCCTGGTTTCGCTGACCAATCGGGCCCGGTCAGTGTCCTCTTCCACCTCCGGTTCGTGGCCGAGACGGACACTATCACCGATGGAATTCGATTTCCTCCGTTTCAATGTCTTGGACCGCAAGCCGTGTATGCCTATAAGATCGTGATGACCCCTGCGTTTCGTTTTTCTTTTCACGCGTTGCCTTAGGTCATAGCTTCGTTGTCGGAAGTTGGGTTTGGATCTCGTCGGGTTAAAGTCAAGGCCGCCGCGGTTGAGCTCGACGGTAGCCGCCTCCTTGCTATCAAACGTCGTGCGGGTGCCTTTGTCTTGAGGTGAAGTGTACGTAGTAGCCTTATTTTCTTCCTTTTTGTTCTAAGAGCTCATACTTGGACGTCGGCATTTCACAGGGGGGAGGATTTCCGCCTATTCGGGTAGAGCATCATCGACGAGTTCTTTCAGCCTAAGACAAGACCCTAGGTGAGTTCGTGATAAGGTTCTTTTTCGTTTGGGACAGTTCGTGGGTCGATAGGTGGTCTGAGTCGCGAGATTGGCTGTTTCCAGCGAGGTGGCGTGGGGCGGTAATGGTGGCCGGCAGCAGGCGTTGGAAGAGATGGCCGGAATTCTATTTCTCTCTCCTGGATCGAATAGTGACCGTCCAATCTCAGATCAACGATCGAGATTAGAACGTAACTGTTCAAGTGGCAAAATTTCTAAAGTGTCACACCCGGTTTTCTAAAGAACAAAACCAGGCTAATCATATGTGTGCCCAGGAAGTCCACACATATGCCAGAATGAAAAAGTATCAGAAACAATGTTATTATATAACGTTTACATAGCTATATTAACACTTACATCAGAGTATCGCGGAACGGTGACTAAACTTCAGGCTCCATTCTTCTCAGGGACGGCTGACTGGGGGTAACATATGCCTAGCACTTCTACTAGTCTTCTGGAAACTCCACTACACCTTTGTCCTTCTTCCGAGTAGCATCTTACTACACACTAGAGTGTGGGGGAAATAGCAAGAGTGAGTCCATGTCGAACTCAACAAGTACAACACAGGGTTTATGAGGCTCAAAAGGCTAGACACTGTTTGACTGCGTTTAGCTTTTAATCATCATATAATTAGCAATTGAGTAGCATCAAGGTATTCCAATTCCCATTAATGAACTAATGATCAATTGTAATAAGGATAATGAATAGCATTAACATGAGCATAATAATAACAACAGTAATTAAACATGATATAACAATGGTGATCATCTATTCTATAAGAATCCCCAAGGCCGCTCGTATCCGTGAGCACGGCTAGTATACCAGTTTATTAAACTCTGCGCAGAGGTGTACACTTTCACTATGAGTCATGATTTCCAAATGCATAGGTTTGCAAGGCCCAAAACATCGGAGACCATATAAAGCCATTCAAAAGTTCGTCTAACAAGTTAGGGCCATTAGATTCACTCGGTAGGCAGATGTAGAACCCCCTTCCCAGTGGCACAACAACCGCAGCCTATACACACTAGGCCAGGGGCTCGCCCTACACCCAACGTGGCAAGCCTTTCTTACGCCATTTAAGGTAACCACTAACAAGCTAGAAAAGGTCTCTTGAACAACTAGAGCCAGAGCCATATAGCCCTCACAGCTGTACTATATGTCCCGGTTATCACTTACAGGTAAGTCCTTATGGAGAGTAACTAGAGCAACAATATAACCCCTTGCTCTAGCCCCCTTTCAACAGTAATAAAATCATCTTAACGGTTGGTTGCTTAATCCATTAATCAAATTACAAGATCATTGTTCATAATTAAGCACTAGCAATAGCTACCCAAATGCACAACCCATAGGTGACAAGGAAACAAGATATCAATAGCTAAGTTATAATCTCTATGGTTGTCAAGGAGGACACATGCATATGTATAATAATTTCAGTGAATAGGACAACAAGGATAGTCCCATGTTATACTTGCCTTGATCAAAGTTCTCCGATAGATACTGCTGGTCCGGCTCAAAATAATACTCCTAATCGTCGTAGTACTGCTCACCGTCTAAATTCGATCACCAAGCATCAACATACAAACATTCCGAGCAAACATACACGAAGCAAACAAAAGATACAATTAGAACAGTACACCAACAGTAGAAAAACATTTAGGAAAGCTTACAAAACTATTCTACACGTTGCTACGATCACACAGACGTAAAGATCACAAAAATCGGACTTAAAACGTGAAAGTTATGAATTTTCTAAGATTTCCTATAGATAAATAATTACTTTAATATAAACTCGAAAATTAAATTTTCCAAACCTACTGTACAACTACACTAACATGTAGAGCTCGCAAATATGAACCTAACGCAACTTGAACGGGTCAAATCGGAGTTAAAACATGGAAGATATGGCCTAAACAAAATTGTATGTATATATGTATTTCTATTGTATTTCGGGATTTGTTTTACTAAAGAAAAACGGCCACAAATCATATCATGACATCATGTGATGTCATCAAGCTAGCTAGCAAAAATGAAACAGCACGCACGGCGCTATTCGTTTGATTCAAATTAATTGAGCAAAACCACGTAAAAAGTTATTTAGACTGGATTACTCAAAACAGGATTTAATTCAGAAGCCCGATAAAACTACTCATAGTTTATTTATAAATAGTGTCATATAATTCAATCAAGTTTAACTTTATCTTTGTAAATATATGTATATATATATATATATATATATATATATATATATATATATATATATATATATGTGTGTGTGTGAAAGCAACTGCTTCAGTTTATCTTATATACAACGCGTCTGTTAAGCAACTTGGAATTTAGAGACACATGTAAATAAGTAACTAATCACATTAATATTTGATGTATAAATTAACCAGGTATAAAACCTATATAGCTTTCAATTATAAACCCAATTGTTTTAATGTTAATTAATTTAGCAATTAAATTAATAAAATCATAAACACGTGACATGATAAAACATTAGCACTAGTGCATAAAGCATGTCAACACAAATCTAACGCAACTGAAACGAAGCGAAACGGAATTAAAACGAGTTAACTGCGATTAAAGTCGTTCCAATGGCAAACTCGTAATTACCTTGTCTTGCACCTCTATCCATCTTCGTGGAACACAGAGCCGTGGCCATGGTTGAACCAGCCATGAGGAGGAAGGGGTGGTCGACCGGCTGGCTGGGGATAGACGAGCCAGGGCTGCGGCTGGTCGCGGTGGCACACGGCCACATGCTGCGCTTGCTCGTCTGGGTCAGTAGCGGTGACGGCTGTCCAAGGCAGGCCGAGTGGCTGGCGGCAGCCCCACCTGTGTAGCAGGCACGCGATGCAGGGGCGTTGTGAGACGAGGCCGTGCACCAGGGCAGCGGCGCAGGTCTGGGCCTGCGGCCTGAGGTGAAGGGCGCGTCCAAGGCCGGAAGACGCGAACAAGACAACCTACCATGGTGGAGTTCGCTGGAAAAGAGAGATAAATTAGAAACACGATCAACGAACGATGGATTCAAGGAAAGGAATACATGACGGCGTAGAGAAGATCGAGATGAACCTCGGGGTGGAAGCGGAATTCGCTGGAGATGAGAAACATGGCCGGAAAAGCTCGCCGAACCTTCGTCGGAAGTTCGCCGGAACGCAAGCTGTAGATGCAGAACTTCGGCGAGAGGTGGAGGAAGCTACGAGCGGCGGCTCGCGATACGAGCTCAGCGGCGGCGGACAACAACAGCGGCGGCGAACGGCAACAGCGGCGGCGGGCGGCGACAGCGGCGGCGGGCGACAACAGCGGCGGCGGCGGCAACAGCGGCGGCGGCGGCAACAGCGGCGGCGGCGACAACAACGGCGGCGGCGGCAACAGCGGCGGCGGTGACAACAGCGGCGGCGGCGGCAACAGCGGCGGAAAACAGGGCTAGCAGGCAGGCCGGACATATATATAGGGAGGAAGACTCTCCACCTTCACGTCAACTAGCGATATGGTGCTAATTGACGTTGCACCCTCCATCTTTACTAATAGGCCTAATTAATTGTTAAAGCCCATTAGTAAATAAAATAATGGACATTTAGGATTATTGCACAAAAGCTTTGGTGGAAAATAAGATATTTATTATTTTTCGGAATTAATTAATTTCGTGGATAAAATAATTCTAGAAAAGTCCAGAATTATTATTTAAGCCGCGAAAAATACTCCGAAAACTCCGAAAATTCGAGGGAATTTTCTAGAGACATTATGGAATATGAGGAACCCAAATAAAGTATTTGGAGCTTATGAAAAGATGGATGAAGAGATCAAGGAAAAAGATTAAGCTCACGGAAATTGGAATTTTGGATCCAGAAAATACCAAAAAGTTTTCCGATGAGAAGTAAACGTCGTCCTACGGTATTTTGAAAATAATAGCACTCACCAACACCAAAGACAAGCATCACACAAACACCACATTATTAAATTAATATGAAAAAGTTTAAAACCACAATTTTCTATATTTAATTAGCAACAACTTAACTTATCTAATAAATTTATTCGAATATTGAAATCATTTATTTTATTTAGTATTTTTCATGCACAACCCAAAATAGAAAATTTTGGGTGTGACAATTCTACCCCACTTAACAGGAATCTCGTCCCGAGATTTGAAGAGACTAGGGAGAAGGATAAAATTGATCTGCAAGTCTTCACTCTTCTCTGATCAATTCTTATCTAATGATGATGATGCCACAAGCTCAAATCCAACTTTGTAAATATCTCCTTTAGACCCTTACGATCCTTGTAGATGGTTCTAACAGGTTACCAACCCTGAGAAGAGATACCTATGCTCGATAATGACTTTGCAACCATGTAGATAGCTGTTGCTTCCAGATGACGAAAATAGAATGTATAAATCCTCCATCATGTATCGTCTTTTAGTTCGGCAAACCCCTTAAGAAGAGATCAATTGGAGAACACCAATGGATATATTGCATTTGTTTCTGATTGATAACTACCATCATGTCCTTCTATCATATCAAAGAGACTCATGAGAATATGCAAGAACAAGTAACCTGCACTTCCTTGCGAGCAGAAAAATGGCAGTGCAGAAATACAGTTATAACTCGAGTTCTACGAATCCAATGATATTATAGCTTATACCGTTGGAAAGCTTATCAAATTTACTACAACTTCCTTATAGAACACTTCTCCAGATTCTGCAGTTAAGGTAGTCGAAAACTGTGCACAACAGAAACTATTCCAGGTTGCTGACAGCACAGATCCGTCGCCTTGTGATTTTCATAATTCCCAAACCATAATAGCTATCAGGGTGATTCTTACGGTCAGAGAAAGATATTGAATTCTACTACTGTCTAGAATTTATTCATGATTTTTGGGCATCTAAAAGTAGAGATATAAGCTATGGAAGACAGACTACTCTAAAAAGACAGGATAAGATAGGAACAAGATTCAGAGAGACTAGAGAGATCGATGACACTAATCTTCAAGTCTTCATGCTTCTTTGATTTGCGTTGATGAGATATAAGGCATAGATCAACGATAGCCAAAAGATGACAAGAAAGATAAGGTTTGATCTTCAGTTCTTCATACCTCATCGCTTGAGATTGATGATTGTAACGGACACTACCCCATTTAACAAAGATTTTGTTCCACCTGGCAATGTCATTGAAGGCAACACTTTCTTTAAGGCTTGCTGCTAATGATAAGTCCTTCACTTAAAACTTACTAAACATACTTGATATGGGGGTGATGTCATCTAAGTTTTCATGAAACTAACTATAGACTTCCAACATCTCCTTCCTATGTCGTCCATGCTAACTTGTATAGAGTATGTTAAATTGAATGTTGAACTCCCAACTGATGATAGCTTGAAGTGAAAACCAGTCCTGACGAATACCCGAGCTTCTTATAGGCGATCCAACAAAGCACTGATCTCAAGCAAACAACACTAGCACATGAGTAGACTCCCAATCATAGTGATAACCACTTCTTCCAAGTGAAGCACTAGGACATACGAAACCTTCATCTTGTAACACTCACAACTTTGCTACCCCCTTAAGAAAAAGAAACTAGGGGACACCAAAGTAACTTGCATCTCCTTTTATACTAGACAACCATAATCATCTCTAATGTAAGATTCCAAGGCAAATCAATGAGATTCAAAGATATCCAATGATATATTCACTTATACAAGATAAGGAAGTAATGCAGAAAATTTCTGGGCGAATTCCAATTTCAGCAGTTCAGTAAATCTGGCATAACTCGAGCTACAAAGATCCAAATGAAGTGATATTTACATGGTTGGAAAGCTTATGAAATTATCTACAACTTTTATTAATAACACTTTTCCAGGTTCTGTCATTAAATTAATCAAAAACAGAGCTTAGCCAAAACTGTTCCAGAATTCCAGACTGTGCAGTAACCTCAACTTAGAACAGGTATATCTCTTAGCTCATAATAGATAATAAGGTAAGTCCAGTGGGTTTGGAAAGATACAGAGGTCTAGTTATTCCCAGTAAAATTTCATAAATTTCTCATGTCCATATCTTGAGATATAACAGAAACATTGCAAACTGCTATAGAAATCAGCATGTGGAGTATTACGTAAAACCTACCTCACTTAACATGGATCGAGCTACTCCTCAAGACTTATACCTTCCGAGCCACCTTTGAAACACGAGAACAAAGCAACACACAAGCAACACCTCAAGAAAAACAAGCACACATCACATCATCGATACTACACGTGCTTCTTCAACAATGGTGGTCATCCTAAGGGAAGAGATGGATGATGAAATACCATCAAATCTTTGAACCAGGTAAGATCAGAAAACTTTTTGGTAAAATCAACATAAAACAAAATCCAATGGAGTAAGAAATAATAGCTCAAAGGAAGCTATATCAAGGAGAGGATACAACAAGACAAGGAAGAGAAAATAGTCAAAATCAATGAGTCAAGGGATGATAAAATAGTTTTATAGTGAAATGAGTTTTAGAATATGTCCGGTGCTACTTGGCATACGTCTTACAGTCAACACCGCTCTGATACCACTCTGTCACACCCGGTTTTCTAAAGAACAAAACCAGGCTAATCATATGTGTGCCCAGGAAGTCCACACATATGCCAGAATGAAAAAGTATCAGAAACAATGTTATTATATAACGTTTACATAGCTATATTAACACTTACATCAGAGTATCGCGGAACGGTGACTAAACTTTAGGCTTCATTCTTCTCAGGGATGGCTGACTGGGGGTAACATATGCCTAGCACTTCTACTAGTCTTCTGGAAACTCCACTACACCTTTGTCCTTCTTCCGAGTAGCATCTTACTACACACTAGAGTGTGGGGGAAATAGCAAGAGTGAGTCCATGTCGAACTCAACAAGTACAACACAGGGTTTATGAGGCTCAAAAGGCTAGACACTGTTTGACTGCGTTTAGCTTTTAATCATCATATAATTAGCAATTGAGTAGCATCAAGGTATTCCAATTCCCATTAATGAACCAATGATCAATTGTAATAAGGATAATGAATAGCATTAATATGAGCATAATAATAACAACAGTAATTAAACATGATATAACAATGGTGATCATCTATTCTGTAAGAATCCCCAAGGCCGCTCGTATCCGTGAGCACGGCTAGTATACTAGTTTATTAAACTCTGCGCAGAGGTGTACACTTTCAATGTGAGTCATGATTTCCAAATGCATAGGTTTGCAAGGCCCAAAACATCGGAGACCATATAAAGCCATTCAAAAGTTCTTCTAACAAGTTAGGGCCATTAGATTCACTCGGCAGGCAGATGTAGAACCCCCCTTCCCAGTGGCACAACAACCGCAGCCTATACACACTAGGCCAGGGGCTCGCCCTACACCCAACGTGGCAAGCCTTTCTTACGCCATTTAAGGTAACCACTAACAAGCTAGAAAAAGTCTCTTGAACAACTAGAGCCAGAGCCATATAGCCCTCACAGCTGTACTGTATGTCCCGGTTATCACTTACAGGTAAGTCCTTATGGAGAGTAACTAGAGCAACAATATAACCCCTTGCTCTAGCCCCCTTTCAACAGTAATAAAATCATCTTAACGGTTGGTTGCTTAATCCATTAATCAAATTACAAGATCATTGTTCATAATTAAGCACTAGCAATAGCTACCCAAATGCACAACCCATAGGTGACAAGGAAACAAGATATCAATAGCTAAGTTATAATCTCTATGGTTGTCAAGGAGGACACATGCATATGTATGATAATTTCAGTGAATAGGACAACGAGGATAGTCCCATGTTATACTTGCCTTGATCAAAGTTCTCCGATAGATACTGCAGGTCTGGCTCAAAATAATACTCCTAATCGTCGTAGTACTGCTCACCGTCTAAATTCGATCACCAAGCATCAACATACAAACATTCCGAGCAAACATACACGAAGCAAACAAAAGATACAATTAGAACAGTACACCAACAGTAGAAAAACATTTAGGAAAGCTTACAAAACTATTCTACACGTTGCTACGATCACACAGACGTAAAGATCACAAAAATCGGACTTAAAACGTGAAAGTTATGAATTTTCTAAGATTTCCTATAGATAAATAATTACTTTAATATAAACTCGAAAATTAAATTTTCCAAACCTACTGTACAACTACACTAACATGTAGAGCTCGCAGATATGAACCTAACGCAACTTGAACGGGTCAAATCGGAGTTAAAACATGGAAGATATGGCCTAAACAAAATTGTATGTATATATGTATTTCTATTGTATTTCGGGATTTATTTTACTAAAGAAAAATGGCCACAAATCATATCATGACATCATGTGATGTCATCAAGCTAGCTAGCAAAAATGAAACAGCACGCACGGCGCTATTCGTTTGATTCAAATTAATTGAGCAAAACCACGTAAAAAGTTATTTAGACTGGATTACTCAAAACAGGATTTAATTCAGAAGCCCGATAAAACTACTCATAGTTTATTTATAAATAGTGTCATATAATTCAATCAAGTTTAACTTTATCTTTGTAAATATATGTATATATATATATGTGTGTGTGAAAGCAACTGCTTCAGTTTATCTTATATACAACGTGTCTGTTAAGCAACTTGGAATTTAGAGACACATGTAAATAAGTAACTAATCACATTAATATTTGATGTATAAATTAACCAGGTATAAAACCTATATAGCTTTCAATTATAAACCCAATTGTTTTAATGTTAATTAATTTAGCAATTAAATTAATAAAATCATAAACACGTGACATGATAAAACATTAGCACTAGTGCATAAAGCGTGTCAACACAAATCTAACGCAACTGAAACGAAGCGAAACGGAATTAAAACGAGTTAACTGCGATTAAAGTCGTTCCAATGGCAAACTCATAATTACCTTGTCTTGCACCTCTATCCATCTTCGTGGAACACAGAGCCGTGGCCATGGTTGAACCAGCCATGAGGAGGAAGGGGTGGTCGACCGGCTGGCTGGGGATGGACGAGCCAGGGCTGGGGCTGGTCGCGGTGGCACACGGCCGCATGCTGCGCTTGCTCGTCTCGGTCAGTAGCGGTGACGGCTGTCCAAGGCAGGCCGGGTGGCTGGCGGCAGCCCCACCTGTGTAGCAGGCACGCGATGCAGGGGCGTTGTGAGACGAGGCCGTGCACCAGGGCAGCGGCGCAGGTCTGGGCCTGCGGCCTGAGGTGAAGGGCGCGTCCAAGGCCGGAAGACGCGAACAAGACAACCTACCATGGTGGAGTTCGTCGGAAAAGAGAGATAAATTAGAAACACGATCAACGAACGATGGATTCGAGGAAAGGAATACATGACGGCGTAGAGAAGATCGAGATGAACCTCGGGGTGGAAGCGGAATTCGCTGGAGATGAGAAACGTGGCCGGAAAAGCTCGCCGAACCTTCGTCGGAAGTTCGCCGGAACGCAAGCTGTAGATGCAGAACTTCGGCGAGAGGTGGAGGAAGCTACGAGCGGCGGCTCACGATACGAGCTCAGCGGCGGTGGACAACAACAGCGGCGGCGAACAGCAACAGCGACGGCGGGCGGCGACAGCGGCGGCGGGCGGCAACAGCGGCGGCGGCGGCAATAGCGGTGGCGGCGACAACAGCGGCGGCGGCGGCAATAGCGGCGGCGGCGACAACAACGGCGGCGGCGGCAACAGCGGCGGCGGCGACAACAGCGGCGGCGGCGGCAACAGCGGCGGAAAACAGGGCTAGCAGGCAGGCCGGACATATATATAGGGAGGAAGACTCTCCACCTTCACGTCAACTAGCGATATGGTACTAATTGACGTTGCACCCTCCATCTTTACTAATAGGCCTAATTAATTATTAAAGCCCATTAGTAAATAAATGAATGGACATTTAGGATTATTGCACAAAAGCTTTGGTGGAAAATAAGATATTTATTATTTTTCGGAATTAATTAATTTCGTGGATAAAATAATTCTAGAAAAGTCCAGAATTATTATTTAAGCCGCGAAAAATACTCCGAAAACTCCGAAAATTCGAGGGAATTTTCTAGAGACATTATGGAACATGAGGAACCCAAATAAAGTATTTGGAGCTTATGAAAAGATGGATGAAGAGATCAAGGAAAAAGATTAAGCTCACGGAAATTGGAATTTTGGATCTAGAAAATACCAAAAAGTTTTCCGATGAGAAGTAAACGTCGTCCTACGGTATTTTGAAAATAATAGCACTCACCAACACCAAAGAAAAGCATCACACAAACACCACATTATTAAATTAATATGAAAAAGTTTAAAACCACAATTTTCTATATTTAATTAGCAACAACTTAACTTATCTAATAAATTTATTCGAATATTGAAATCATTTATTTTATTTAGTATTTTTCATGCACAACCCAAAATAGAAAATTTTGGGTGTGACATAAAGAGACCCTTAGTTTCTTAGTAATCAACCCGCCGTCCATTGCGCATTTCTGAAAATGCGTTTTCGTGTTTTGAAAGCGTATTTTCTTCCGGTTAAATCAAAAATACGTTTTCAGGTATTTACAGTTTTGCCACTAGGATTGTTTTGGTCATAAAAACTTTGTTTTAACTCCGATTTGATCCATTCAAGTTGCGTTAGGTTCGTATCTGCGAGCTCTACATGTTAGTGTAGTTGTACAGTTAATTTTGATAATTTATTTTTCGAGTTTATAATTAAGTATTTATTTATCTATAGGAAATCTTAGAAAATTCATAACTTTCACGTTTTAACTCCAAATTTGGTGATCTTTGCGTCTGTGTGATCGTAGAAACGTGTAGAAGAGTTTTATAAACTTTTATTACTATTTTGCTAGTGTTGATGTACTGTTCTAATTATATCTCTTTGTTTGCTTCGTGTATGTTTGATTGGATGCATGTATGTTTTTGATTGATGATCGAGTATAGAAGGTGAGCAGTATCTGGACGATTCGGAGTATTACTTTGAGCCAAGTCAGCAGTATCACTTGGAGAGTTCTGATCAAGGCAAGTATAACACAGGACTATCCTTGTTACCTATACAATGAAGTTATCACACATATGCATGTGCTTACCTTGACAACCATAGAGATTATAACTTAGCTATTGATATCTTGTTTCTTTGTCACCTTTGGGTTGTGCATTTGGGTAGCTATTGCTAGTGCTTAAATATGAACAATGATCTTGTAATTTGATTAATGGATTAAGCAATCAACCATTAAGATGATTTTATTACTGTTAAAAGGGGGCTAGAGCATGTGTGTTATTTTGATGCTCTGGTTACTCTCCATAAGGACTTATCTGTACGTGATCATCCGGGACATACAGTACAGCTGTGAGGGCTATATGGCTCTGGCTTTAGTTTCTTAAAGGACCTTTTCTAGCTTGTTAGTGGTTACCTTAAATGGCGTAAGAAAGGCTTGCCACGTTGGGTGTAGGGCGAGCCCCTGGCCTGGTGTGTATAGGCTGCGGTTGTTGTGCCACTGGGAAGGGGGGTTCTACATCTGCCTGCCGAGTGAATCTAATGGCCCTAACTTGTTAGACGAACTTTTAAGTGGCTTTATATGGTTTCTGGTGTTTTGGGCCTAGCTAACCCATGCATTTGGAAATCATGACTCACAGTGAAAGTGTACACCTCTGCGTAGAGTTAAAAACTGGTATACTAGCCGTGCTCACGGATACGAGCGGCCTTGGAACATTTACAGATAGATGATCATCATTGCTATATTATGTTTACTTATTGTTGATATTATGCTCATGTTAATGTTATTCATTATTCTTAATTACAATTGATCATTTGTTCACTAATGGGAATTGGTTTATCTTGATGCTACACAATTGCTAAATATATGATAACTAAAAGCTAAACGCAGTCAAACAATGTCTAGCCTTTTGAGCCTCATGAACCCTGTGTTATATTTGTTGAGTTCGACATGGACTCACCCTTGCTATTTCCACCATAACAGATGAAGATTATGAGGAAGATTATCGTAATGAGTACTAGTCTTGGTGTCAACCAGTCAACCGTGTCCCTGTGTGGAGTTTCCGCTGAAGATTTACTATTAGCTATTATTATCTATCGTTCAAGACTATGTCTTAGATATTTATTCGCTATGTAATAAGCACTGTGATGATACTATGTAATTTGTCTACTTATGTGTGCGATCATGTCCTGGGGCGCACATGAGTACTTTATGCATCCTATTTTTGTCCTTAAAAATGGGTGTAACAAGATCTTTTTTCAAATTATCACAATCTTCAATCTTCGCTTCAAGCCTGGCCCTAATAGAAATACATTTAAACTCCATGTCATGAAGAGCTTCAACTATCTCTATTCTCTCTTTCTATTTAGCAGCAAGTTGAGACTTCAAAGATTTAATCTCTTCAACCAAACTTTTTTTCATGAAGTGCCGCATTTTTTGCATCATCCTGCAAAAGAGCATTCTACAAAAGAACATCAAAACGTTCACACATGAAGTCAAAAACATATTGCAAATTAACATAAAAAGATTAACCAAATTTACACAACAAAGTCAAAAACACACAAACCTTATAAATCATGAAAACACTAGCATTTGCCAACTCAAGCGAAGATTTACCAACAAGTTTGGCCTCCGCATCAGAAACTATGAAGACATCATCAATGCTCTTTGATAACTTTAATTCTCACTTCTTTGGCATATACGAAGTTTGTCCAAGCCAATCCTAATAAATTTGAAAGTGTCTAAATTCACACCTTGAGCCTGGCAGTATTCCATACAAAGTTTATAGGCCTCAGGATCCACTCCATCAGGAATAGTTCCAAAACTTTGGCCAGAGTAGCAGGTTCCTGGGAAACCTCTTTCATTCTCCCAACATCCACGGTCGTCTCTCTATGAGACGAAGAGTCTAGGAAAAATTCCTCTACATAAAAACAAAACATGAGTTAGTTAAATACTGAAAGTTAAAAATAAATGTGAATTTTTTTTCTATTACCTGTAGAAAGTCCCTTCTCAAGATGACATGCAACTTTTTCACAAGTATTTACATAAATTGGGGATTCAGACAGATGAGAAGCTCGAGCATTTTTGGCTTCTTCATCAAAATCATCATCATCAGATTCATCAAAGTCAAGGGTAACGATAGTAGTACCCTTACCCTTGAGAGCCTTAACTTTTGGAGCACCAGTCTCCACAGGCCCACCTCCCAAGCCAGTATCTTTTATCACAACTTTGGGGGGTGAGGCAGCTCCTACAATCCCTGATGGAGTTTCAGCTACAAGCCTTTGAGAAGATGGCCAGACAGTCTCCTGCGAAGCCAAAATAGCAACCTCACCTTCTTCTTGCAACTCCATAATAACATCCGCAGCAGTAGCAGCAGCAATAGGAGATTGAACACCAACTGGAGAAGATAAAGTATCTTTGCCAACATTAACTTGGGACAAAGACAAAATAGCTTCGCCCAAATTAACATTAGAATGAACATTGGCCTCCAAATTCTAGAAACAATCACCAAGCGAAGTCAACATTGATGGAGTCAACCCACTAGAATTAAAAACTAAACTAATCATCCTCACCTCTTCATCATGAGCCAGTTGACTAAGAGTCTCTTGACCCATATCCTCATCACTTCCTCCAAGTTGTTTAGAGCTAGAAGGCGTAGCAACCTTTTTCCTCTTGTTAGTTTTCTTGGCAAGTTGACCACCATCTCTCTTCTTCTTTGTCAAATTTTCTATACTCGGTTTCGTCGTACGAGTATAAGCGGGCAGAGGTCTTTCACCATACTTGATCTATGCTATATCAAAAACTCTATTCAATCGCTTGTAATCTTTTCCTAAGGTCTTGTCCATCAAATCTTTCTCTTCAAAAATTTCCCAAGAATTTCAACTGCTTTAGCTTCAACAGCAGTGTAACACCCAAAAATTTCAAAATTTAGAATTAGTGGGTTTTAAATAATTTAGATAATAATTAATGGGGAATTAGGATTTAAAATTTTAAATAGAATATGTGATGATGCATTCATGCTGTTGCATTTATTTTATTTTGTGGTGTGGATTTTATTTTATTTGACTTGGATTTGAAAATCTATTTAAAAGGTTTTGAAAACAAATAGAAAAAAACAACTTACCTCGTGTGCAGCCGGCGGCCTGGAAGCCCAGCCGGGCCGGCCTGTTCTTTCCCCTCTCTTGCTCTTGGGCCATCGGGACGAAGCCGCCTTGTCCCCGCTCTTCCTTGCGCCTGCGTGGGTTGGCCCAGGAGCCGCAGCGGCCGCGCGCCCGCGCGCCCTTTCTCTTCTTTGGTCACTAACGGGTGGGACCCGCTCGTCAATCGCATCTCCTTCCTCTTGCCGTGACTGAGCCGGAGACCGACGCCGCCCTACCCAAATCAAATTGCGTATCTCGGGATTCCTAACCGGAAATGATGTTGTGAAGCTATAAAAGGGTAGCTGCGTGTTCCTTCTTCCCTTTTTCCATCTAAAATCCGAGCCAAATCGTGTGAAACCGAGCGCAGGAGCTTGGAAACCCTAGGATTTTCGGTTGCTCATCGTCGGGGCTTGCCGGTTGAATTGAACCTCTCTTCATCGCGTTGGTGAGTTTGTCGTCTTCTTCTCTCCCTTCCCATGCTTTTCTTTTGAATTTTTGCGCTTCATACCGTGGGATTGGAGTTCATCGCGGCCGGCAATGGCGCGCCATTCATCCCCGAACTGCTCTCTCTCCTTGGGTCATTGTAGCGTTCATAAACTGTGTAGGTGAGATCGGGTTAAGCTTCTCGTTCGATTTGAGCAAGTCTTGGGCTGTTTGGTGGTCTAGGTAGGGGAAACCGCCGTTTCCAGCGAGGTAGGGTGCGACGGCCATGGCGGCCGCCGGCCGGCGTTGAGGGAGGAGGCCAGTTTCTTCTTCTCACTCCTCTGGATCGAATGGTAGCCGTTCATCTCGTGATCTACGGCCGAGATTAGAAGATACCCTTTCGCGGGGTAGTTTTTCTAAAGAGTCCCTGTCTTTTTTTTAAATAGAACCCGCGGTCCTTAGCATGATATTCTGAATCTGTTTCTTTGTTTTGAAAGCGTATTCTTCTCGGTAAATCAAAAATACATTTTCTGGTATTTATAGTTTTGCCACTAAATTTGTTTTGGTCATAAAATCTTCATTTTAACTCCGATTTGATCCGTTCAAGTTGCGTCAGGTTCATATTTGCGAGCTCTACATGTTAGTATAGTTGTACAGTAGGTTTGGGAAAATTAATTTTTGAGTTTATATTTAAGTAATTATTTATCTATATGAAATCTTAGAAAATTCATAACTTTCGTGTTTTAACTCCGAATTTTGTGATCTTTACGTCTGTGTGATCATAGGAACGTGTAGAAGAGTTTTATAAACTTTTATTACTGTTTTGTTACTGTTGGGGTACTGTTCTAATTATATCTTTTTGTTTGCTTCGTGTATGTTTGTTCGATTGCATGTATGGTGTTGATTGGTGATCGGGTTTAGACGATGAGCAGTTTCTGGATGATCAGGAGTATTACTTTGAGCCAGACTAGCAGTATCACCCGGAAAGCTTTGATCAAGGCAAGTATAACATGGGACTATCCTTGTTGCCTATTCACTATAATCAATATAATATGCATGTGTCTACCTTGATAACCTTAGAGATTATAACTTAGTGATTGTTATCTTGATTCCTTGTCAACCTTAGGAATGCATTTGGGTAGCTATTGCTAGTGCTTAATCATGAAAAATGATCTTGTAATTTTGATTAATGGATTAAGCAATCAACCTTTAATGATGATTTTATTTGCTGTTGAAAAGGGGCTAGAGCATGTGGGTTGTTTTGATGCTCTGGTTTCTCTCCATAAGGACTTATCTGTACGTGATCATCCGGGACATACAGTACAGCTGTGAGGGCTATATGGCTCTGGCTTTAGTTGCTTAAAGGACCTTTTTCTAGCTTGTTAGTGGTTACCTTAAATGGCGTAAGAACGGCTTGCCACATTGGGTGTAGGACAGCCTCTAGTCAATGAGTATAGCCATGAAGGAAGTGTGCCATTTGAAAAGGGGGTTCCTACATCTGCCTGCCGAGTGAATCTAATGGTCCTAACTTGTTAGAAGAACCTTTAAGTGGCTTTATATGATTTCTGGTGTTTTGGGGAGTCGCGAACCCATGCATTTGGAAGTTATGACTCACAATGAAAGTGTACACCTCTGCGCAGAGTTAAAAACTGGTATACTAGCCGTGCCCACGGATACGGGCGGCCTTGGAACATTTACAGATAGATGATCACCATGGTTATATCATGTTTAATTACTGTTGATTATTATTATGCTTATGTTAATGCTATTCATTATTGTTATTACAATTGATCATTGGTTCTTTAATGGGAAGTAGATTACCTTGTTGCTACTCAATTGCTAATTATATGATGATTAAAAGCTAAACGCAGTCAAACAGTGTCTAGCCTTTTGTGCCTCATGAACCCTGTGTTATACTTGTTGAGTTCGACATGGACTCACCCTTGCTATTTCCACCATTATAGATGAAGATTATGAGGAAGATTATCGTAATGAGTACTAGTCTTGGTGTTAACTAGTCAACCGTGTCCCTATGTTTGGAGTTTCCACTAGAGATCTACTATTAGTTATTATTACTTATCATTCAAGACTATGTGTTAAATACTTATTCACTATGTAATAAGCACTGTGATGATACTATGTAATTTGTCTACTTGTGTGTGCGATCATATCCTGGGGCACACATGAGTCTTTTATGCATCCTATTTTTGTCCTTAAAAATGGGTGTGACAAATTGGTATCAGAGCCGTGTTGACTGTAGGATGCAAGCCTAGTTAGAGTGGCCATTAATAGCATCCATGCTTCACTTATTTCATGCTTATTCCTTTCACCTTGTTAATTACTAAATTTTTTGTAATTCTTCTACCTTATTCTATTGCAAAAATACATTGATTTTATCTAATCTATGTCTAATTCTTGTAGATGCCTCATCCCCGTCTGTCCGCTGCACAGTACATTGCCTGCTTCAAACTCTAGGAGCCCCATGTAGATGACACACCAATGAATCAAGAGTCGGTGACACACCAATGGAGGATTCAGTTATGGGGTGGACCACGAAGTTTCAAATCATGGTTCCTATAGCCGATGCTTTCGTCCATGACATGCTGACAAGAACCTTGGATAACTATTACTACGATTGGGAAGCTACGTTGGAGTATCGCTGCAAGGAGTATAGTCATCCATGGATGGATTCTTACTGGGAGACTGAGCTATGGGTCAAGACAAGGGATCCTACTACTAAGGAGCCTAAGGTGGAGTCAAAGTTCATCACTCGAGTGAGCCGGGCAACCATAGAAACAAGCATGGAGGATGTCGCCTAAAATGCGTTTGTCTACTACCATGGTCTTCACTCGGACAAGACATTACAGGGTGCACTCCGGCATTTTCCTTGTTTCTTACATGACAAGGGTGTCTGGACCGTGCCGCTTGCTGATGATTCATCCTTGACTTTACAAGTTACAGTGGGACTGGTTCGTGAATTGGCTCTCCATGAGGTGGATTTGAAGGATGAGTTGCTAAAGGAAAAAGAACTTAAAGAACAAGCTTACAAGGAGATCGATGAACTAAGGGCGGAGCTAGGCCGTCCCAAGATTTATGAGAAGCTTAATTAAGATTAGGAAATCCCTATGTAATAAGAACAATAGTAATTGCGAGTCAATTTGAGTTTGGTATTGTCGAGTGATAGTTTGTGGTGTGAACAATTGTGTGATTGCTGAATTTTTATTATGATAATGTATGATTTGGATCTTTGTATTGTGTGCTGGAGTTTTGTAGACATGTCTACAAGTTCCATGGTTAAGAATATTAAGCTTGATGAAGAATATATAAGTTGGGGTTGAGGTAAACTTGGTTCTGCCTTTTGCTGATTTTTGGATCAGTCTGGGATGTTTTAGAAATAACTTAAAATCCATTCGTGGGAAATTTAAGAAATTTTACTGGGAATAATTAGACTTCTGTACCTTTCCAACCCCGCAAGAATCACCTTATTATTTATTATGAGCTAAGAGATATACCTGTTCCTAGTTCAGGTCATTGCGCAGTCTGGATTTCTGAAATAGTTTCGGTTAAGTTCAGTTTTTGACTAACATATTGACAGAATCTGGAAAAGTGTTGTGAATAAAAGTTGTAGATAATTTTGTAAGCTCTCCAACCATGTAAATATAATCGTAATTGGACGTCTGTAACTTGAGATATGGCAGTTTTACTGAGCCACTAAAATTGGAATTCGCCCAGAGAAATCAGGTTTGCTTATCTGTTGAATATATCATGTTAGATTATACTGAGTCTCATTTTCTGTGTTTTGAAAACAGATGTCAGCCAGAGGCTGTGGCAGGGGTCGTGGAGGTGCTAACCCACCTATTACTATGGAGGAACGTATGAATACACAGAATCAGATGATGCAGATGTTCATGCAACACATGCAGAACAATCCCCCTGCAGGAGGACCGCCACCTGTTCAGGTGAGAGACAAACGTGGGGAATTTTTGAAGGGACGCCCTCCATTGTTCTCTTATGCTGCTGATCCATTGGAGGCGGATGATTGGGTGAGAGCGGTGGAGAAACAGTTGAACATCGCCTAATGTAACGATCTGGAAAAGGTGTTATATGCATCTGGTCAGTTACAGGGGATAGCTGGTAGGAGTTGTATCAAGCTGCACGTCCTGACAATGCTCCTCCTATCACTTGGAATGAATTTGTTAGAGATTTTTGAGCTCAGCACATTCCTGAGGGTATAATTGAGCTGAAGCAGGAAGAATTCAGAAATCTCAGGATGGGACAGATGAGCGTTAGTGAGTATCATGACAGGTTCACGCAGTTGGCTCACTATGCTCCTAATAAAGTGAGGGAAGACGCAGATAGGCAGCGTCTTTTCCTCAAAGGAATTTATTATGATCTTCGGTTGCAGTTGAAGGGTAATAATTATGCCAGTTTCCAAGAACTTGTGAATAAGGCTATTGTGCTGGATAATGAACGTCGGGAGATGGACAGGAAAAGAAAGATGAAAGGACAAGGTGTTGGAAACAATAATCGCCAATGTACAAATTTTCAGCATGGGTTTCATTCCAAATTTCAAGGACCAGTTAGTCAGTGGAGCCGTAAATCAAATCAACAATGGTCTTAGAATCGACAGAATAATCAGTTCCAACAACGACCTCAGTATCAGCAGAACAGGCAGTTCCAACAGTAGAGTGGTCAGCAAACTCCACGCCGGGGTAATTCTAGCTCTACCCCAAAGAAGACCAGTGCACCTAGTACCCCCAATCTGTGTTATCGCTGTGGAGAGCCTGGATACTATGCTAATCATTGTCCCAAGAAGCAGAATCAGCAGACACCGCAAGGGCAGAGACCATCTAATACTAGAAAGGTGAATCATGTGTCTACTGAAACAGCACAGACGGAGCCTGAAGTAATGCTTGGTACGTTCAATGTCCATTCCACTCCTGTAACCATTCTTTTTGATTCTGGAGCTTCGCATACCTTTATTTCCAACATATTTGTTAGAATACATAGTGTACCCATGCTTGCTATGAAAGAACCTCTCTTATTAAATTCACCTGGGGGGTACCATGCAAACCACTAATCGGTGTCTTCCAATTAGTATGATTTTAAGGGGGTAGAGTTTAAGATAACTCCTATAGTGTTGACGACATCTGGTATTGATGTGATTTTGGGTATGGATTGGATGAAACAAAATCAGGCAGTGATTCAGTGTTAGCAGAAGGTAGTAGTTGTGAATGCACCTAATGGGGATAAGATCAATGTGGATGTAGTAGTGCAGAAGCAGCCAACCGCTTTAGTGAATCAACTTGATGATGATGCTATTAAAGAGAATTCAGTTATCAATGAATTTCCAGATGTCTTTCCAGATGATTTGCCAGGTATGCCACCTGACCGAGACATTGAATTTCTTTTTGAATTATTACCTGGAACTGCACCCATAGCCAAACAACCATATAGAATGGGAGTAGATGAATTAGAAGAACTTAAGAAACAAATTAAGGAATTACAAGATAAAGGTTTTATTTGTCCTAGTTCTTCACCGTGGGGTGCACCAGTTATTTTTGTTGATAAGCAGGATGATGGTCAGAGAATGTGTGTTGATTATCGATCACTTAATGAAGTAACTATCAAGAACAAGTATCCTTTGCCTAGAATTGATGACTTGTTTGATCAGTTGAGAGGTGCTTGTGTGTTCTCTAAGATTGATTTGCGTTCTAGTTATCATCAACTGAAGATTCGTGCCTCTGACATTCCAAAGATAGCTTTTACTACGAGGTATGGTTTGTATGAGTATACTGTTATGTCATTCGGTTTGACCAATGCACCTGCCTACTTTATGTACATGATGAATAAGGTGTTCATGGAGTATCTTGATAAGTTTGTGGTGGTATTTATTGATGATATATTGGCATTTTCCAAGATGGAGAAAGAGCATGCTGAACATCTGAGGTTGGTATTGCAGAAACTTAGAGAGCATAAGCTGTATGCTAAGCAAAGTAAATGTGAGTTTTGGTTGAATGAAGTTTCTTTTCTTGGACATATTGTCTCTAATGGTGGAATATCAGTGGATCCAGGCAAGGTAAAGGATGTATTGAATTGGAAACCACCTACTGATGTGGGTGAGATTCGTAGTTTCTTGGGTTTAGCCGGATATTACAGACGGTTCATTGAACGGTTTTCTAAACTTGCTAAACCTATGACATCTCTGTTAGAGAAGAATGCCAAGTTTATATGGTATGATAAATGTCAAGCTAGTTTTGAAGAATTGAAGAAGAGATTGACTACAGCACCTCTTTTGGTATTACCAGATTTGAGTAAGAAGTTCTCTTTTTATTGTGATGCTTCTCGTCAAGGTTTGGGGTGTGTTCTTATGCAAGAAGGCAGAGTTGTTGCTTATGCATCTAGACAGTTGAGAAAGCATGAGTTGAATTATCCTACGCATGATTTGGAGTTAGCAGCTGTCGTTCATGCTTTGAAGATTTGGAGACACTATTTGATTGGGCATAAGAGTGATATATACACCGATCATAAGAGTTTGAAGTATATTTTCACTTAGTCTGATCTGAACTTGAGGCAACGTAGATGGTTAGAATTAATCAAGGACTATGATATAGAGATACACTATCATCCTGGTAAGGCCAATGTAGTAGCTGATGCTCTTAGCAGAAAAAGTTATGCCAATTAGATACAAATGTTGTCCATGACTAGTGAGTTATGTGCTGAATTTGAATATTTGAATTTGGGAATTGTTACTAATACAATAGAATTGGTGATAGAACCTACATTAGAGCAAGAATTATACAAGTGTCAGTTGAAGGATGAGAAACTAAAGAAGATTGCAGAAGATATAGTGATTGGTAAGTCACCAGGGTTTCGAATGGATGATAATGGGATTTTGTGGTTCAGAAAGAAGCTGTGTGTACCTGAGGATCAGGCTATTAGGCAAGCAATCCTTCATGAAGCTCATGAGTCAGCTTATTCTATTCATCATAGAAGTACTAAGATGTATTTGGATCTCAAACAGAAATATTGGTGGGTTGGATTGAAACGAGATGTGGCTAAGTATGTGACAGTGTGTGACACTTGTCAGAGAGTGAAAGCTGAGCATCAGAGACCTGCTGGATTGTTGCAACCAATGAAGATTCCTGAATGGAAGTGGGAGGAGGTTGGTATGGACTTTATAGTAGGGTTACCTCGTACTCAGAGAGGTTATGACTCTATTTGGGTGATAGTAGATCGGTTAACTAAAGTTACTCATTTCATACCAGTCAAGACTAACTACACGGGAGTACAATTGGCTACCTTGTATATGGAAAAGATAGTCTGTTTGCATGGAGTTCCAAAGAATATTGTATCTGATCGAGCTTCGCAGTTTACGTCACACAAAGCTGTACATGAATCTTTGGGAACAAAGCTGAATTTTAGTACAGCATATCATCCATAGATAGATGAGCAGACTGAAAGAACCAACCAGATATTAGAAGACATGTTGAGAGCTTGTGCATTGCAATATGGAACCAGTTGGGATAAGAGTTTGCCATATGCAGAATTCTCTTATAACAACAGGTATCAACAGAGTCTTAAGATAGCACCGTTTGAAGCTTTGTATGGACGTAGGTGTAGAACTCCATTGTTTTGGGATTAGACAGGTGAGTCTCAGGTATTTGGTACAGATGTTCTTAGAAATGCGGAAGATCAAGTGCGAGTGATTCGCAAAAATTTGAGAGTAGCACAATCTCGTCAGAAAGTTATGCTGATAACCGGAGAAGGGATTTAATTTTTGAAGTAGGTGATTATGTATATTTGAAGGTGTCACCAATGAGAAGTGTGAAGAGGTTTAATATGAAAGGCAAGTTAGCACCAAGGTATGTTGGACCATTCAAAGTTATTGCTAGACGTGGTGAAGTTGCTTATCAATTAGAGTTGCCTCAGAATTTGTCTGGGGTACATGATGTGTTTCATGTTTCATAACTTAAGAAGTGTTTACGTGTGCCTGAGGAGCAGATACCTTTAGAGGAATTGACTGTTAAAGAGGATCTTACCTATGAAGAGTTCCCGATCAAGGTTTTAGAAACTGCTGAGAGTTACTCGAAGTCGGATTATTAAAATGTGCAAGGTTTAGTGGAATAGGTATTCAGAGGCAGAGGCAATTTGGGAATGAGAGGATGAATTGAGGAAATCATATCAGCAGTTATTTGAGTAAGCAGTCCAATCTCGAGGACGAGATTCTTTTAAGGGGGTAGAATTTGTAACACCCAAAAATTTCAAAATTTAGAATTAGTGGGTTTTAAATAATTTAGATAATAATTAATGGGGAATTAGGATTTAAAATTTTAGATAGAATATTTGATGATGCATTCATGCTGTTGCATTTATTTTATTTTGTGGTGTGGATTTTATTTTATTTGATTTGGATTTGAAAATCTATTTAAAAGGTTTTGAAAACAAATAGAAAAAAACAACTTACCTCCTGTGCAGCCTGTGGCCTGGAAGCCCAGCCGGGCCAGCCTGTTCTTCCCCCTCTCTTGCTTTTGGGCCATCGGGCCGAAGCCGCCTTGTCCCCGCTCTTCCTTGCACCTGCGTGGGCCGGCCTAGGAGCCGCAGCGGTCGCGCGCCCGCACACCCTTTCTCTCCTTTGGTCGCTGACGGGTGGGACCCGCTCGTCAGTCACATCTCCTTCCTCTTGCCGTGACCGAGCCGGAGACCGACGCCGCCCTACCCAAATCAAATCGCGTATCTCGGGATTCCTAACCGAAAACGATGTTGTGAAGCTATAAAAAGGGTAGCTGCGTGTTCCCTCTTCCCTTTTTCCATCTAAAATCCAAGCCAAATCGCGTGAAACCGAGCGTAGGAGCTTGGAAACCCTAGGATTTTCGGTTGCTCGTCGTCGGCGCTTGCCGGTTGAATTGAGCCTCTCTTCTTCGCGTTGGTGAGTTTGTCGTCTTCTTGTCTCCCTCCCCATGCTTTTCTTTTGAATTTTTGCGCTTTATACCGTGGGATTGGAGTTCACCGTGGCCGGCAATGGCGCCGCCGTTCATCCCCGAGGCGTGCTCTCTCCTCGGGTCATTGTAGCGTTTATAAACTGTGTAGGTGAGATCAGGTTAAGCTTCTCGTTCGATTTGAGCAAGTCTTGGGCTGTTTGGTGGTCTAGGTAGGGGAAACCGCCATTTCCAGCGAGGTAGGGTGCGACGGCCATGGCGGCCGCTGGCCGGCGTTGAGGGAGGTCGGTTTCTTATTCTCACTCCTCTGGATCGAATGGTAGCCGTTCATCTCGTGATCTACGGCCGATATTAGAAGATACCCTTTCGTGGGGTAGTTTTTCTAAAGAGTCCCTATCTTTTTTCTAAATAGAACCTGTGGTCCTTAGCGCGATATTCTGAATCCGTTTCTTTGTTTTGAAAGCATATTCTTCTCGGTTAATCAAAAATACGTTTTTTGGTATTTACAATTTTGCCACTAAATTTGTTTTGGTCATAAAATCTTCGTTTTAACTCTGATTTGATCCGTTCAAGTTGCATTAGGTTCATCTTTGCGAGCTCTACATGTTAGTATAGTTGTACAGTAGGTTTGCGAAAATTAATTTTCGAGTTTATATTTAAGTAATTATTTATCTATAGGAAATTTTAGAAAATTCATAACTTTCGCGTTTTAACTCCGAATTTTTTGATCTTTACGTCTGTGTAATCGTAGGAACGTGTAGAAGAGTTTTATAAACTTTTATTACTGTTTTGTTACTGTTAGTGTACTGTTCTAATTATATCTTTTTTTTGCTTCGTGTATGTTTGCTCGATTGCATGTATGATGTTGATTGGTGATGAGGTTTTGTCACACCCCAAAATTTCTAATTTTGGGTTGTGCATAGAAAACACTAATTAAAATAAATGTTTTAATATTCAGATAAAATTTCCTAAGTTTAGTTTATGATAGCATCAATTAGTTATAAAAAATAATAAGAATCTTTAAATTTTTCTATACTAATTTGACGGGTTATAGTTTGATGTGATGTTTGCTCGTTAACTCTTGTGTGTTGAGAGCGAGCAAAGTCTTTAAAAATGCGTTTAGTAGGTCTATCTTTCTTCTTCAGCACGTCTTTATCTTTTTCCGCAATCAATATTCCTTGTTTCTCGTCTTAAGTTCTCGTTGGGAGTTTCCTAAAATCTTTTTTTATAATGTAAATTATTCCTTTCAGTTCCTCATATGTCAATCAATCTCAGTGAACTCTTCGAGAATTGTTCTAGCTTTTTCTGGAGCTAGTTCACGCTTTTCTATGAGCATAATCTAATTTTTAGATGCTCTAAAATATCTTGTCATGAGCTCCAAATACTTTATTTGGGTTCCTCATGTTCCATAATGTCTCTGGAAAATTTCCCTGAATTTTCGGAGTTTTTAGATTATTTTTCGCGGCTTAAATAATAATTCTGGACTTTTCTAGAATTATTTTATCCATGAAATTAATTAATTCCGAAAATAATAAATATCTCATTTTCCACCAAGGCTCGTGTGAAATAATCCTAAATGCCCATTCATTTATTTACTAATAGGGTTTAATAATTAATTAGGCCTATTAGTAAAGATGGAGGGTGCAACGTCAATTAGCACCATATCGCTAGTTGATATGGAGGTGGAGAGTTTTCCTCCCTATATATACATACCTACCCCATGGGCAAATTACACCAAAACTACCATAGAGGAGCCCCTAGTTTGGGAAATCTCTTGTGTAGTAAATTAGATATTTTTTCTCCTTCTTGTGTCGCCCTAGGCCGAGGCCCTTCAGATGGATGGAGGTAGAAGATGAAGTATTTGCGGTTCTACCACCGGCACAAACTCTGGCGTCCGACCCATTCCAGAGTTCATCATCATCCTAGTCCATTTCGACTTCATCGCTGCCGTTCTTTGGTAAGAAATCGCGCACGATGGATCTCTCTATCTTATCTGTTCGCTTGTCCGGTTGCTGATCCTCTTGCTTTTGATCAGGGGCGGATCCAGCAGTCTGCCAAGCTATGGCGGCTGCCAGAGCTCCCGCTGGCTGGGAACCCCTCTCACCTCTGTACCTATCAAGTGTGGACGCTTGAGTCCCATTTCCTGAAAGTGAAGGATAGGTAAATAACTAAATATTGAACTCATCTGATCTATCACACAAGGTGAGTATACTAACAGCGTGCATGGCTAAAGCATGTACAGGCCGGTCGGCATAATATATTCCTTTCTCCATGACTCCATGGAAGTAGACGAACGTGTTCTTGGTGTTTTTTTTCGGTTCCTATCTAAGCTGCCACCAGCACTCACCCAAGAGCCGACGAGGCACGATGATTCCGCGACACAGGTCACAGCCGAGAGGCCGCCAACGACATAGGCCGATAATCAACACAACGACAATGAGGTCCACTTTGGCATGGAGCAAAATTTCTTGTTTCCTGTGTTTTTCTGTTACCTAAAATAGATTGATCCCTATGAATTTTTTTATAGTTTCTATAAAGTTTCCGCACTCCAAAAGGACCATTAGGTGATATATCCATCATGCAAATTAGTACTATAAAGTTGGTCGTCACATGAATTAGTACTACAAAGTTCGTCACATGAATTAGTACTCCAAAATCCGCCATAGGTGAATTTGTATCCTGGATCCGCCACTGCTTTTGATTACATACGCTAACCATGGAGCCGGTGTGCCATGCAAGATCTATGTCCACATACGTGATTTACATCCCAATATCTGTCAACGCCGATTTGCTGATATCCATGTTTGCCGCAGTAGACGCGTAACGCCAGCACGAACCTCAGCTGCAGTGCTTATACCTTGGTCGCCGGACTCGCAAGGTCCGCAGTCTTGAGAATCTAGCACCGGTCCGATGCAATCTGAGCTCGCCTCTGTTCTTCACCTTGGCCAAAGCGGTGCTCTGGTGCAGCACGCTGGACCATGCAGCTGCTGCTTGATCATGATGGATAGAAGATCGTGTACGTGAGCTACAACTCCAATTAATTTCCTCATAATTTTATTGGTACCCCATATTATAGACGTCATACTTGCATCTGAGATTACATATACATACATTATTCATCCTGTCTCATCAAGCTCCCATCATCTAATTCCATCTTACGTACGTGGTTAATTCCATGTAAACTCATGTCATGTATCTTTCCGGTGCGGTTCACTGCTTCTCTGTTCATATATCCATCAATCTTATTTCTTGATAAATCTTCTAAAGTTAACATGTTCACGCCGTAGCTATGGTTCAGCTTGTTCTTTCTGCACTAGATTTGTAGAGACGTAATCTACATGTTTATAATTAAATTGATTAATGTCAATGCAACTAGTTTTATAATTAAAATAAATATAGGTTTTCTACTGCTTTGTTTTATGTACAAATATTAATATGATTATTAATTGCTAATATAAATATGATTTTCAATTATTAATTTTCTTAGCTCAAACACGCATCATATATATAGCTTGTTCTCGTGTACTTATTTATTTTGCAAAGTTGAAGTTTAACTTGCTTAATAAATTGCGTGATAATATTTATATGATAAAATATGGTTAGCTTCAACTTGATTTTATGTATAAATGTGATGTTATTAAGTAAAATATTAAATTTGATTAATGTTTTATGCAATTGGCTTTCTATTTAAAAACAACATAGGTTAATATTCAGCTTTCCATATATCTATGTTAATTTGACTAAAAACAACATCAATATGTTTTTAAGTTATAAATTGTTTAGCTTAAAAACGTCTCATTCATAATTCAATTAGATACTCTCACATGTTTATTCCTTTGCAAAGTAAATTTTAAATGGTTTAATAATATGAGACATGTTTATAAATAAAACATGATGATTAGTTTTAAGCCTGACATTCAATTTAATACATGTTGACTAATCTGGATTAATATTATTCAGATGATTTTGGTATCTAACATAAATCAAGCATGTATGCTTTTCTAATATAAACTCTCGGTAGTCATTTCTTTTCTATCGTAGTTCCACTACCGGCATTTCTTGCGTTCTCATGACCAAAGTAACTAGCTCTCTTATAGTACGTCATTTTAACTTGTGTGGTGTATTGTTTTTCTATGTTTGCTTCTTGCATGTTTGCCTATGCGTGATGTTCGCTACGAGTAGAATGAAAACTCTCTGTGAGCATTGAAGATTAAGAGGGGATGACCAGAAGATAACTGAAGATTCTCTGAGCAAGTTGCTTTGGGTGTAAAGCAAGTTCAAGGCAAGTATAGCATGGGATTATCCTTGTTGTCCTATTCACAATACGCAAATAATATCATTATGCATCTATTCCCTTGTTAAGGATGACTTAGTGTTGATCTTACACCTTGATACCTATTATATTGCATTGAGTAGTATGGCTAGTGCTAAACGTCACACCCATTTTTAAGGACAAAAATAGGATGCATAAAATACTCATGTGCGCCCTAGGACATGATCGCACACACAAGTAGACAAATTACATAGTACCATCACAGTGCTTATTACATAGCGAATAAATATTTAAGACATAGTCTTGAACAATAAATAATAATGTCTAATAGTAGATCTCCAGCAAAAACTCCAAACACAGGGACATGGTTGACTGGTTGACACCAAGACTAGTACTCATTACGATAATCTTCCTCATAATCTTCATCTGTTATGGTGGAAATAGCAAGGGTGAGTCCATGTCGAACTCAACAACACAGGGTTCATGAAGCACAAAAGTCTAGACACTGTTTAACTGCGTTTAGCTTTTATTTATCATGTATTTAGCAATTGAGTAGCATCAAGGTAATCCAGTTCCCGTTAATGAACCAATGATCAATTGTAATAAGGATAATGAATAGCATTAACATGAGCATAATAATATCACAGTAATTAAGCATGATATAACAGTTATGATCAACTATTCTGTAAGAATCCCCAAGGCTGCTTGTATCTGTGAGCACGGCTAGTATACCAGTTTTTAACTCTGCGCAGAGGTGTACTCTTTCACTGTGAGTCATAACTTCCAAATGCATGGGTTCGCGACTCCCCAAAACATCAGAAATCATATAAAGCCACTTAAAGATTCGTCTACCAAGATAGGGCCATTAGATTCACTCGGCAGGCAGATGTAGAACCTCCCTTCCGAGTGGCACAACAACTCGCAGCCTATACACACTAAGGACAGGGGCTCGCCCTACACCCAACGTGGGAAGCCATTCTTATGCCATTTAAGGTAACCACTAACAAGCTAGAAAAGGTCCTTTAAGCAACTAAAGCCAGAGCCATATAGCCCTCATAGCTGTACTGTATATCCCGGTTATCACTTATAGATAAGTCCTTATGGAGAGTAACTAGAGCAACCACAATCAACACAACACAATGCTCTAGTCCCCTTTGTCAACAGTAATAAAATCATCTTAATGGTTTATTGCTTAACCCATTAGTCAAATTACAAGATCATTGTTCATAATTTAGCACTAGCAACAACTACCCAAATGCATAGCCCGTAGGTAACAAGGAATCAGGATATCAATCACTAAGTTATAATCTCTAAGGTTGCCAAGAAAAGCACATGCACATGTATGATAATTTCAGTGAATAGGTAACAAGGATAGTCCTGTGTTATACTTGCCTTGATCAAAACTCTCCGGTTGATACTGCTGATCTGGCTCAAAGTAATACTTCTGATCGTCCAGAAACTGCTCACCTTCTATACTCGATCATCAATCAACAACATACATGCATCCAATCAAACACACACGAAGCAAACAAAGAAATATAATTAGAAAAGTACACCAACAGTAACAAAACAGTAATAAAAGTTTATAAAACTCTTCTACACATTCCTACGATCACATAGACGTAAAGATCACCAAATTCGAAGTTAAAACTCACTTCGAAGCCTCTTCAACCAAAATAAAAGCACCAGAAGGTAGAGGAGACGAGTGCGGACTCACCAACGCAAAGAATTTCACCTCCAATCCACCCGAAAGCTCCCCAACCGAACAACCGAAACCTCCAACACCTCCCAAGCCCAAGAGCTCTATTTCACGTGGTTTGTCTATCATTTTAGATGAAAAAGGAAAGAGGAGGGTCACGGCTTCTTATTTATAGCCCCACATCACCATATTCGGGTAGGAAATCCCGATTTGCTCGGTAAGGATCGGTGGCGGCAACACTTGAGTTCGCCTCGGTCATGGCATGGGGAAGAAGAACACGCTGACATGTGGGTCCCACCCGTCAGTGAAACAAGGAGGGAGGGAAGGCGCGGCTACCGCTGCTCTGGGCCGGCCCACGCGGTCACGAGTGCGAGAAAGCGGCAACGGCCCACTTGCGCGGCCCAGGCGCTAGCGCGGAAGAGCAGGCCGACATGGGCAGGCTTCCAGGCCGCCAGGTAGAAGGTAAGTTGTTTTATTTTTTTTCTTCTTTCTTTTCTTCATTTGTTTATTTTCCAAAACCTTTTTCAAATAGAATGTCTAAACCAAAACAAATAAAATAAATTCCACACCACAAAGTAAAATAAATGCAACAACGTGAATGCATCACCAAATATCCTTTTCTAAATTTTTTTAAATCCTAATTCCCCACTAAATGTTATCTAAATTATTTGAAACCCATTAATTCTAAAATTTGAAATTTTCGGGTGTCATAAATTCTACCCCCTTAGAAGAATCTCGTCCTCGAGATTGAACTGCTTACTCAAATAACTACGGATATGATTTTCTCAATTCATCCTCTCTTTCCTATGTTGCCTCTGCCTCGGAATATCGATTCCACTGTACCTTGCACATCCTAATAATCTAACTTCGAGTAACTCTCTCAGCAGTTTCTAAAACCTTGATCGGAAATTCTTCATAAGTAAGATCCTCTTTAACAGTCAATTCCTCTAAAGGTATCTACTCTTCAGGCACATGCAAACACTTCTTAAGTTGTGAAACATGAAACACATCATGTACTCCAGACAAATTTTCATGCAACTCTAATTGATAAGCAACTTCTCCACGTCTAGCAATAACTTTAAATGGCCCAACATACCTTGGTGCTAATTTGCCTTTCATGTTAAACCTCTTCACACTTCTCATTGGTGACACCTTCAAATGGACATAATCACCTACCTCAAAAACTAAATCTCTTCTCCTATTATCAGCATAACTCTTCTGACGAGATTGTGCCACTCTCAAATTCTCACGAATCACCCACACTTGATCTTCTGTGTTTCTAAGAACATCCGTACCAAACACCTGAGACTCACCTGTCTGATCCCAAAACAATGGAGTTCTACACTTACGTCCATACAAAGCCTCAAACGGTGCCATCTTAAGACTCTGTTGATAACTGTTATTGTAAGAGAATTCTGCATAAGGCAAACTCTTATCCCAACTGGTTCCATATTGCAATGCACAAGCTCTCAACATATCCTCTAATATCTGGTTGGTCCTTTCAGTCTACCCATCTGTCTGTGGATGATATGCCGTACTAAAATTCAGCTTTGTTCCCAGAGATTCGTGTACAACTTTCCAAAAGTGTGAAGTGAACTGCAATCCTCGATCAGATACAATCTTCTTTGGAACTCCATGTAAACATACTATCCTCTCCATATACAACTCTACCAATTTTGGTCCATGGTTGGTAGTCTTAACAGGTATAAAATGAGCAATTTTAGTTAACCGATCTACTATCACCCAAATAGAATCATAACCTCTCTGAGTACATGGTAACCCTACTATAAAGTCCATACCAGCTTCCTCCCACTTCCATTCAGGAATCTTCATTGGTTGCAACAATCTAGCAGGTCTCTGATGTTCAGCTTTCACCCTCTGGCAAGTATCACACAATGCCATATACTCAGCCACATCTCGTTTCAATCCAACCCACCAATATTTCTGTTTGAGATCCAAATACATCTTAGTACTACTAGGATGAATAGAATAAGCTGACTCATGTGTGTTGGGCATTCTTAACGTCACTACCAAAAGTAGACTTAGTTTTCTAATTCTGATAACGGCGCCAAAAATGCCAAACCTATCCCTCATGCCACTTAAGCCAAGTTGTCATCCCCAGCATGACATGAGAGACGCGGTATTGAAATATGCATTTGCTCATCAAGATAAATAATAAAAGGGATCTGCAAGCACACAGATTAATACCGATGTAGCATTTTAACCGGGAAGTATTCCAGGTATCGTTATTTATATTTTTACCACTGGGAAGGGATTTCTAAGTATCATGGTTGATAATGGAATGAGAATATGGAACTGAGTACACATCATTGCATATATAACCGAGAGTATTTATCAATCTCTTTATACAGGTATAAATGTCACATTAAGTAAAGGTAAAGTGATACTGGTGTCAAAGATAATTAATCTGATCAGCTAGCCACATATAATAATGATAAGCACCTCAACAGATATTCTAGCAAGTCATTAGCATGGAATTAGGATGAACTACAAAGATATTCCCTAAGTTATTATTAACTATAAAGTCTAGCATATCATAGTTAGTGCAATTATACTTGGCAATCATGGTGAGAAAAGACTATATCCATGCATAGTGAATATTAGCAAGGAAGATGAAGAACATAGCAATCACTCCCCTGTAATAGTGTTGCTCTGCCTGCCCTATACACGAGAGGGGGACTATATAAGAATCAACGAAGCTGTCACTATTGCGAACTACCCCACAATCCGGCATATAGGGTGCAATCGCAGATAAATACGGTATAGACACCACGTCTACACAATAATTATCATTCACCCACTGTACACATGGATAAACGCTATACGATCCTAGGCATGTATATAATTCCAATCTAACTAAGCCAAGCATATAACTATGATAAACTAAGAACAATATAATTGCAAATATAATCAAGTAGAGCATAGTCATAATCAATATATTGAAATAGAACAAAGTCATATTCATAATATTGAAGAACAATGATGAACAATTGAAGAACAATAGAGGAATTACCAAGAATCCTCTTGACAGATCCGGGAACCAATCGAAGATTGACTCCTTCTAGTTCTAATCCTAATTAGCTATGCTAACTAGAGATCTAGTTGATATGGTGGCTCTAGGGCTTGATCAGAGGCTCTCCTCCTGAATTAGGGTTTGAAGTATGAGACGAGGGCCTCTCCTCTAGGGGCAGGGGCCTTGCTTATATAGCCCTTTCGGATGAATCTGGGCCGTCGGATCAAACCGACATTGAACGGACGGTTTTCCTTGATCCTCTAGGTCGGTGGAGCATAATCCTCGAGGCGGAGCCTGATTGGCCCACAGGAGGGGGCGGGCGCCCTGGGGACTAGGGCGGGCGCCCTGTCTCCAGCCCCGTTACGCCTCCCGTTCGTTCCCGTGGCTTCTGGAGTCTTCTAGATGCAAGATAATTACGTGTTCGGTTAATATCCCGTCATTAATCCGACATGTGGGCCTTTCTTCCGTATTTCCTGATAACCCCCTGCAGAAATAGATAAACAACAAAACTCGTGGAATTCTGTCAGATAAAACCCTAAGTCTAGGTGTTGGTTTCATTTGGATCCTTTTCTCTATTTATTTGATAGTTATAATTGATACTTAAGGACCGTCAACAAACTCCCCCAAGCTTACCTCTTGCTCGTCCCTGAGCAAGGAGAGACTCAGTAGTTGCTGAAATGCCTTTGAATTTTGACGGTACACATGCTTTCAAATAGAGTCTGATCTCTGAGTTAAAGTAAACTGTCAAGACTTAAAACTTACTCATTATACCTTTCACCATGGGGCTTGCAACCGTCACCTTTGTCTTGAGCGGTTAAAAGATAGAACAGTCTAGTCAAGCACCATGTCTCTTATTCTTGATTAGCTATAGCTCTTGGAGTTTTTTGCAGATTTTCAAATAAAACTCAGAGATTCCTTGTATGACTCTCTCAGGTCTCTCTTTTGTGGTATTTCTGGATCCTCACCAAGGCAGTAATGATGTCTGCCTTCTCTCAAAGCAAAGTATGTAGTATTTGTGGTATAAGGCAGAGTGACATTGCCTTCTCTCTCATCCTATTCTAATAAGGCTTTTGATATCTGGAGCTCATCGGTGGGAGATAAAGTATACATACTTACAAGACATTTATTGCATAGTCAAACCATGGATCCAGAGAAACAAGCCAATAAGTCAAATCAAGATGTGCATGTGTGGCGAATAAATGGTGTATGGTGGTAGTGATGATAACAATGATGAAAGTCTAATTCTACTTTTGCTCTTTTTGAGAGGATACGTACCTTTCTTGCTTTTAAAGCTCTTGAGGAGAATGAGGTGCTCTATATTTTCTCTTTTTTTTTCTCTCAGGTGGGTATCTTGTACCCCTAATTCTACTGTCGGACGCTTGTCCATTTTTACCTCTCTTCTCACACTTTTTCTCTTTTTTTTCATCGAGGTTCCGAGCACTTGCTCCTTTTTATTTCCTCGTATCTTTTTCTTTTCGAGGTTCCGGGCACTTGCCCCTTTTTATTTCCTCGTATAGAGCACTCATCTCCTTAGAACAATATAGCAAGTGGTAGTAACCAAAATAGCTTGAGCATTTATTTCACAGGGGATAACAAGAATGGGAAAATATTTTTGGCTATTCTCTCCCGGATTAGGAGTAGAATAATTTTATGTGGATCTGGAGATGAGAATGAGTGGATATATGTGGATGCGTACTTCCGGAGTAGAAGCAGCATGTATGAGTGATCGTGCAAGTGAATCTTGATTTTAACCGCATGACAAGCTCCTAAGGGTCTACACAGCTTGACTACACTCAATGCTCATAAGCAGTAAAAAGTAAAGGTATGGCTTAAAGTCTAGCAAGCATGTATGTATGGCTGTGGTAGGAACTTAAACTCTCATCATACAGGAACTCATCATGTAGCATTTTAAGATTTTCAAAGATAAAATTCTCCAGAATTCTAGCATCTCTAGGAATAGATAAACAACAGCTCAACCTTCCCATATCATATCCGTTAACAACTTAGACTTTAGATCAAGTTCTCTTCCCACAAGTTCAGGTTTAGAGCAAGCTTTAAATGATAACAGTTATGTCTAAACTTAGAGAGAGGACTTCAAATTTGAAAGTTAGGGAAAGCAACTATTCATCATATCCATGCTAGAGTTTTATTATTATTTAGATTCAGTTTAGCATAGCCACTTTATTTATTTATTAAAACACACTAAGCAAAAGATATAGGTATATATATATAAGCACAAAATCTTTATTTGGTTTTTTTTCATAGTTATGTATATTTTTATTTTTATAGGGTAGAAGTATATATAAATATAAAGATAAAGATAGAAATACTTAGCAAGATAATGGAGGTGCTCTCCCCCAAGCTGGATCTTGACATAATCTCTTCTGATGTAGCTAGCAGATGGCGGAGATGTATTTGAAAGTCGGTAGCACCCTGACAGCAATTAGAATGTCCTCCTTCTGCTAGTCTCCTTGAATTATGTGAAGCTCAAATAGACAACAAAGCTTTGTGGAACTGATTAAGTGTTAGCATAAATATCTAGCCTTTATCATGCTGAGCCTCCTTGATTTTTTTATGTTTTTTTCTTTTATAAAGCAGAAGAAAATATTTATGTATTTATTATATATTTTTTTTATGCCACCACAGTGAATGTACTTATGGGTTTTATGCCACTCGCATACTCACATGGGGCTTTAGGGTTTTTAACATTTTTTTTCTTTTTAAGATAGTATGAATATGATTAACTAAGCAAACTATTTAAGATAAAGTAAATAATTAAAAGGAAAGGATAACTACCAAGTTACCTCTTGGCAAGGCGTTCGGTGTTTTTTAAGTCCTCCGAACGGGACTCTTATTCGTTCAGTCGTCCTGGGACTTGGTGGATGGCGTAGTCGGTGGTTCCGGCAGCGCCTCTTCTTCATGTGCAACTGTCTTTTCTTTCCATACCTGTCTCGGTGCTTTGGTCTCCTCAGGACAGTGTTGGTTGAGTGGTATGTCTTCAGATCTTACCACTTCTCCTTCATAATCTGCCCATCCGTCCTTGATGACCTGTTGCTTCTGATTGTGGTTACGCCGCCTTCTTCTTGTCCTGACCTGCTTAGATTCTTCAAATACATAGTTAGGGTCAGTAAAGTAAAGACGTACCTTCTTAGAGGGGAAGTGCATGTGGACTTCTCCAGTTCCAATGTAGATGATTGCTTTGACAGTACTAAGGAATGGTCTTCCAAGGATGATGGGTGGATCGTATTCATCTTCTCCCATGTCAATAACCTGAAAGTCTGTATGGACAAAGTGATCGTCTATCTTGACAGGGACGTCAGTTACTGTACCTTTGACCTGTCGGAATGTCTGATCTGCCATCTGGAGCTGAATATATGTTGGGTTTAAGGGCCTGGTTCCGAACAGAAGTTCATAGGTGACCTTGGCCATTATGTTGACGCCCGACCCAGTGTCGCAAAGTGTCTTGTAGAAGTGGGACCCATTAATGGAGCAATAAATGCTTGGCATACCTGGGTCGTCCTTCTTAGGCAAGAACGGTGACTTGAGTTGGCGATCTTGACCTTTGTGCACGGCAGTGACCATCTTAGCTGTCTCGGTCCATACTTGCTTCTTGCTCTTGTTCCTCCTGTTGGTCCTCTTCCTTGGTTCATATTGGGGTTGCTCTGGGATTTGTGCGGTCTTGTTCTTGAAGGAAAACGTTTCCTTCCTCCCCTTGATGTAGAAACTGATCTTGGCAGCACTAGCATAGATGACAGCTCCCGCGGTGTTCAGGAATGGTCTCCCTAGGATGACGGGAGCCCTCTCATCAGAACCGGTCTCTATCACTACGAAGTCTGCTGGAGCGTACGAGGAACCCACTCGGACACAGATGTTCTTCAATATTCCTCTCGGGAAACTCAGTGTCCTATCTGCAAGCTGCAAACACATGGTTGTTTCTAATAATGGTTGTGAAAAGAGTTTTTCATAGAGTACCCTGGGAATGATGTTGACGCTGGAGCCAAAGTCACAGAGTGCTTCTGGGAAGTCTCGCATGCCGATGGAGATCGGGATGACGGGGCGTCCTGGATCGCCTCTCTTGACCGGCAAACGGTCAGTACTTACTTCCACGATAGGGTTACTCCAGTAATCTCCTGCATCAAACATGTCTACAAGATTTGCAGATTCTAGTCCTTCCGGTTGTGATGGTATACCGGGGTTAGTAGCAGGAACAGCAGCAGCTATTTGATTCAACTGAGATTCAATCATTTTATTAAAGCTAATCTGGTTCTTGATGGCAGTAGAGAAATTATCCATTCTATTATTTATATTTTCTAGTATTTTATCATTAGATGCCAATTTCTTAGACAGGTTATCCATGTCACACCCGGTTTTGCAAAGAACAAAACTAGGCTCGTCATATGTGTGCCCAGGAAGTCCACACATACAACAACAGAATAGAGATATCAAAACAATGTTTATATAAAGCGAGAAACATAATATATTAACACTTACAACTATCAGAGTAACGCAGAACGGTGGCTAAGCTTCTGCTCGGGCTCCATTCTTCTCAGGGACGGCTGACTGGTGGCTCCGTATACCAAGCACTTCTGAAAGACTCCACTATACTTTTATCCTTCTTCTAAGTAGCACCTTACTACACACTGGAGTGTGGTGGAAATAGCAAGAGTGAGTCCATGTCGAACTCAACAAATATAACATGGGGTTCATGAGGCTCAAAAGGTTAGACACTGGTTTGACTGCATTTAGCTTTTAATTGTCACAATTTTATTACATGAGTAGCATCAGGTTTTCATTAATCCCACAATAAACATATGATCAATGTAAATATGAATAATGAATAGCAAAAACATATTTATAATCATTAGTGATCATCTATTCCGTAAGGGTCCAAGGCCACTCGTGACCGTGAGCACGGCTGATATACCAGTTTTACACTCTGCAGAGGTTGTACACTTTCACTGTGAGTCGTGATTTACCCTTTCGCCCGAGGTGATCAGCCTCTTGACCTACTGCCAAGGAAGGTCGGCAGGGTTCACTATGAAGTCTTTCAAAGGTTCGTCTAACAAGTTAGGGCCATTAGATTCACTCGGCAAACAGATGTAGAGCCCCCCTTCCAAATGGCACAATGACGCGCAGCCTATACACATGAGGACAGAGGCCGCACTATACCCGATTCGTCAAGCCATTCTTACGCCATGAAGGTTACCACTAACAAGCTAGAAAAGGTCCTCATACTTGACTAAAGCCAGAGCCATATAGCCCTCACAGTTGTACTGTAAGTCCCGGATGTTCGCTTATAGATGAGTCCTTATGGAGAGAAACTAGAGCACCAAAAATAACCCCATGCTCTAGCCCTCTTTAAACAGTAATCAAAAAGTCATCTTTTAGTGTTGTTGCATAATCCATTAATCATATTACAAGATCATAGTTTATGTTCAGCGCTAGCAAAAGCTACCCAATGCAAAGTCCCATAGGTGACAAGGAAACAAGATATCAATAGCTAAGTTATAATCTCTATGGTTGTCAAGGAGGACACATGCATATGTATGATAATTTCAGTGAATAGGACAACAAGAATGGTCCCATGTTATACTTGCCTTTAACTTGCTTTACACCTAAAGCAACTTGCTCCGAGAACCTTCAGTTGTCTTCTGGCCATCCCCTCTTGATCTTCAACACTCACAGAGGGTTTTCATTCTACTCGTAGCGAACATCACGCATAGGCAAACATGCAAGAAGCAAACATAGAAAACTAAGAACAATACACCACACAAGTTAAAACGACGTACTATAAGAGAGCTATCGGCTACGGTCACGAGAACACAAGAAACGTCGATAATGGAACTATCGTTAAAAAGAAAAAGACTATCGGAATATTTATATTATAAAAGGAACCACTACATACTTATTTATTTTAGCTAACAAGATCATGGAAAAGTAATTAGTTCAGATTAGACAAATCATATTTGGACTCAACACCGAGTCGAAATTAACCATGGTTTATATATTTTATAAATATTTCCACACAATATTTTATTTATATATATATATTTTATAGTGTTTAAGTCATTTATGCATTATACTTTAGAAAGGTAGAACATGTGACAAAAACTAAATGTAAGCATTTATGATTTATGGTGAACTAAGCAAGTCCTAAACGAAAAGGCATTCATGTCGATATTAATCACATTAACATTGAGTTATGAGATGCCCAATGTTTAAACCTAAATTACTTTTAAGTCTAAAAGACATTAAATAGCATTCATATAATTAACTATATGTTTTCTATTTAACTAAGTTACAATTGATAAACACATATTAAAGTTAATACTTATTTATTCATAAGATACCGGAGATAAAACCATGAATTACTTTTAACTAGATGCTCAGTTGCATAAACATTAATCAATTTAATACTTAAACTTATGATTTTCACAGTTGCGAGACATGCTAAACATCACTGCAACACGTAGTCTTAATCAGCGCAACCGCAAAGTAACAAGAACAAGTTACTATGTTAGGTTGGCTTTAATTAGAAATGCATTAAATAAATACTAACCAAATTGCATCTAAACCGACTTTATATGATCATGTTTAAACTAGGCAAATTATAACCAATAAATACATATTTAAGTTGACTAATATTTATAAAAAGATTAGAAACAAGTTTGCCTAATCATTAATCAAATTAATATTTTACAATGAACACAACAAGTGATGTAGCGGCTATCGGAAGTTTTATGTATTACAATAGAAAAGAAAAGGCTACATACTTAATTCATTTTAATTAAACAAGACCATGTGAAATAGTAGCTCAGATTAGTTAAATAATATTTTAATTCAAAAGCCAAGTTAAACTAGCTGTAATTTGTATACGTGCATGTATCATTTAATCAAACTTTGTAAAAGAAAAGTGCATGTGAAATTATCTATACACAAGTTTATCATATATGCAACGTACTTAGACTAAGCAAATTTTAATTATAAGATAGATACAAGTACGTTAATCAATTTAATATTTAACGGTATATAGAAAAACATGTGCCAACTCAACGAAATCACTTATGTTTCAAAGTTGAACTAAGCATCTTCTAATTCAAAAGACATTTAGTTTAATATTAATTAGATTAACATTAATTTAGACAGACTGAAGTATAAACCCGTGTTGCTTTTATTTAGAAACAAATTTGTATAATCATTAACCGAATTCATAGAATTAATTTAATTAACAAGTGACATGGTAAATATTGCCGCTAGCATGTAGGTTACATCGACACGGTCGCATCGCTCGATAACAAAATTATAACTCTATGTTGTTTTTAATAAAATTATGTGCATATATTATTTAATTAATTATTCAACTATATATTCCAAAACATGTGACACGAAAAGCATTGATACTACTGTGTAGAGGGCAACAATACAAAACTAATGCAACTTGGATGAACTAATCGGAGCTAAAACGACTAAACGGTGAAAATAATACAGTAGATGGCAAATTCATAATTGACTCGTCTTGTACCTTGGTCATCTTCACGAACGTGAACGTGGCTCTAGTGGCCAAGGGAGGCGCTGCTGCTGTACTTGCGTAGGGAAAGAAGAGCAGCGCTCGGCCGGGCCAAGGACGGTCTCATTACGGTCTGCAGTACAATACTTTTTTTTCCACCATGTATCGCCCATGCCCCTGTATATAGAACCGTCACGATGTCTACTTCTTGCAAGTACATTATTCACAGTATATCCTTCATCATCACTGACAACGATGCCCTTATGATCCTCAGTTGTGCTCCTTCCATCTTCCTCAGTGACAGTGTGCTTCACAATTTCCCCACATGTCTCATGTTTGACATATATAACCCCCGAGGTTTCCCAACAAGCATCTTTATCACTTGTGTCATCTCCAGCTATAACCCCCAAGGTTGCACCCCTTTTCTCAATGTTGTCCAAGGGAAGATTAATAACGTTGGCAGAAGAGATGGGCAGCAGCCTGTTTAGTTTACCAGACTCATCATCTTTTACTCGACTGATGGTGGCCATGTTCCGAGGTCCACAAGGAAGTCGGAAAACACGACTGACAGGTGGATTGGGAGACACCATGAGTGGGGAAACACGTTGCTCAAGCGCTGGTGGCCAAGAAGATGAAGGTTAGACCGGCCATGGAAGCTCCTCGCCGAAAAAAAAATGTATTAAGGAAACGACGAACGGACGATGGATTCGCGAAAATAAAGATGTGCCGGTGAAGAGGACGACGAGACAAACCTCCGAGTGGAAACGGAATTCGCCGGAGATGTCCGAGGTGGTCGGAAAAGCTCGCCGAACCTTCGTCGGAAGTTCGCCGGAACGCAAGCTGTAGATGCAGAACTTCGGCGAGGGGTGAAGGGAGCTACGAGCGGCGGCTCGCGATACGAGCTCAGCGGCGGCGGACAACAACAGCGGCGGCGAACGGCAACAGCGGCGGCGAACGGCAACAGCGGCGGCGGCGGCAATAGCGGCGGCGGCGGCAACAGCGGCGGCGACAACGGCGGCGGCGGAAACAGCGGCGGCGGCACGATAAGAAGGGAGAAAATTCTAATTTACTACCCGAGAGATTTCCCAAACTAGGGGCTCCTCCACGGTAGTTTTTGGTGTGCTTTGCCCATGGGGTAGGTGCGTATATATTGGGAGAAAAACTCTCCACCTCCATGTCAACTAGCGATATGGTGCTAATTGACGTTGCACCCTCCATCTTTACTAATAGGCCTAATTAATTATTAAAGCCCATTAGTAAATAAATGAATGGGCATTTAGGATTATTGCACACAGGCTTTGGTGGAAAATGAGGTATTTATTATTTTCGGAATTAATTAATTTCATGGATAAAATAATTCTAGAAAAGTCCAGAATTATTATTTAAGCCATGAAAAATACTCCGAAAGCTCCGAAAATTCATGGAAATTTTCCAGAGACATTATGGAACATGAGGAATCCAAATAAAATATTTGGAGCTCACTGAAAGGTAATTTTGGAGCATCTAAAAATTAGATTATGCTCACAGACAAGTGGAAACAAGCTACAGAAAAAGTCAGAAAAATTCTCGAGAAGTTTGTAGAGATTGATTGATGGACGAGAAACTGAAAGGAATAATTTATGTTATAAAGAAAAGATTTTAGAAAACTTCCAACGAGAACTTAAGATGAGAAACAAGGAATATTGATTGCGGAAAAAGATAAAGACGTGCTGGAGAAGAAAGATATTATTTTTTTATAACTAATTGATGCTATTATAAACTAAACTTAGGAAATTTTATCCGAATATTAAAACATTTATTTTAATTAGTGTTTTCTATGCACAACCCAAAATCAAAAATTTTGGGATGTGACAATCCATTAGCTTTCCTTGGTTGGATACTAACTCTCTCAAAGGTGGATAATTATTATTATTATTGAAAGAATTGTTACCTTGGTAATTACCTGAGTAGTTAGGCCTCTGTTGATTCCAACCTTGATTCTGCTGAGGACGGTTGTAGTAGTTGTTGTTATTGTTGATGTAGTTCACGTCCTCCAACAACTCAGGACAGTGATTGCCCGAGTGTCCAGTACCTCCACACTCCTCACAAGTCATGTGGGAGTCGTAGACGTGCATGACTTCTTTCTTTTCTCCAGCTCGATCATCGAGCTTCTTCATGAGTAGGTCTAGCTTGGCAGACAGCATGTCTACCTCCTTGAGCTGGTGCATACCTCCACCTCTCTTGCGTGTCTGAGTTCTTTCTTCATTCCAACCTTGGTTGGATGCCATCTTCTCCACAAGAGCTGTGGCTTGAGGTATGGTGAGTGATAGGAATGCTCCTCCAGCTGCAGCATCCATGGTTTCACGGGCACTGTTAATGAGCCCATGATAAAATTTCTGCATCAGTAGCCAGCTTTCCATTCCATGATGGGGACATTCTAGGATGTAGTCTTGGAAACTCTCCCATGCTTCTGGAACGGATTCATCATGTTGTTGCTGAAAACTTGTAATCTTCCCACGGAGAGCATTGGTCTTGCCCATGGGAAAGAATTTGGCCAGAAAGTTCATGGAGCAGAGTGCCCACGTAGTGTTCTTCTCCTTTGTAGCCGTAGAACCACTGCTTCGCTCTCTCCAACAGTGAGAATGGGAAAAGGCGAAGTAGTATGGCGTCTCTGGGGACTTCAGCCATGGTGAAAGTGCTGCAGATCTCCAGGAAGTGTTGAAGATGAGCACTAGCGTCTTCATGTGGCTTCCCACAGAACTAGTTAGCTTGCACCATGTTGATGAGCCCAGGCTTGAGCTCGAAGTTGCGGTCGATCTCCCCAGCAGGTCCAGTGCGGATGTTGTTCGTAGTGGGAGCTGAGAACTCGCGGATCGACTTGTTCGCCATGGCTTCGAATTCAGTCGACAAATTCCGGATGAAACTTCGGTGGTCTTCGGATTTGGATGAAGCTTTGTGCTGAAGTGTTGACGATGTCTTCTTGAGCTTGGCTCTTGTTCTTCTGAATAAGGCTTCGGAATCGTCAGTAAAGTTGTCTGGAAGATGTCTTCTATTCATGCATCACCCTGCAATAAATAATCAAAATGGAAAATACAGGGGTAAAACTGTATAAAAGAATTGATAAGCTCGATCAGATTAGTGATGCAAATGATGACTCAAAGTTCCGTATTCATTCCTACTTAGTAATCAACCTTCCTTGGCAACGGTGCCAAAAATGCTTGTTGGGCATTCTTAACGTCACTACCAAAAGTAGACTTAGTTTTCTAATTCTGATAACGGCACCAAAAATGCCAAACCTATCCCTCATGCCTCTTAAGCCAAGTTGTCATCCCTAGCATGACATGAGAGACGCGGTATTGAAATATGCATTTGCTCATCAAGATAAATAATAAAAGGGATCTGCAAGCGCACAGAGTAATACCGATGTAGCATTTTAACCGGGAAGTATTCCAGGTATCGTTATTTATATTTTTACCACTGGGAAGGGATTTCTAAGTATCATGGTTGATAATGGAATGAGAATATGGAACTGAGTACACATCATTGCATATATAACCGAGAGTATTTATCAATCTCTTTATACAGGTATAAATGTCACATTAAGTAAAGGTAAAGTGATAATGGTGTCAAAGATAATTAATCTGATCAGCTAGCCACATATAATAATGATAAGCACCTCAACAGATATTCTAGCAAGTCATTAGCATGGAATTAGGATGAACTACAAAGATATTCCCTAAGTTATTATTAACTATAAAGTCTAGCATATCATAGTTAGTGCAATTATACTTGGCAATCATGGTGAGAAAAGACTATATCTATGCATAGTGAATATTAGCAAGGAAGATGAAGAACATAGTAATCACTCCCCTATAATAGTGTTGCTCTGCCTGCCCTATACACGAGAGAGGGACTATATAAGAATCAACGAAGCTGTCACTATCGCGAACTACCCCACAATCCAGCATATAGGGTGCAATCGCAGATAAATACGGTATAGACACCACGTCTACACAATAATTATCATTCACCCACTGTACACATGGATAAACGCTATACGATCCTAGGCATGTATATAATTCCAATCTAACTAAGCCAAGCATATAACTATGATAAACTAAGAACAATATAATTGCAAATATAATCAAGTAGAGCATAGTCATAATCAATATATTGAAATAGAACAAAGTCATATTCATAATATTGAAGAACAATGATGAACAATTGAAGAACAATAGAGGAATTACCAAGAATCCTCTTGACAGATTCGGGAACCAATCGAAGATTGACTCCTTCTAGTTCTAATCCTATGTAGCTATGCTAACTAGAGATCTAGTTGATGTGGTGGCTCTAGGGCTTGATCAGAGGCTCTCCTCCTGAATTAGGGTTTGAAGTATGAGACGAGGGCCTCTCCTCCAGGGGCAGGGGCCTTGCTTATATAGCCCTTTCGGATGAATCTGGGCCGTCGGATCAAACCGACATTGAACGGACGGTTTTCCTTGATCCTCTAGGTCGGTGGAGCATAATCCTCGTGGCGGAGCCTGATTGGCCCACAGGAGGGGGCGGGCGCCCTGGGGACTAGGGCGGGCGCCCTGTCTCCGGCCCCGTTACGCCTCCCGTTCGTTCCCGTGGCTTCTGGAGTCTTCTAGATGCAAGATAATTACGTGTTCGGTTAATATCCCGTCATTAATCCGACATGTGGGCCTTTCTTCCGTATTTCCTAATAACCCCCTGCAGAAATAGATAAACAACAAAACTCGTGGAATTCTGTCAGATAAAACCCTAAGTCTAGGTGTTGGTTTCATTTGGATCCTTTTCTCTATTTATTTGATAGTTATAATTGATACTTAAGGACCGTCAACAATGTGCTTCACGAAGAATTGCCTGTCTAACAGATTGATCCTCAGGTACACACAGCCTCTTTCCAAACCACAAAATCCCATTATCATCCATTCGAAACCCTGGTGACTTACCAATCACTATATCTTCCGCTATCTTCTTTAATTTCTCATCCTTCAACTGACCCTTGTAAATTTCTTGCTCTAAGGTAGGTTGTATCACTAATTCCATTGTATTAGTAACAATTCCCAAATTCAAATATTCAAATTCAGCACATAACTCACTAGTCATGGACAACGTTCGTTCCTCATTGGCATAACTTTTCCTGCTAAGAGCATCAGCTACTACATTGGCCTTACCTGGATGATAGTGTATCTCGATATCATAATCCTTAATCAACTCTAACCATCTACGTTGCCTCAGATTCAAATCAGACTGAGTGAAAATATACTTCAAACTCTTATGATCGGTGTATATATCACTCTTATGCCCAATCAAATAGTGTCTCCAAATCTTCAAAGCATGAACTACAACTGCTAACTCCAAATCATGCGTAGGATAATTCAACTCATGCTCTCTCAACTGTCTAGATGCATAAGCAACAACTCTATCTTCTTGCATAAGAACACATCCCAAACCTTGACGAGAAGCATCACAATAAATAGAAAACTTCTTACTCAAATCTGGCAAAACCAAAACAGGCGTTGTAGTCAATCTCTTCTTCAATTCTTCAAAACTAGCTTGACATTTATCAAACCACACAAACTTGGCATTCTTCTCTAACAGAGATGTCATAGGTTTAGCAAGTTTAGAAAACCCTTCAATGAACCATCTGTAATATCCTGCTAAACCCAATAAACTACAAATTTCGCTAACATCAGTAGGTGGTTTCCAATTCAATACATCCTTTACTTTGCCTGGATCCACTGATATTCCTCCATTAGAAACAATATGACCAAGGAAAGAAACTTCCTTCAACCAAAACTCACATTTACTTCGCTTAGCATACAATTTATGCTCTCTAAGTTTCTGCAATACCAACCTCAAACGTTCAGCATGCTCTTGCTCCGTCTTGGAAAATACCAGTATATCATCAATAAATACCACCACAAACTTATCCAGATATTCCATGAACACCTTATTCATCCTGTACATAAAGTAGGCAGGTGCATTGGTCAAACCAAATGACATAACAGTATACTCATACAACCCATACCTGGTAGTAAAAGCTGTCTTTGGAATATCAGAGGCACGAATCTTCAACTGATGATAACCAGAACAGAAATCAATCTTAGAGAACACACAAGCACCTCTCAACTGATCAAACAAATCATCAATTTTGGGAAAAGGGTACTTATTCTTGATAGTTACCTCATTCAGTGACCTATAATCAACACACATCCTCTGACTACCATCTTTCTTATCAACAAAAACAACTCGTGCACCCCACGATGAAGAACTAGGATGAATAAAACCTTTGTCTTGTAATTCTATAATTTGTTTCTTAAGTTCTTCTAATTCATCTACTCCTATTTTATATGGTCGTTTGGCTATAGGTGCTGTTCTAGGTAATAATTCAATAAGAAATTCAATGTCTCGGTCAGGTGGCATACCTGGCAAATCATCGGGAAAGACATCCGGAAACTCCTCAATAACTGAATTCTCATTGATAGCATCTTTAAGCTGATTCACCAAAGCGGTTGGCTGCTTCTGCACTGCTACATCCACGTCAATTTTATCCCCATTAGGTGTAGTCACAACTACCACTTTTTGCTGACACTGAATCTCTGCCTGATTTTGTTTCATCCAATCCATACCCAAGATAACATCAATAACCGATGTCCTCATCACTATAGGAGTTATCTTAAACTCTACCCCCCTTAAAATCATACTAACTAGAAGACAACGATTATTGGTTTGCATGGTACCTCCAAGTGAGTTCACAAAGAGGGGTTCTTTCATGGCAAGCATGGGTATACTATGCATTTTAACAAAAATATAGGAAATGAATGTATGAGATGCTCCAGAGTCAAAAAGAACGGTTGCAGGAGTGGAATGTACATTGAACGTACTGATCATAACTTCTAGTGCCTCATGAGCAGTATCAGAAGACACGTGATTCACCCTTCCAGTACCGGATTGCCTCTGGTTGCTTTTCTAACTCTGAGGAGTCTGCTGGTTCTGCTTCTCAGGACAATGGTAAGACATATGTCCCTCTTTACCGCAGACGTAACATCTAGTAGGCATGTTGGGAGCACTGTTCTTCATTGAAGTGGCATTGGAATTTCCAGTGCGAGGAGTCTGTTGCCCATTCTACTGATACTGTTGACGCTGCTGGTATGAAGGACGTTGCTGAGACTGATTGGTCTGCCAATTCTGAGACCACTTCTGATTTGGATTGCGATTCCACTGGCTAACTGGCCCTTGGCACTTCTGATGGAAGCCATGCTGAGAATTAGTACGCTGGCGGTTATTGCTTCCTGAACTTTTTCCTTTCATCTTTTCTCTTCCTATCCATCTCCCTGTGCTCATTATCAAGCACAATAGCTTTATTCACAAGCTCTTGGAAACTGGCATAGTTATTACCCTTCAATTGCAAACGAAGATCATAATAAATCCCTTTTAGGAAAAGACGTTGCCTATCTGCATCTTCCCTCACTTCATTAGGAGCATAGCGAGCCAACTGCGTAAACCTGTCATGATACTCACTAACACTCATCTGTCCCATCCTGAGATTTCTGAATTCTTCCTGCTTCAACTCAATTATACCCTCAGGAATATGACGAGCTCGAAAATCTCTAACAAACTCATTTCAAGTGATAGGAGGAGCATTGTTAGGACGTGCAGCTTGATACGACTCCCACCAAGTCTGAGCTGTCCCCTGTAACTGACCAGATGCGAATAACACCTTTTTCATATCATTGCATTGAGCCATGTTCAACTGTTTCTCAACTGCTCTCACCCAATCATCCGCCTCCAAAGGATCAGCAGCATGAGAGAACACTGGAGGGCGTCCCTTCAAAAATTCCCCACATTTGTCTCTCACCTGAACAGGTGGTGGTCCTCCTGTAGGGGGATTGTTCTGCATGTGTTGCATGAACATCTGCATCATCTGATTCTGAGTATGCATAAGTTCCTCCATAGTAATAGGTGGATTAGCATCTCCACGACCCCTGCCACGGCCTCTGCCTAACATCTGTTTTCAAAACACAGAAAATGAAATTCAATATTATCCAAGATGATGTATTCAACAGATAAGCAAAATCTGATTTCTCTGGGCGAATTCCAATTTCAGCAACTCAGTAAAACTGCCATATCTTGAGTTACAGACGTCCAATTCAGATGATCTTTACATGGTTCGAAAGCTTACAAAATTATCTAAAACTTTCTTTAACAACACTTTTTCTGATTCTGTCAATAAATTAGTCAAAAACTGAACTTAACCATAACTATTTTAGAATTCTAGACTGCACAGTGACCCCAACTTGGAACAGGTATATCTCTTAGCTCATAATAGATAATAAGGTGATTCTTGTGGGGTTGGAAAGATACAGAAGTCTAATTATTCCTAGTAAAATTTCTTAAATTTCTCACTAGCGGATTTTAAGTTATCTCTAAAACATCCCAGACTGATTCAGAAATCAGCAAAGGACAAAACTAAGTTTTCCTCACACCCAACTAATATATTCTTGATCAAACTTAATATTCTTAACCATGGAACTTATAGACATGGCTACAAAACTCCAGCACACATTACAAAGATCCAAATCACATATTATCATAATAACAATCCATCAATCACACAATTGTTCACACCACAAATTGACTCTCGAAACAACCAAACTCAAAATTGACTCGCAACTACTAACGTTCATATTACATAGGGATTTTTCTAATCCTAATTAAGCTTTTCATAAATCTTGGGACGGCCTAACTCTGCCCTTAATTGGTTGATCTCCTTATAAGACCTTAAGTTCTTTTTCCTTTAGCAACTCATCCTTCAAATCCACCTCATGGAGAGCCAATTCACGAACCAGTCCCACTGTAGCTTGTAAAGTCAATGATGAATCATCTGCAAGCAGCACGGTCCAGACACCCTTGTCATGTAAGAAACAAGGAAAATGCCGGAGTGCACCTTGTAATGTCTTGTCCGAGCGTAGACCATGGTAGAAAACAAACGCATTGTAGGCGATATCCTCCATGCTTGTTTCTATGGTTGCCCGGCTCACTCGGGTAATGAACTTTGAATCCACCTTAGACTCCTTAGTGGTAGGATCCCTTGTCTTGACCCATAGCTCAGTTTTCCAATAGGAATCCATCCATGGATGACTATACTCCGTACTGTGATACTCCAACGTAGCTTCCCAATCGTAATAGTAGTTGTCCAAGGTTCTTGTCAGCATGTCATGGAAGAAAGCATCAGCTTTAGGAACCATGATCTGAAAACTTCGTGGTCCACCCCATAACTAGATCGTCCATTGGTGTGTCACCAACTCTTGATTCAGCATCGGATAGCTCTTGGTCACCATCTACATGGGGCTCCTGGGGTTTGAAACGAGCAATGTACTGTGCAGCTGACAGACGGGGATGAGGAGGCATCTACAAGATTTAGACATAGATTAGATAGAATCAATATATTTTCGCAATAGAATAAGGTAAAGGAAGCATAAAAATTTAGTATTTAACAAGGTGAAAGGAATAAGCATGAAATAAGTGAAACTTGGATGCTAATAACGGCCATTCTAACTAGGCTTGCATCCTACAGTCAACACGGCTCTGATACCAATCTGTCACACCCATTTTTAAGGACAAAAATACGATGCATAAAATACTCATGTGCGCCCTAGGACATGATCGCACACACAAGTAGACAAATTACATAGTACCATCACAATGCTTATTACATAGCGAATAAATATTTGAGACATAGTCTTGAACAATAAATAATAATGTCTAATAATAGATCTCCAACGGAAACTCCAAACACAGGAACATGGTTGACTGGTTGACACCAAGACTAGTACTCATTATGATAATCTTCCTCATAATCTTCATCTGTTATGGTGGAAATAGCAAGGGTGAGTCCATGTCGAACTCAACAAGTACAACACAGGGTTCATGAAGCACAAAAGGCTAGACACTGTTTAACTGTGTTTAGCTTTTATTTATCATGTATTTAGCAATTGAGTAGCATCAAGGTAATCCAGTTCCCGTTAATGAACCAATGATCAATTGTAATAAGGATAATGAATAGCATTAACATGAGCATAATAATTGTAACACCCAAATTTTGAGATAACAAAATTGGAATATTTAGATAATAAATAATGACCAAAATTAAAATAGTAATAAATTATCTTTGGTGTTGCATTCATGCTGCTGCATTTATTTTACTTTGTGGTGTGAAATTTATTTCATTTGATTTGGTTTAGAGAATTTCTATTTGAAATCGGTTTTGGAAAACAAATAAAAAAAAAAGAAAAAGAAAGAAGAAGCAACTTACCTCCTTACTGTTGGATCGGCGGCCCAGTCGATCCGGTTAGTGGCGCTAGGGCTGTGGGCCGATGCCGCGCCGTGTGGGCCGGCCCAGGTGACAGTGACCGAATCCTCCTCTCTTCTTTCACTGTCAAGCGGGCCCGGTTGTCAGCGTCATCCTCTAGCTCGCGTGACCGAGCCGGTCACGACTCCCTCGTTCAACCGCCGCCGAATCCAACCGGGGAAATCGCGATTTCCAACCAAATTGAGGAGCCCTTGCTCTATTTAAGCTAAAGCCGAGCCGCCGTTTCCGTTTTTTCATCGAGTTGTAGAGTTTTTGCCCTAATTCGTGGCCGCGAGTTGAAGAACCCTAGGACGCCGCCGTCGGCTTCAATTCGGCGAGTATGTTACTTCTCCGCCACCCTAAGTTTTTCTAGTAGTTATCTCATGTATTTGCTAGCTCGCGGGTGTCCCCAATTGGTTTTGTTAGGCATTAATGCGTAGTCTCTGTGTATAGCCGCCTTGCCGACCGCTTCGTCGAGCCGCCCTTCATCCTCGTGTTGTTACCGGTTGATTCGAGGTCCTAGGTGAGTTCGCACCGAGCTCCTCCTCCTTTTGGTGCTATCCGCGCGTCCTGTAGTGATGCATAGACCGAGATTCGTGTCACCGGTGAAGTTCCGGCCATGGCGCCGCCGTGGGTTGGAGAGGAACGGCGGTAGCGCCGCCGGCTGCCTCTGGGGGAGGATGTAGGCCGTCCGATTCGAGATGAACGGCCCAGATTAGAAGATACCCCTTCGCGGGTAGTTTTTCTAAAGAGACCCTCGGTTCTTTTGAAATCAACCCGCAGTCCTTAGCGTAGTTCTGAAAATACGTTTTCGCGTTGTGAAAGCGTATTCTTCACCGGTTTATTCAAAAACACGTTTTCAGTAATTTACAGTTTTGTCACTAGAACTGTTTTAGCCATAAAAACTTCGTTTTAACTCCAATTTGATCCGTTCAAATTGCGTTAGGTTCGTATTTGCGAACTCTACGTGTTAGTATAATTTTACAGTTAGTTTTGATAATTTATTTTTTCGAGTTTATAATTAAGTATTTATTAATCTATAGGAAATCTTAGAAAATTCATAACTTCTACGTTTTAACTCCGATTTTGGTGATCTTTGCGTCTGTGTGATCGTAGAAACGCGTAGAAGGGTTTTATAAACTTTTATTACTGTTTTGTTACTGTTGGTGTACTGTTCTAATTATATCTATTTGTTTGCTTCGTGTATGTTTGATTGGATGCATGTATGTTGTTGGTTGATGATCGAGTATAGAAGGTGAGCAGTTCTTGGACGATTCGGAGTATTACTTTGAGCCAAGTCAGCAGTACTATTTGGAGAGCTTTGATCAAGGCAAGTATAACACAGGACTATCCTTGTTACCTATTCATCAAAATTATCATACATATGCATATGCTTACCTTGACAACCTTAGAGATTATAACTTAGTGTTTGATGTCTTGATTCCTTGTCAACCTTGGGTATGCATATGGGTAGCTATGGCTAGTGCTCAAACAAGGAACAATGATCTTGCAATATGATTAATGGATCAAGCAACCAATTATTAAGATGTTCTAATTTTTGTTAAAAGGGGGCTAGAGCATGTGTATTATTTTTGATGCTCTAGTTACTCTCCGTAAGGACTTATCTGTACGTGATCATCCGGGATATACAGTACAGCTGTGAGGGCTATATGGCTCTGGCTTTAGTTGTTCAAGAGACCTTTTCTAGCTTGTTAGAGGTTACCTTAAATGGCGTAAGAATGGCTTGACACGTTGGGTGTAGTGCGAGCCCCTGGCCTAGTGTGTATAGGCTGCGGTTGTTGTGCCACAGGGAAGGGGGGTTCTACATCTGCCTGCCGAGTGAATCTAATGGCCCTAACTTGTTAGACGAACTCTTGAGTGGCTTTATATGGTTTTTGGGTGTTTGGGCTTGATCTCCCCACTCATTTGGAAATCATGACTCATAGTGAAAGTGTACACCTCTGCGCAGAGTTAAAAGCTGGTATACTAGCCGTGCTCACAGATACGAGCGGCCTTGGAACATCTACAGATAGATGATCACCATTGTTATATTATGTTTAATTATTGTTGATTAATATTATGCTCTTGTTAATGTCATTCGTAATCATTATTGCAATTGATCATTGGTTCTTTAATGGGAAGTGGTTTATCTTGATGCTACTCAAATGAAAGTTATAAGATTAAAAGCTAACCGCAGTCAAACAGTGTCTAGCCATTTGAGCCTCATGAACCCTGTGTTATATTTGTTGAGTTCGACATGGACTCACTCTTGCTATTTCCACCATAACAGATGAAGATTATGATGAGGATTACCGTAATGAGTACTAGTCTCGGTGTCAACCAGTCAACCGTGTCCCTGTGTGGAGTTTCCGCTGGAGATTATCATTAGATATTATTATTTATTGTTCAAGACTATGTTTTAAACATCTATTTGTTATGTAATAAGCACTGTGATGATACTATGTAATTTGTCTGCTTATGTGTGCGATCATGACCTGGGGCGCACATAAGTACTTTATGCATCCTATTTTTGTCCTTAAAAATGGGTGTGACAATAATATCAACAATAATTAAGCATGATATAACAATTATAATAAACTATTCTGTAAGAATCCCCAAGGCCGCTCGTATTTGTGAGCACGGCTAGTATACCAGTTTTTAACTCTGCGCAGAGGTGTACACTTTCACTGTGAGTCATAACTTCCAAATGCATGGGTTCGCGACTCCCCAAAACACCGGAAATCATATAAAGCCACTTAAAGATTCGTCTAACAAGTTAGGGCCATTAGATTCACTCGGCAGGCAGATATAGAACCCCCTTCCCAGTGGCACAACTTGTAGCCTATACACACTAAGGACAGGGGCTCGCCCCTACACCCAACGTGGCAAGCCATTCTTATGCCATTTAAGGTAACCACTAACAAGCTAGAAAAGGTCCTTTAAGCAACTAAAGCCAGAGCCATATAGCCCTCATAGCTGTACTGTATATCCCGGTTATCACTTATAGATAAGTCCTTATGGAGAGTAACTAGAGCAACCACAATCAACACAACACAATGCTCTAGTCCCCTTTGTCAACAGTAATAAAATCATCTTAATGGTTGATTGCTTAACCCATTAGTCAAATTACAAGATCATTATTCATAATGTAGCACTAGCAACAACTACTTGATTGCGTAGCTTGTAGGTAACAAGGAATTAGGATATCAATCACTAAGTTATAATCTCTAAGGTTGCCAAGGAAAGCACATGCACATGTATGATAATTTCAGTGAATAGGTAACAAGGATAGTCCTGTGTTATACTTGCCTTGATCAAAACTCTCCGGATGATACTGCTGATCTGGCTCAAAGTAATACTCCTGATCATCCAGAAACTGCTCACCTTCTATACTCGATCATCAATCAACAACATACATGCATCCAATCAAACATACACAAAGCAAACAAAGAAATATAATTAGAATAGTACACCAGTGGTAACAAAACAGTAATAAAAGTTTATAAAACTCTTCTACATGTTCCTACGATCACACAGACATAAAGATCACCAAATTCGGAGTTAAAACGTGAAAGTTATGAATTTTCTAAGGTTTCCTATAGATAAATAAATACTTAATTATAAACTCGAAAATTAAATTGTCCAAACTGACTGTACAACTATACTAACATGTAGAGATCGCAAATACGAACCTAACGTAACTTGAACGGATCAAATCGGAGTTAAAACAAAGATTTTATGACCAAACAATCCTAGTGGCAAAACTGTAAATATCTAAAAACGTATTTTTGATTTAACCGAGAAAATACGCTTTCAAATCGCGAAAATGCTTTTCGGAAATTACGCTTAGGACGGCGGGTTTTAATCTAAAAAAGTCCAGGGGCTCTTTATAAATTTTACTCGCGAAGGGGTATCTTCTAATCTCGTGCGTCCATGTGAGAACGGACGGTTGATATTGAATCTAGAAGAAAGAGAGAGGGAGCACGGTCACCATCTCCGGTGCCGGCCAGTGGCCGCCATGGCCGGCCACCAAAACTCGCCGGCAAAACTCGACCCCACCGTTTCCGACCCCCAATCGACCCACAAACAACTCCAATCGATCGAGAAGATCAACCCAACCGCCTCTACACTGTTTATGCCCTCTACAATGACCCGAGGAATGAGCGCGGCAAGGGGAGGAGCGGCGGCACCATTGCCGACCGATGGTGAGCTTCAAAAACTCACTTCGAAGCCTCTTCAAACAAAATAAAAGCACCAGAAGGTAGAGGAGACGAGTGCGGACTCACCAACGCGAAGAATTTGACCTCCAATCCACCCGAAAGCTCCCCAACCGAACAACCGAAACCTCCAACACCTCCCAAGCCCTAGAGCTCTATTTCACCTGGTTTGTCTATCGTTTTAGATGAAAAATGTAAAGAGGAGGGTCACGGCTTCTTATTTATAGCTCCACATCACCGTATTCGGGTAGGAAATCCCGATTTACTCGGTAAGGATCGGTGGCGGCAACACTTGAGTCCGGGTCAGTCACGGCAAGGGGAAGAAGAACACGCTGACATGTGGGTCCCACCCCGTCAGTGAAACAATGAGGGAGGGAAGGCGTGGCTGCCGCTGCTCTGGGCTGGCCCACGCGGTCACGAGTGCGAGGAAAGCGGCAACGGCCCGCTTGCGCGGCCCAGGCGCTAGCGCGAAAGAGCAGGCCGACATGGGCAGGCTTCCAGGCCACCAGGTAGAAGGTAAGTTGTTTTATTTTTTTCTTCTTTCTTTCCTTCATTTGTTTATTTTCCAAAATCTTTTTCAAATAGAATTTCTAAACCAAAAAAATAAAATAAATTCCACACCACAAAGTAAAATAAATGCAACAGCATGAATGCATCACCAAATATCCTTTTCTATTTTTTTAAAATCCTAATTCCCCACTAAATGTTATCTAAATTATTAGAAACCCATTAATTCTAAAATTTAAAATTTTCGGGTGTCACACTTAAACATGAACTATGATCATGTAAATTGACTAATGGAATATGCAACAAACATTAAAAGATGATTTTGACTATTGTTTAAAGGAGACTAGAGCATTGGGCTGTTTTTATGGTGCTCTAGTTTCTCTTCTTAAGGACTTATCTGTAAGCGAACATCCAGGACTTACAGTACAACTGTGAGGGCTATATGGCTCTGGCTTTAGTCAAGTATGAGGACCTTTTCTAGCTTGTTAGTGGTAACCTTCATGGCGTAAGAATGGCTTGACGAATCAGGTATAGTGCGGCCTCTGTCCTTATGTGTATAGGTTGCATGTCATTGTGCCATTTGGAAGGGGGGCTCTACATTTGTTTGCCGAGTGAATCTAATGGCCCTAACTTGTTAGACGAACCTTTGAAAGACTTCATAGTGAACCCTGCCGACCTTCCTTGGTAGTGGGTCAAGAGGCTGATTACCTCGGGCGAAAGGGTAAATCACAACTCACAGTGAAAGTGTACAACCTCTACAGAGTGTAAAACTGTTATAATAGCCTGCTCACGGTCACGAGTGGCCTTGGACCCTTACGGAATAGATGATCACTAATGACTATAAATGTGTTTTTGCTATTCATTATTCATATTTACATTGATCATATGTTTATTGTGGGATTAATGCAAACTTGATGCTACTCATGTAATAAAATTGTGACAATTAAAAGCTAAATGCAGTCAAACCAGTGTCTAGCCTTTTGAGCCTCATGAACCCTGTGTTATACTTGTTGAGTTCGACATGGACTCACTCTTGCTATTTCCACCACACTCCGGTGTGTAGTAAGGTGCTACTTAGAAGAAGGATGAAGGTGTAGTGGAGTTTTCAGAAGTCTTTCAGAAGTGCTTGACATATGGAGCCACCAATCAGCCGTCCCTGAGAAGAATGGAGCTTAAAGTTTAGTCACTGTTCCGCGATACTCTAATGTAAGTGTTTAATATAGCTGTCTACGTTATATAATAACATTGTTTCTGATACTTTTTTATTCTGGCATATGTGTGGACTTCCTGGGCATACATATGATGAGCCTAGTTTTTTTCTTTGGAAAACCGGGCGTGACAAAGTGGTATCAGAGCGATGTTGACTGTAGGACGTATGCCAAGTAGCACTGGACGTATTCTAAAACTTATTTTATGATAAAACTATTTTGTCATCCCTTAACTCATTGATTTAGACTATTTGTTGTTCCTTGTCCTGTTGTATCCCCTCCTTGATAGCTTCCTTTGAGCTATTATTTCTTACTCCCTTGGTCTTTGTTTTATGTTATTTTTACTAAAAGTTTTTTGATCTCACCTTTTTCAAAAGTTCGATGGCCTTTCATCATCTCCAATGTGCCATTAGGATGACCACCATTGTTGAAGAAGCACGTGTAGTACCGATGATGTGATTGGTGCTTTGTTTTGCCTGATGTGTGCTTGTCTTGTTTGATGTGATGCCTGTGTGTCGTCTTTGTTCTCGTGTTCCAAAGGAGGCCTGAAATCATCTTGAGAATTAGCTGAATCAATGTTAAAGTGGGGTAGTATCCTCTCTTGACCTACCTAACCTTCGATCAATCCTAATTCTTATTGTCTATTTCATATATCATCCTTGCTTACTCTTGGTTTCTATGCTTTCTCCTTTATCTTAACCCAAGGGAGGATCAACACATGAAGGACTCATCAATAGTAGTAAGCCTTAAAGAAAGTGTTGCCTTCAATGACATCGCCAAGTGGAACAAGATCTTTATTAAGTGGGGTAGCGTCCGCCACCATCATCAATCTCAAGTCATGAGATAAGAAGATCCAAAGACCAATCGGTACCATAATATCATCTTTTGCTAGTCCTTGCCCCTTAACCAATCTCACTTTCTCGCCATCAATCTTTATCTTTCTTATCACCTTTTTGTCGATCTTCGATGGTCGTTCTTACACCTCATTAATCTCAAAACAATCTTAAAGAGCTATCTTCAATTTCTTTATCCAACTTTGTTAATCCTTAATCTCTATATTACATCTGGACAAAGGTCTTAGAACAACCTTGATAATCAGCTTTATCTTTCTTCCTAGTCTCTCTGAATCTCGGACCGAGATTCATGTTAAGTGGGGTAGAATTGTCACACCCCAAAATTTCTGATTTTGGGTTGTGCATAGAAAACACTAATTAAAATAAATGTTTTAATATTCAGATAAAATTTCCTAAGTTTAGTTTATGATAGCATCAATTAGTTATAAAAAATAATAAGAATCTTTAAATTTTTCTATACTAATTTGACGGGCTATAGTTTGATGTGATGTTTGCTCGTTAACTCTTGTGTGTTGAGAGCGAGCAAAGTCTTTAAAAATGCGTCTAGTAGGTCTATCTTTCTTCTCCAGCACGTCTTTATCTTTTTCCACAATCAATATTCCTTGTTTCTCATCTTAAGTTCTCGTTGGGAGTTTACTAAAATCTTTTCTTTATAACGTAAATTATTTCTTTTAGTTCCTCATGTGTCAATCAATCTCAGTGAACTCTTCAGGAATTGTTCTAGCTTTTTCTGGAGCTAGTTCACGCTTTTCTATGAGCATAATCTAATTTTTAGATGCTCTAAAATATCTTATCATGAGCTCTAAATACTTTATTTGGGTTCCTCATGTTCCATAATGTCTCTGGAAAATTTCTCTGAATTTTCGGAGTTTTTAGAGTATTTTTCGCGGCTTAAATAATAATTCTAGACTTTTTTAGAATTATTTTATCCACGAAATTAATTAATTCCGAAAATAATAAATATCTCATTTTTCACCAAAGCCCGTGTGCAATAATCCTAAATGCCCATTCATCTATTTACTAATGGGCTTTAATAATTAATTAGGCCTATTAGTAAAGATGGAGGGTGCAACGTCAATTAGCACCATATCGCTAGTTGACATGGAGGTGGAGAGTTTTTCTCTCTATATATACGTAGCTACCCCATGGGTAAAGCACACCAAAACTACCGTAGAGGGGCCCCCAGTTTGGGAAATCTCTCATGTAGTAAATTAGATATTTTTTTCTCCTTCTTGTGTCGCCCTAGGCCGAGGCCCTTTAGATGGATGGAGGTAGAAGATGAAGTATTTGCGGTTCTGCCACCGGCGCAAACTCTGGCGTCCGACCCGTTCTAGAGTTCATCATCATCCTAGTCTGTTTCGACTTCATCGCTGCTATTCTTTGGTAAGAAATCGCGCACGATGGATCTCTCTATCTTATCTGTTCGCTTGTCCGGTTGCTGATCCTCTTGCTTTTGAATTTTGATTACATACGCTAACCATGGAGCCGGTGTGCCATGCAAGATCTATGTCCACATACGTGATTTACATCCCAATATCTGTCAACGCTGATTTGCTGATATCCATGTTTGCCGCAGCAGACACGTAACGCCAGCACGAACCTCAGCTGCAGTGCTTATACCTTGGTCGCCGGACTCGCAAGGTCCGCAGTCTTGAGAATCTAGCACCGGTCCGATGCAATCTGAGCTTGCCTCTGTTCTTCACCTTGGCCAAAGCGGTGCTCTGGTGCAGCACGCTGGCCCATGCAGCTGCTGCTTGATCATGATGGATAGAAGATCGTGTAGGTGAGCTGCAACTCCAATTAATTTCCTCATAATTTTATTCGTACCACATATTATAGACGTCATACTTGCATCTGAGATTACATATACATACATTATTCATCCTGTCTCATCAAGCTCCCATCATCTAATTCCATCTTACGTACGTGGTTAATTCCATGTAAACTCATGTCATGTATCTTTCCGGTGCGGTTCACTGCTCCTCTGTTCATATTTCCATCAATCTTATTTCTTGATAAATCTTCTAAAGTTAACATGTTCACGCCGTAGCTATGGTTCAGCTTGTTCTTTCTACACTAGATTTGTAGAGACCTAATCTACATGTTTATAATTAAATTGATTAATGTCAATGCAACTAGTTTTATAATTAAAATAAATATAGGTTTTCTACTGCTTTGTTTTATGTACAAATATTACTATGATTATTAATTGCTAATATAAATATGATTTTCAATTATTAATTTTCTTAGCTCAAACATGCATCATATATATAGCTTGTTCTCATGTACTTATTTATTTTGCAAAGTTGAAGTTTAACTTGCTTAATAAATTACGTGATAATATTTATATGTGTAACACCCTAAAATTTGAAGAAAAGAAAAATAGGGAAAAGGTGATTTTTATATTTATTTTTGTGAAGCATGCAATTATAGAATAAGAATAATTTTATAAATTTAAAATCAAATATAAGGGTAGAAACATGATTGAGCATTCATGCTGCTGCATTTGGAGTTTTGTGTTGAGTGGTTTAAATCAAATTCAAATTTGATTTGAAAATCATTTGAAAAATGGATTTGAAAATTCGGAAAAGAAAAAGAAAAGGGATTTTTCTACCGGGCCGTTTTTCTCCCTCACTGAACTCGGCCTGCTAAGCCGCGGCCCATTCTTTTCCTCCCCGCAAGCCCGCGCCGCCTCCAGTTTCTTCTGGGCCGAGCCCAAGGTGCGGCCTGCTAAGCCCAGCGCGCGCGCAGCCGCTTTGAGCCGCCGACAGGTGGGACCCGCTTGTCAGCGACTATCTTCTACCTTCCTTTCTTCTTCCTCCCGACGCCGGCGGGTTTCTTTCCTTTCTTCAACCGAATCAAATCGATCTCCGTATCCTCTCCTTTCCTTACCTAGAGCTGCTATCGGGGTATAAAAACGGAGCCCTCGGCCCTCCCCGCTCCTCATCCCACCTTTTTCCGCAGCCTAGACCGTTTAGGGTTGCCTCGCCGCGAGCTCCGCCTCCACCGCCACCTTGCCGAGCTAGCCGCCGCCCTCCAGTTGCTCCTTGGTCACATTTTCGCGCGGGGTAAGGTCGCGGTGTTGTGCTCTTTCTTTTGGTGCCCTCGGTTCGGAGTTTGGTGCTCGGGAGGGTCCTCTTCGCAAACTCCGGCGAGCTTGGCTTCAACCGGCCATGGCGCCGCCGCCTGGGTCACTGTGGCCGCCGGCCGTTCTTTCCCTCTCTCCTCCGATTCAATCTTGTCCGTCCAATTCAAATCTAACGGATGTAAATAGAAGATACCGCTTCGTTTGACGTTTTTGCTAAAGAGTCCATGAGTTTTTGTCTTTTTGAACCCACGGTCCAAAGCGTAATCTGAAAAATACGTTTTTATTAAATGAAAACGTAATTCGTTTCGGAAAAAAGAAAATACGCTTTCTCATATTTACAGATTTGCCACTCAGATTGTTTTAGCCGTAGAATCTTCGTTTTAACTCCGATTTGATCCATTCAAATTGCGTTAGATTCATATTTGCGAGCTCCATCTAATGGTGTAACTGTACAGTAGGTTTAGATTAATTTATTTTCGAGTTTTAATTAAAGTATTTATTTTTCTATAGGAAATCTTCGGAAATTCATAACTTTGTCGTTTTAGATCTGTTTTTCGTGATCTTCGCGTCTGTGTGATCCTAGCGAGTTGTAGATTCATTTTAAAGACTTTTTATTTTATTTTCTTACTGTTGGTGTATTGTTCTAATTATAGTCTTGTTTGTCTATGCATGATTGCCTCTGGATGTGTGTTGTTGATAATGGTTGATCGAGTATAGACGGTGAGCAATTCGTTGGAGATCAAGAGCCTTACTACAAGCACGATCTTCAGGACCAGTTTGAGCAAGGCAAGTATAGCATGGGATTATCCTTGTTGTCCTATTCACCTTATGCAATTAATATCATTATGCATTTATTCCTTGTTAAGGATGACTTAGTGATTGATCCTATACCTTGGTACCTATTATGATGCATTGATTAGTATGGCTAGTGCTTAAACATGGACTATGATCATGTAAATTGATTAGAGGAATATGCAATAAACATTAAAATATGATTTTGATTGTTGTATAAAGGGGATTAGAGCATGTGTGTTGTTTTGATGCTCTAATTGCTCTCCTTAAGGACTCATCTATAAGCGACAATCCGGGATTTACAGTACAACTGTGGGGGCTATATGGCTCTGGCTTTAGTCATATAGAAGGACCTTTTCTAGCTTGTTAGAGGTAACCTTTTTGGCGTAAGAATGGCTTGACGAATCGGGTATAGTGCGGCCTCTGTCCTTATGTGTATAGGCTGCGGGTCAATGTTCCATTTGGAAGGGGGGCTCTACATCTGTTTGCCGAGTGAATCTAATGGCCCTAACTTGTTAGACGAACCTTCGAAAGACTTCATAGTGTTTACCCTGCCTGCTCACCTTGGTAGTGTTTTGGGAGTAATTAACCCGGGCATTTGGGTAACACTACTCACAGTGAAAGTGTGCAGAGTGTAGAACTGTTATAACAGCCGTGCTCACGGTCACGAGTGGCCTTGGACCCTTATGGAATAGTTGAATAATTGTTTATGTTTATGTTTTTGCTATTCATTAATCATTTCACATGGATCATATGTTTATTGTTTACATTGAGACCTATTGATGCTAATGATATGCTAAAATTATGTTATCTAAAAGCTACATGCTGATAAACCCATGATTATGCCTATTTGAGCCTCATGAACCCCATGTTACACTTGTTGAGTATGAGATGTACTTACGCTTGTTTATTCTTCTTATTTGGATAAAAATCCCGGATGGGTAACAGATGGAGGTAATAGCGACTACTACGCCTACTTCCCTGAGGATTACTAGTCTTGCTGTCAACCAGTCAATGTACCTGTGACTGGAGCTACCACGAGAGAGATTTTTATTTATATTTCCGCTACATTTGTGTTAAGACTATGTGTTTAAATATCGTGATGTAATAACATTTGCCATGATACTTTTGTTATAATTTGTGAACTTATGTGTGATTGATCTCTGGGCGCACATAAGGGTAAGCATTCCATTTGGTCGATAAATGGGTGTGACAAATTGGTATCAGAGCTCTTGTTGACTGTAGGACGCAAGCCTAGCTAGCAATGGTCGAAGTAGTGTCATCTTTACACTATTTTTATGCTCACTATCTTGCTCTTGTTATTTGACAAATTTTTATGCTTCTTATGTCTCATTCTATTACGAAATTTTGCCTCTATTCTAACTTCATCTAAAAATTCTGTAGATGACTCGTGACCGTAAGACTGCCCGCATCAGCTCTGGAGGATACTACCCACCTCGTGCCCTGCTTGCAACTGAAGAGCCACAAGAGCCAGAACCTCAGGAACAAGAGAAGACCCCTGTAGCACCAGTCCAAGCACCAGCACCTCCCCAGGAAGAGATTGAGCCTGAAGAAGATCCAGAAATCGTTGAGATTGAAGATGGTGAGGAGGAAGATAATGGAGGAGTACAACCCCCGTCTCCACCACATGAAGCTCCTGAAGATATGCCACCTCCTCCAATGGGGTGGACGGTGAGGATCTACCACAGGAATGGAGGGGATGCTGTCTCTCATATTCGCCTAGTGGGGATGCTCACTGCTTACTTCGCGGATTGGCATCCAGCTGTGGAGTACGTCTGCTAGGAGTACACTCATCCACTAGAGAGCACGTACTGGAAGGCAAGGGCAAGCATCTTTGCACACAAGCAAGACAAGGGGGCATATCAGCTGGACAGGATGTTCTCTCATGTGGGACATCGAGCTACCATAGAGGATAGCATTGAAGATGCTACTTTTGAAGCATGTATGGGTCTTCGCTATCTTCGCTTTAACCTCATGAAGCATGACATCCATCGCTTCCTTCCTCGTGCACACCCCGAGCTTGGATGGGCTATGACAGATCCAGTGCAGCTAGAGCCACTACCTCGGGTGATGGTGAACTTTGTCTATGACATGATGGACAGGAAGCTGCAACTAGAAGAGATGGTGAGGACACAAGGGAAGACTATCAAGAGATGCCAAGCAACCATTGATGAGCTCCGAGCAAACCAAGGCATGCCCAAGATCTACGAGAAGTTAGAGCATGAGCCACTTCCTTAGGAAGTAGGAGTCCTTTATGTAATAAGAACGTTCTTAGTAACGTCAGTTGAGTCAGTCGAGTCTGTCGTGTGGTTTGAACCTTGGTGTGCTAGTTGCTTTATTATTATGCTTATGTGTGAGTTGGATCTTTGTTTGAGTGTCTGGAATTGTAGGCATGTCTACAAGTTCCATTATTAAGAATAATAAGTTTATTAGTCAAGGAATAATAGTTGGGTTTGATATTATCTCGTTTCTGTCCTTGCTGTTTTCTGGAGCAGTCTCTAATGTTTCTGCTATAGTTTAAAAACGGTTCGTGCAACATTTATGAAATTTTTATGAGAGAAACTAGACTCAAGCATCTTTCAAATGCCACTGGAATCACCTTTTTATCTAGTCTGGTTTGAGAGATATAATTTTCACAAGTTAAAGTTTCTGCAGAGTCTGGAATCTGGAACAGTTTCTGTTACGTCTTATTTTCCATAGACTTAACGACAGAATCTGGTCTTGAGGTCTGAATAGAAATTGTGGATAATTTCATAAGCTTTCCAACCATATAAAGCACGCCTCTTTTGGACTTCTGTAGCCCGAGATATGATTGAAATACTGAACTGTCAATATTGCTACTCGTCCAGAAAACTTTCAGATCTCATTCTTAATCTTATAAGTGGTTGATAACCTGGATTTCTTAAAGTTTGCATGTTTATGGGTGGCAGATGGCCGGAAGAGGAAGAGGCAGAGGTCGTGGAAACATTCCCCCGAATCCACCACCACCACCGCCACCAACTATCGAGCAGTTGCTGGCAGTACAGACGCAGTTGATGCAACAACTGGTGCAGAATCAGCAGAATCAGCCAGTTGCTGGAGTTCAACCACGTGACAAGCGTGGTGAATTTTTGAAGGGTCGTCCCCCAGTGTTCACACATGCTGCTGATCCTTTGGAGGCCGATGATTGGCTTCGTGCTGTGGAGAAACAACTCACCATTGCACAATGTGATGACCGACACAAGGTGTTGTTCGCTTCTGGGCAACTTCAGGGAGAAGCTCAGGATTGGTGGGAGTCATATGAGTATGGTCGTCTTGCCAATGCTCCTGCAGTCACCTGGCAGGAGTTTAGAGAGAACTTCAGGGCTTACCATATACCTGAAGGAATGATAGAATTGAAGGCGGAGGAATTCAGGAACCTGACCCAAGGGTCAATGACTGTAGCTGAGTATCGGGACAAGTTTGCTCAATTGTCACGATATGCTCCACATGAGGTGGCCAATGACAATGATAAGCAGCGCCGCTTCTTGAAGGGATTATATGATGGACTACATTTGCAGTTGATGTCCAATACCTATCCCAACTTTCAGACGCTTGTGAACCGCGCTATTGTGGTGGATAACAAGCGCAAAGAAATGGATGCTAAGAGGAAGAGGTTACAGGGACAAGCCTCCAATAGCAACACCCGTCCACGCACTGGCTTCCAACAGAATACTCAGCAGAGACCTCCTTCTGGACAGTGGAACCGTGGTCAGACCCCATTCCGTGGACAGTTCCCTCAACGTCCCCCATTTCAGCCACAGAGTAGCAATCAACGTCCACCACAGCAGAATGGGAATCAAGTGCAGCGCCAGGGTCCTTCCAACAACACTCCTACAAAGACCAGTGCTCCCAATACTCCTAACAGGTGTTTCCGTTGTGGAAAAGAAGGTCACTTGTCTTACAACTGCCCAGAGAAGCCTAACCAGCAGACTCCCCAGAGACAGAGCAGCCACCAGAAGCCCGCACTTAACTCGGGAAGGGTGAATCACTTGTCCCAGGAAACTGCAGTGGAGGAGCCAGAAGTTATGCTTGGTACGTTCGATGTTCACTCTACTCCCGCCACTGTTCTTTTTGATTCTGGAGCATCACATTCTTTCATATCACAATCATTTGTTAGAATACATAGAATCCATTTGTGTGCCATGAAGAACCCTATCTTAGTAAACTCACCTAGTGGAAGCATGCCAGCATCTTATCGCTGTCTTCCGATTAGTCTCAACTTAAGGGGGGTAGAGTTTACAGTTAGTCCTATAGTATTGAGGACAGCTGTGATTGATCTTATACTGGGAATGGATTGGATGATGCAACAACAAGCAGAGATTCAGTGTAAGGATAAATCAGTTGTGCTGACTACACCAAAGGGGGATAGGATCAGGGTTGAAGTCAAAGTGCAAAAACAAGCGACCGCTACAGTGAACCAGCTCAATGATGGTGCCAATCAGGAGGATCTAGTTGTGGAGGAGTTCCCAGATGTGTTTCCGGAGGATTTGCCAGGTATGCCACCAGACCGTGACATTGAATTTATTATTGAATTATTACCTGGAACTGCACCTATAGCTAAGCGTCCATATAGAATGTGAGTAAATGAATTAGAAGAACTTAAGAAACAAATTAAGGAGTTGGAGGATAAGGGTTTTATTCGTCCTAGTTCGTCACCATGGGGTGCACCAGTGATTTTTGTGGATAAGAAAGATGGAACTCAGAGGATGTGTGTAGATTATCGATCTCTTAATGAGGTTACCATTAAGAACAAGTATCCACTGCCTAGAATTGATGACCTGTTTGATCAGTTGAGAGGAGCTTGTGTATTCTCCAAGATTGACCTTCGCTCTGGATATCATCAATTGAAGATTCGTGCCAGGGATATACCCAAGACAGCATTTACCACACGTTATGGGTTATATGAGTATACAATGATGTCATTTGGTTTGACTAATGCTCCTGCATACTTCATGTATTTAATGAATAAAGTGTTCATGGAATATTTGGACAAGTTTGTAGTGGTATTCATTGATGATATACTAGTGTTTTCCAAGAGGAAGGAAGAACATGCTGAACATTTGAGGTTGGTCTTGCAGAAGCTCAGAGAACATCAATTATATGCAAAAAGGAGTAAATGTGAGTTTTGGCTTAAGGAAGTTTCTTTTCTGGGTCACATCGTTTCAAATGGAGGAATATCAGTAGATCCTGGCAAGGTGAAAGATGTATTGAACTGGAAACCACCTATCAATGCAAGTGAGATCCGTAGCTTTTTGGGATTGGCTGGTTATTATAGAAGATTTATAGAGGGATTTTCCAAGCTTGCAAAACCAATGACTGCATTGTTGGAGAAGAATGCCAAGTTTGTGTGGTCCGAGAAGTGTCAGGCTAATTTTGAGGAATTAAAGAAAAGATTGACTACTGCACCTGTCTTAGTTTTGCCAGACCTGAATAAACCTTTCTCTATCTATTGTGATGCATCTCGATTGGGATTGGGATGTGTTCTGATGCAAGAAGGTAGAGTTGTGGCATATGCATCGAGGCAGTTAAGGAAGCATGAGTTAAATTACCCTACTCATGATTTGGAATTAGCTGCAGTGGTTCATGCATTAAAGATATGGAGACATTATTTGATTGGACACAAGAGTGATATATACACTGATCACAAGAGTCTCAAGTATATCTTCACTCAAACGGATCTGAACTTGAGGCAGCGTAGATGGTTGAGTTGATAAAAGACTATGATCTAGAGGTGCATTATCATCCCGGAAAGGCCAACGTTGTTGCTGATGCTCTTAGTAGGAAGAGTTATGCAAATGAAATACAAGTAATGCCTATGCCAAAGGAATTGTGTGCTGAGTGTAAGCATCTGAACTTAGGATTTACTACTAATGCAGTGGAACTAGTATTGGAGCCTACTCTGGAGCAGGAAATCCGTAAAGGTCAGCAGAAGGATGAAAAGTTGAGAGAGATAGCTGAAAACATAGCGAAAGGAAAATCTCCAGGATTTCGTAAGGATGAAAATGGTACGCTATGGTTTGGGAAAAGGCTGTGTGTGCCCGAAGATAGGGAAATCCGAATGGCAATTCTGCGTGAAGCTCATGAGTCAGCCTATTCCATACATCCGGGTAGTACTAAGATGTATTTAGATCTGAAAGAGAAATATTGGTGGTATGGTTTAAAGAGAGATGTAGCTGAGTATGTTGCTTTGTGTGACACTTGTCAAAGGGTGAAAGCGGAACATCAAAGGCCTGCAGGATTGTTACAACCTATGCAGATACCCGAGTGGAAATGGGAAGAGGTCGGTATGGATTTTATAGTTGGGTTACCACGGACACAAAGAGGATATGATTCAATTTGGGTGATAGTGGATCGTCTGACTAAGGTTGCTCATTTTCTGCCTGTGAAGACTACATATAGCAGTGCGAAACTGGCAGAGTTGTATATGGAAAGAATAGTGAGTTTACATGGAGTCCCTAAGAAGATTGTGTCTGATCGAGGTACTCAGTTTACATCTCATTATTGGCAAAAGATACATGAATCATTGGGGACCAAACTAAATTTCAGTACAGCTTATCATCCTCAGACAGATGGTCAAACAGAGAGAATTAATCAGATATTGGAAGATATGTTGAGAGCTTGTGCTCTACAATATGGTACTAGCTGGGATAAGAGTTTGCCATACGCCGAGTTCTCTTATAACAATAGTTACCAGAAGAGTCTTCAAATGGCACCGTTTGAGGCTCTGTATGGACGAAAGTGTAGGACCCCGTTGTTCTGGAATCAGACAGGGGAGAGTCAAGTGTTTGGACCTGATGTATTAAAGGATGCCGAAAAGAAAGTAAGAATGATTAGAGATAATCTAAAAATAGCCCAGTCTAGACAGAAAAGTTATGCTGATACTCGCAGAAGAGAGTTGACTTTTGAGGTAGGGGATTATGTTTACTTGAAAGTGTCACCCATGAGAAGTGTGAAGAGATTTAACATGAAGGGTAAATTAGCACCAAGATATATTGGACCTTTCAAGATTATAGAGAGACGTGGTGAAGTGGCGTATCAATTGGAATTACCCGAGAGTCTGGCAGGTGTACATGATGTGTTCCATGTGTCACAATTGAAGAAATGTTTACGAGTACCAGAAGAACAGATTCCGATAGAGGAACTCACTATTAAGGAGGATCTTACATATGAGGAGTTTCCGGTTAAGATTTTGGAGACTGCAGACAGAGTCACAAGAAGTAGAACAATCAAAATGTGTAAAGTACAGTGGAATCGGTATACCGCAGAAGAGGCTACTTGGGAACGAGAAGAGGATCTGAGAAAAACCTACCCGCAACTGTTTGAGTAAGCACCGGTCGAATCTCGGGGCGAGATTCATTTTAAGGGGGGTAGAATTGTAACACCCTAAAATTTGAAGAAAAGAAAAATAGGGAAAAGGTGATTTTTATATTTATTTTTGTGAAGCATGCAATTATAGAATAAGAATAATTTTATAAATTTAAAATCAAATATAAGGGTAGAAACATGATTGAGCATTCATGCTGCTGCATTTGGAGTTTTGTGTTGAGTGGTTTAAATCAAATTCAAATTTGATTTGAAAATCATTTGAAAAATGGATTTGAAAATTCGGAAAAGAAAAAGAAAAGGGATTTTTCTACCGGGCCGTTTTTCTCCCTCAGCTGAACTCGGCCTGCTAAGCCGCGGCCCATTCTTTTCCTCCCCGCGAGCCCGCGCCGCCTCCACTTTCTTCTGGGCCGAGCCCAAGGTGCGGCCTGCTAAGCCCAGCGCGCGCGCAGCCGCTTTGAGCCGCCGACAGGTGGGACCCGCTTGTCAGCGACTATCTTCTACCTTCCTTTCTTCTTCCTCCCGACGCCGGCGGGTTTCTTTCCTTTCTTCAACCGAATCAAATCGATCTCCGTATCCTCTCCTTTCCTTACCTAGAGCTGCTATCGGGCTATAAAAACGGAGCCCTCGGCCCTCCCCGCTCCTCATCCCACCTTTTTCCGCAGCCTAAACCGCTTAGGGTTGCCTCGCCGCGAGCTCCGCCTCCACCGCCGCCTTGCCGAGCTAGCCGCCGCCCTCTAGTTGCTCCTCGGTCACGTTTTCGCGCGGGGTAAGGTCGCGGTGTTGTGCTCTTTCTTTTGGTGCCCTCGTTTCGGAGTTTGGTGCTCGGGAGGGTCCTCTTCGCAAACTCCGGTGAGCTCGGCTTCAACCGGCCATGGCGCCGCCGCCTGGGTCACTGTGGCCGCCGGCCGTTCTTTCCCTCTCTCCTCCGATTCAATCTTGTCCGTCCAATTCAAATCTAACGGATGTAAATAGAAGATACCGCTTCGTTTGACGTTTTTGCTAAAGAGTCCCTGAGTTTTTGTCTTTTTGAACCCGCGGTCCAAAGCGTAATCTGAAAAATATGTTTTTACTAAATGAAAACGTAATTCGTTTCAGAAAAAAGAAAAATACGCTTTCTCATACTTACAGATTTGCCACTCAGATTGTTTTAGCCGTAGAATCTTCGTTTTAACTCCGATTTGATCCATTCAAATTGCGTTAGATTCATATTTGCGAGCTCCATCTAATGGTGTAACTGTACAGTAGGTTTAGATTAATTTATTTTCGAGTTTTAATTAAAGTATTTATTTTTCTATAGGAAATCTTCGGAAATTCATAACTTTGTCGTTTTAGATCCGTTTTTCGTGATCTTCGCGTCTGTGTGATCCTAGCGAGTTGTAGATTCATTTTAAAGACTTTTTATTTTATTTTCTTACTGTTGGTGTATTGTTCTAATTATAGTCTTGTTTGTCTATGCATGATTGCCTCTGGATGTGTGTTGTTAATAATGGTTGATCGAGTATAGACGGTGAGCAATTCGTTGGAGATCAAGAGCCTTACTACGAGCATGATCTTCAGGACCAGTTTGAGCAAGGCAAGTATAGCATGGGATTATCCTTGTTGTCCTATTCACCTTATGCAATTAATATCATTATGCATTTATTCCTTGTTAAGGATGACTTAGTGATTGATCCTATACCTTGGTACCTATTATGATGCATTGATTAGTATGGCTAGTGCTTAAACATGGACTATGATCATGTAAATTGATTAGAGGAATATGCAATAAACATTAAAATATGATTTTGATTCTTGTATAAAGGGGATTAGAGCATGTGTGTTGTTTTGATGCTCTAATTGCTCTCCTTAAGGACTCATCTATAAGTGACAATCCGGGATTTACAGTACAACTGTGGGGGCTATATGGCTCTGGCTTTAGTCATATAGAAGGACCTTTTCTAGCTTGTTAGAGGTAACCTTTTTGGCGTAAGAATGGCTTGACGAATCGGGTATAGTGCGGCCTCTGTCCTTATGTGTATAGGCTGCGGGTCAATGTGCCATTTGGAAGGGGGGCTCTACATCTGTTTGCCGAGTGAATCTAATGGCCCTAACTTGTTAGACGAACCTTCGAAAGACTTCATAGTGTTTACCCTGCCTGCTCACCTTGGTAGTGTTTTGGGAGTAATTAACCCGGGCATTTGGGTAACACGACTCACAGTGAAAGTGTACAACCTCTGCAGAGTGTAGAACTGTTATAACAGCCGTGCTCACGGTCACGAGTGGCCTTGGACCCTTATGGAATAGTTGAATAATTGTTTATGTTTATGTTTTTGCTATTCATTAATCATTTCACATGGATCATATGTTTATTGTTTACATTGAGACCTATTGATGCTAATGATATGCTAAAATTATGTTATCTAAAAGCTACATGCTGATAAACCCATGATTATGCCTATTTGAGCCTCATGAACCCCATGTTACACTTGTTGAGTACGAGATGTACTTACGCTTGTTTATTCTTCTTATTTGGATAAAAATCCCGGATGGGTAACAGATGGAGGTAATAGCGACTACTACGCCTACTTCCCTGAGGATTACTAGTCTTGCTGTCAACCAGTCAATGTACCTGTGACTGGAGCTACCACGAGAGAGATTTTTATTTATATTTCCGCTACATTTGTGTTAAGACTATGTGTTTAAATATCGTGATGTAATAACATTTGCCATGATACTTTTGTTATAATTTGTGAACTTATGTGTGATTGATCTCTGGGCGCACATAAGGGTAAGCATTCCATTTGGTCGATAAATGGGTGTGACAATATGATAAAATATGGTTAGCTTCAACTTGATTTTATGTATAAATGTGATGTTATTAAGTAAAATATTAAATTTGATTAATGCTTTATGCAATTGGCTTTCTATTTAAAAACAACATAGGTTAATATTCAGCTTTCCATATATCTATGTTAATTTGACTAAAAACAACATCAATATGTTTTTAAGTTATAAACGTCTCATTCATAACTCAATTAGATACTCTCACATGTTTATTCCTTTGCAAAGTAAATTTTAAATGGTTTAATAATATGAGACATGTTTATAAATAAAACATGATGATTAGTTTTAAGCCTGACATTCAATTTAATACATGTTGACTAATCTGGATTAATATTATTCACATGATTTTGGTACCTAAAATAAATCAAGCATGTAGGCTTTTCTAATATAAACTTTCGGTAGTCATTTCTTTTCAATCGTAGTTCCGCTACCGGCGTTTCTTGCGTTCTCATGACCAAAGTAACTAGCTCTTTATAGTACGTCGTTTTAACTTGTGTGGTGTATTGTTTTTCTATGTTTGCTTCTTGCATGTTTGCCTATGCGTGAGGTTCGCTACGAGTAGAATGAAAACCCTCTGTGAGCTTTGAAGATCAAGAGGGGATGACCAGAAGATAACTGAAGGTTCTCTGAGCAAGTTGCTTTGGGTGTAAAGCAAGTTCAAGGCAAGTATAGCATGGGATTATCCTCGTTGTCCTATTCACAATACGCAAATAATATCATTATGCATCTATTCCCTTGTTAAGGATGACTTAGTGTTGATCTTACACCTTGATACCTATTATATTGCATTGAGTAGTATGGCTAGTGCTTAAACATGAACTATGATCATGTAAATTGACTAATGGAATATGCAACAAACATTAAAAGATGATTTTGACTATTGTTTAAAGGAGACTAGAGCATTGGGCTGTTTTTATGGTGCTCTAGTTTCTCTCCTTAAGGACTTATCTGTAAGCAAACATCCGGGACTTACAGTACAACTATGAGGGCTATATGGCTCTGGCTTTAGTCAAGTATGAGGACCTTTTCTAGCTTGTTAGTGGTAACCTTCATGGCGTAAGAATGGCTTGACGAATCGGGTATAGTGCGGCCTCTGTCCTTATGTGTATAGGCTGCGCGTCATTGTACCATTTGGAAGGGGGGCTCTACATCTGTTTGCCGAGTGAATCTAATGGCCCTAACTTGTTAGACGAACCTTTGAAAGACTTCATAGTGAACCCTGCCGACCTTCCTTGGTAGTGGGTCAAGAGGCCGATCACCTCGGGTGAAAAGGGTAAATCACGACTCACAGTGAAAGTGTACAACCTTCTATAGAGTGTAAAACTGTTATAACAGCCGTGCTCATGGTCACGAGTGGCCTTGGACCCTTACGGAATAGATGATCACTAATTACTATAAATGTGTTTTTGCTATTCATTATTCATATTTACATTGATCATATGTTTATTGTGGGATTAATGCAAACTTGATGCTACTCATGTAATAAAATTGTGACAATTAAAAGCTAAATGCAGTCAAACCAGTGTCTAGCCTTTTGAGCCTCATGAACCCTGTGTTATACTTGTTGAGTTCGACATGGACTCATTCTTGCTATTTCCACCACACTCTAGTGTGTAGTAAGGTGCTACTTAGAAGAAGGATAAAGGTGTAGCGGAGTTTTCAGAAGTCTTTCAGAAGTGCTTGGCATACGGAGCCACCAATCAGCCGTCCCTGAGAAGAATAGAGCTTGAAGTTTAGTCACCGTTCTGTGATACTCTGATGTAAGTGTTTAATATAGCTATGTCTATGTTATATAATAACATTGTTTCTGATACTTTTTCATTCTAGCATATGTGTGGACTTCCTGGGCACACATATGACGAGCCTGGTTTTGTTCTTTGGAAAACCGGGCGTGACAGGTTTAGACGGTGAGCAGTTTCTAGACGATCAGGAGTATTACTTTGAGCCAGACTAGCAGTATCACCCAGAAAGCTTTGATCAAGGCAAGTATAACATGGGACTATCTTTGTTACCAATTCACTATAATCAATATCATATGCATTTGTCTACCTTGATAACCTTAGAGATTATAACTTAGTGATTGTTATCTTGATTCCTTGTCAACCTTGGGAATGCATTTGGGTAGCTATTGCTAGTGCTTAATCATGAACAATGATCTTGTAATTTTGATTAATGGATTAAGCAATCAACCTTTAATGATGATTTTATTGGCGGTTGAAAAGGGGGCTAGAGCATGTGGGTTATTCTAATGCTCTTTTTTCTCTCCATAAGGACTTATCTGTATGTGATCATCCAGGACATACAGTACAGCTGTGAGGGCTATATGGCTCTGGCTTTAGTTGCTTAAAGGACCTTTTTTCTAGCTTGTTAGTGGTTACCTTAAATGGCGTAAGAATGGCTTGCCACGTTGGGTGTAGGACAGCCTCTAGTCAATGAGTATAGCCATGAAAGAAGTGTGCCATTTGAAAAGGGGGGTTCCTACATCGGCCTGCCGAGTGAATCTAATGGCCCTAAATTGTTAGACGAACCTTTAAGTGGCTTTATATGATTTCTGGTGTTTTGGGGAGTCGCGAACCCATGCATTTGGAAGTTATGACTCATAGTGAAAGTGTACACCTCTACGTAGAGTTAAAAACTGGTATACTAGCCGTGCCCACGGATACGGGCGGCCTTGGAACATTTACATATAGATGATCACCATGGTTATATCATGTTTAATTACTGTTGATTATTATTATGCTCATGTTAATGCTATTCATTATCGTTATTACAATTGATCATTGGTTCTTTTAATGGGAAGTAGATTACCTTGTTGCTACTCAATTGCTAATTATATGATGATTAAAAGCTAAACACAGTCAAATAGTGTCTAGCCTTTTTTGCCTCATGAACCCTGTGTTATACTTGTTGAGTTCGACATGGACTCACCCTTGCTATTTCCACCATAACAGATGAAGATTACGAGGAAGATTATCGTAATGAGTACTAGTCTTGGTGTCAACCAGTCAACCGTGTCGCTGTGTTTGGAGTTTTCGCTGGAGATCTACTATTAGTTATTATTATTTATCGTTCAAGACTATGTGTTAAATACTTATTCGCTATGTAATAAGCACTGTGATGATACTATGTAATTTGTCTACTTGTGTGTGCGATCATGTCCTGGGGCGCACATGAGTCTTTTATGCATCCTATTTTTGTCCTTAAAAATGGGTGTGACAAGCAGACACAAATTGTACATCTTTAGAATATTTCTTCGGGTGAAAAGATTCATTATCTGGAAAAATATAAGTTCTACCCTTCGCCATTTTCTCATGAAAATGAACAAAACTCCAGCCTTTCTTCAATGGCCAAACCCGAGTTGCAATGTATTCTTTGCAAAAATCGCGAGCACTTTGCATAGCAGCAGCAAGTCTGTAAAATTTCTCACAAATTCTTGAACTCTTCGAACTTGAAAACTCAGGCATGCAATCAAAAGAATTCTTACTCATCTTCGCAGCCAAAGGATATTTTTTCACAATCCTTCTAGAGTCATCCCTCTATTTGACAAGAGGAACTATATGATAAAACTAATAATGATACCAATTTTCAACCCATTTGTTTTTTGAGGGTGGAGAAATCTGCTTGGCACCTCAAGCAGGCTTAAAACTGTAACAACCAAAATACTTAATAATAATTCTACCATCAACATTCTTGTTTCTAAATTGTGTATGCATTTCATGAAGAGAGCAAAAAGCACCAATATCCAGGTTTCATCTCTAAGATTTCACTGCCCAAATAAAAAGTGCAATCTTCGCTATCCCATTTGGAGTCAGATGATGGATTTCAATGTTATATGCCTTTAGAATTTCTTTAATGAAATCTTGACATGACATGCGAAGACCAGATGTAAACTGATCTCAGCAAACAACACATTCATGAGGTTTAGGCTTATGAACCATTTCACCTTGAGGGTGCAACCTAGCATCAGCTTTTCTAACATCCTATTTTTAACCATTCAATCTAACTCTGCTTCATCCATAGAAGTCCTACCTAAATTCAAAGATTTTGTATCACCGCCAACCAATTCAGACTCTGATGCGGAAACATCAGACAAATCCTCTCCAGAATCAGATTGATTTGATTCTAACGGAGAATTCTCAGAAACAATCTTCTCATGATCAGACATCTATGACAAAAAAATAAAATAATAAAAATAACAATAAATAATAATAATTTATAAAGAAAAAGATAGAAACTAAAATGACAAGAAATCAAGAAGTAGTAAAACTTTTACCTTCAAAGAAACAAAGAACCTTCGCAAAAGAAGCTAACTTCACAACAAAATCGACTTCGTGTCAAACCACAAAAACAACAACACCTTTCCGTCTTCGATGAACTAGCAGGGACAGGGGGAGGCAGCGCAATATATATTGGCGGCTTCGAGTCAGACGAAATGGTCCCACAATAGTTGGTCAAACTTGACAGTTACAACTTCAAAAAATAAAAATATCATTCAAACCAACGGACATAAATAACCAACTCCAAAGTTTGGGATGACGTTTTGTGTCTTCGTTTGAGATTCAAACTTCACAGAATTCAGACCTTTGGAGTAGGCCTTCATCCACGAGGGGCTGCCGTTAGGAATTCAATTTCACCACTAAAACACAGCCCCATACTTTGGATTTTAAAAACTCTAAAACCTTGTAATAGTATTTGATTGCAGGGAAAAAGGAAGGCGGAGATGTTTTCTCTAGATCACAAGAAAAAGATCCAGCTTCGCCAAGAAATAAAAGATTGAATTGAAGAACAAGACTGAAGCGAAGATAAGAGTTTGCCTTCGCATATGAGACTTCAACTTCACTGGCCAACAGAGATAAAAGAAGAGCAGTGTAACACCCTAATTTTTGAGATAACAAAATTTGAATGAAATAGATAATAAATAATTACAAAACTAAAATAATACCAAAATAAATTTTGTGTTGCATTCATGCTGTTGCATATATTTTATTGTGTGCTGTTATATTTGTTTTATTTTATTTTTATTTTGGTTTAGGAAGTATTTGAAATATTTTGGAAAATAAACAAATAGAAAAAAAAAGAAGAAACAGCTTACCTGATTACCTGCTGGCGGCCTGGAAGTCCATTGGACCGGCTGTTTTGTTTTTTTTTTTTTCCGCGGGAGGGCCGGCCTGGCTGAATCGCGGCCCAGCAGCGTCGGTTCGGCCCATCGTCACGGCCCAGTCGGCCGGATCCTGCAGCAGCCGCGCGGCCCAGTGACGCAAGCCGCAGCAGCCGAACCCTCCTCTCTCTTTTCGCTGACTAGTGGGACCGGTTTGTCAGCCGCTTCTTCCACCTCCGGTCGTAACCGGGACGGACTCCTTCTACCGTATCTCAACCGAATCGATCCTCTGGGATTTGGTGATGGTTTCCGGTAAATCGAAGCTATAAATAGGAAGAGGGGACCTCCTATGTTCCGTTTTTCATCTAAAACGTGATCTATACCACCGAGAATCCAAGGTTTAGGGTTTGAGGTGTTGGCGGTTTTGGTTGAGCGGGGTTGAGGCCGTCGGGGAGGAATCGGGGCCGATTTCTTTACCTAGGTGAGTTTATCTTCTTCTCCTCTTGCTTTCTATGCTTTCAATTGAAGTTTTGGTGAGGTGAATCGAGGTGTTGGAGCTCGCCGTCGGGTCGGCTATGGAGCCGCCGCTTCCTTGTCGTCGCGTATTGCGTTCGGCGACCGTAGGTAGTTGGTTTTCGCGTAGATGTGATCGCGTGGAGCTCCTCCACCGATTGGAGCTGGTAGGGGAAGGAACGGTGGTCGGGAACGGGAGAACCGGTGTACTCCGGCGAGGTGCCATGGCGGGCGCGGTGGCCGGCGGCCGGTGATGGGGAAGAGGAGATCGGGATGTGTACTGTAGACTCGCTGGTGAACGGGAGCCGTCCATCTTGAGATCGACGGCTGAAAATAGAAGATACCCCTTCGCTGTGAATCTTTCTAAAGAGACCCTGCACTTTTTAGTAAACAACCCGCGGTCCCAAGGCGTAACGCTGAGAATACGCTTTTCTATTTTGAAAACGTATTTTCAATCGGGTAATTCAAAAATACGTTTTCAGTAATTCACAGTTTTGCCACTAGCACTGTTTTAGCCATAAAAACTTCGTTTTAACTCCGATTTGATCCATTCAAATTGCGTTAGGTTCGTAATTGCGAACTCTACATGTTAGTATAATTTTACAGTTAGTTTTGATAATTTATTTTTCGAGTTTATAATTAAGTATTTATTGATCTATAGGAAATCTTAGAAAATTCATAACTTCTACGTTTTAACTCCGATTTTGGTGATCTTTACGTCTGTGTGATCGTAGAAACGAGTAGAAGAGTTTTATAAACTTTTATTACTGTTTTGTTACTGTTGGTGTACTGTTCTAATTATATCTATTTGTTTGCTTCGTGTATGTTTGATTGGATGCATGTATGTTGTTGATTGATGATCGAGAATAGAAGGTGAGCAGTATTTGGACGATTCGGAGTATTACTTTGAGCCAAGTCAGCAGTACTTTTTGGAGAGCTTTGATCAAGGCAAGTATAACACAGGATTATCCTTGTTACCTATTCATTAAAATTATCATACATATGCATATGCTTACCTTGACAACCCTAGAGATTATAACTTAGTGTTTGATGTCTTGATTCCTTGTCAACCTTGGGTATGCATATGGGTAGCTGTGGCTAGTGCTTATACAAAGAACAATGATCTTGCGATATGATTAATGGATCAAGCAACCAAATATTAAGATGATTTAATTTTTGTTAAAAGGGGGCTAGAGCATGTGTATTATTTTTGATGCTCTAGTTACTCTCCGTAAGGACTTATCTGTACGTGATCATCCGGGATATACAGTACAGCTGTGAGGGCTATATGGCTCTGGCTTTAGTTGTTCAAGAGACCTTTTCTAGCTTGTTAGAGGTTACCTTAAATGGCGTAAGAATGGCTTGCCACGTTGGGTGTAGTGCGAGCCCCTGGCCTAGTGTGTATAGGCTGCGGTTGTTGTGCCACAGGGAAGGGGGGTTCTACATCTGCCTGCCGAGTGAATCTAATGGCCCTAACTTGTTAGACGAACTCTTGGGTGGCTTTATATGGTTTTTGGGTGTTTGGGCTTGATCTCCCCACTCATTTGGAAATCATGACTCACAGTGAAAGTGTACACCTCTGCGCAGAGTTAAAAACTGGTATACTAGCCGTGCTCACGGATACGAGCGGCCTTGGAACATCTACAGATAGATGATCACCATTGTTATATTATGTTTAATTATTGTTGATTTATATTATGCTCTTGTTAATGTTATTCGTTCTCATTATTGCAATTGATCATTGGTTCTTTAATGGGAAGTGGTTTATCTTGATGCTACTCAAATGTAAGTTATAAAATTAAAAGCTAACCGCAGTTAAACAGTGTCTAGCCATTTGAGCCTCATGAACCCTGTGTTATATTTGTTGAGTTCGACATGGACTCACTCTTGCTATTTCCACCATAACAGATGAAGATTGTGATGAGGATTACCGTAATGAGTACTAGTCTTGGTGTCAACCAGTCAACCGTGTCCCTGTGTGGAGTTTCCGCTGAAGATTATTATTAGATATTATTATTTATTGTTCAAGACTATGTTTTAAACATATATTCGTTATGTAATAAGCACTGTGATGATACTATGTAATTTGTCTGCTTATGTGTGCGATCATGACCTGGGGCGCACATGAGTACTTTATGCATCCTATTTTTGTCCTTAAAAATGGGTGTGACAGATTGGTATCAGAGCCGTGTTGACTGTAGGACGCAAGCCTAGTTAGAATGGTCGTTGATAGCATCCATACTTCATCTAATTCATGCTTCCTCTTTTTACCTTGTTAATTACTAAAGTTTTATGCTTCCTCTACTTTATTCTATTGCGAAAATACATTGATTCTATCTAATCTATGTCTAAATCTTGTAGATGCCTCCTCATCCTCGTCTGTCAGCTGCACAATATGTTGCTCGTTTCAAACCCCAGGAGCCAAAGGAAGATGGTGATCAAGAGCTATCTGATGCTGAATCAAGAGTTGGAGATACACCTATGGAGGATGTAGTTATGGGGTGGACTACGAAGTTTCATATCATGGTTCCGAAGGCTGATGCTTTCTTCCATGATATATTGGCAAGAACCTTGGACAACTACTACTACGACTGGGAGGCTACTTTAGAGTATCGCAGTGCGGAGTATAGTCATCCATGGATGGATTCTTATTGGAAGACGGAGTTATGGGTCAAGAAAAGGGATCCTACCACTAAGGACCCTAAGGTGGAGTCAAAGTTTATTACCCGCGTGAGCCGGGCAACCGTGGAGACAAGCATGGAGGATGTCGCTTTCAATGCATTTGTTTACTACCATGGTCTACGCTCGGACAAGACGCTGAAGGGTGCACTTCGGCATTTTCCTTGTTTCTTGCATGACAAGGGAATTTGGACCGTGCCACTTGCGGATGATTCCTCCTTGACTTTGCAAGCAACGGTGGCATTAGCTCGCGAATTGGCTCTTCATGAGGCGGACTTGAAGGATGAGAAACTAAAGAAGATAGCGGAGGATATAGTGATTGGTAAATCACCGGGCTTTAGAATGGATGATAATGGAATTTTGTGGTTTGGAAAGAGACTGTGTGTACCTGAGGATCAAGCTATTAGACAGGCAATTCTTCGTGAAGCTCATGAGTCAGCTTATTCTATTCATCCTGGTAGTGCTAAGATGTATTTGGATCTTAAACAGAAATATTGGTGGGTTGGATTAAAGCGAGATGTGGCTGAGTATGTGGCATTGTGTGATACTTGTCAGAGGGTGAAAGCAGAGCATCAAAGACCTGCTGGATTGTTGCAACCAATGAAAATCCCTGAATGGAAGTGGGAGGAAGTTGGTATGGACTTTATAGTAGGGTTACCGCGTACTCAGAGAGGTTATGATTCTATTTGGGTGATAGTGGATAGGTTGACTAAAGTTGCTCATTTCATACCAGTCAAGACTAAATACACGGGAGCACAATTAGCTACTTTGTATATGGAGAGAATAGTATGTTTGCATGGAGTACCAAAGAAGATTGTGTCTGATCGGGGTACGCAGTTTACATCGCACTTTTGGCAAGCTGTGCATGAGTCTTTAGGAACTAAACTGAATTTTAGTATAGCATATCATCCACAGACAGATGGGCAGACTGAAAGAACCAATCAGGTATTAGAGGATATGTTGAGAGCCTGTGCATTGCAATATGGGACTAGTTGGGATAAGAGTTTGCCTTATGCAGAATTTTCTTACAATAATAGTTATCAACAGAGTCTTAAGATGGCACCGTTTGAAGCTTTGTATGGACGTAAGTGTAGAACTCCATTGTTTTGGGATCAGACAGGTGAATCTCAGGTGTTTGGTACAGATGTTCTTAGAAACGCAGAAGATCAAGTGCGAGTGATTCGTGAGAATTTGAGAGTGGCACAGTCTCGTCAGAAGAGTTATGCTGATAATAGGAGAAGGGATCTAGTCTTTGAAGAAGGTGATTATGTTTATTTGAAGGTGTCACCTATGAGAAGTGTGAAGAGATTTAACATGAAAGGTAAACTAGCACCAAGGTATGTTGGACCATTTAAAGTTATTGCTAGACGTGGGGAAGTTGCTTATCAATTAGAGTTGCCTGAGAATTTATCTGGGGTGCATGATGTGTTTCATGTTTCACAACTTAAGAAGTGTTTGAGGGTGCCTGAGGAGCAGATACCTTTGGAAGAATTGACTGTTAATGAGGATCTTACATATGAAGAGGTTCCGATTAAGATTTTAGAGACTGCTGAGAGGGTTACTCGAAGTCGGGTTATTAAGATGTGCAAAGTACAGTGGAATCGATATTCAGAGGCAGAGGCAACTTGGGAAAGAGAGGATGAATTGAGAAAATCACATCCGCAGTTGTTTGAGTAAGCAATCCAATCTCGAGGACGAGATTCTTTTAAGGGGGGTAGAATTTGTAACACCCTAATTTTTGAGATAACAAAATTTGAATGAAATAGATAATAAATAATTACAAAACTAAAATAATACCAAAATAAATTTTGTGTTGCATTCATGCTGTTGCATATATTTTATTGTGTGCTGTTATATTTGTTTTATTTTATTTTTATTTTGGTTTAGGAAGTATTTGAAATATTTTGGAAAATAAACAAATAGAAAAAAAAAAAGAAGAAACAGCTTACCTGATTACCTGCTGGCGGCCTGGAAGTCCATTGGACCGGCTGTTTTGTTTTTTTTTTTCCGCGGGAGGGCCGGCCTGGCTGAATCGCGGCCCAGCAGCGTCGGTTCGGCCCATCGTCACGGCCCAGTCGGCCGGATCCTGCAGCAGCCGCGCGGCCCAGTGACGCAAGCCGCAGCAGCCGAACCCTCCTCTCTCTTTTCGCTGACTAGTGGGACCGGTTTGTCAGCCGCTTCTTCCACCTCCGGTCGTAACCGGGACGGACTCCTTCTACCGTATCTCAACCGAATCGATCCTCTGGGATTTGGTGATGGTTTCCGGTAAATCGAAGCTATAAATAGGAAGAGGGGACCTCCTATGTTCCGTTTTTCATCTAAAACGTGATCTATACCACCGAGAATCCAAGGTTTAGGGTTTGAGGTGTTGGCGGTTTTGGTTGAGCGGGGTTGAGGCCGTCGGGGAGGAATCGGGGCCGATTTCTTTACCTAGGTGAGTTTATCTTCTTCTCCTCTTGCTTTCTATGCTTTCAATTGAAGTTTTGGTGAGGTGAATCGAGGTGTTGGAGCTCGCCGTCGGGTCGGCTATGGAGCCGCCGCTTCCTTGTCGTCGCGTATTGCGTTCGGCGACCGTAGGTAGTTGGTTTTCGCGTAGATGTGATCGCGTGGAGCTCCTCCACCGATTGGAGCTGGTAGGGGAAGGAACGGTGGTCGGGAACGGGAGAACCGGTGTACTCCGGCGAGGTGCCATGGCGGGCGCGGTGGCCGGCGGCCGGTGATGGGGAAGAGGAGATCGGGATGTGTACTGTAGACTCGCTGGTGAACGGGAGCCGTCCATCTTGAGATCGACGGCTGAAAATAGAAGATACCCCTTCGTTGTGAATCTTTCTAAAGAGACCCTGCACTTTTTAGTAAACAACCCGCGGTCCCAAGGCGTAACGCTGAGAATACGCTTTTCTATTTTGAAAACGTATTTTCAATCGGGTAATTCAAAAATACGTTTTCAGTAATTCACAGTTTTGCCACTAGCACTGTTTTAGCCATAAAAACTTCGTTTTAACTCCGATTTGATCCATTCAAATTGCGTTAGGTTCGTAATTGCGAACTCTACATGTTAGTATAATTTTACAGTTAGTTTTGATAATTTATTTTTCGAGTTTATAATTAAGTATTTATTGATCTATAGGAAATCTTAGAAAATTCATAACTTCTACGTTTTAACTCCGATTTTGGTGATCTTTACGTCTGTGTGATCGTAGAAACGAGTAGAAGAGTTTTATAAACTTTTATTACTGTTTTGTTACTGTTGGTGTACTGTTCTAATTATATCTATTTGTTTGCTTCGTGTATGTTTGATTGGATGCATGTATGTTGTTGATTGATGATCGAGAATAGAAGGTGAGCAGTATTTGGACGATTCGGAGTATTACTTTGAGCCAAGTCAGCAGTACTTTTTGGAGAGCTTTGATCAAGGCAAGTATAACACAGGATTATCCTTGTTACCTATTCATTAAAATTATCATACATATGCATATGCTTACCTTGACAACCCTAGAGATTATAACTTAGTGTTTGATGTCTTGATTCCTTGTCAACCTTGGGTATGCATATGGGTAGCTGTGGCTAGTGCTTATACAAAGAACAATGATCTTGCGATATGATTAATGGATCAAGCAACCAAATATTAAGATGATTTAATTTTTGTTAAAAGGGGGCTAGAGCATGTGTATTATTTTTGATGCTCTAGTTACTCTCCGTAAGGACTTATCTGTACGTGATCATCCGGGATATACAGTACAGCTGTGAGGGCTATATGGCTCTGGCTTTAGTTGTTCAAGAGACCTTTTCTAGCTTGTTAGAGGTTACCTTAAATGGCGTAAGAATGGCTTGCCACGTTGGGTGTAGTGCGAGCCCCTGGCCTAGTGTGTATAGGCTGCGGTTGTTGTGCCACAGGGAAGGGGGGTTCTACATCTGCCTGCCGAGTGAATCTAATGGCCCTAACTTGTTAGACGAACTCTTGGGTGGCTTTATATGGTTTTTGGGTGTTTGGGCTTGATCTCCCCACTCATTTGGAAATCATGACTCACAGTGAAAGTGTACACCTCTGCGCAGAGTTAAAAACTGGTATACTAGCCGTGCTCACGGATACGAGCGGCCTTGGAACATCTACAGATAGATGATCACCATTGTTATATTATGTTTAATTATTGTTGATTTATATTATGCTCTTGTTAATGTTATTCGTTCTCATTATTGCAATTGATCATTGGTTCTTTAATGGGAAGTGGTTTATCTTGATGCTACTCAAATGTAAGTTATAAAATTAAAAGCTAACCGCAGTTAAACAGTGTCTAGCCATTTGAGCCTCATGAACCCTGTGTTATATTTGTTGAGTTCGACATGGACTCACTCTTGCTATTTCCACCATAACAGATGAAGATTGTGATGAGGATTACCGTAATGAGTACTAGTCTTGGTGTCAACCAGTCAACCGTGTCCCTGTGTGGAGTTTCCGCTGAAGATTATTATTAGATATTATTATTTATTGTTCAAGACTATGTTTTAAACATATATTCGTTATGTAATAAGCACTGTGATGATACTATGTAATTTGTCTGCTTATGTGTGCGATCATGACCTGGGGCGCACATGAGTACTTTATGCATCCTATTTTTGTCCTTAAAAATGGGTGTGACAAGCAGAAATCAACTTCAGCAAAGACCAGGATCAGAACGAAGACAAAAGCTTAGCTTCGCTACCAGAAAATCAACTTCGTCAGCCAATGGCGCAAAGGGAAGTAAAACAAAGTGAGGCGAAGGCAAAAGTTCGACTTTGCCTACCATTTCAAAGGTCAAAGAAAGAGTCGACTAAGTCTAAACAAAGATATCAAGAAAACTGGTGACTGAAGGTTGAAGAATGAAGGCTTAGAAGGAGAAAATGACCACTTCACCCTTATAGCTGAGAAGGGTTGTAAACATTTGAGTCAGGGGCAAAATAGTCATTTTATGTAAAATATGAAGACTGGGGCCCTATAAATACCTCCTCTGACATGTATAGTACGATTATGAAATGGATTCAACTTTGTCTTTCATCTTATCTTTGATGTTTGAGTAATTTTTACCCAACAATTCCATATCATAAGACTCTTTGTCGTTTCTGAATACATAGTTTCGCCATGTATTTATATATACACTATATCTAGATATATAATAAAAATAATACTCTTAAAAAAAATAAAACATCTTTTGAAATAGAGAGAGTAGTATAATTATTGTTGGAATTATTTCTTTTGGTTAATTACTTATTAAATGCTAAAAGTTTGTTAGTTCGTGTATACCTGCTGTGCTGGATGTGCAGCATAGGCTATAGCCTCTAGCATATAGGTACTATTCTTCATCTATCTCACTGCAATATAACATTTTTTAGAAAAATATAAATATATTTCAGCATGTATACATATTTTTACAATTATCTTTATAAACACGGACTATTTTAGAGTTTAGAACGGGGGCTCGGGTTTTGCAGGCATGGCCCTGTGGACTGGTGTGAAGTCAGGGAGCCTGGAACCTAATGCTAGATCCAAAGCCTATCAAATACATGTGTTTCCTACGCAACACATTACAATGACACTAGAATTTTATAGCAACTGAACACACCTGTGGTAATAGCAATATACTATTGCATCGCTTTAGGTATTTAGTTGCAATAAACAGCTGCCTATTGAAATGGTCATTAGAAATATTACAACTAACAAAAACTGTGACAATAGCAACAAACTATTACATTGCCTTAGAAATTTAGTTGCAATAAACAACTACTATTGCAATGGTCGTGAGAAATATTATAACCAACAAAAACTTTGGCAATAGCAACAAACTATTACATTGCCTTAGAAATTTAGTTGTAATACACGGTCTACCTATTGCAATGGTCGTGAGAAATATTACAATCCAACAACACTATAACAATAATTTCAGGTAATAGCAACAATATTCTATTTGGTTGCAAGAGCACCAGACAATTGCAAACGCTAATCAATACTAACGTAGCTAAATGTTATCATGGCAATATTATTAATCAATAGCAACACTTTTCAAAAAAGGGTTGCTATAGGTCTCACCTTTTGCAACGGCGAACGTAAAAATTGCAATGCACTTTTTTTGATAACACAGTCCCTCTATTGTCACTTTTTAGATAAATGTTGCAAAACACACCCCTATTACACCACAATTTGTGGTGATGTAAATAGCGTCAAGTGGCAATATAGTCGAAATTTAGTTCCAAGTCAATATTTTCCTGACCATCAATGATGATACTTGAGATCGGGAGGCAGCCCCATCTGTGTAACACCCTAAAATTTGCACTTTTTGAAAATAGGGTTCAAATGATTTAAATTGGAGTTTTGTGTTCATGAAAACATAAGAAACTAAAATTTTCATTAAATTAAAATTCATCATAGAAAGTTAGTAACAAGGTTGTGCATACATGCTGGTGCAACATTCAAGAACCAAGAGGATGAAAAGGAAATATATAAATATATTTATTTATTTTTGTGGGTTCTATGAAAGTTGAGTCACTTGGAAATTATTTGCATCAAGGAAAACTTGGAGAAGTGCACGCTATTTGCTTCAAGCCGATGGTTAACAGGTGAAGCTGTGAAGGTCACATGTGCTGACCTTAATTAGGGCCCTTGACGCAATATTTTAATATATATATATATATATATATTAAAATATGCAACACTAGTATTAGTTAGCCATTTTTAATTCACATATGGGTTGGGCTTAATTTGGGTTAAGTCACATAGGTTTAGAGTCTGTTTGCTCGTCGTCGCAGCCTGATCAAGTTGGACTTGTAACACCCAAATTTTAGAGATAATGAATTTTGAATAAATTGGATAACAAATAATGGCAAATTAAAGTAATAATAAAATATATTTGGTGTTGCATTCATGTTGCTGCATTTATTTTATTTTGAGTAGTGGTTTTATTTTGTTTTGTTTTGGTTGGGAAAACTTTATTTGGAATAGTTTGTAAACAAGTAAATAAAGAAAAGAAAGAAAAAGAAAAAAAAGAAAAGAGAATACTTACCTGGCAACCGACGGGCCGCTGGCCTGCCTTTCTGCGCGGGCGCTTGGGCCGCGGCATGGGCCTCCTTTCCTTCCTCCGCGCACGTCACCGGGTGGGCCGGCCCAGCGTCGCAGTGGCCCAGGCCGAGCCAGCCCGATACAGTAGCCGCCTCCCTCCTTTTCCTTTCGCTGACGGGTGGGGTCCGCATGTCATAAGCGTCTTCTTCATCCCGTGTTTGAGCTGGACTCCGAACCGGAGTACCACCGCCGCCCTTCCCACGATTTCCGGGATATCCTACCCGAACACGGCCAATAGAAGCTATAAATAGGACGCATAGGTCATCTAGTTTCCGTTTTTCATCTAAACCGTGAGTTCCACCGTGAGAAATCGAGGTTTAGGGTTTGAAGTAGTTGGAGCACGGCGGTTGTTCGGTTGAGGTGCTTTCGGGTGGACCGGAGGCCAAATTCTTCGCTTGGGTGGGTTTGTCTTCTTCTCCTCTTACTCCTCATGCTTTCCATTGGAGCTTTTGTGATTTATACCGTAGAATCGAAAGCTCACCGTGGCCGGCAATGGCGCCACCGCTCCCTTGCAGCCGCGCGCCATGTTCGGTCCACCATAGAGGGTATTTACCGTTTAGTTGAGTTCGCACGGAGCTTCTCCACCGTTTGGATCAAACCTTGAGTCAAATGGTGGTCTAGATGAGGAGAACCGCCATCTCCGGCCATGGAAGGGGCCACCGGCCATGGGGGTTGCCGGTCGGACCTGGGGAAGAAGGACCGGATGTTTCACTGTAGCGTTGCTGATGAACCCGAGCCGTCCGTTTTCAAATCAATGGCCCAGATTAGAAGATACCCCTTCGCGGGGTAAATTTCTTAAAGAGACCCTCGGCTTTTTAGAAATCAACCCGCGGTCCATGGCGTATTTCAGAAAATGCATTTTCGCGTTTTGAAAGCGTATTTTCTTCTGGTTTATTCAAAAATACGTTTTCAGGAAATTACAGTTTTGCCACTAGAATTGTTTTGGTCATAAAAACTTCGTTTTAACTCCGATTTGATCCGTTCAAGTTGCGTTAGGTTCGTATTTGCGAGCTCTACATGTTAGTGTAGTTGTACAGTTAATTTTGATAATTTATTTTTGGAGTTTATAATTAAGTATTTATTTATCTATAGGAAATCTTAGAAAATTCATAACTTTCACGTTTTAACTCCGAATTTGGTGATCTTTGCGTCTGTGTGATCGTAGAAACGTGTAGAAGGGTTTTATAAACTTTTATTACTGTGTTTGCTACTGTTGGTGTACTGTTCTAATTATATCTCTTTGTTTGCTTCGTGTATGTTTGATTGGATGCATGTATGTTGTTGATTGATGATCGAGTATAGAAGGTGAGCAGTATTTGGACGATTCGGAGTATTACTTTGAGCCAAGTCAGCAGTATTATTTGGAGAGCTTTGATCCAGGCAAGTATAACATAGGACTATCCTTGTTACCTATACATTGAAATTATCTTACATATGCATGTGCTTACCTTGACAACCTTAGAGATCATAATTTAGTGATTGTTATCCTGATTCCTTGTCAACCTTGGGAATGCATATGGGTAGCTACTGCTAGTGCTTAAACTATGAACAATGATCTTGTAATTTGATTAATGGATTAAGCAATCAACCATTAAGATGATCTTATTACTGTTAAAAGGGGGCTAGAGCATGTGTATTATTTTGATGCTCTGGTTTCTCTCCATAAGGACTTATCTGTAAGTGATAACCGGGATATACAATACAGCTGTGAGGGCTATATGGCTCTGGCTTTAGTTGTCCAAGAGACCTTTTCTAGCTTGTTAGTGGTTACCTTAAATGGCGTAAGAAAGGCTTGCCACGTTGAGTGTAGTGCGAGCCCCTGGCCAGGCAAGTATAACATAGGACTATCCTTGTTACCTATACATTGAAATTATCTTACATATGCATGTGCTTACCTTGACAACCTTAGAGATCATAATTTAGTGATTGTTATCTTGATTCCTTATCAACCTTGGGAATGCATATGGGTAGCTACTGCTAGTGCTTAAACTATGAACAATGATCTTGTAATTTGATTAATGGATTAAGCAATCAACCATTAAGATGATCTTATTACTGTTAAAAGGGGGCTAGAGCATGTGTATTATTTTGATGCTCTGGTTTCTCTCCATAAGGACTTATCTGTAAGTGATAACCGGGATATACAATACAGCTGTGAGGGCTATATGGCTCTGGCTTTAGTTGTCCAAGAGACCTTTTCTAGCTTGTTAGTGGTTACCCTAAATGGCGTAAGAAAGGCTTGCCACGTTGAGTGTAGTGCGAGCCCCTGGCCTAGTGTGTATAGGCTGCGGTTGTTGTGCCACAGGGAAGGGGGGTTCTACATCTGCCTGCCGAGTGAATCTAATGGCCCTAACTTGTTAGACGAAGTTTTGGATGGCTTTATATGGTTCTCGGGTGTTTGGGCTTGATCTCCCCACTCATTTGGAAATCATGACTCACAGTGAAAGTGTACACCTCTGCGCAGAGTTAAAAACTGGTATACTAGCCGTGCTCACGGATACGAGCGGCCTTGGGGATTCTTATGGAATAGTTGATCATAACTGTTACATCATGCTTAATTATTGTTGATTATTATTATGCTCATGTTAATGCTATTCGTTATCATTATTACAATTGATCATTGGTTTTTAATGGGAAGCGGTTTATCTTGATGCTACTCAATTGCTAATTGTATGATTAAAAGCTAAACGCAGTTAAACAGTGTCTAGCCTTTTTGAGCCTCATGAACCCGGTGTTATATTTGTTGAGTTCGACATGGACTCACTCTTGCTATTTCCACCATAACAGATGAAGATTATGTGGAAGATTATCGTAATGAGTACTAGTCTTGGTGTCAACCAGTCAACCGTGTCCCTGTGTGGAGTTTCCGCTGGAGATTTATTATTAGTTATTATTATCTATTGTTCAAGACTATGTCTTAAAGATTTATTCGCTATGTAATAAGCACTGTGATGATACTATGTAATTTGTCTACTTATGTGTGCGATCATGTCCTAGGGCGCACATGAGTACTTTATGCATCCTATTTTTGTCCTTAAAAATGGGTGTGACAGATTGGTATCAGAGCCGTGTTGACTGTAGGACGCAAGCCTAGTTAGAATGGTCGTTGATAGCATCCATACTTCACTTAATTCATGCTTCCTCTTTTCACCTTGTTAATTACTAAAGTTTTATGCTTCCTCTACTTTATTCTATTGCGAAAATACATTGATTCTATCTAATCTATGTCTAAATCTTGTAGATGCCTCCTCATCCCCGTTTGTCAGCTACACAGTATGTTGCCCGTTTCAAACCCTAGGAGCAGTATGAGGAGGGTGACCAAGAGCTATCTGATACTGAATCAAGAGTTGGTGATACACCAATGGAGGATGTAGTTATGGGGTGGACTACGAAGCTTCATATCATGGTTCCTAAAGCTGATGCTTACTTCCATGATATGTTGACAAGAACCTTGGACAACTACTACTACGACTGGGAAGCTACTTTGGAGTATCGCAGTGCAGAGTATAGTCATCCATGGGTGGATTCCTATTGGGAAACGGAGTTATGGGTCAAGAAGAGGGATCCTACCACTAAGGAGCCTAAGGTAGAGTCCAAGTTTATTACCAGAGTGAGCCAGGCAACCATGGAGACAAGCATGGAGGATGTCGCTTTCAATGCATTTGTTTACTACCATGGTCTACGCTCGGACAAGACATTAAAGGGTGCACTCCGGCATTTTCCTTGTTTCCTACATGACAAGGGTATTTGGACCGTGCCGCTTGCAGATGATTCATCCTTGACTTTACAAGCTACAGTGGGATTAGCTCGTGAATGGGCTCTCCATGAGGTGGATTTGAAGGATGAGTTGCTGAAGGAAAAAAGAACTTAAGGAGCAAGCTTATAAGGAGATTGACCAATTAAGGGCGGAGTTAGGTCGTCCCAAGATTTATGAGAAGCTTAATTAGGAAATAGGAAAAACCCCTATGTAATAAGAACGATAGTAGTTGCGAGTTAATTTTAAGTCTAGATTGTTTTAAGAGTCAGTTTGTGGTGTGAATAATTGTGTGATTGATGGATTATTATTATGATAATATGTGATTTGGATCTTTGTATTATGTGCTGGAGTTTTGTAGACATGCCTACAAGTTCCATGGTTAAGAATATTAAGTTTGATCAAAATATATTAGTTGAATATGAGGTTAACTTAGTTCTGTCCTTTGCTGATTTTTGGATCAGTCTGGGATGTTTTAGAAATAACTTAAAATCCTTCATGAGAAATTTAAGAAATTTTACTGGGAATAATTAGACTTCTATATCTTTCCAACCCCACAAGAATCACTTTAATATCTATTATGAGTTAAGAGATATACCTGTTCCAAGTTGGAGTTACTGCACAGTCTGGAATTCTGAAACAGTTTCGGTTAAGTTCAGTTTTTGACCAATTTATTGACTGTAACACCCTAAATTTTTGAATATTTTTAAATAGGGAATTTGAATTACTTACACAATTTTGTGAGCATTTTAACCTAGTCAAATGATGCTTTGTTTAAAATAAAATCAAATATAGGGATTAAATAAGTGTTTGTGCATACATGCCGATGCATATTTTTATTTGTGTGATTGGTTTTTATTTCAAGAAGAAAATGATTTCAAAATTCATTTTAAAATGTATTTGAAATATTAGAAAAAGAAAAGGAGATAGGAATTTATTTTTCCCTGAATTCGGCCCGAAGGCCCGGCCTCCCCCTCTCTTCTTCTTGGGCCGCTCGGCCTCCTCACCTGCGGCCCAGTCGTCGTTTCTCCCCCGCGCCGCGTATTGGGCCGAGCCCAGCTTGTCCAGGCCCGCGAGCCGAACGCTGCCGCGCCCTCCCCCTCTCCTCTTTGGCTGACACGCCGGGCCCACGCGTCAGGGTCTTCTCCTTCCTCGCGTCGTGCTCGAGCCGGACACCGGTCGAACGACCGAGTCCGTTACCGCCCCGCCTCCTCCCCTTTTTCTTCGGCCGCACGCCTTCAAGCCGCCCATAAATAGCAGCCCCGCCTCCACCGCCTCCCTCCATCCCAATCTAGATCCCTAGTTTCGCCTCCATCTCTTGCTACCGAGCCGCCACCGCCGAGCTTGGGAGCCGCCCGCTAGGAGGAGCCGTGCGCCATCTTTGATCGATTTCCGGTGCCAAAAGCTGCCTTGGTGAGTCCGCATTGATCTCCTCTTCCTTTTCGTGTTTGTCTCATCTTGATTGGTGGCCGGAGCACCGAAAACCGCGAGCGCCGGCGAGAATCTCGCCGCCGGCCATGTCTCCACCGCGCCGGGCTACAGTGCCGGCCGGATTCCCCCTCTCTCTCTCTTCCCCGGTCAGATCCTGGCCGTTGAGATCTAATCCGACGGCCTACATCTCAAGATACCCTTTCGATTGCCACTTTTGCTAAAGAGACCCTGGGTTTTCTAAAGTCTTAACCCGCGGTCCATAGCGCCTTTGCCGGTTTACGCTTTGCTAATTAGAAAGCGTAATCTTCGTCGGATTAATTGAAAATACGCTTTCAGTTATTTACAGAATTGCCACTAGGTATAAATAGGTCATAAAATCTCCGTTTTAACTCCGATTTGATCCGTTCAAGTTGCGTTAGGTTCATAATTTCATATTCTATCTATTAGTACTGCTGTATAGTAGATTTTACACTTTTAAAATTCGAGGTTAGATTTAATCTATTATTTTAATAAAGTAAATCTTGTTTAAATCATAACTTTTCCGTTTTAGCTCCGATTTGCGTGAATTTCGCGTCTGTGTAATCCTAGAGCGATGTAGATTTGTTTTAAATACTTTTCATCTTATTTTACTGCTGTTGGTGTACTGTTCTAATTGTAGCTTTGTTTGCTTTGCATGATTGCCCTTGGATGATTGTTGTTGACATGTTAATCGAGAATAGACAGTGATCAGTTCGTTGGTGATCAAGAGTACTATTACGAATTGGATCAACAGGATCAGCTAGATCAAGGCAAGTATAGCATGGGATCATCCTTGTTACCTATTCACTTTAATTTACTTAATTCATGCTGCATGTGTCTCTTTGTTAAGGATGCCTTAGTATTGATCCTGTCCCTTGAATCCTAGGGTTATTGGCATTGGGTAGTGGCTAGTGCTTACATGAACAATGATCTTGTAATTTGACTAATGATATATGCAATAACTCTAAAAGATGCTTTTTAGCAACAGGGAACAAGAGGGCTAGAGTTATCTCTAGATTCCTCTCCGTAAGGACTTATCTGTAAGCGAACATCCGGGACTTACAGTACAGCTGTGAGGGCTACATGGCTCTGGCTTTAGTCATATAAGAGGACCTTTTCTAGCTTGTTAGTGGTTACCTTTACGGCGCAAGAGGGGTGTGTTCCGGGTTGGGTGTAGTGCGGCTCCTGTCCCTATGAGTATAGGCTGCGTGTCATTGTGCCATATGGAAGGGGGGCTCTACATTCGCAGGCCACAGAAACCTAGCGGCCCTAACTTGTTAGACGAACCTTGGAAAGACTTCATAGTGAAACTTGATTGTCCAATGGGGAGTCATGACCTCGGACTTTTGGGGATCACGACTCACAGTGAAAGTGTACAACCTCTGCAGAGTGTAAAACTGGTATACCAGCCGTGCTCACGGACACGAGCGGCCTTGGACCCTTACGGAATAGAGATCACTATTAATTTACTTGTTTTTGCTATTCATTATTCTCTTTACATGATCATATGTTTATTTCGGGAATTTACCCACTTGATGCTACTCAATTGCGTAAAACATGATCAACTAAAAGCTACATGCAGTTGAACCAGTGTCTAGCCTACTTGAGCTACATGAACCCCATGTTACACTTGTTGAGTACTTTTGTGCTCACCCTTGCATTCCCCCACCACAGGATGGAATCCCAAAAGTGCAAATAGTGACTACTACTACTTTCCTGAAGATTACTAGACTTGTGATCAACCAGTTGACGTGCCTGTGCTATGGAGCTAGCTACCACTATATTTATATTAAGTTTCCGCTTATTTATGTGAAGACTCTGTGATTCTATTCGTTATGTAATAAACATTTGTGATGATACTATTTATATTTGTCAACTTATGTGTGATTGATCTCTGGGCGCACATAAGAGTATGCACTCCATTTGTTCCTTAAAAATGGGTGTGACAGATTGGTATCAGAGCTATGTTGACTGTAGGACGCAAGCCTAGTTAGTAATGGTCGTTTTAGTTCTCTTTTCTTCACTTGTTTCATGCTTATCACTTTACTCTTGATAATTGCTAAATTATTATGCTTCTTTCGCCTCATTCTATTATGAAAATATTGCCTCTAATTTCAACTTACCCTTGGACTAAAATCTGTAGATGCCTCGTGCCCGCAAGACTGCCCGTATCACCACTGGAGGATACTATCCACCCCGTTCCTTGGTGAAACCAGAAGAGCTTCAGGAGGAACCCGAAGAGCTTCAGGAGGAATTAGAAGACACTACACCAACCCCACCATCAACACCAGAACAGGTGCCAGAACCAGCTTTGCCACTGGAGGAAATTGAACCTAAGGAGGAAGTTATCTATTTAAGTGACGATGAAGATGTTGAGCTTGCTAACAACGGAGGACAGCCCCCTTCGCCTTCACCAGATGCTTCTGCTGAAATTGGAGTGCCATCCCTTCCTATGGGCTGGATTACAAGGATCCATCACAAATCAAGCCATGACACCCCGTCACACCACCGACTGAGTGACATACTTAATGCCTACTTCACGGATTGGGATCCTGCAATTGAGTATGTCTGCTAGGAGCATAAACACCCTTTGGAAGCTACTTATTGGAAGTGCAGTGTGCGCATCTTCGTTAAGAACAATGAGTTGGGCACCTTTTTGCTAGATCGGTGTTTTTCCCACAGTGGACATCGTGCCACTATAGAAGATGGTATAGAAGATGCAGCCTTTGAAGCATGTTTGGGACTTCGTCACCTTCGCTATGAGATTATGCAAGATGATCCATATTGCTATTTTCCTCGTGGAGATCCGGAGTATGGATGGGTAATGACTGACCCTGGGAATTTGGATTTAGTTCCTCGGGTCATGGTGGATTTTGGTCATGACATGATGGTGACAAATCGTCGGTTGGTAGCCCTGGTTAAAGCTTTGGGAAAAGACGTCAAGAGGTATCAAGAAGTGATAGATGGCTTAAGGATTGACCAAGGCATGGAACCGATATATGATCATCATGAACACCAAGCCCGTACTTAGGAGTTGGAATACCATTTATGTAATAATACGATAGTTCGAGTAGAGTCAAGTTAAGTTGAGTTTGTGGTGTCGTGTGAACTTTGTGTGGTTAGTTGAGTTATTATTGTGTTTATGTGTGAGTTGGATTTTCCATGTAATGAGTGCTGGAGCTTTGTGGGCTTGTCTACAAAAGTTCCAAGTTATACAATATTAAGTTTTAGTGTGATAAATAAATAATTTAGTTGGGTTAACTTTTCTCTCTATTCTGTCTTTTCTGGGGCGATCTGTCTTTCCTTTTATGCTTAAAATTAACTGATCAGCGAAAAATTCTGAAATTTTTATGAGAGAATGTAGACCCACGTACCTTTCCAATGCCTCTGGAATCAATTTTTTATCTATTCTGGATCATGAGTTATAATCGTTACAAGATGAAGTTACTGTGCAGTCTGGAAGTCAGAAACAGTTTCTGTTGTGTTCTGTTTTTGGGTAACTTCGTGACAGAATCTGGAAGTATGAGTTAAATAAAAGTTCTAGATAATTTCATAAGCTTTCCAACCATGTAAAGAACACCTCTACTGGATATCTGTAACTCGAGATAGGTTTGTTTTACCGAACAGCTGAAAATGGGATGTGTCCAGAAAATTTTCAGATTCTAATCTCTATCTCTAGAATTGTCTATTATGTGGTAATCTCTAAGATTTTATACTATATTGGATAACAGATGTCTGGAAGAGGACGAAGTCGAGGCCGTGGTCGTGGAATTGGACCAACACCTACTATTCATGAGCTTTTGGCCATACAGACACAGCTAATGGAAGCTCTGGTGAACAATCAGCAAAATCAGCCAGTTGGAGGAGCACCTGCGCGAGATAAGCGTGGAGAATTTTTGAAGGGTCATCCTCTAGTGTTTACACATGCCTCAGATCCACTGGAAGCTGATGATTGGCTTCGTGCAGTAGAGAAGCAGCTCAACATTGCTCAGTGTAATGATCAGCAGAAGGTGTTGTTTGCTTCGGGACAACTTCAAGGAGCAGCTCAAGATTGGTGGGATTCATATCAGTATGGCCATCCTGCCAACGCTCCCGCTATTACTTGGCAGGAGTTTACCGAGAGTTTTAGGTCCTACCATATACCAGAGGGGGTGATAGCATTGAAGGCAGAAGAATTTCGCAATTTGACACAGGGATCTATGCCTGTGGCAGAGTATAGAGACAAGTTTGCTCAGTTGTCACGTTATGCACCAAATGAGGTGGCTAATGATGCTCATAAGCAGCCACTTTTCCTGAAGGGTCTGCATGATGGTCTTCAGCTGCAGCTAATGTCTAATGCTTACCCAGATTATCAAACTCTAGTGAATCGTGCTATTGTGGTGGATAATAAGCGCAAGGAGATGGATGCTAAAAGAAAGAGACTTCAGGGACAGATATCTGGGAATAACACTCGCCAACGTACTGGTTATCAACAAGGTTTTCAGCAGAGGTATCCGCCCAACCAATGGAATCGTGGTCAACTTCCTCCACGTAATCAGTTTCTGCAACGTCCTCCTTATCAGTCGCAGAATGGCAATCAACGCTCTCAACAGCAGAATGGGAACCAGAATCAGCGACAGAGTACCCCTAACAACACCCCAATGAAGACTAGTGCTCCTAATACTCCAACCAAGTGCTTCCGTTGTGGAAAGGAGGGTCACTTGTCTTATAACTGTCCTGAGAAGGCTAACCAGCAAACTCCTCAGAAGCAGAATAGTAATCAGAAGCCACCCTACTACGGGAAGGTGACTCACTTGTCGGAGGAGACTGCAATGTCGGAACCTGAAGTTATGCTCGGTACGTTCGATGTCCACTCCATCCCTGCCAGTGTTCTTTTTGATTCTGGAGCTTCGCATTCATTCATATCTCAAATATTTGTTAAGACAAATAGCATTCCTTTGTGTGCTATGAAAAACCCTATACTAGTTAACTCGCCTGGGGGTAGTATGCAAGCTTCCTATCAATGCCTCCCTATTAGTTTAAATTTAAGGGGGATAGAGTTCAAAGTGAGTCCTATAGTGTTGAGAACAGCTGGGATTGATCTTATTCTGGGATTAGACTGGATGAAGTAAAATCAGGCAGTGATTCAGTGTAAGGAAAAGGCAGTAGCCCTGACAACACCGAAGGGAGATCGCATTAGTGTGGAGATTGTAGTGCAGAAGCCGCAGACAGCTACAGTAAATCGACTTGATGATAATGCTAATCAAGAGGATCCAGTTGTGGATGAATTTCCGGATGTGTTCCCCGACGACTTGCCAAGTATGCCACCCGACCACGACATTGAGTTTATTATTGAATTATTGCCTGGAACTGCACCTATAGCTAAGCGTCCATATAGGATGGGGGTTAACGAATTAGAAGAACTTAAGAAACAAATAAAAGAATTACAAGAGAACGGTTTTATTCGTCCTAGCTCATCACCATGGGGAGCTCCTGTGATCTTTGTGGATAAGAAGGATGGTTCTCAACGGATGTGTGTTGATTATCGGTCACTCAACGAGGTAACTATCAAGAATAAGTACCCGCTGCCAAGGATTGATGATTTGTTTGATCAGTTGAGAGGTGCTTGTGTGTTCTCCAAGATTGACCTTCGCTCTGGCTATCATCAGTTGAAGATTTGTGCCACGGATATACCTAAGACAGCATTCACCACCCGATATGGTTTGTATGAGTATACAGTAATGTCCTTTGGTTTGACTAATGCTCCTGCATACTTTATGTATCTGATGAATAAGGTATTTATGGAGTATCTTGATAAGTTTGTAGTAGTGTTCATCGATGATATCCTGGTATACTCTAAGACTAAGGAAGAACATGTGGAACATTTGAGGTTGGTCCTGCAGAAGCTCAGAGAGCATAAGCTCTATGCTAAGCGTAGCAAATGCGAGTTTTGGTTAAAGGAAGTTGCTTTTCTAGGTCATGTGGTCTCTAATGGTGGAATATCAGTGGATCCTAGCAAGGTAAAAGATGTGTTGAATTGGAAACCGCCAACTGATGTGGGAGAAATTCGTAGTTTCTTGGGATTGGCTGGATATTATAGAAGATTCATTGAAGGGTTTTCTAAGCTTGCCAAGCCAATGACGGCGCTGTTGGAAAAGAATGCTAAATTTGTGTGGTCTGATAAGTGTCAGGTTAATTTTGAGGAGCTGAAGAAAAGATTGACCACAGCCCCGGTGTTAGTTTTGCCAGACTTGAATAAGAGCTTCTCTATTTATTGTGATGCATCTCGGTTGGGTCTTGGTTGTGTGCTTATGCAGGAAGGCAAAGTAGTAGCATATGCATCTCGACAGTTGAGGAAGCATGAGTTAAATTATCCTACCCATGACTTGGAGTTAGCAGCAGTGGTGCGTGCCTTGAAAATATGGAGGCATTATTTGATTGGACATAAAAGTGATATTTACACTGATCATAAGAGTTTGAAGTACATTTTCACTCAATCAGATCTGAACTTGAGACAACGTCGTTGGTTAGAGTTGATTAAAGATTATGATCTGGAGGTACACTATCATCCGGGTAAAGCTAATGTGGTTGCTGATGCCCTTAGTAGAAAGAGCTATGCTAACGAGGTACAAGTAATGCCGATGTCAAATGAGTTATGTGCTGAGATTGAGCATCTAAACTTGGGTATTGCTGTTAATGCAGTGGAATTAGTAGTAGAGCCTATGTTAGAGCGACAAATACGCGAGGGTCAGTTGACGGATGGCAAGATAAAGGAGATAGTAGGAAATATACCGAAAGGTAAAGCACCTGGATTCCGGATGGATGACAAGGGAACCCTATGGTTTGGAAAACGATTATGTGTGCCTGAGGACAAAGCTATAAGAGGAGCAATCCTACGGGAGGCTCATGAGTCCGCTTACTCTATTCATCCTGGAAGTACTAAGATGTATATGGATTTACGAGAAAAGTATTGGTGGCATGGTTTGAAAAGAGATGTTGCGGAGTATGTTGCACTATGTGACACATGTCAGAGAGTTAAAGCGGAACATCAAAGACCCGCAGGATTGTTGCAACCGATGCAGATACCCGAGTGGAAGTGGGAAGAAGTTGGTATGGACTTCATAGTAGGATTACCACGCACTCAGAGGGGTTTTGATTCAATATGGGTTATAGTGGATCGTTTGACTAAAGTCGCTCATTTTATACCAGTTAGAACTACGTATTCCAGTGCAAAGTTGGCAGAGTTGTATTTGGAAAGAATAGTAAGTTTGCATGGAGTTCCGAAGAAGATAGTGTCTGATCGAGGTACCCAGTTTACATCGTATTACTGGCAGAAAGTACAAGAGTCATTAGGGACTAAGCTGAATTTTAGTACAGCATATCATCCCCAGACGGATGGGCAAACAGAAAGGATTAATCAGATATTGGAGGATATGTTAAGAGCTTGTGCTTTGCAGTATGGTACAAGTTGGGACAAGAGTTTGCCGTATGCAGAGTTTTCCTATAATAACAGTTATCAGAAAAGTTTACAGATGGCACCCTTTGAAGCTTTGTATGGTAGGAAGTGTAGAACTCCATTGTTTTAGAATCAGATGGGAGAGAGTCAAGTATTTGGTCCTGATGTGCTTAAGAATGCTGAGAAACAAGTAAGAATGATTCGAAATAACTTGAAAGCAGCTCAGTCTCGGCAGAAAAGTTATGCCGATACTCGACGAAGAGAGTTGACTTTTGAAGTGGGAGATTATGTTTATTTGAAGGTGTCGCCTATGAGAGGTGTGAAAAGGTTTAATCGGAAAGGAAAGTTAGCACCAAGGTATGTCAGTCCTTTTAAGATCTTAGGGAGGCGTGGTGAAGTGGCATATCAGTTGGAATTGCCTGAGAGTTTAGCAGGGGTGCATGATGTGTTTCATGTGTCTCAGTTAAAGAAATGTCTGCGTGTACCGGAAGAACAAATACCGTTGGAAGAACTCACTGTTAAGGAAAATCTTACTTATGAGGAGTATCCTGTGAAAATTTTGGAGACCGCGGAAAGAGTTACCCGAAGCCGAGTTATAAAGATGTGTAAAGTTCAGTGGAGTCGGTATTCGGAAGCAGAGGCTACGTGGGAAAGAGAGGAGGATTTAAGAAAAGCATACCCACAGTTGTTTGAGTAAGCATCGTCCGAATCTCGGGACGAGATTCTTTTAAGGGGGGTAGAATTGTAACACCCTAAATTTTTGAATATTTTTAAATAGGGAATTTGAATTACTTACGCAATTTTGTGAGCATTTTAACCTAGTCAAATGATGTTTTGTTTAAAATAAAATCAAATATAGGGATTAAATAAGTGTTTGTGCATACATGCCGATGCATATTTTTATTTGTGTGATTGGTTTTTATTTCAAGAAGAAAATGATTTCAAAAATCATTTGAAAATGTATTTGAAATATTAGAAAAAGAAAAGGAGATAGGAATTTATTTTTCCCTGAATTCGGCCCGAAGGCCCGGCCTCCCCCTCTCTTCTTCTTGGGCCGCTCGGCCTCCTCACCTGCGGCCCAGTCGTCGTTTCTCCCCCGCGCCGCGTATTGGGCCGAGCCCAGCTCGTCCAGGCCCGCGAGCCGAACGCTGCCGTGCCCTCCCCCTCTCCTCTTTGGCTGACATGCCGGGCCCACGCGTCAGGGTCTTCTCCTTCCTCGCGTCGTGCTCGAGCCGGACACCGGTCGAACGACCGAGTCCGTTACCGCCCCGCCTCCTCCCCTTTTTCTTCGGCCGCACGCCTTCAAGCCGCCCATAAATAGCAGCCCCGCCTCCACCGCCTCCCTCCATCCCAATCTAGATCCCTAGTTTCGCCTCCATCTCTTGCTACCGAGCCGCCACCGCCGAGCTTGGGAGCCGCCCGCTAGGAGGAGCCGTGCGCCATCTTTGATCGATTTCCGGTGCCAAAAGCTGCCTTGGTGAGTCCGCATTGATCTCCTCTTCCTTTTCGTGTTTGTCTCGTCTTGATTGGTGGCCGGAGCACCGAAAACCGCGAGCGCCGGCGAGAATCTCGCCGCCGGCCATGTCTCCACCGCGCCGGGCTACAGTGCCGGCCGGATTCCCCCTCTCTCTCTTCCCCGGTCAGATCCTGGCCGTTGAGATCTAATCCGACGGCCTACATCTCAAGATACCCTTTCGATTGCCACTTTTGCTAAAGAGACCCTGGGTTTTCTAAAGTCTTAACCCGCGGTCCATAGCGCCTTTGCCGGTTTACGCTTTGCTAATTAGAAAGCGTAATCTTCGTCGGATTAATTGAAAATACGCTTTCAGTTATTTACAGAATTGCCACTAGGTATAAATAGGTCATAAAATCTCCGTTTTAACTCCGATTTGATCCGTTCAAGTTGCGTTAGGTTCATAATTTCATATTCTATCCATTAGTACTGCTGTATAGTAGATTTTACACTTTTAAAATTCGAGGTTAGATTTAATCTATTATTTTAATAAAGTAAATCTTGTTTAAATCATAACTTTTCCGTTTTAGCTCCGATTTGCGTGAATTTCGCGTCTGTGTGATCCTAGAGCGATGTAGATTTGTTTTAAAAACTTTTCATCTTATTTTACTGCTGTTGGTGTACTGTTCTAATTGTAGCTTTGTTTGCTTTGCATGATTGCCCTTGGATGATTGTTGTTGACATGTTAATCGAGAATAGACGGTGATCAGTTCGTTGGTGATCAAGAGTACTATTACGAATTGGATCAACAGGATCAGCTAGATCAAGGCAAGTATAGCATGGGATCATCCTTGTTACCTATTCACTTTAATTTACTTAATTCATGCTGCATGTGTCTCTTTGTTAAGGATGCCTTAGTATTGATCCTGTCCCTTGAATCCTAGGGTTATTGGCATTGGGTAGTGGCTAGTGCTTACATGAACAATGATCTTGTAATTTGACTAATGATATATGCAATAACTCTAAAAGATGCTTTTTAGCAACAGGGAACAAGAGGGCTAGAGTTATCTCTAGATTCCTCTCCGTAAGGACTTATCTGTAAGCGAACATCCAGGACTTACAGTACAGCTGTGAGGGCTACATGGCTCTGGCTTTAGTCATATAAGAGGACCTTTTCTAGCTTGTTAGTGGTTACCTTTACGGCGCAAGAGGGGTGTGTTCCGGGTTGGGTGTAGTGCGGCTCCTGTCCCTATGAGTATAGGCTGCGTGTCATTGTGCCATATGGAAGGGGGGCTCTACATTCGCAGGCCACAGAAACCTAGCGGCCCTAACTTGTTAGACGAACCTTGGAAAGACTTCATAGTGAAACTTGATTGTCCAATGGGGAGTCATGACCTCGGACTTTTGGGGATCACGACTCATAGTGAAAGTGTACAACCTCTGCAGAGTGTAAAACTGGTATACCAGCCGTGCTCACGGACACGAGCGGCCTTGGACCCTTACGGAATAGAGATCACTATTAATCACTGAAAAAAATAGCGCGCTATAGCGTCAAAATAGCGCCGCTATAGCGTCCAGAAGCAGCTGTCGCAATGCTCATTAGCGCGCTATAGCGCGCTATAGCGCCGAATAGCGTCAAAATAGCGCCGCTATAGCGTTTTGGCCAAGCTCCCGCTAAATTTTATAGCCCGCGATTTTTTTCATTGCTATTAATTTACTTGTTTTTGCTATTCATTATTCTCTTTACATGATCATATGTTTATTTCGGGAATTTACCCACTTGATGCTACTCAATTGCGTAAAACATGATCAACTAAAAGCTACATGCAGTTGAACCAGTGTCTAGCCTACTTGAGCTACATGAACCCCATGTTACACTTGTTGAGTACTTTTGTGCTCACCCTTGCATTCCCCCACCACAGGATGGAATCCCGAAAGTGCAAATAGTGACTACTACTACTTTCCTGAAGATTACTAGACTTGTGATCAACCAGTTGACGTGCCTGTGCTATGGAGCTAGCTACCACTATATTTATATTAAGTTTCCGCTTATTTATGTGAAGACTCTGTGATTCTATTCGTTATGTAATAAACATTTGTGATGATACTATTTATATTTGTCAACTTATGTGTGATTGATCTCTGGGCGCACATAAGAGTATGCACTATATTTGTTCCTTAAAAATGGGTGTGACATTGACAGAATCAGAAAAAGTGTTGTGAATAAAAGTTGTAGATAATTTTGTAAGCTTTCCAACCATGTAAATATCATCTGAATTGGACGTCTGTAGCTCGAGATATGACAGTTTTACTGAGTTGCTGAAATTGGAGTTCGCCCAGAAAAATCAGATTTTGCTTATCTATTGAATACATCATCTCGGATTGTACTGAACTTCAATTTCTGTGTTTTTGGAAACAGATGTCAGGCACAGGTCGTGGCAGAGGTCGTGGAGGTGCTAATCCACCTATTACTATGGAGGAACTCATGCAAACTCAGAATCAGATGATGCAGATGTTTATGCAGCACATGCAGAACAATCCCCCTGCAGGAGGACCCCCACCTGTGCAAGTGAGGGACAAACGTGGAGAATTTTTGAAGGGACGCCCTCTAGTGTTTTCTCATGCTGCTGATCCTTTAGAGGCAGATGATTGGGTGAGAGCCGTTGAGAAACAGCTGAACATAGCTCAATGCAATGATATGGAAAAGGTGTTATATGCATCTGGCCAGTTACAGGGGACAGCTCAGACATGGTGGGAGTCGTATCAAGTTGCACGCCCTGACAATGCTCCTCCTATCACTTGGAATGAGTTTGTTAGAGATTTTCGAGCTTGTCATATTCCTGAAGGTATAATTGAGCTGAAGCAGGAAGAATTCAGAAACCTTAGGATGGGACAGATGAGCGTTAGTGAATATCATGACAGGTTTACACAGTTGGCTCGCTATGCTCCTAATGAAGTGAGGGAAGATGCGGATAGGCAGCGTCTTTTCTTGAAGGGAATTTATTATGATCTTCACTTGCAATTGAAGGGGAACAACTATGCTAGTTTTCAAGAGCTGGTGAACAAAGCTATTGTGCTTGATAATGAGCGCAGAGAGATGGACAGAAAGAGGAAGATGAAGGTACAAAGCTTAGGAAGCAACAACCGTCAACGCACAAATTCTCAGCATGGTTTTCATCAGAAGTTTCAAGGACTGGTTAGTCTGTGGAATCGCAATCCAAATCAGAGGTGGTCCCAGAATTGGCAAAGTAATCAGTCGCAGCAGCGTTCATCATATCCACAGCGTCAACAGTATCAGTAGACTGGGCAACAGACTCCTCGCACTGGAAATCCCAATGTTACCCCCATGAAGAATAGTGCTCCCAGCACTCCTACTAGATGCTTTGTCTGTGGTAAAGAGGGCCATATGTCTTATCATTGTCCTGAGAAGCAGAACCAGCAGACTCCTCAAAGCCAGAAGAGCAACCAGAGGCAATCTGGTACTGGAAGGGTGAATCACGTGTCTTCTGATACAGCTCATGATGCACCGGAAGTTATGATTGGTACGTTCAATGTACATTCCACTCCTGCAACTGTTCTTTTTGACTCTGGAGCATCTCATACATTCATATCCAACATTTTTGTTAAAATGCATAGTATACCCATGCTAGCTATGAAAGAACCTCTCTTAGTAAATTCACCTGGAGGTACCATGCAAACCAGTAATCGTTGTCTTCCAATTAGTATGGTATTGAGGGGGGTAGAGTTTAAGATAACTCTTATAGTGTTGAGGACATCTGGTATTGATGTGATATTGGGTATGGATTGGATGAAGCAAAATTAGGCAGAGATTCAGTGTCAGCAGAAAGTGGTAGTTGTGACTGCTCCTAATGGAGATAAAATCAATGTGGATGTAGCAGTGCAGAAGCAACCAACCGCTGTGGTGAATCAGCTTGAAGATACTATTAAGGAGAATTCAGTGATTGAGGAATTTCCGGATGTCTTCCCTGATGAATTGCCAGGTATGCCACCTGACCGAGACATTGAATTTCTTATTGAATTACTTCCTGGAACTGCACCCATAGCCAAACGACCATATAGGATGGGAGTAGATGAATTAGAAGAACTTAAGAAACAAATTAAAGAATTACAAGATAAAGGTTTTATTCGACCTAGTTCATCACCTTGGGGAGCACCAGTTATTTTTGTTGATAAGAAAGATGGTCGTCAGAGGATGTGTGTTGATTACCGGTCACTAAATGAGGTAACTATCAAGAATAAGTACCCTTTGCCCAGGATTGATGACTTGTTTGATCAGTTGAGAGGTGCTTGTGTGTTCTCTAAGATTGATTTACGTTCTGGTTATCATCAGTTGAAGATTCGTGCTTCTGATATTCCAAAGACAGCTTTTACTACAAGGTATGGATTGTATGAGTATACTGTTATGTCGTTTGGATTGACCAATGCACCTGCATACTTTATGTACATGATGAATAAGGTGTTCATGGAATATTTGGATAAGTTTGTGGTAGTGTTTATTGATGATATACTGGTATTTTCCAAGACAGAGGTAGAGCATGCTGAATATTTGAGGTTGGTATTACAGAAGCTTAGAGAGCATAAACTGTATGCGAAGCGAAGTAAATGTGAGTTTTGGTTGAAGGAAGTTTCTTTCCTTGGTCATATTATTTCTAATGAAGGGATATCAGTGGATCCAGGTAAAGTAAAGGATGTATTGAATTGGAAATCACCTACCGATGTTAGCGAGATTCGTAGTTTCTTGGGTTTAGCTGGATATTACAGACGGTTCATTGAAGGGTTTTCTAAACTTGCTAAACCTATGACATCTCTGTTAGAGAAGAATGCCAAATTTGTGTGGTCTAATAAATGTCAAGCTAGTTTTGAGGAATTGAAGAAGAGCTCGGCAGAGTTGTATATGGAGAGGATAGTATGTTTGCATGGAGTTCCAAAGAAGATTGTGTCTGATCGAGGTTCGCAGTTTACGTCACAGTTTTGGAAAGCTGTACATGAATCTTTGGGAACCAAATTGAATTTTAGTACAGCATATCATCCACAGACAGATGGACAGACTGAAAGGACCAACAAGGTATTAGAGGATATGTTGAGAGCTTGTGCATTGCAATATGGAACTAGTTGGGATAAGAGTTTGCCTTATGCAGAATTTTCTTACAATAATAGTTATCAACAGAGTCTTAAGATGGCACCGTTTGAAGCTTTGTATGGACGTAAGTGTAGAACTCCATTGTTTTGGGATAAGACAGGTGAATCTCAGGTGTTTGGTACAGATGTTCTTAGAAACGCAGAAGATCAAGTGTGAGTGATTCGTGAGAATTTGAGAGTGGCACAGTCTCGTCAGAAGAGTTATGCTGATAATAGGAGAAGAGATCTAGTTTTTGAAGTAGGTGATTATGTCTATTTGAAGGTGTCACCTATGAGAAGTGTGAAGAGGTTTAACATGAAAGGCAAACTAGCACCAAGGTATGTTGGACCATTTAAAGTTATTGCTAGACGTGGGGAAGTTGCTTATCAATTAGAGTTGCCTGAGAATTTATCTGGAGTGCATGATGTGTTTCATGTTTCACAACTTAAGAAGTGTTTATGGGTGCCTAAGGAGCAGATACCTTTAGAAGAGTTGACTGTTAAGGAGGATCTTACATATGAAGAGTTTTCGATTAAGATTTTAGAGACTGCTGAGAGAGTTACTCGAAGTCGGGTTATTAAAATGTACAAGGTGCAGTGGAATCGATATTCAGAGGCAGAGGCAACTTGGGAAAGATAGGATGAATTGAGGAAATCATATCCGCAATTGTTTGAGTAAGCAGTCCAATCTTGAGGACGAGATTCTTTTAAGGGGGTAGAATTTGTAACACCCAAATTTTAGAGATAATGAATTTTGAATAAATTGGATAACAAATAATGGCAAATTAAAGTAATAATAAAATATATTTGGTGTTGCATTCATGCTGCTACATTTATTTAATTTTGAGTAGTGGTTTTATTTTGTTTTGTTTTGGTTTGGAAAATTTTATTTGGAATAGTTTGTAAACAAGTAAATAAAGAAAAGAAAGAAAAAGAAAAAAAAGAAAAGAGAATACTTACCTGGCAACCGACGGGCCGCTGGCTTGCCTTTCTGCGCGGGCGCTTGGGCCGTGGCATGGGCCGCCTTTCCTGCCTCCGCGCATGTCACCGGGTGGGCCGGCCCAGCGTCGCAGTGGCCCAGGCCGAGCCAGCCCGATACAGCAGCCGCCTCCCTCCTTTTCCTTTCATTGATGGGTGGGGTCCGCATGTCATAAGCGTCTTCTTCATCCCGTGTTCGAGCTGGACTCCGAACCGGAGTACCACCGCCGCCCTTCCCGCAATTTCCGGGATATCCTACCCAAACACGACCAATAGAAGCTATAAATAGGATGCATAGGTCATCTAGTTTCCGTTTTTCATCTAAACCGTGAGTTCCACCGTGAGAAATCGAGGTTTAGGGTTTGAAGTAGTTGGAGCACGGCGGTTGTTCGGTTGAGGTGCTTTCGGGTGGACCGGAGGCCAAATTCTTCGCTTGGGTGAGTTTGTCTTCTTCTCCTCTTACTCCTCATGCTTTCCATTGGAGCTTTGTGATTTATACCGTAGAATCGAAAGCTCACCGTGGCCGGCAATGGCGCTGCCGCTCCCTTGCAGCCGCGCGCCGTGTTCGGTCCACCATAGAGGGTCTTTACCGTTTAGTTGAGTTCGCACGGAGCTTCTCCACCGTTTGGATCAAACCTTGAGTCAAATGGTGGTCTAGATGAGGAGAACCGCCATCTCCGGCCATGGAAGGGGCCGCCGGCCATGGGGGTTGCCGGTCGGACCTGGGGAAGAAGGACCGGATGTTTCACTGTAGCATTGCTGATGAACCCGCGCCGTCCGTTTTCAAATCAATGGCCCAGATTAGAAGATACCCCTTCGCGGGGTAAATTTCTTAAAGAGACCCTCGGCTTTTTAGAAATCAACCCGCGGTCCATGGCGTATTTCAGAAAATGCGTTTTCGCGTTTTGAATGCGTATTTTCTTCTGGTTTATTCAAAAATACGTTTTCAGGAAATTACAGTTTTGCCACTAGAATTCTTTTGGTCATAAAAACTTCGTTTTAACTCCGATTTGATCCGTTCAAGTTGCGTTAGGTTCGTATTTGCGAGCTCTACATGTTAGAGTAGTTGTACAGTTAATTTTGATAATTTATTTTTGGAGTTTATAATTAAGTATTTATTTATCTATAGGAAATCTTAGAAAATTCATAACTTTCACGTTTTAACTCCGAATTTGGTGATCTTTGCGTCTGTGTGATCGTAGAAATGTGTAGAAGGGTTTTATAAACTTTTATTACTATTTTGCTACTGTTGGTATACTATTCTAATTATATCTCTTTGTTTGCTTCGTGTATGTTTGATTGGATGCATGTATGTTGTTGATTGATGATCGAGTATAGAAGGTGAGCAGTATTTGGACGATTCGGAGTATTACTTTGAGCCAAGTCAGCAGTATTATTTGGAGAGCTTTGATCTAGGCAAGTATAACACAGGACTATCCTTGTTACCTATACATTGAAATTATCTTACATATGCATGTGCTTACCTTGACAACCTTAGAGATCATAATTTAGTGATTGTTATCTTGATTCCTTGTCAACCTTGGGAATGCATATGGGTAGCTACTGCTAGTGCTTAAACTATGAACAATGATCTTGTAATTTGATTAATGGATTAAGCAATCAACCATTAAGATGATCTTATTACTGTTAAAAGGGGGCTAGAGCATGTGTATTATTTTGATGCTCTGGTTTCTCTCCATAAGGACTTATCTGTAAGTGATAACTGGGATATACAGTACAGCTGTGAGGGCTATATGGCTCTGGCTTTAGTTGTCCAAGAGACCTTTTCTAGCTTGTTAGTGGTTACCTTAAATGGCGTAAGAAAGGCTTGTCACGTTGGGTGTAGTGCGAGCCCCTGGCCTAGTGTGTATAGGCTGCGGTTGTTGTGCCACAGGGAAGGGGGGTTCTACATCTGCCTGCCGAGTGAATCTAATGGCCCTAACTTGTTAGATGAAGTTTTGGATGGCTTTATATGGTTCTCGGGTATTTGGGCTTGATCTCCCCACTCATTTGGAAATCATGACTCACAGTGAAAGTGTACACCTCTGCGCAAAGTTAAAACTAGTATACTAGCCGTGCTCACGGATACGAGCAGCCTTGGGGATTCTTATGGAATAGTTGATCATAACTGTTACATCATGCTTAATTATTGTTGATTATTATTATGCTCATGTTAATGCTATTCGTTATCATTATTACAATTGATCATTGGTTCTTTAATGGAAAGCGGGTTATCTTGATGCTACTCAATTGCTAATTATATGATTAAAAGCTAAACGCAGTTAAACAGTGTCTAGCCTTTTTGAGCCTCATGAACCCTGTGTTATATTTGTTGAGTTCGACATGGACTCACTCTTGCTATTTCCACCATAACAGATGAAGATTATGAGGAAGATTATCGTAATGAGTACTAGTCTTGGTGTCAACCAGTCAACCGTGTCCCTGTGTGGAGTTTCCGCTGGAGATTTATTATTAGTTATTATTATCTATTGTTCAAGACTATGTCTTAAAGATTTATTCGCTATGTAATAAGCACTGTGATGATACTATGTAATTTATCTACTTATGTGTGCGATCATGTCCTGGGGCGCACATGAGTACTTTATGCATCCTATTTTTGTCCTTAAAAATGGGTGTGACAGGACTCGGGATCAATCGGACTAGACTTCCTGTTTATATCAAGCTGCCGTACGTCTAGGTTGTTTTCTCTACGACAAATAAAGAATCATATCGCTTGTGCCCTAGCTCCTGTCTAAAGCCTCTCCGCCGACGCCCTTCACGACTTCACGGCAATATGCAATCAGCCACAAAGGACATACGCCTACTCCTACAAGAGCCAAGACAGGCAGCCATGACGAGGAGGTCTATGTACATCTTCATGCAAGCCAATTATATACAAGTAATCAAAGCATTCGTCTCATCGTGGCTCTCATCGCCCCACGATGGCTTCTCGCCGTGGCTTTCATCAGCCCTTGTCGACAACTCCCGGGGGCTGCGCGACAGATCCATCCGATCTACAAGTCATACAAGTTGACTATGGATAATCAACCATATTGATGAGACTCGTTCCGTTTATATGATGGACATGCATCTTAGTTTCCATCTATCAGCATCGTCGACAAGCATATCGGTGATACCGCCTCATCCCGCTCGTGAGCCACTTCGACGGTGGCATCAGCGAATACCGCGACTAGGTTCGACTCTGACTCGATCCGCACGTCAAGTTTGAATCCGCTGGAGCCGATTCTAACTCCGCGCATCGAGACCGACTACTCTGGAACCGACTCCGATTCTGACGCCCAACATGGCATGGGCATCAGACCAAAGCAGCTTCAATCCGATTCTCAACAGCACCAGAGCCATACGCGGGAAGGATTCGTGGCCGGTATACGCGCTCAAGTCTGATATGCAGTACAATACTACTCGGAGACCACCACAACCAAGCTGAGCGTTACAGCAAGCCTTGGTGCCAAGTACTATATCCAGGCACGCATCATATTAATCCTATGATCCGGGCATCTGCCGTACGCCGGCCGCATATCGCCACCGCCTGGAACGGCACCATCGACTCCGATGCCGTCCCCAGCCTGTCCCTGCTTCAATCTTCGCCTGAGCGAGCTTGACGATACCCGCCGCCGCCGCAAACGACATCTGCTGCTTCCTCTTCGATCTCCACGCGCCGACAAAGGAAACTGCTGCCGCTCCGCTGAGGTCTGCATGTTCGATGTGCCTCTACCACTGACGAGAACCCCCCTATGTGAGCTTGGCTTGCCTCCTCAATTTTCCGGTATTGGTTCCGTGCAAACCGATCGAACTACAGTGAAGCTATATCCATCGCCAGACATGGCCTCATTGCTATCTTTACTGATATCATTCTTAGCTTTGATGACATCATGTCTACATTTTGTGTCCGTTTTCCTTTAGTAAAATAAATCCCGAAATACAATAAAAATACGTATACACATATAATCTTGTTTAGGCCATATTATTTATGTTTTAACTCCGTTTCGATTCATTCCACTTGCGTTAGATTCGTGTCGACACGCTCTGCATAGTAGTAACATTGTTTTTTTGTGTCACATGTCTTTGAATATATAGTTGATTAATTAATTAATTAATTAATTAATTAATATATGCACATAATTTTATTGTTAAAAACAACATAGAATTATAATTTCGTTATAGATGCGATGCGACCGTGTCGATGTAACCTACATACTAGCGGCAATATTTACCATGTCACTTGTTAATTAAATTAATTCTATTAATTTAGTTAATGATTACACAAATTTGTTTCTAAATAAAAGCAACATAGGACAATATCAATCTTTTATTACTATCTTTTAACTTAAATATGTATTTATTTACTATAACTTGTATAGTTAAACATGATTCATATAAATCCAATTTAGATGCACTTATATTAATATGTATTCAATGTTTTTTTTGAATTAAAGTTAATTTAAGTTTATCTCCGGTCTTTTATAAATAATAAAATGATAACTTGGTAAATAACAACTTAAATATTTCTTTGTTAATTATAATCTGTTTAGTTAAATATGAAATATATAAATAAGTTGATTAATGTTTATCTAATGATTATTTATTTATTAAAAGCAACTTAGGTTTATAACTCCGGTATCTTATAAATAGATGTTAATATGATCGATATCAACTTAAACGACTTTTTCAATTATGACTTCTTAGTTTAAACATGAATCGTAAATGCTTACACTTAGCTTGTCACATGTTCTACCTTTCTAAAGTATAAATAATTAAATGACTTAAATACTATGATATATTTATAAATAGAATATGGCTAAGGTAAAACATTAGCTTTTATAATTCAACATAATTGGTTAGTTCCACTTTAGTATACTTCCCTAAAATATATAACACTTTATTTTGATAACTAAAATGAATCAAATTTATATTCGGTCTTCTTAGTTATGTTGCAATCGTCTCGATAATCGTGTTCCTTTATCGATAGCTCCGTCTTACGTTATTCTTGCAGTCTTGTGACCGTAGCTCCGATTAGTGTGCTTTTTGCGTTCATGTGTTTGTAGCAACATGTAGATTAGTTTTCAAACATTTTTATTGGTTGGTGTATTGTTCTAATTTAGCTCTATTGTTTGCTTCGTGTATGATTGCTCGGATGATTGTGTGTTGATGCTTGATGATCGAGTATAGACGGTGAGCAATTTCTTGACGATCAGGAGTATTATTTTGAGCCAGACCAGCAGTATCATCAGGAAAGCTTTGATCAAGGCAAGTATAACATGGGACTATCCTTGTTACCTATTCATTGAAATTATCATACATATGCATGTGTCTTCCTTGACAACCATAGGGATTATAACTTAGCTATTGATATCTTGTTTTCCTTGTCACCTATGGGTTGTGCATTGTCACACCCCAAAATTTCTGATTTTGGGTTGTGAATAGAAAACACTAAATAAAACAAATGGTTTAAATATTTGTTTAAGACTTGACAAGACTAATTTAAGTTTTAGCAAATTTAGTATAGAAAATTTTTGTATTTCAAACTTTTTCAAATTAATTTAGTGGTCTCTTGTCTGATGTAATGTTTGCTTGTTGTATGACTATGTGTTGTGATTGTGAAGAGTTTTAAAGCGTGTTTAGTATGTCTTTTATTAGTTATCTGTCTTGTCTCTGTCTTTTTCTACAATCAAATTTGCGCTTTCTCGGTCCTAATCTTTTCATTCTGAGTTTCCCCAAAATCATTTTCTTCCACTCGAAATCACTCATTTCATTTCATCATCCATCACGGTATCTCTGAAATATTCTCGGAAATTATTCGGGCTTTGTCGGAAACCTTTTCCTATTTTTTAGGAGAATAATCTATTTTTTTAGATGCTCCAAATTATATTATCATGAGCGCCAAATACTTTATTTGGGTTCCTCATGTTCCATAATGTCTCTAGAAAATTCCCTCGAAATTTCGGAGCTTTCGGAGTATTTTTCGCAGCTTAAATAATAATTCTGGACTTTTCTAGAATTATTTTATCCACGAAATTAATTAATTCCGAAAATAATAAATATCTCATTTTTCACCAAAGCCTGTGTGCATTAATCATAAATGCCCATTCATTTATTTGCTAATGGGCTTTAATAATTAATTAGGCCTATTAGTAAAGATGGAGGGTGCAACGTCAATTAGCACCATATCGCTAGTTGATACGGAGGTGGAGAGTTTTTCTCCCTATATATACATACCTATCCCATGGGCAAAGCATACCAAAGCTACCGTAAGAGGAGCCCCTAGTTTGGGAAATCTCTCGTGTAGTAAATTAGAATTTTCTCCCTTCTTATCGCGAGCCGCTGCTCGTAGCTCCCTCCACCCCTCGCCGAAGTTCTTCATCTACAGCTTGCGTTCCGGCGATGGTTCGGTGAGCTTTTCTGGCCACGTTTCTCGTCTCCGGCGAAAACCGTCACTGCTGCAAGGTAGCCCTCGTTGTTCTCTATGCCGTAGTATACTCGTTTTCTCGAATCCGTGTTCGTTTGATCGTATTCCTAATTTATCTCTCTTTTTTTCTGGCGAGAACCACCATGAGAGGAGTTCAGCTTTGATCTGTCCCGGTCTAAGGAAGATCTACTCACGCGCCGCGCCGCTAAGCGCGTCTTCGGACAGGAAGTCGTGAACGACGCATTTTCAATATTGCACCGGGCCGAACTTTCCTATGAAGCGCTGGTGAGTGACCTTCTGACGTATGAGCAACGTCATGCTCCGTCAGGCCCAACTTGCACCGATCCAATGTACCAGATGGCAATACAGTCTATCAAGAAGAATTTGCACTGTGATGAGAAATTAAATCCATATACTATTGGAGCTGTGGCAAGACTTAGTGAATTCCCGAAGGCTAAGTCTCCAGGTTTACCTTGAAAGTTACGAGGATATAAGAGCAAAGGTGATGTTGTTGCCGAGCCAGACAACGTGCTCAAGGTAGGAGATAAGTAATTACAAGTTTACCACTAGTTAGTATAATCCCTGGCGTTTAATCATTTTAAGTCCGATTTGAGTCGTTCCAGTCGAGTTAGATTCGTGAAGTCGCGCTCTACGCGGTAGTACCAACATTGATCATGTCTCATAATTATAAATTTGTTGATTTAGAAACTTTTTTTAATAATAATTATTTAATCGCTGTTAATTAGAAAATAACTAAGGGTTGCAATTCCATTCGCGTCGTGTCGTGTTTGTGTCGACGTAAACTGTGTATTAGTAATGATGTTTATCATGTCACTTGATTATGAATTTATTAATTTAAATAGTAATTAGATTAATATATTTATTTAATAACTTTCCAATTAAAAGCAATCGCGGTTTAAATCCGTTCTTGTTGTTTTGCAATAGTGCCGATCGAAGTTATGTGTTAGCAACAACGTTTAACATGTCTTACATCTTTGAAATTTATAAGTTAGATATTAATTTGATTTATGCTTGTGCAATTGAGTTTCTAATTAAACGCAACACAGGCAGTCTGTCCTAAATTAATGTTAATCTAATTAATATTAAACTAAATGTCTTTTGAATTATAAGATGCTTAGTTCAAGCTTGAAACATAAGTGCTTTCGTTCAGTTGCCACATATTTTCTATATATATAGTTCAATATTAAATTGATTAATATGTTTAGTGTACAGTATATTTTAAATTAAAATTTGCTTAGTCTAAGTACGTTACATATATGATAGACTTGTGTAGATAATTTCACATTACAGTACGTATCTGCTCTTCATAGTTATACAACTTTAATCCTCAAGCATTTATTCGTTTGAAATCTATTTTGCTCCAATTAAGTTGCATTAGATTCGCGTCGACGTTCTCTGTGCAGTAGCACTAATGTTTTTCATGTCATATGCTTTTCCATATATAGCTGAATATTATATTAATTAATATGTTTGTTATTAGTTTTATAATTAAAAATAATATATAATCTTGTCACGTCAGTCCTTTGTAACTAAGCATGCACTTAGCTAATGACAACTTAAATATGTTTAAATTATAATTTACTTAGCCCAAGCACATATCTCATATAATTGGAATAGTTGTTCTCATATGTTCTTTTATCTCTGCAAAGTCGGCAATACTTATAAATAAAATATGACCAGGGTTAAATCTAGCTTTGTAATTTAATTGTTTAATCTAATTTTAGAACATTTCTTCAGAATGTTTATCACCTTATTTTAATAACTAATATGCATTAAGTTTATAGTCGGTCTTCTGCGTTATGTTATAATCGTCTCGATAGTCGCGTGTCCTCTTTAATGGTAGCTCTGTTATCCATCGTTCTTGCGTTTTCATGACTGTAGCAACGTACTGTGTCGTTTAGTGCGCTCTCTTTTAAAGTGTTTCTTTTGTTTGATGCATATTCTTAGATGTGTGTATTGTTTGTCTGTTTGTGTTGCCTGGTTGCTATGAGTAGAAGAAGCATGGTTCGTTAGCGCTGAAGACGAGAAGCTAAGGACCGACAAGTATAACAGAAGCTGAAGATCAGAGACAGAGGCCGAAGATTTCTCAGTAGCTAACTTTGGAAGAAAGGCAAGTATAACATGGGACCAATCTTGTTGTCCTATTCACTGAAATTATCATACATATGCATGTGTCCTCCTTGACAACCATAGAGATTATAACTTAGCTATTGATATCTTGTTTCCTTGTCACCTATGGGATTTTGCATTGGGTAGCTTTTGCTAGCGCTGAACATAAACTATGATCTTGTAATATGATTAATGGAATATGCAACAACACTAAAAGATGATTTTTTTATTACTGTTTAAAGAGGGCTAGAGCATGGGGTTATTTTTGGTGCTCTAGTTTCTCTGCATAAGGACTCATCTGTAAGCGAACATCCGGGACTTACAGTACAACTGTGAGGGCTATATGGCTTTGGCTTTAGTCAAGTATGAGGACCTTTTCTAGCTTGTTAGTGGTAACCTTCATGGCGTAAGAATGGCTTGACGAATCGAGTATAGTGCGGCCTCTGTCCTTATGTGTATAGACTGCGTGTCATTGTGTCATTTGGAAGGGGGGCTCTACATCTGTTTGCCGAGTGAATCTAATGGCCCTAACTTGTTAGACGAACCTTTGAAAGACTTCATAGTGAACCCTGCCAACCTTCCTTGGTAGTGGGTCAAGAGGCTGATCACCTCGGGTGAAAGGGTAAATCACGACTCACAGTGAAAGTGTACAACCTCTATAGAGTGTAAAACTGTTATAATAGCCGTGCTCACGGTCACGAGTGGCCTTGGACCCTTACAGAATAGATGATCACTAATGACTATAAATGTGTTTTTGCTATTCATTATTCATCTTTACATTGATCATATGTTTATTGTGGGATTAATGCAATCTTGATGCTACTTATGTAATAAAATTGTGACAATTAAAAGCTAAGTGTAGTCAAACCAGTGTCTAGCCTTTTTGAGCCTCATGAACCCTGTGTTATATTTGTTGAGTTCGACATGGACTCACTCTTGCTATTTCCACCACACTCCAGTGTGTAGTAAGGTGCTACTTAGAAGAAGGATGAAGGTGTAGTGGAGTTTTCAGAAGTCTTTTAGAAGTGCTTGGCATATGGAGCCACCAGTCAGCCGTCCCTGAGAAGAATGGAGCCTGAAGTTTAGTCACCGTTCCGCGATACTCTGATGTAAGTGTTAATATAGCTATGTATATGTTATGTCATAACATTGTTTCTGATACTTTTTCATTCTGACATATGTGTGGACTTCCTGGGCACACATATGATTAGCCTGGTTTTGTTCTTTAGAAAATCGGGTGTGACATGCATTTGGGTAGCTATTGCTAGCGCTTAATTATGAATGATGATCTTGTAATTAGATTAATGAATTATGCAACCAATCATTAAGATGATTTTATTATTGTTGAAAAGGGGGCTAGAGCAAGCGGTTATATTGTTGCTCTAGTTACTCTCCGTAAGGACTTACCTGTAAGTGATAACCGGGACATACACTACAACTGTGAGGGGTATATGGCTCTGGCTCGAGTTGTTCAAGAGACCTTTTCTAGCTTGTTAGTGGTTAGCTTAAATGGCGTAAGAACGGCTTGCCACGTTGGGTGTAGGACAGCCTATAGTCTATGAGTATAGCCGAGAAGGAATTGTGCCATTTGAAAAGGGGTTCCTATATCTGTCTGCCGAGTGAATCTAATGGCCCTAACTTGTTAGACGAACTTTTGAATGCCTTTATATGGTTTCTGATGTTTTGGGCCTTGCAAACCCATGCATTTGGAAATCATGACTCACAGTGAAAGTGTACACCTCTACGCAGAGTTTAATAAACTAGTATACTAGCCGTGCTCACGGACACGAGCGGCCTTGGGGATTCTTACAGAATAGTTGATCACCATTGTTATATCATGCTTAATTATTGTTGTTATTATTATGTTCATGTTAATGCTATTCATTATCCTTATTACAATTGATCATTGGTTCATTAATGGGAATTGGAATACCTTGATGCTACTCAATTGCTAATTATATGATGATTAAAAGCTAAACGCAGTCAAACAGTGTCTAGCCTTTTGAGCCTCATGAACCCCATGATATATTTGTTGAGTTCGACATGGACTCACTCTTGTTATTTTCACCACACCCCAGTGTGTAGTAAGGTGTTGCTCAGAAGAAGGATAAAGATGTAGTGGAGTTTTCAGAAAACTTTCAGAAGTGTTTGGTATACGGAGACACCAGTCAGCCGTCCCTGAGAAGAATGGAGCCTGAAGTTTAGTCACCGTTCCACGATACTCTGATGTAAGTATTAATATAGCTATGTATACGTTATATAATAACATTGTTTCTGATACTTTTTCATTCTGGCATATGTGTGGACCTTCCTGTGCTCATATATGATTAGCCTGGTTTTGTTCTTTAGAAAACCGGGTGTGACAATCTGGAAGCTCCAATGAAGATCAAACGTGTCTGCCATTTTGATATGCTGGGGAACCATGACAAAACGACGATGGGAAAGAAGATGATGGCACCCATCATTCTGTCGTAAGCCCTCGCGAGCTCTCTAATATTGTCCCACACCATAGTCTTCTTCAGAAATGGATGGCTTGCTTGCCCAATCTGAAAATGACAAAATCATATAAATGATCACTGTGTGTACACTACACACAGCGCATGAGGAGAACATGTAAAACTGAAATTAACTAGAATAGGCCTTGCTAGTGTTCATATGACCAAACCACCGGAGTGGCGGCTATCAGTGAGCTTTTCCATCCAAGTCACAAAATAAAAGAAGAGCTGGTCAATCAATCTGATGATTTGCTGTATATTAAATAGAGCTGGTCCCATTCTACTTCGTTGGCAGGTCAGGATTATATATTTATTCTTTCAAATACCTTTTAAGCGTATAACAAGAAAAGAAATAGTGACTCACCAGAATAATATACCAACCAGCTGGTATGAGTCCAAAAATACTAATGACCATATCAGAAATTGTGAGATTAGCAACAACAAACAGGACAGACGTCATTAAGGCAGAACCAAGGAAGACGAGGGCCTTTAAGATGTGGAACATTATCTGACGGTCTGACCCAAATGTCTGTTGACGAACGGAATCCACCTAATGGAAGAAAAAAAACAGCCAGCAAGTAAGATCTTTTTTTTGGACGTAACTACGCCAAATGGAAGGCACAATTTTACCTTTTGAACAACTACAATCGAGAGCACAATGAGCCATGATAACGAATAAACCTAAATGAGGATAAAGGGGCATTACATTAGGGTATCTAAGCAAATGTCCAAACTACAAAAGATAGCAAACCAGATTGTATCTTAAATTAAAGAAGGTACCGGTGTACTTTGGCTTGGGCGTGCTATTTTCATATAGTACAGAAGACCACAATGGTAGATTACGAAGCGAAAGGAAAGGATGAACTCCAAGAGGAGAGCCTGAATACTAGTGTGCCTGAGGTATTCCTGCTCACTTTCCCACCAAGCTTCCCAGCTTTGATCCACAGAAAGGCCAAAACCCCCTTGGTTCTCCATCCATGTCCTCCAATCTGTCCAGTCCTCAACTACCCTATGCCACTCAAAACAAAATGGGTTGAAGAGAAATGGTGCAAAGAGCCATGAAGCAACCAGGAACCATATGGAGAAGGTGATGAATCGGTACAATATTGAGCTGTGGTACGAACATCCATGTAGTTGATACACAGCAAGAAGCGACAACAGTTCCAGGCCTTTGACAAAGTGGCTACGGGAGTAAATGCGGTAATTTTCAGCAAACTTTACACGGTATGGAACATGTCGTCCTCCATTGTCGCCACCTTTAAATGTAGCTCTGCCGCCATGGAGCATTGTTCTTCCATAGTAGTGAGTTCTGGTGCCAAGCTGGAATGTGAAGAATACCAACGCCAAATGAAACTGCATAATGACAAACTCTTCCAATGCTTTTAGGAAACCTGTCTCCAGGACAAATTCCATGAGCACTGGTAGGACAAGCAGAAAACCAAGCTGGAATACGGACTGTGAAGCCAGTGCACTTTCAAGTGGCTTGATCTTCTCCTGAATATGTTGATACAAAAAAATATACTTTTCCAGTCCACTCATAACTAGATATAATCTCCCATACAGAAATACGTAAACCATCAGTACAGTAACCTGGCCAAAGGAAAGGCATATGTATATGAGGATCCCAAAATACACAGAGACGAATAATATGTATGTCGCAATAGCTTCGCAAGATCAGCGATGATCCAAGGTCGTTTTTTTGTTTTGATGTAGTCCCGAGCAGACTTTTACATATACTCTATTTTTTCTTAATACAAAGATATGCACACTCGTGCGTATTAGAAAAAAATTAAAAACCTGTGTGTGATAACATATTGCCACCAGTTCGTAACAGAACTGGTGGTGAAAATAATTTTCACTGACTGTTCATGTAATAAACGAACAACGTCTCGTTGGTCAAAATGTTTTTTCACCACTATCTGCCTCTCTAGAAGGCCCATCTGGTCCATCGCCAACAATCTAAACCTCCTAACGGCTCAGTGTATATTAAAAGTAGCTGAGAAACCCTAAATCCTAATCCCCGACCCCGCCCTAGTTGGCTGCCTTTTCTCTGTTGATCCCCATCCAGCCGCACCCTCGTTCTTTCTCCCCTCGGTCTCCCTTTCTCCCTCTGATCCCCACTCAGCTAGCTACCTCCTTTGCATAGTGATGGCGTGACCAGATCCCTCCCCCTCTCCACGTTGTTTGCTCCGCACGGCGACCCTTAGCTTCCCCACACCATACCGATGGTGGAGCCGTCATTCACCACCTCCCCACAGCAGCGCTTTTCTAATGGTGGTGGCACTCCACACAGCAAGCTCAGGTAGCACCGGCTCTCCCTCACTCGGTGGAGGCAGCAGCTATCAAGGGCGGTGGTGGGTCCTGGCAACTAGTTGGCAGGGCTGAGGGAGATCTCGCACGCAGCCACCTGCAGATATAGTCAATGGGCAGCTTAGCAGTTGCAGGCTACATGACGGTGGTGGATTGCTAGGGTGGCGGTGGTGGTTGGCAAGGTACCAGCGCAGGCTTCGTGGGCATTGATGGGCTCGATAGGCCTCCAACTTGCGGTGATGAACTTTGTTTTTACCGCTGACATGCAAAACCAATGGGATGGGGGTTTAAGAGCATGCGGTGAAAATGTTTCTGTAGTAGTGTATCATGGTCACTACTACACAAATGATTTTGCAAGGCGGTGCACTTTTATTAACCGAGGCGGTCACAAAATTCAACAGCCTTGTAAAATGCCTAGGGATTAATCGAGGCGGGCGTTTTTATTTATGGAGGCGGTTATATTTGTCCGTCTCGCAAAATGCATTAAGCGAGGTGAGTAAAAAAATGACCGCCTCCTAAAATTAATTTACCGAGGGGGGCTCCTAAGAAGCCTGCCTCCAAAAATAGGTCCATTTTCAGAGGCGGGCCTCCTAGCAGGCCCATCTAGATTAAAAAGCTTAAGGCCCACTCAGGAGCCCACTCCAAACCCTAACACATATATACAGAGCCTCTCATTCCACCACCTCTCCCACTCAGCCGCTGCATAGAAGCGCCTCCCTCTCCAATCCCACATAGAAGCGCGGCCTCCCTCTCGCGTCCTGCACAGAAGCGACGCGCTCATCCTCTCTCCCTCCATGCATCCTCTCTGCTCCCTCTCTCTCTACGCGGCAATGAAGCCGGTGGCCACAAAGGCCTCCTTCTCTGCTCCCTCACTGCTCCCTCTCTGCGCGGTAACTAAGGCAGCAGCCAGGAGGAGATGGACCGGATCCGGTGGAGGGCAGCCGGACTCAATGGAGGCAGGCCAGATCCCGTGGAGGGCAGCTGGATTCGATGGAGGCCGGCCAGATCCAGTGAAGGACAGCGCCGGCGGTGCCGGTAGGCCAGGTACAGTCTCCCCATCTCTCTCTATCTTCCTCTCTTTATCTCCCTCACTCTTCCCTCTCCCCTTTTGTAGATCTGGTGTTGGCTGGAGCCGCACGGATGACGGTGGCGGGCGAAACACTAGGAGCCGGCACGGACAAGGGTGACTGCGGTGGTGAGCCGGCAGACGGTGGCACACGAGCAGCGTTCGTAGCGGCGACGTGAGCCGGCACGGACAGTGGAAAGGATGGCCCAGACGATTGCAGCTCCAGAAGCTGGAGCTAGCTCCAGGACCGAGGCGGGTGTAGTATAGTGACCACCTCCATTAAAAGACATTAAACGAGGCGGGCAGGGCAACCGCCTCCGGAAAGTCACGATTAACCGTGACCTTTGATTGGAGGCGGTTGCAATGCCTGCCTCCATTAACCTTTTTTGACTGCCTCCATTAAGATTTTTGTAGTAGTGGGTCCTGGATCCTTAATTCTCTGTATTTTAGAGGAACCAATAATTGAAAGGAGCTGTGTTCTTTCTCCTGTTTTAATGTCTAATTGTGATTCTGCCCTCTTTTTTCTTAATTTTGTGATGTTGCCCATGGTTTTTAAAAAATAAGGCAAGAGTTTACACCTATTCGGTTCAGAAGAGTTAACAATGTTAGTTAAGCTATAAAATGCTAGATTTCCCATATGAATTTTCCCTAGGTTTCTTAGTACTCTTTGGTTTTAACCTCTATTTTAACAACAAATACCTGGATAAGGCAAGCACATTATTAATCAACCATCAGCGGAAGCCACAAAAGGATAGGATAAGGTCAGGGCCGGGGTTAGTATTGCCTTATATATTTTTTGATTTTTCTTTTTCTTGATTTTTTCATTTATTGAGTCTTCAGCAAAAAGAGTCTAGAATACGGATGAATGGTGGCTCACGTTTCAAAAGAAAAAAGGAAAATAAGAAAGTTAAAAAAACAAGGGTGGAATCATGATTAGCCTTTAAACCATTGGCAAGAACACCAATCTCGCTAATTAAAAACGGTTACGTATCTAGGAGGAACTAGCAATGACCTAATAAAATTAAGTTCTGCTGCAGAATGACATTTATGACTATAAATTTGAATGCATGAGATTGAAAAACTATGAAACTAGACAGATTGACCTAAGATGAATTTATGAAGAGGAAACCAATGGAATCCAAGTTTCCATCAGTGAGATATGATTTTTGTATGGTTGTTAGTTTAATTCCAAAAGGATAAAACAAAGTAATTAATGGGTTCCATATTTCTATTGCAGGAGATGTGCCTAGGATGGTATTGGGCTTTCGTGTAGCACTCAATTTGGCTGCTAGTATTTTGGCCCATAGTGAAAGAATAGAGAGATTAGGGACAATGAGTCAACGACAACAGGTGCTGCTAGCATGCACTATACTACAGAGGCGGTTGCTCCAGCCGCCTATGCTTTTCCTCCTCTACAAATGAACCTTTTGTAGAGGCATGTGCCTGGCCACCTCTAAAAATTGGATTTCTAAAGGCGGTTGAAAACAGTAGTCGTCTTAAGAAATCAATTTGCAGAGGCGGTTGTATTTCGAGCCGCCTCTACAATTAGTTGCATAGAAATCATAAATCAGGCTAAAAGTAGCAAAAAAATAATTATTTTAACCCCAGAAGACCACACAAGGCAGCCCCACGCACGCTAGTCGCTAGTCGCATGTTTTTTCTCCCAAAATGTGCGCCCACGGAGGTACAAACCAGCAACTTAGGCCTTTGCCCATTCCTCCCCTAACCACTCAACCAATAGGACACTAGTGCCCATTTGGAATCTTCATCAGCCACATTTTATCCTCTAGTTTTAACATAGTATTTGAGACCTTAAACTTGTTCTAGTGAAAAAGTTGTCAACTACAAAGTTTTATAACTTTTTGAGATCTACAACTTTGATTTTGGTCATTTCTCCATCTGAGGTCGTTTGAAGAATTTGAATTTAAAATGTGAGAAATTCAAACGTTTCATGCATAAATGATTTTAAATGAAAAAATTATCTACTACAAAGTTGCATAACTTTTTGATATCTACAACTTTTGGTCATTTCTCCATCCGAGGACATTTAAAAAATTTAAATTCTAAATGTGAGGAAATTCAAACGTAATTTTCCTTGGATAGATGGTTTCAAATGCAAAAGTTGTCAACTACAAAGTTGTTTAACTTTTCAAGATGTACAACTTTTGTTTTGGTCATTTCGCCATCTATCAAATGTGAGAAATTCAAACATAATTCTCCATGCATATATTTCAAATGAAAAATTGTCAACTACAAAGTTGCATAACATTATGAGATCAACAACTTTCGTTTTGATCATTTTTCCATCTGAGGTCGTTTGAAAAATTCGATTTTACTATGCAGCTCCTATTCTTAGAGGCAGCTGGAAATCGATTTCTAGAGTGGCCTCTAAAAATAGGGGTATTTGTAGAGCCAACTGGAAATAATAGCCACCTCTAGAAATTGATTTTTAGAGGCGCCTTGTTTTGGAGACCACTATAGAGGCGGCTGTATATTGACCCGCCTCTAGTAAAATGCCTTCCGTCTCTAAAAATTGTTTTTCTAGTAGTGGTGATGTGCGACACAGGATCACTGGAGAGCTTTGTCTGAATAGGTTTCCAATACACCATTTTTTTTCCATGGGCATCAGTAAAACAGAGAAGAAGATGGCAAACCCATTTTGGTTGGTGCTATTGCTAGACATGGGTGGCCAATGTTGCCGGTCTGTACCTCGCGAATGGCTTACTAGGTCAAAGAGACAGAGGCCCTACACTTTGCTACCCCATCACCAGGAGCTCAAACTGCCATGAAAACACCTCCTCACAGTCGCATCACCCATCTACCTCTTGATGCATTGCTCCCTCTCCATGTTTGAGGGGGACTATGCATTACATGCCCCTCTATATCCATTCTATGTCTAGGGGAGCCACATGTCAGAAGGAAACTAGGCCCATATGTTAGGATGTGAGGGTATGGACCAAGAAACCCTTTTACCTTTCATATTAAGTAGAGACTAGACATAGAAATCTTTGCTATATATTCAACCAACTCTTCAAGATTATGGCTGCCTATCACTTGACTACTAGGTAGTGGAATGGAATGGGCCGAAAGGGCCTCTAGCCTACTGGTTAGACCACCTCATTAGCACCCAGCAGGCCTAGGTTGGACTCCCTGTGGGAGCGAATTATACAGGTCTAGAATAAAAAATATAAAAAAATAGGTTGGGGTTTCCCCTACTGACTTCGGTCAAAAAAAAGGTAGTGGAATGGGATACATCAAAAGGAGAGAGCCATTTTGGGGACTTCAAGGACCAATCCATAGGGCTGCTTGTTTGAAATAATTAAGTAGTCTCCTCCACAGGCCAGCTCTAAGCTAGCAGTATGTGCCACATGAAGGAGAGAGAGAGAGGCGAAAAAACTTTGAGATAGAATGAGGAGAAGAGCTATGATCATTTACATGTTGAGTTAGGGGGTGGAATAAAAGATCACAAGGTTGGCTTAGGCTGATTCAATGAAATGTTGCTGATTATTTTTTCTTTGCAACACCGTGCTTAGATAATTGTCATGGTAGAAACAAGGCCGGTAGCAGAGGCAAGAGGAAAGCCAAAGCATATGTGAAATTGGACTTGGCAGCTATGCAATGGAAGAAATGGTTGAGCTATTATGTTGGAAACTAGGTGTGGTGGCATAGTGTAGTGAGCTGCAGAACAGAAGGGTAGTGGTAGGGGTGAACCAACATCCACTCATGTGAAGGAACAAACTATGAGCATTTAGGCCCCTCAGGGGAGTGGTTTGTTTGGTTAATGACAAATATGCATTTGTGACTAACATATGTTTTAGAGAAACATGTTTGTTGTTGTGCCATGATGCATTAGGAGGAGTTATCACCAGTGTTAGTGAGAAAGTGATTACAGACTCAGGATTGAAAGGGAAGATCATTCAAGAGTCATGTGCTGTGATCAAGTACTCACGATTGAAGGTAAAGGATCTTTAAGGAGTCAAGTATTGTGATTGAGGACTTGAGATTGAAAACAGAACATTCAAGAAAGAGATGCATTGCCAAAGGGGGGATATGTGTGTTCCAAGCTCAATCAAGTGATTTAGTGGGCATAAAGATGCAAAGAACAAATGGTCCAAAGAGCTTGTTTGTGCAATGATGTAACACCCAAAAATTCCAAATTTTAGAGTTAATGAATTTTAAATAATTTAGATAACAATTAATGGCAAATTAAAATTTTAAAACTAATTGGTGTTGCATTCATGCTGTTGCATTTATTTTACTTTGTGTTGTGGAGTTTATTTCATTTGATTTGGTTTAGAAAATTTTATTTGAAATAGGTTTTGGAAAATAAATAAATGAAGAAAAGAAAGAAAAAAAAATATAAAACAACTTACCTGTGCAGCCGGCGGCCTGGAAGCCCAACCGGGCTGGCTTGTCTTTCTCTCCCTCTCCCTTGGGCCATCGGGCCGAGGCCGCTTTTCCTCCGCGCCCGTGACCGCATGGGCCAGCCCAGCGCCGCGGCAGCCGTGCCTCCCCTCTCTGCGTGGTCACTGACGGGTGGGGTCCGCATGTCATAAGCGTCTTCATCCTCCCGTGGTCGAGCCGGACTCCGAACCGGAGCGTAAAACGCCGCTCGTCTCGCGATTTCCGGGATTTCCTACCCGTATATGGCAACTTGGAGCTACAAATAGGAAGTTGTGACCCTCTTCTTTCCGTTTTTCATCTAAGCTGTGAGTTCCACCGCAAGAAATTGAGTTCTAGGGCTTGAGTTTGTTGGAGGACGGCGGTCGTTCGGTTGGGGTGCCTTCGGGTGAATTGGAGGTCAAACTCTTCGCGTTGGTGAATCCGCACTCGTCTCCTCTATCCTCTTGTGCTCTCCTTTTGGTTGGAGAGGCTTCGAAGTGAGTTTTTGAAGCTCCCCATCGGTCGGCAATGGTGCCGCGTCTCACTCCTTGCCGCGCTCTCTCCTTGGGACATCGTGGGGGGCATGAATCGTGTAGAGGAGTTAGGGTTGATCTTCTCAACCGATTGGAAGTGGTTGGGGGACGTTTGGTGGTCGGGAACGGCGAAGCCGAGTTTTTCCGGCGAACTCCGGTGGTCGGCTATGGTGGCCGCCGGCCGGAGGGGAGAAAGAAGTCGTGCTCCCTCTCTCTCTTTTGCTGGGAACGATTCCGGCCGTCTGATCTTGGATCGACGGTCGAGATTAGAACTTACCCCTTCGCGGGTAAAATTCATAAAGAGTCCCTGAACTTCTTAATAATTAACCCGCCGTCCATAGCGTATTGCTGAAACTACATTTTCGTGTTTTGAAAGCGTATTTTCTCCCGGCTAAATCAAAAATACATTTTCAGGTATTTACAGTTTTGCCACTAGGATTGTTTTGGTCATAAAATCTTCGTTTTAACTCCGATTTGATCCGTTCAAGTTGCGTTAGGTTCGTATTTGCAAGCTCTACATGTTAGTGTAGTTGTACAGTTAATTTTGATAATTTATTTTTCGAGTTTATAATTAAGTATTTATTTATCTATAGGAAATCTTAGAAAAATCATAACTTTCATGTTTTGACTCCAAATTTGGTGATCTTTGCGTCTGTGTGATCGTAGAAACATGTAGAAGAGTTTTATAAACTTTTATTACTGTTTTGCTACTATTGGTGTACTGTTCTAATTATATCTCTTTGTATGCTTTGTGTATGTTTGATTGGATGCATGTGTGCTGTTGATTGATGATCGAGTATAGAAGGTGAGCAGTATCTGGACGATCAGGAGTATTACTTTGAGTCAGATCAGCAGTATCACTCGGAGACTTTTGATCAAGGCAAGTATAACACAGGACTATCCTTGTTACCTATACATTGAAATTATCATACATATGCATGTGCTTACCTTGACAACCTTAGAGATTATAACTTAGTGATTGTTATCTTGATTCCTTGTCAACCTTGGGAATGCATATGGGTAGCTACTGCTAGTGCTTAAACTATGAGCAACGATCTTGTAATTTGATTAATGGATTAAGCAATCAACCATTAAGATGATATTATTACTGTTAAAAGGGGGCTAGAGCATGTGTATTATTTTTGATGCTCTGGTTACTCTCCATAAGGTCTTATCTGTACGTGATCATCCAGGACATACAATACAGTTGTGAGGGCTATATGGCTCTGGCTTTAGTTGCTTAAAGGACCCTTTTCTAGCTTGTTAGTGGTTACCTTAAATGGCGTAAGAACGGCTTGCCACGTTGGGTGTAGGGCGAGCCCTTGGCCTAGTGTGTATAGGCTGCGGTTGTTGTGCCACTGGGAAGGGGGGTTCTACATCTGCCTGCCGAGTGAATCTAATGGCCCTAACTTGTTAGACGAACTTTTAAGTGGCTTTATATGATTTCCGGTGTTTTGGGCCTAGCTAACCCATGCATTTGGAAGTCATGACTCACAGTGAAAGTGTACACCTCTGCACAGAGTTAAAAACTGGTATACTAGCCGTGCTCACGGATACGAGCGGCCTTGGAACATTTACAGATAGATGATCACCATTGTTATATCATGTTAAATTATTGTTGTTATTATTATGCTCATGTTAATGCTATTCATTACTTTTATTACAATTGATCAATTGTTCACTATTGGGAATTGGTTCATTTTCATGCTACACAATTGTTAATTAAATGATGACTAAAAGCTAAACGCAGTCAAACAGTGTCTAGCCTTTTGAGCCTCATGAACCCTATGTTATATTTGTTGAGTTCGACATGGACTCACCCTTGCTATTTCCACCATAACAGATGAAGATTATGAGGAAGATTATTGTAATGAGTACTAGTCTTGGTGTCAACCAGTCAACCGTGTCCCTGTGTTTGGAGTTTCCGCTGGAGATCTACTATTAGTTATTATTATTTATAGTTCAAGACTATGTTTAAATATTTATTCGCTATGTAATAAGCATTGTGATGATACTATGTAATTTGTCTACTTATGTGTGCGATCATGTCCTGGGGCACACATGAGTACTTTATCCATCCTATTTTTGTCCTTAAAAATGGGTGTGACAGATTGGTATCGGAGCCGTGTTGACTGTAGGACGCAAGCCTAGTTAGAATGGTCGTTAATAGCATCCATGCTTCACTTATTTCAGGCTTCCTCCTTTCACCTTGTTAATTACTAAATTTTTATGCTTCCTCTACTTTATTCTACTGCGAAAATACATTGATTAATCTATGTCTAAATCTTGTAGATGCCTCCTCATCCCCGTGTGTCAGCTGCACAGTACGTTGCCCCTTTCAAACCCCAGGAGCCATATGAAGATGGTGAGCAAGAGCTATCTGATGCTGAATCAAGAGTTGGTGACACTCCAATGGAGGATGTAGTTATGGGGTGGACCACGAAGCTTCATATCATGGTTCCTAAAGCTGATGCTTTCTTCCATGATATGTTGACAAGAACCTTGGACAACTACTACTACGACTGGGAAGCTACGTTGGAGTATCGTAGTGCAGAGTATAGTCATCCATGGATGAATTCCTATTGGGAAACGGAGTTATGGGTCAAGAAAAGAGATCCTACCACTAAGGAGCTTAAGGTGGAGTCAAAGTTCATTACCCGAGTGAGCCGGGCAACCGTAGAAACAAGCATGGAGGATGTCGCCTATAATGCGTTCGTTTATTACCATGGTCTACGCTCGAACAAGACGTTACAGGGTGCACTCCGGCATTTTTCTTGTTTCTTACATTACAAGGGTGTTTGGACCGTGCCACTTGCAGATGATTCATCCTTGACTCTACATGCTACAGTGGGATTAGTTCGTGAATTGGCTCTCCATGAGGTGGATTTGAAGGATGAGTTGCTGAAGGAAAAAGAACTTAAGGAGCAAGCTTATAAGGAGATTGACCAATTAAGGGCGGAGTTAGGACGTCTCGAGATTTATGAGAAGCTTAATTAGGAAATAGGAAAAATCCATATGTAATAGGAACGGTAGTAGTTGCGAGTCAATTTTAAGTTTGGATTGTTTTGAGAGACAGTTTGTGGTGTGAACAATTGTGTGATTGATGGATTGTTATTATGATAATGTGTGATTTGGATCTTTGTAATCTGTGCTGGAGTTTTGTAGACATGACTACAAGTTCCATGGTTAAGAATATTAAGTTTGATCAAAATATATTAGTTGGGTATGAGGTGAACTTAGTTTTGTCCTTTGCTGATTTTTGGATCAGTCTGGGATGTTTTAGAAATAACTTAAAATTCGTTAATGAGAAATTTAAGAAATTTTACTGGGAATAATTAGACTTCTATATCTTTCCAACCCCGCAAGAATCACTTTAATATCTATTATGAGCTAAGAGATATATCTGTTCCAAGTTGGGGTTACTGCGCAGTCTGGAATTCTGAAATAGTTTCGGTTAAGTTCAATTTTTGGCCAATTTATTGACAGAATCAGAAAAAGTGTTGTAAATAAAAGTTGTAGATAATTTTGAAAGCTTTCCAACCATGTAAAGATCATCTGAATTGGACGTCTGTAGCTCGAGATATGACAGTTTTACTGAGATGCTGAAATTGGAATTCGTCCAGAGAAATCAGATTTTGCTTATCTATTGAATACATCATCTCGGATCGTACTGAACTTCATTTTCTGTGTTTTTGGAAATAGATGTCAGGCAGAGGTCATGACAGAGGTCGTGGAAGTGCTAACCCACCCATTACTATGGAGAAACTTATGCATACTCAGAATCAGATGATGCAGATGTTTATGCAGCACATGCAGAACAATCCCCATGCAGGAGGACCACCACCTGTGCAAGTGAGGGACAAGCGTGGAGAATTTTTGAAGGGACGCCCTCCAGTGTTTTCTCATGCTGCTGAGCCTTTAGAGGCAGATGATTGGGTGAGAGCAGTTGAGAAACAGCTGAATATCGCCCAATGTAATGATATGGAAAAGGTGTTATATGCATTTGGTCAGTTACAGGGGACAGCTCAGACTTGGTGGGAGTCTTATCAAGCTGCACACCCTAACAATGCTCCTCCTATCACTTGGAATGAGTTTGTTAGAGATTTTCGAGCTCGTCATATTCTTGAAGGTATAATTGAGCTGAAGTAGGAAGAATTCAGAAACCTCAGGATGGGACAGATGAGCGTTAGTGAGTACCATGACAGGTTCACATAGTTGGCTCGCTATGCTCCTAATGAAGTGAGGGAAGATGCAGATAGGCAGCGTCTTTTCTTAAAAGGGATTTATTATGATCTTCGCTTGCAATTGAAGGGTAATAACTATGTCAGTTTTCAAGAGCTTGTGAATAAAGCTATTGTGCTTGATAATGAGCGCAGGGAGATGGACAGGAAGAGGAAGATGAAAGGACAAAGCTTAGGAAGCAACAACCGTCAGCGTACCAGTTCTCAGCATGGTTTTCATCAGAAGTTTCAGGGACCAATTAGTCAGTGGAATCGCAATCCAAATCAGAGGTGGTCCCAGAATTGGCAAAGTAACCAGTCTCAGTAGCGTTCTTCATATCCACAGCGTCAACAGTATCAGCAGACTGGGCAACAGACTCCTCGCACTGGAAATCCCAATGTTACCCCCATGAAGAATAGTGCTCCCAGCACGTCTACTAGATGCTTTGTCTGTGGTAAAGAGGGACATATGTCTTACCATTGTCCTGAGAAGCAGAACCAGCAGACTCCTCAGAGTCAGAAGAGCAACCAGAGACAATCTGGTACTGGAAGGGTGAATCACGTGTCTTCTGATATAGCTCATGATGCACCGGAAGTTATGATTGGTACGTTCAATGTACATTCCACTGCTGCAACTGTTCTTTTTGACTCTGGAGCATCTCATACATTCATTTCCAATATTTTTTTTAAAATGCATAGTATACCCATGCTAGCTATGAAAGAACCTCTCGTAGTAAATTCACCTGGAGGTACCATGCAAACCAGTAATCGTTGTCTTCCAATTAGTATGATTTTAAGGGGGTAGAGTTTAAGATAACTCCTATAGTGTTGAGGACATCTGGTATTGATGTGATATTGTGTATGGACTGGATGAAACAAAATCAGGCAGAGATTCAGTGTCTGCAGAAGGTGGTAGTTGTGACTGCACCTAATGGAGATAAAATCAATGTGGATGTAGCAGTGTAGAAGCAGCCAACCGCTGTGGTGAATCAGCTTGAAGATGTTATTAAAGAGAATTCAGTGATTGAGGAATTTCCGGATGACTTTCCTGATGAATTGCCAGGTATGCCACCTGACCGAGACATTGAATTTCTTATTGAATTATTACCTGAAACTGCACCTATAGCCAAACGACCATATAGGATGGGAGTAGATGAATTAGAAGAACTTAAGAAACAAATCAAAGAATTACAAGATAAAGGTTTTATTCGACCTAGTTCTTCACCTTGGGGTGCACCAGTTATTTTTGTTGACAAGAAAGATGGTGGTCAGAGGATGTGTGTTGATTATCGGTCACTAAATGATATAACTATCAAGAATAAGTACCCTTTGCCCAGGATTGATGATTTGTTTGATCAGTTGAGAGGTGCTTGTGTGTTCTCTAAGATTGATTTACGTTCTGGTTATCATCAGTTGAAGATTCGTGCCTCTGATATTCCAAAGACAGCTTTTACTACAAGGTATGGGTTGTATGAGTATACTGTTATGTCATTTGGCTTGACCAATGCACCTGCATACTTTATGTACATGATGAATAAGGTGTTCATGGAATATTTGGATAAGTTTGTGGTAGTGTTTATTGATGATATACTGGTATTTTCTAAGACGGAGGAAGAGCATGCTGAACATTTGAGGTTGGTATTGCAGAAGCTTAGAGAGCATAAACTGTATGTGAAACGAAGTAAATGTGAGTTTCGGTTGAAGAAAGTTTCTTTCCTTGGTCATATTGTTTCTAATGGAGGGATATCAGTGGATCCAGGTAAAGTAAAGGATGTATTGAATTGGAAACCACCTACCGATGTGAGCGAGATTCGAAGTTTCTTGGGTTTAGCTGGATATTACAGATGGTTCATTGAAGGGTTTTCTAAACTTGCTAAACCTATGACATCTCTGTTAGAGAAGAATGCCAAGTTTGTGTGGTCTGATAAATGTCAAGCTAGTTTTGAGGAATTGAAGAAGAGGTTGACTACAGCGCCTGTTTTGGTTTTGCCAGATTTGAGTAAGAAGTTTTCTATCTATTGTGGCTTATGCATCTAGGCAGCTGAGAAAGCATGAGTTGAATTATCCTACGCATGATTTGGAATTAGCAGCTGTGGTTCATGCTTTAAAGATTTGGAGACATTATTTGATTGGACATAAGAGTGATATATACACTGATCATAATAGTTTGAAGTATATTTTCACTCAGTCAGATCTGAATTTGAGGCAACGTAGATGGTTAGAGTTGATTAAGGATTATGATATTGAGATACACTATCATCCTGGTAGGGCTAATGTAGTAGCTGATGCTCTTAGTAGGAGAAGTTATGCCAATGAGATACGGACGTTATCTATGACTAGTGAGTTATGTGCTGAATTTGAATATTTGAATTGGGGGATTGTTACTAATACAATGGAATTAGTGATAGAGCCTACCTCAGAAGGGTAGTGGTAGGGGTGAACCAACATCCACTCATGTGAAGGAACAAACTATGAGCATTTAGGCCCCTCAGGGGAGTGGTTTGTTTGGTTAATGACAAATATGCATTTGTGACTAACATATGTTTTAGAGAAACATGTTTGTTGTTGTGCCATGATGCATTAGGAGGAGTTATCACCAGTGTTAGTGAGAAAGTGATTACAGACTCAGGATTGAAAGGGAAGATCATTCAAGAGTCATGTGCTGTGATCAAGTACTCACGATTGAAGGTAAAGGATCTTTAAGGAGTCAAGTATTGTGATTGAGGACTTGAGATTGAAAACAGAACATTCAAGAAAGAGATGCATTGCCAAAGGGGGGATATGTGTGTTCCAAGCTCAATCAAGTGATTTAGTGGGCATAAAGATGCAAAGAACAAATGGTCCAAAGAGCTTGTTTGTGCAATGATGTAACACCCAAAAATTCCAAATTTTAGAGTTAATGAATTTTAAATAATTTAGATAACAATTAATGGCAAATTAAAATTTTAAAACTAATTGGTGTTGCATTCATGCTGTTGCATTTATTTTACTTTGTGTTGTGGAGTTTATTTCATTTGATTTGGTTTAGAAAATTTTATTTGAAATAGGTTTTGGAAAATAAATAAATGAAGAAAAGAAAGAAAAAAAATATAAAACAACTTACCTGTGCAGCCGGCGGCCTGGAAGCCCAACCGGGCTGGCTTGTCTTTCTCTCCCTCTCCCTTGGGCCATCGGGCCGAGGCCGCTTTTCCTCCGCGCCCGTGACCGCATGGGCCAGCCCAGCGCCGCGGCAGCCGTGCCTCCCCTCTCTGCGTGGTCACTGACGGGTGGGGTCCGCATGTCATAAGCGTCTTCATCCTCCCGTGGTCGAGCCGGACTCCGAACCGGAGCGTAAAACGCCGCTCGTCTCGCGATTTCCGGGATTTCCTACCCGTATATGGCAACTTGGAGCTACAAATAGGAAGTTGTGACCCTCTTCTTTCCGTTTTTCATCTAAGCTGTGAGTTCCACCGCAAGAAATTGAGTTCTAGGGCTTGAGTTTGTTGGAGGACGGCGGTCGTTCGGTTGGGGTGCCTTCGGGTGAATTGGAGGTCAAACTCTTCGCGTTGGTGAATCCGCACTCGTCTCCTCTATCCTCTTGTGCTCTCCTTTTGGTTGGAGAGGCTTCGAAGTGAGTTTTTGAAGCTCCCCATCGGTCGGCAATGGTGCCGCGTCTCACTCCTTGCCGCGCTCTCTCCTTGGGACATCGTGGGGGCATGAATCGTGTAGAGGAGTTAGGGTTGATCTTCTCAACCGATTGGAAGTGGTTGGGGGACGTTTGGTGGTCGGGAACGGCGAAGCCGAGTTTTTCCGGCGAACTCCGGTGGTCGGCTATGGTGGCCGCCGGCCGGAGGGGAGAAAGAAGTCGTGCTCCCTCTCTCTCTTTTGCTGGGAACGATTCCGGCCGTCTAATCTTGGATCGACGGTCGAGATTAGAACTTACCCCTTCGCGGGTAAAATTCATAAAGAGTCCCTGAACTTCTTAATAATTAACCCGCCGTCCATAGCGTATTGCTGAAACTACATTTTCGTGTTTTGAAAGCGTATTTTCTCCCGGCTAAATCAAAAATACATTTTCAGGTATTTACAGTTTTGCCACTAGGATTGTTTTGGTCATAAAATCTTCGTTTTAACTCCGATTTGATCCGTTCAAGTTGCGTTAGGTTCGTATTTGCAAGCTCTACATGTTAGTGTAGTTGTACAGTTAATTTTGATAATTTATTTTTCGAGTTTATAATTAAGTATTTATTTATCTATAGGAAATCTTAGAAAAATCATAACTTTCATGTTTTGACTCCAAATTTGGTGATCTTTGCGTCTGTGTGATCGTAGAAACATGTAGAAGAGTTTTATAAACTTTTATTACTATTTTGCTACTATTGGTGTACTGTTCTAATTATATCTCTTTGTATGCTTTGTGTATGTTTGATTGGATGCATGTGTGCTGTTGATTGATGATCGAGTATAGAAGGTGAGCAGTATCTGGACGATCAGGAGTATTACTTTGAGTCAGATCAGCAGTATCACTCGGAGACTTTTGATCAAGGCAAGTATAACACAGGACTATCCTTGTTACCTATACATTGAAATTATCATACATATGCATGTGCTTACCTTGACAACCTTAGAGATTATAACTTAGTGATTGTTATCTTGATTCCTTGTCAACCTTGGGAATGCATATGGGTAGCTACTGCTAGTGCTTAAACTATGAACAACGATCTTGTAATTTGATTAATGGATTAAGCAATCAACCATTAAGATGATATTATTACTGTTAAAAGGGGGCTAGAGCATGTGTATTATTTTTGATGCTCTGGTTACTCTCCATAAGGTCTTATCTGTACGTGATCATCCAGGACATACAATACAGTTGTGAGGGCTATATGGCTCTGGCTTTAGTTGCTTAAAGGACCCTTTTCTAGCTTGTTAGTGGTTACCTTAAATGGCGTAAGAACGGCTTGCCACGTTGGGTGTAGGGCGAGCCCTTGGCCTAGTGTGTATAGGCTGCGGTTGTTGTGCCACTGGGAAGGGGGGTTCTACATCTGCCTGCCGAGTGAATCTAATGGCCCTAACTTGTTAGACGAACTTTTAAGTGGCTTTATATGATTTCCGGTGTTTTGGGCCTAGCTAACCCATGTATTTGGAAGTCATGACTCACAGTGAAAGTGTACACCTCTGCACAGAGTTAAAAACTGGTATACTAGCCGTGCTCACGGATACGAGCGGCCTTGGAACATTTACAGATAGATGATCACCATTGTTATATCATGTTAAATTATTGTTGTTATTATTATGCTCATGTTAATGCTATTCATTACTTTTATTACAATTGATCAATTGTTCACTATTGGGAATTGGTTCATTTTCATGCTACACAATTGTTAATTAAATGATGACTAAAAGCTAAACGCAGTCAAACAGTGTCTAGCCTTTTGAGCCTCATGAACCCTATGTTATATTTGTTGAGTTCGACATGGACTCACCCTTGCTATTTCCACCATAACAGATGAAGATTATGAGGAAGATTATTGTAATGAGTACTAGTCTTGGTGTCAACCAGTCAACCGTGTCCCTGTGTTTGGAGTTTCCGCTGGAGATCTACTATTAGTTATTATTATTTATAGTTCAAGACTATGTTTAAATATTTATTCGCTATGTAATAAGCATTGTGATGATACTATGTAATTTGTCTACTTATGTGTGCGATCATGTCCTGGGGCACACATGAGTACTTTATCCATCCTATTTTTGTCCTTAAAAATGGGTGTGACAGATTGGTATCGGAGCCGTGTTGACTGTAGGACACAAGCCTAGTTAGAATGGTCGTTAATAGCATCCATGCTTCACTTATTTCAGGCTTCCTCCTTTCACCTTGTTAATTACTAAATTTTTATGCTTCCTCTACTTTATTCTACTGCGAAAATACATTGATTAATCTATGTCTAAATCTTGTAGATGCCTCCTCATCCCCGTGTGTCAGCTGCACAGTACGTTGCCCCTTTCAAACCCCAGGAGCCATATGAAGATGGTGAGCAAGAGCTATCTGATGCTGAATCAAGAGTTGGTGACACTCCAATGGAGGATGTAGTTATGGGGTGGACCACGAAGCTTCATATCATGGTTCCTAAAGCTGATGCTTTCTTCCATGATATGTTGACAAGAACCTTGGACAACTACTACTACGACTGGGAAGCTACGTTGGAGTATCGTAGTGCAGAGTATAGTCATCCATGGATGAATTCCTATTGGGAAACGGAGTTATGGGTCAAGAAAAGAGATCCTACCACTAAGGAGCTTAAGGTGGAGTCAAAGTTCATTACCCGAGTGAGCCGGGCAACCGTAGAAACAAGCATGGAGGATGTCGCCTATAATGCGTTCGTTTATTACCATGGTCTACGCTCGAACAAGACGTTACAGGGTGCACTCCGGCATTTTCCTTGTTTCTTACATTACAAGGGTGTTTGGACCGTGCCACTTGCAGATGATTCATCCTTGACTCTACATGCTACAGTGGGATTAGTTCGTGAATTGGCTCTCCATGAGGTGGATTTGAAGGATGAGTTGCTGAAGGAAAAAGAACTTAAGGAGCAAGCTTATAAGGAGATTGACCAATTAAGGGCGGAGTTAGGACGTCTCGAGATTTATGAGAAGCTTAATTAGGAAATAGGAAAAATCCCTATGTAATAGGAACGGTAGTAGTTGCGAGTCAATTTTAGGTTTGGATTGTTTTGAGAGACAGTTTGTGGTGTGAACAATTGTGTGATTGATGGATTGTTATTATGATAATGTGTGATTTGGATCTTTGTAATCTGTGCTGGAGTTTTGTAGACATGACTACAAGTTCCATGGTTAAGAATATTAAGTTTGATCAAAATATATTAGTTGGGTATGAGGTGAACTTAGTTTTGTCCTTTGCTGATTTTTGGATCAGTCTGGGATGTTTTAGAAATAACTTAAAATTCGTTAATGAGAAATTTAAGAAATTTTACTGGGAATAATTAGACTTCTATATCTTTCCAACCCCGCAAGAATCACTTTAATATCTATTATGAGCTAAGAGATATATCTGTTCCAAGTTGGGGTTACTGCGCAGTCTGGAATTCTGAAATAGTTTCGGTTAAGTTCAATTTTTGGCCAATTTATTGACAGAATCAGAAAAAGTGTTGTAAATAAAAGTTGTAGATAATTTTGAAAGCTTTCCAACCATGTAAAGATCATCTGAATTGGACGTCTGTAGCTCGAGATATGACAGTTTTACTGAGATGCTGAAATTGGAATTCGTCCAGAGAAATCAGATTTTGCTTATCTATTGAATACATCATCTCGGATCGTACTGAACTTCATTTTCTGTGTTTTTGGAAATAGATGTCAGGCAGAGGTCATGACAGAGGTCGTGGAAGTGCTAACCCACCCATTACTATGGAGAAACTTATGCATACTCAGAATCAGATGATGCAGATGTTTATGCAGCACATGCAGAACAATCCCCATGCAGGAGGACCACCACCTGTGCAAGTGAGGGACAAGCGTGGAGAATTTTTGAAGGGACGCCCTCCAGTGTTTTCTCATGCTGCTGAGCCTTTAGAGGCAGATGATTGGGTGAGAGCAGTTGAGAAACAGCTGAATATCGCCCAATGTAATGATATGGAAAAGGTGTTATATGCATTTGGTCAGTTACAGGGGACAGCTCAGACTTGGTGGGAGTCTTATCAAGCTGCACACCCTAACAATGCTCCTCCTATCACTTGGAATGAGTTTGTTAGAGATTTTCGAGCTCGTCATATTCTTGAAGGTATAATTGAGCTGAAGTAGGAAGAATTCAGAAACCTCAGGATGGGACAGATGAGCGTTAGTGAGTACCATGACAGGTTCACATAGTTGGCTCGCTATGCTCCTAATGAAGTGAGGGAAGATGCAGATAGGCAGCGTCTTTTCTTAAAAGGGATTTATTATGATCTTCGCTTGCAATTGAAGGGTAATAACTATGTCAGTTTTCAAGAGCTTGTGAATAAAGCTATTGTGCTTGATAATGAGCGCAGGGAGATGGACAGGAAGAGGAAGATGAAAGGACAAAGCTTAGGAAGCAACAACCGTCAGCGTACCAGTTCTCAGCATGGTTTTCATCAGAAGTTTCAGGGACCAATTAGTCAGTGGAATCGCAATCCAAATCAGAGGTGGTCCCAGAATTGGCAAAGTAACCAGTCTCAGTAGCGTTCTTCATATCCACAGCGTCAACAGTATCAGCAGACTGGGCAACAGACTCCTCGCACTGGAAATCCCAATGTTACCCCCATGAAGAATAGTGCTCCCAGCACGTCTACTAGATGCTTTGTCTGTGGTAAAGAGGGACATATGTCTTACCATTGTCCTGAGAAGCAGAACCAGCAGACTCCTCAGAGTCAGAAGAGCAACCAGAGACAATCTGGTACTGGAAGGGTGAATCACGTGTCTTCTGATATAGCTCATGATGCACCGGAAGTTATGATTGGTACGTTCAATGTACATTCCACTGCTGCAACTGTTCTTTTTGACTCTGGAGCATCTCATACATTCATTTCCAATATTTTTTTTAAAATGCATAGTATACCCATGCTAGCTATGAAAGAACCTCTCGTAGTAAATTCACCTGGAGGTACCATGCAAACCAGTAATCGTTGTCTTCCAATTAGTATGATTTTAAGGGGGTAGAGTTTAAGATAACTCCTATAGTGTTGAGGACATCTGGTATTGATGTGATATTGTGTATGGACTGGATGAAACAAAATCAGGCAGAGATTCAGTGTCTGCAGAAGGTGGTAGTTGTGACTGCACCTAATGGAGATAAAATCAATGTGGATGTAGCAGTGTAGAAGCAGCCAACCGCTGTGGTGAATCAGCTTGAAGATGTTATTAAAGAGAATTCAGTGATTGAGGAATTTCCGGATGACTTTCCTGATGAATTGCCAGGTATGCCACCTGACCGAGACATTGAATTTCTTATTGAATTATTACCTGAAACTGCACCTATAGCCAAACGACCATATAGGATGGGAGTAGATGAATTAGAAGAACTTAAGAAACAAATCAAAGAATTACAAGATAAAGGTTTTATTCGACCTAGTTCTTCACCTTGGGGTGCACCAGTTATTTTTGTTGACAAGAAAGATGGTGGTCAGAGGATGTGTGTTGATTATCGGTCACTAAATGATATAACTATCAAGAATAAGTACCCTTTGCCCAGGATTGATGATTTGTTTGATCAGTTGAGAGGTGCTTGTGTGTTCTCTAAGATTGATTTACGTTCTGGTTATCATCAGTTGAAGATTCGTGCCTCTGATATTCCAAAGACAGCTTTTACTACAAGGTATGGGTTGTATGAGTATACTGTTATGTCATTTGGCTTGACCAATGCACCTGCATACTTTATGTACATGATGAATAAGGTGTTCATGGAATATTTGGATAAGTTTGTGGTAGTGTTTATTGATGATATACTGGTATTTTCTAAGACGGAGGAAGAGCATGCTGAACATTTGAGGTTGGTATTGCAGAAGCTTAGAGAGCATAAACTGTATGTGAAACGAAGTAAATGTGAGTTTCGGTTGAAGAAAGTTTCTTTCCTTGGTCATATTGTTTCTAATGGAGGGATATCAGTGGATCCAGGTAAAGTAAAGGATGTATTGAATTGGAAACCACCTACCGATGTGAGCGAGATTCGAAGTTTCTTGGGTTTAGCTGGATATTACAGATGGTTCATTGAAGGGTTTTCTAAACTTGCTAAACCTATGACATCTCTGTTAGAGAAGAATGCCAAGTTTGTGTGGTCTGATAAATGTCAAGCTAGTTTTGAGGAATTGAAGAAGAGGTTGACTACAGCGCCTGTTTTGGTTTTGCCAGATTTGAGTAAGAAGTTTTCTATCTATTGTGGCTTATGCATCTAGGCAGCTGAGAAAGCATGAGTTGAATTATCCTACGCATGATTTGGAATTAGCAGCTGTGGTTCATGCTTTAAAGATTTGGAGACATTATTTGATTGGACATAAGAGTGATATATACACTGATCATAATAGTTTGAAGTATATTTTCACTCAGTCAGATCTGAATTTGAGGCAACGTAGATGGTTAGAGTTGATTAAGGATTATGATATTGAGATACACTATCATCCTGGTAGGGCTAATGTAGTAGCTGATGCTCTTAGTAGGAGAAGTTATGCCAATGAGATACGGACGTTATCTATGACTAGTGAGTTATGTGCTGAATTTGAATATTTGAATTGGGGGATTGTTACTAATACAATGGAATTAGTGATAGAGCCTACCTTAGAGCAAGAAATTTACAAGAGTCAGTTGAACGATGAGAAACTAAAGAAGATAGCGGAAGATATAGTGATTGGTAAGTCACCAGGGTTTCGAATGGATGATAATGGGATTTTGTGGTTTGGAAAGAGGCTGTGTGTACCTGAGGATCAAGCTATTAGACATGCAATTCTTTGTGAAGCTCATGAGTCAGCTTATTCTATTCATCCTGGTAGTACTAAGATGTATTTGGATCTTAAATAGAAATATTGGTGGGTTGGATTAAAACGAGATGTGGCTGAGTATGTGGCATTGTGTGATACTTGTCAGAGGGTGAAAGCAGAGCATCAGAGACGTGCTGGATTATTGCAACCAATGAAGATTCCTGAATGGAAGTGGGAGGAAGTTGGTATGGACTTTATAGTAGGGTTACCACGTACTCAGAGGGGTTATGATTCTATTTGGGTGATAGTAGATAGATTGACTAAAGTTGCTCATTTTATACCAGTCAAGACTAATTACACGAGAGTACAATTAGCTACCTTGTATATGGAGAGAATAGTCTGTTTGCATGGAGTTCCAAAGAAGATTGTATCTGATCGAGGTTCGCAGTTCACGTCACACTTTTTGGAAAGCTGTACATGAATCTTTGGGAACAAAATTGAATTTTAGTACGGCATATCATCCCCAGACAGATGGGCAGACTAAAAGGACCAACCAGGTATTAGAGGATATGTTGAGAGCTTGTGCATTGCAATATGGAACCAGTTGGGATAAGAGTTTGCCTTATGCCGAATTCTCTTATAACAACAGTTATCAGCAGAGTCTAAAGATGGCACCGTTTGAGGCTTTGTATGGACGTAAGTGTAGAACTCCATTGTTTTGGGATCAGACAGGTGAGTCTAAGGTGTTTGGTATAGATGTTCTTAGAAACGCAGAAGATCAAGTGCGGGTAATTCGTGAGAATTTGAGGGTGGCACAGTCTCGTCAGAAGAGTTATGCTGACAATAGGAGAAGAGATTTAGTTTTTGAGGTAGGTGATTATGTCTATTTGAAGGTGTCACCTATGAGAAGTGTGAAGAGGTTTAACATGAAAGGCAAATTAGCACCAAGGTATGTTGGACCATTTAAAGTTATTGCTAGACGTGGGGAAGTTGCTTATCAATTAGAGTTGCCTGAGAATTTATCTGGAGTGCATGATGTGTTTCATGTTTCACAACTTAAGAAGTGTTTACAGGTGCCTGAGGAGCAGATACCTTTAGAAGAATTGACTGTAAAGGAGGATCTTACATATGAAGAGTTTCCGATCAAGATTTTAGAGACTGCTGAGAGAGTTACTCGAAGTCAGATTATTAAGATGTGCAAAGTTCAGTGGAATCGATATTCAGAGGCAGAGGCAACTTGGGAAAGAGAGGATGAATTGAGGAAATCATATCCACAGTTGTTTGAGTAAGCAGTCCAATCTCGAGGACGAGATTCTTTTAAGGGGGGTAGAATTTGTAACACCCAAAAATTCCAAATTTTAGAGTTAATGAATTTTAAATAATTTAGATAACAATTAATGGCAAATTAAAATTTTAAAACTAATTGGTGTTGCATTCATGCTGTTGCATTTATTTTACTTTGTGTTGTGGAGTTTATTTCATTTGATTTGGTTTAGAAAATTTTATTTGAAATAGGTTTTGGAAAATAAATAAATGAAGAAAAGAAAGAAAAAAATATAAAACAACTTACCTGTGCAGCCGGCGGCCTAGAAGCCCAACCGGGCCGGCCTGTCTTTCTCTCCCTCTCCCTTGGGCCATCGGGCCGAGGCCGCTTTTCCTCCGCGCCTGCGACCGCGTGGGCTGGCCCAGCGCCGCGCCTCCCCTCTCTGCGTGGTCGCTGACGGGTGGGGTCCGCATGTCATAAGCGTCTTCATCCTCCCGTGGTCGAGCCGGACTCCGAACCGGAGTGTAAAACGCCGCCTGTCTCGCGATTTCCGAGATTTCCTACCCGTATACGGCAACTTAGAGCTAAAAATAGGAAGTTGTGACCCTCTTCTTTCCGTTTTTCATCTAAACCGTGAGTTCCACCGCAAGAAATTGAGTTCTAGGGCTTAAGTTTGTTGGAGGACGGCGGTCATTCGGTTGGGGTGCCTTCGGGTGAATTGGAGGTCAAACTCTTTGCGTTGGTGAGTCCACACTCGTCTCCTCTATCCTCTTGTGCTCTCCTTTTGGTTGGAGAGGCTTCGAAGTGAGTTTTTGAAGCTCCCCGTCAGTCGGCAATGGTGCCGCCGTCTCACCCCTTGCCGCGTTCTCTCCTTGGGACATCATGGGGGGCATGAATCGTGTAGAGGAGTTAGGGTTGATCTTCTCGACCGATTGGAAGTGGTTGGGGGACGTTTGGTGGTCGGGAACGGCGAAGCCGAGTTTTTCCGGTGAACTCCGGTGGTCGGCTATGGTGGCCGCCGGCCGAAGGGGAGAAAGAAGCCGTGCTCCCTCTCTCTCTTTTGCTGGGAACGATTCCGGCCGTCCGATCTTGGATCGACGGTCGAGATTAGAACTTACCCCTTCGCGGGAAAAATTCATAAAGAGTCCTTGAACTTCTTAATAATTAACCCGCCGTCCATAGCGTATTGCTGAAAATACGTTTTCGTGTTTTGAAAGCGTATTTTCTCCCGGCTAAATTAAAAATACGTTTTCACGTATTTACAGTTTTGCCACTAGGATTGTTTTGGTCATAAAATCTTCGTTTTAACTCCGATTTGATCCGTTCAAGTTGCGTTAGGTTCGTATTTGCGAGCTCTACATGTTAGTGTAGTAGTACAATTAATTTTGATAATTTATTTTTCGAGTTTATAATTAAGTATTTATTTATCTATAGAAAATCTTAGAAATTTCATAACTTTCACGTTTTGACTCCGAATTTGGTGATCTTTGCGTCTGTGTGATCGTAGAAACGTGTAGAAGAGTTTTATAAACTTTTATTACTGTTTTGCTACTGTTGGTGTACTATTCTAATTATATCTCTTTGTATGCTTCGTGTATGTTTGATTGGATGCATGTGTGTTGTTGATTGATGATCGAGTATAGAAGGTGAGCAGTATCTGGATGATCAGGAGTATTACTTTGAGCCAGATTAGCAGTATCACTCGGAGAGTTTTGATCAAGGCAAGTATAACACAGGACTATCCTTGTTACCTATACATTGAAATTATCATACATATGCATGTGCTTACCTTGACAACCTTAGAGATTATAACTTAGTGATTGTTATCTTAATTCCTTGTCAACCTTGGGAATGCATATGGGTAGCTACTGCTAGTGCTTAAACTATGAACAATGATCTTGTAATTTGATTAATGGATTAAGCAATCAACCATTAAGATGATATTATTACTATTAAAAGGGGGCTAGAGCATGTGTATTATTTTTGATGCTCTGGTTACTCTCCATAAGGACTTATCTGTACGTGATCATCCGGGACATACAGTACAGTTGTGAGGGCTATATGGCTCTGGCTTTAGTTGCTTAAAGGACCTTTTCTAGCTTGTTAGTGGTTACCTTAAATGGCGTAAGAACGGCTTGCCACGTTGGGTGTAGGGCGAGCCCCTGGCCTAGTGTGTATAGGCTGCGGTTGTTGTGCCACTGGGAAGGGGGGTTCTACATCTGCCTGCCGAGTGAATCTAATGGCCCTAACTTGTTAGACGAACTTTTAAGTGGCTTTATATGATTTCCGGTGTTTTGGGCCTAGCTAACCCATGCATTTGGAAGTCATGACTCACAGTGAAAGTGTACACCTCTGCGCAGAGTTAAAAACTGGTATACTAGCCGTGCTCACGGATACGAGCGGCCTTGGAACATTTACAAATAGATGATCACCATTGTTATATCATGTTAAATTATTGTTGTTATTATTATGCTCATGTTAATGCTATTCATTACTTTTATTACAATTGATCATTGGTTCATTATTGGGAATTGGTTCATTTTGATGCTACACAATTGTTAATTAAATGATGACTAAAAGCTAAACGCAGTTAAACAGTGTCTAGCCTTTTGAGCCTCATGAACCCTATGTTATATCTGTTGAGTTCGACATGGACTCATTCTTGCTATTTCCACCATAACAGATGAAGATTATGAGGAAGATTATCATAATGAGTACTAGTCTTGGTGTCAACCAGTCAACCGTGTCCCTGTGTTTGGAGTTTCCGCTGGAGATCTACTATTAGTTATTATTATTTATAGTTCAAGACTATGTTTAAATATTTATTCGCTATGTAATAAGCACTGTGATGATACTATGTAATTTGTCTACTTATGTGTGCGATCATGTCCTGGGACGCACATGAGTACTTTATGCATCCTATTTTTGTCCTTAAAAATGGGTGTGACAAATGAGGAATCCGTGGAATTAAATTTAACTTGAATTGGGTCAAGCACAAAGAACTAGAGCTAAAGGAACAATGATCCACAGGCCAGAGAATCCACATATTAGAATTATGAACACACCAAACATTTGGAGGTAGAGTCTGGCCAGTGCTTTTGCTCAGGAGTACTATCCATTTTCACAGAACAGACGGCCCCACTGCGATGTTGTGGAGGTCATAGGACAATCTATGGAATATCGACTAAAAGGTTAGTGAGTTTGCAAAGTTAATGGCACTGTTCAATTCTGCAGGCAGGACTATCTAGCTAGAGGTAAGTGTAGCTCCCAGACGCAAGTGTAGCCACCAAATAATGACCAAAGATTTTTTTTAAAGGTTCAAAGAATTTGATTGTTCAATGGCTACTATGAAAGTGAGTGGACATGAATGTCCAACCTAAGATGTGAACCTGACGAAAATCCCTAGACAATGAAGTTAGCCAGCCATTGGAGTGTTAGAGCTAGACATTGGAGGAGTACTGTCCATTTGCACACGCCAAAATGTCTGGCCTCATACACATGACTATCTGACCTATGTATTTTTAGACAAATGGTGTTGGAGCACCTTTTCTAATGTTTCCTATCGCAACACTAATCATGATTGTGGCCTATATATGGCCCCCAAGCGTGCTCATTTGGTGCCCTTTGGCCATGTGCGTACAGAGTGGGAACTTAATGGCCATGGTGGAGTGTGAAAAGGGAGGATCAAGAGAGAAATGTAGTGTTTGAGGACCTTTTTGGGCATGAGAGATACACATATGTCAGTGATCCTTGTGTATGCGAGAGTTAGACAGTCCTAGTGGCTATAGTTATAGTGAGAAAGAGCCCCCTCTTATGTGGGAGAGTCTTTGTGGTGTGCATGGCATCATGGTGATTGGAAGAGCTAGGTTGTTGCGATCAGACTTCGGCGTTCACACACTCGCCTTTGGTTTGCAACCAACACCATGACCAAATTGGGTGACAATAAATGTTGTGATAGTGAGACTCCATGACTCACGGCATTATCTTTTGTTGGTTGTTGTACAACACTTTGATCGGAAAAGTCAGGTGTTGTTTGTGAGATTCAGTGGTTCACTTGACTTTAGTTGGTCGGATAAACACAATGACTGGAGAGAGATTTGTTGACCAAAAGCATACCTCAGTGGAGCTCACTAGGGCCTACGTTTTGGCAACTGATACCACAGGGAAAAAATCAGGTTGTGTACTTGCCGCTTTACATACTGGTTTACACTAGTATAGAATGAGCTATCATAGCACCCTTATTGTTGCCGGTTATTATGTAATAACCTGTGGTGAAATTGTTTCACCGCTGGTTGAAGAGATGGAGGGGCATGGAGACCAACTGAACCGTCGGTGAAAAATACTATCACCGTCGGGTAGCCATTGGATCCGGCAGTGATCTTCAGGATCTGTTTCGCCAAGTGTGCTTAGTATGTTATCTTGTCTAAGAACATGTTTAGTGTGATGACCCTAAATACTTGATCTTAGTGTGAATATTTTAGTCCCTTCGTTGTGTAAAAAGAATTAACACATTTTTTGTTTTTATTTCAATTGGGTTCTATGCAGAGTATTGATACCCCATAGGAAAGAATGGCACTATTCAAGGAAATACTTAAATGTAGATATATCGAATTAATATTCTTACCATGCTACTGAAGTAAAACCCCACTGTAGTGAAGTATAAAGATAGCATTCTATAGAAGTCAAATCTCTGCCCAAGTCGATAGATGTCACGACTCAATGTTTGTTCACCATTGCCACTGGCCATATTAGCTTCGAAACTTGTAATTTTGTTTATTCCAAACACATCAAGGCCTCTACCTACTTGAATATACTCATGATGTGTGATAATCCCTCCTCTCATTATCGAGTTGAAACCTAAGAACAATGATTTCAGTAAATGCAACCTACGTAAAGGGATAAATGCAAGATGTTTTGATGAGATGCATGCGTACCTGCAAATATACCTTCACTTTTATTTAAAGTCTTTGAGGCCTTACTTATGCCACCTCTAGTAATATGGAAGAGTCTATCAAAGATATCAGAATGACCATAGTGGAACCTAATCCTGTATTACATTACAATAAAATGTCATTATAGACACACAGGAAACAATGAAAATGGTAAAATAAAAAAATATGGTTAGCTTGAACAATATTCAAAGATTAGATCAAATAAATAATAGTCACAAAGAATTTTGTGGAAGAAAACATGAAAAATAAAGGAAGCATGAAAATATTAAAACAAATCAGCCAATATTTAGCAGTGTGGAGGAAAGGGTCAAGTATTAGTGATCCCTAGTTCCATCTCGAAATCAGTTTATAATTTTTAGTGTAAAGTAGTTTTATTGCAAGGATATACTCACATGGCATTAATAGTCACGAGTAGCTCTTCTTTAGTATTTGGATACTCCCTACTTGATTGGTTCTTTTTATTCAGTCAACTGCAGTTCATATGCTTATTACTAACCTAACAATAGTTACTCTACAATAACCTATGAATTTCTCTTGGGCACACTATATGGTCACTGAAAACTAAAACTACTTATGTCATAATATGAATTTGAATAATACATAATTCAATTGTATGCTAATATGCAAGTTTGGTTCTCTATATATTAAGAAGATTTTCATGCAGACACAAGATTTTCAGTAAAACCATAAAGGAACAAAAAGAGGTGTGACCACATCACATTGTTTTAAGTGAACGGATCTTTCCAGAAATACAGTTTTGTTCCCCATTATGTGAAAATGAATCTGATAGAAAAAGAACTTTAAATAATTATTAAGATTACATACTTCAGAGCATTAGCCATAACTCGTTGTCCAATGGTAACAAAACTAGTCTCTTGATTGGATATAAACCGAGCAAGCGAGGATAAGCTGGGATAGACAAAGTACAAAATTATTTCTCACAGAAATTCTCAGAATAAACATGAAAAGTTATTATTGAACAGACCCTAAGATAAATCAGCATACCTCTCAGTGAAATGGTGCTCACGAACGCCTAATATAGTCGGTTTGCTGTTTCCATACTTTTCACTTTCAAATTCCTGGAGTAAATTTCTCATTTTAAATGCCTCTTCAAGGTAATTATCCTACAAGGAGCAAAAATTCTCAGTAATTTGTTACTTAACATGGAAGAATTAAGGCATTGCAAAAATATGTGGTGGGCACCACATCTTCAGTTAAAAAAATGAAAATTAATTTCAAAATTTGACACATCTATAGCCATCTATATAGATACTCGCACAAAAAATTTGAGATACAAAATCATTTTTGAAAAATTCATATAAAATTAACAAAATTCATTTGCGTGTAGACTTAGAAGACAAAAAAATGCAGTTACAAGTGAAATATGTCAGTTTCATATGAATTTTTCAAAACTGAGTTTGCATCCCAACGTTTGCACATAAGTACATATATGTGGATCAACTACATATGTGTAAAGTTTCAAATTTTCAAGTTACAAAAATACATAGTTTAAATAGTTTGCATGTTTTCACTCATGATACAATAGGATAACATTTGCTAAAAGTAGAAGATAACCGATGCACCACTGGTCGGTATAAATTTCTAACAGATCATCGGTAGGTATTTTGGCTTGTACAGACTCCACGTCAGTTGGTACAAGTATTTACATTTAGTGTCAAAGGATCAGTACATGTATTTAGATTTAATGTCAAAGTATCAGTCGGTAAAAACTAGTCCTTCCATTCCAAATTATATGACGTTTTCACTTTTCTAGATACATTATTTTTTATTATGTATCTAGATATAATGTATATTAAGTATATAGTAAACATTATGTATCTAGAGAAGCCAAGATATCTTATAATTTGGAATGGAGAGAGAGTAGTATTTAGGTCGAACCATTAATGGCCATAGCTCTTTTTCCATTTGGCATGCTCGACCTAGCAGAATTGCGTGTAAATTTTTTGAGTGATCCACCTGTTAGTCTCTTCAGCGAAACCCTATCTCACCATTGTCTCTAGTGACCCAGCCGAATTGACGTCCACATATAGTCGCCACCCCTACTCCCTTCTGCTTGTGGTGCCACCACCTGAACCAACTTTTTTTGTTTCTTGACCCCTTTTTTTGACAAATTTACATTTACACCCTTGAGCGAACTTATTCCGAATATAGACTCCATGGGTCGGTGCTATGACCTTTGACACTGAGGTTGCACGTCTCGACGCCACAGGCTTTGGCGCCAACCTTTGTGGCCATGTTACAACATGGAGCGCCTACGTGGCATAGCTCAGTGCCATGAGGCTTGCATCGGCGCTAAATGGTCTGGCATCGAGTCTGGGCCAAAAGCCTCCAGCCCGCCCCGCCCTACTACCCATCGTGATGTCTTCCTTCTTAGTGACTTGGACAATCTGCAAATTTACCATGGCTTGGACATCCTAGAATTTGGCTAAGTCTGTATTTTACCATGACTTGGACCAAAGCAAATTTATCTCAGATATATAGAAATTCCAGTGTCTATCTCATGGTAAATGCAGACTTAGGCAAGTCAGAATGTCTATGTCATGGTAACTAACTCATGATTCCTAAGAAGGAATAGAGCACGCTGTGTATGGTTGGGCGGACTGGTGGTTTTTGGCCCAGACCATGGCGCTGGATCATATAGTGCCAAGGCCGTGCCAAGCCTCATGGTGCCGAGCTATGCCACGTAGGCGCCACCGCAAAGGTCAGTGCTAAGGCCTGTGGCACCGAGACATGCAACCTCGGTGTCAAAGGTCATTGCACCAACTTTCAGGGTCTATATTTAGAATAAGGTCATCTAGAATTGTAAATATGATTTTTTCAAGAAAATGATAAAAAATGAAAAATTCGGCCACCCGTCCACCGGCCGCACGAGGGCCGCTCTCTGTCTCAAGGTTGCACAAGGGGCCTCCGCTCTGGCTCGAGGCCGCACGAGAGGCAGCTGCCTTGTGGCAGCGAGAACTTGCAGTGGAGGCACGGAAGGTGCTGTGCGCTGGGCAGATGGAGGCGGTACGCTCAGATTTGGACGCTCAGCTCTATCGCAGTGACGTATACAGAGTTCATGCACCTCTGACTACCATAAAACAGAATAGCCTTGAGGGTCGAAAACCCATAAGGAAAGCAGCAAAACCGCCAAGGAAATGACTCTTGGCGGCCAACACTCAAGGAAAGACCACCCTAGGTAGAGAGTCAGGGAATTAGCTATTTCCTTGAGGGTCCGCCGCCACAAATCAATTCCTTGAGGGCTGAGCCGCCAAGGAAATAAATAAGTGGTCAGATTTTTAACATCGTCAAGAAAATGTAACAACACACAAGGATATATGTTTCATGAAACCCAAGGAAAGGTAACACCCCTCGAGGATGTATGTTTTCTTGAGTGCCAATGACGCCCAAGGTACATCTATACCTTGGATATGTATAGGAAAAAAGAGAAATAATCACACGTTTGTTTTAGCTAGGAGTCGAACCGCGACCTCAGATTTCGTGTGAAACTCACTTACCACTACACCACGAAGTCTTTAGTGACTAAGTGAATGTTTCGCCAAGGCGATCCACTGTCTCCAATGTTATTTATTTTGGTCATCGATGTCTTATGTTATTTGGTCAAGAAAGCATCAGATGAGGGATTATTGCAACCATTAGCAAGACGGGCCTTGCAGCATCGCATATCTTTGTATGCTGACGACGTGGTAATATTCCTATGTCCTTCGGCCAATGATATAGGTATCACGTTGGATATTCTCCAACTCTTTGGAGATGCCTCAGGGTTGAGAACAAATGTGCAAAAAAGCAATGCCTTCCCAATTCGGTGTTCTGGGGAAGATATAATCACTACACATGAACATCTCCCCTGTCAACTATCAGATTTCCCTTGCAAATATCTAGGAGTTCCGCTTTCCTTGCGTAAATTGACAAAGCAGCAAGTCCAGCCAATCATTGATCGGATTGCTGATTGTCTTCCGGGATGGAAAGCAGATTTGCTCACAAAGGCTGGGAGAAAAACTTTGGTTCAGTATGTGCTCACCTCCATGTTGGTATACTTGGCTATGGCAATGGATCTTCCTCCCAGGGCTCTTAAAGCTATTGATAAAATTAGAAGAGGTTCTTTGGAGAGGCAGAAGAGATGCAAAAGGGGGACACTGCTTGTTGGCCTGGCCTAAGGTCACTCGACCACCAGAGCTCGGAGGCCTTGGCATTTCCCAGCTACAACAGCTTGGATGGGCTCTCCGGATGCGTTGGTTGTGGCTGCAAAAAAACCGAACCTGATAGGCCCTGGGCGGCTTTCCAAATCCAAGTGCACCCTGCAGTCAAAGCTTTCTTTAAAGTGGCCATTGTCTCAGAGGTCGGCAAAGGCAAGAACACAATTTTCTGGACTGACAGGTGGTTGCATGGCCAGAGCCTAGATCAATTGGTGCCTAATCTTTTTAGATTAGTCAACAACAAAGCAAGGAAAAGGACGGTGTATGAAGCCCTTACCGAGATGAAGTGGGTGCACGATATACGAGGTGTCAGTACTACAATAACCGTGCTGACAGAATTTTTCAAGTTGTGGGATCTCCTCTCGGATTTTTCATTGCAGCCTGAGGTTGATGATACTCATTTGTGGCAATTCTCTAGCTCGGGAGTGTATTCTGCCAAATCTGCATATGAGGGATTCTTTATTGGGGCTGTACAGTTTGGGCCTTGGGAGAGAATCTGGAAGAGCTGGGCACCAGGCAAATGCAAGTTCTTCATGTGGTTAGTGGCACATAACAGATGCTGGACTGCAGACCGTCTTGCTAAAAGAGGACTGCCCCACCCTGAATGCTGCCCGCTCTGTGATCAAGCTGAGGAAACAATTGATCATCTGCTGATCTCATGTATCTTCTCCAGGCAAGTATGGTACAAAATTCTACATAAGGTCGGCCTGCAGAACTTCTCCCCCCAGCCTGACAACAACTCCTTTGATGCATGGTGGGCAAGCACAATTTCTGGCGTTGATGACCAGACTAAAAAAGGTCTCAATTCCATCATCATCCTAGGAGCTTGGTCCATTTGGAATCACCGCAATCGTTGTGTCTTTGATGGGACTCAACCGAGCCTAAGTAATATTCTGGTTTCGGTAAAAGATGAGCTATTTCTGTGGAGTTTGGCTGGAGCTCGGGGATTATCCAATCTCCTTGCTCTAGAGTCGGGCAATGCATGAGCTCCTCTCTAGTGGTCTTGGGTCAAGTTTTTTGAAAAGGGAAAGAGAGATACACCTTTAGATGTAAAAGAGAGAGAGAGTGTGTGTGTGGTTGTATGGGGTTTCTTAACCCACTCCTTCACTCTTCTTAATATAATGATACGCAGCTCTCCTGCGTGTTCGAGAAAAAAAACTAAGTGAATGTTTCTTTCTTTTTGTTTTCACTTTAGTGGATCTTGTAATGAATGTTAGAGAGCCTAAACAATTTCAAATGAAAAAAGTTTAAACTACAAAGTTCTATATCTCGTCGAGTACTACAACTTTTGTTTAGGTTGTATCTCTATCTGAGGTCATTTGAAAGATTCAAAAAATTTGAAGTTCGAAACTCTAAGAACTTAAAACATAGTTTGTGGACTTCAAATAATTTCAAATGAAAAATTCATCAACTACTAAGTTATATATCTCTTCGGGCTCTACAACTTTGGTATAAACTTTGCCTCCATATGAATTAGTATGTTGCATGTTAGCTTTAAAACTAACTAGGCATCTCAAGATAAGTGCCAATATGCATTCTATAATGCATGACAACACAAAATTATAACTTTTGTTGGATTAATGTACTAAGAAAAAAATGTATTTCATTCTACAAACATGTTAATGGAGCATTTGTGCCTATAAAATGCAATATCTAACTAACAAGAATGCAATGAGTTCAATATTTCAGTGGTTAAGAGGAATATGACTATAAACTGAATTTTTTCTTTGGCGGCTACAATAATTTACTTGAGGGATTGCACCCAAGGAAACTAGCTCTTCCATATGGCGGTTTCTAGTTACACTCAATGAAATATGAATTACCTTGGCAGTTTCTAATAACACTCAAGAAAATATGAATTACCTTGGCGGTTCAGACTAGCACTCAAGGAAATATGGAATTAACTTGGGGTTTGGGTTAGCACTCTAGAATATGCATTTCTTTGGAGGTTTCATACGACCCCCAAAGGTAATGATATATCCTTGGGGGTTCAATTTCGCCCCTCAAGGAAATTGCTAGCCCCCAAGGATATTCAATTTTCTGGTAGAGTGACGCAACACCATTGGGTGGGACACAGGGCCATCTCAATTGCCACCACCTCATCCAAGTAGCCCCTAGATCCACTTCTCCATGCCCATGCTGCAGGTAGGCCCCCATGCATGTACCATGGCTCGAAATCCAAGCTCGAGTAGCTTCTCTCTCTAGAAACTCGTTGAAAGACAGGCATCTTTTGATAAGGTACAATGGCAACAAAAATTGTGTGCTCAATTGGCTACATTTTGGGCCGTGGTCATAAGTGAAATTCACTTCCCATTTGGACTATCCTAGTTGTGCAAGGTTTGTCCAAGGAAGCTCTTCAATTTAATTTCACTTTTCATTATACAACATCAAAGCCAAATGCACTGATACCGTCTAGCTTTTCTTGTCATATGCGAATAATTGATTCTGAGATAATTTCTAATTAATTTTGGATGCAGACGAAACTTTAGCATCATAAATCACAACTACATGCAACAAGTGTTGTTCTTTGTGTATCGGAATTGATGGCATCAATATCTTTACATGTCCAAAAAAAAAGAATATCTTTACATAGCCACCTGTGCAAATTTTACACTGCCATTTTAATGCTTATATATATACCATATGCTGGTTGCTAACATTCACCTACACAATGCACCACCATCCATATATCACTAGGATACTTATCGTGATCTGTGTATTAAGAACATGCCTAATCTAAATATCTGCTAATTTTGCAACTGCTTCCTCATTTTAGTTAATTGGTTCCAAAGTCCAGATCTATGCAATGATCTCATAAATTTACATGCCCATCACTATTTTTCATGTTGTTTTATCAATGAGACATAAATGTGTTGTCTTTCCCTATTGATTGGATTTGCAGTAAGTGTTGTCTTTCCTTGCTCAACATAACAGTGGCTCTGTAATATTAGTATGATATACTACGTGCTTGAACAATTGTCAATTGCTAGCTAATGTAATATTTTGGTGAATCATATAATACAAAGTTTTATTGAGATTTAGTATAATTTATCATGTTACATCTCACCCCTTTCTGCTCAACATTTTTATGGAAAGTAGTAATGTAACACCCCAGCCCATTAGTAGTCTATAGTAGTTGTGAAGTTGGTCCATGTGACCCAAGTGGCTCTTGTGGGGGTTGTGGTTGATGGGTTTAGTACCACCTTAGAAATTTAGGAGGGTGAGGGTCAGCTTATAAGCCTTGTGATTCCAAACTTAGCACCTCTAGGTTAACCTTTTTATACGAAGTGAGGACGAAAGTGTAAGAGAGGTGCTACGTGTATGTAGACCCATTCCATGTGCGGAGTTGGGCCATATAAGTAGTTTTTGGACACGGGGTGTTACAAGTAATGTATTAGTTTGTGGAATCATATACTATATAGTTTGGTCAATCAGTAGTCTGTACCCTCGATGCCTTGCTTTGTTTAACTATTATTATTCATCTTCCAAGGCTGTTGTTTCGACAGGCAACAAGCATATTTGTATTTGTTGAGACCGTCTAGACTCTACAACTGATACTGTAGTTTTCTAGTGAGATCTATGTTCCTTTGGCCCATATAATGCAGGAAATTAGGTATATAGGTCTGTGTCCTTCAAATAATTTTCCACAAAATGCTTCTGTTTGGATTCTAAGTTTCACATTTGGTTTGACACTTGTACAATGTGTTCTGACTGCTGCTGATGACACATGAACATGCTTCCTACTTTCAGATCGCATTTGAACTAGTTATGTCCATTTGATGCTCACACAAACTTCTACTCGTTGCATTAATCTTTATTACATCCTACTTCCTTTTTAAACTAACATATTTCTGCTATCAGGGGAGAGAAGAGCAGACATTCAACTCACTGAAGGGCTGGAACTCAGGTGGGCACACACTCTAACTCTGAGCCTTTACTTGATCATAAATCATGCAAGGATTTAAAGTTTGCTTAGATTGACTTGTGCAGTGATGTATTGTAGCTTATTTGAATGGATATTGATCATGTAATTCAGTTTTATTAACAAATTTCACCTTGACCTTTTTCCGGTGGGAGGACCTAGAGGTAATGTGATGTTGGACAATGTCAGCAGCAAGCAGATGAATCAAAGTGCTCACCGATGATATTTTGTTTTTGAGTAATTGGAGATGAGGAATTTTGTAGTGAACTTAATTAGGTTGCGCAAGCCAACATATGACTTGTGGCTGCGATTTGACCTCCTACTTTTCCTTTTGTAAAGATGTACAAACACAAATGTAGGATTAAATGAAAACTTGAGACATGTTTATCTAACTATGTGCTTAATCTGTAATTTGAACTTGTATGGATGTTGAACAAGCTTTTATGTGTATGGTTAATGTGAAATTACATGTATAATTGTGTTAGTTCATAGCGATGGATTGTTGGTCGGTAAAAACATATTTACCTTGATATCATTGATCGGTAAAACTTGCAACAGATCAAATGTTGGAATAAATATTAGCGTCTAACTATCAGTCGGTATAAATGTTAGCGTGCAACAGATCAAAACTTGCAATTGATCGGTAAAAACTGATGCTACTTGCAACAACTAATGGCATCGGTTGGTAAAGAGCTATACCGATGGATGCTCAATTGCTATGATGGCTTAGTCGCTATTCAGGGTGTGTGGTATAGTGACATAGTTTTCTCCAAATATTTTCTAGACATATAGAACAGGTCCCATGGTACTAATATTTTATAGGTTAGTTGTCGTCCCAACTGGACTAAATTAGAAATAGGTTTCCTATATTGTTTGAACATGGATACATTAACAATGTGATGATCCATGACAGAGACTAACAACGTATCAAAGTCAGAGCTATTTTCCTCCTGGGTTAGATGCAAAATTGGAGATATCACAGCTTCCACTATCAAATGAGCAAGTCTGACAACCAGCAAATGTACAATTTTTTTTGGTTCACTTCCTATTTGGGTACTGAATAGTGTTTACCAGAGGCTATCAACCATGTCCACACCCTTACCATATCCACATTGTTGGAATTGGTTAGCTAGCCTAGCCTAGCCTAGCCACGAGGGGAAGAAAGTGTTTATGATTAGTTTGTTTACATCTGTCAACAACTTAAGCTGGTGCACAAAAACCAAAATATACAATGTGCAGTGTGGAAGTTAAAGCTATATATACCTGATTCATATCAATGGTCTGGAGTGCTTCCCCCCTGGTGAAAATTATAGCATGATTCTGGGTTTCAGGTTTCTCCACTCCAATATATGTAGGTTTGCCGGGAAGCTTGATGCGATAAATTTCCTAAAGCAAGCAAACAATCAATTAAAAATTACATATTGAATCATTTTGTATAATTTTGCAAAAGGAGGAAGATCAGAATCCTGTGAACATGCTGTGCTTCGTAGATAATAACTACATGGAGATTTTCACTTGTCGTGGCTAGAGTTTTAGTAACCTGATTTGCTAAAAGGCAAACAAACCAACTTAATTTTATTTATCATTGTAGTTCTTAAAAGAACAAATCTTTTTGTCGTTGCTACTAGTGCAGCTATTGTAATAATGCACTGTCAAAAGCATCAGGATGTTACTGTTCTACATACGTGGATCCAATGGTTGGGGCTAGAGATTCAAGCCCCCAACTTTTGCTGGGACCATGGAACCCCCTCTCAGTCCCCTAAAGTTTCAGCCATCAAAGCACTATGTAGGAGCACAGTGTTTAATTTAGTTCCCGTATGCTGCTTCATGTTTTTAATGCATGTTTTCTGACTATGATTCTTCAACTTATTAGTTCTCTTACATAGTTGATTGTATTTTCCTTTTCTCCTATGAATATTTCTCTCCTTCGTTGCATGTAAGCTTCTTAATCTTTTTGTCTTTACATGGGTGCCCATAAATACCTATGATTAGTTCATCCTCTTGATTAGTTTTCTTGCATGGCTCATAGACTTCATTCGCTGCTAACCTTAGTAATGAATGTGGGCACAAGAAGAGTCCTAGTTTACAGAGCCCTTATGTTTACATTTCTTTGCATCCGTTATTTGTTTTTGCTTATGTATTAACAAAAATTTGCACATAAACGGTATTCAATTTGACCATTTCCACAGAGTTGTTTGAGAATGAGCCCTAAACTTTGTAACTAGTTTATATTGTTGCCAGAAGAGTACCAAGGTAACCAACTTAGTTACAGAATTTAATTTGCAACTCTTTGATTCACTAACTTCCATAATATAGAATTAACAGGAGTCATTTGTGCCTAATAATCACTGGCTAGAGAATGCATAAAGATGTTCTTTTTCCTCTTTTATTTTCGAACTTGCAAATAAACATGAACTAACCACATGCTTATATTAATAAAATTTTGTCCCCTTGCAGATTAAGGTTGTGAATTTGCTTGTATTAGCTAAAATATTATGGAAGTCCTGCAATGCAGTTATTACCATCTCATTCATATACACGATGCATTGTGTAAATGGCAAAATGTTGAATAGAGATTGTTTTGAAAAGCATGGTTTGATGATTTTGATGGGCTGTTATGTGTACAAGATTGGTGTAATGCCCTGCTATGTGTAGAACACCCCACCAACGGGCCACTGATATTGTATTATCTTAAAAGCATATGCACATACAATAGGTACTGCGATATATTTTTTTATGGCAAAATGTACTGCAATATTGGTAAACCTGAGTTTTTATATGTAATTGTTTTGTACAATGATGCGATTCAACTTTTTTTAAAAATGAGTCCGACACTGTTAAAGCATTACGAATAACAAAGAAAAGTGACAGTTTAATTAAACGACACATACATATAAAAGGATCATCAAGTTAATGCCATATACGGAAGTATAATCAACTTGACAAATCTTTAAAAATCTTTATAAGGAAAACTGTATAGTCAAATTTTTTTCTCAATGTTTAGGTGTCAATTGATTTCCAAGGGAGGTTTTTGAGCCCTCTCAGCAATGGTTGCAGATTGGAGTGATTAGGTAGCGAAGACACCTATCATTGCCGGTGGAGCCAGAATTAGGTAGTGATATATATCAGTGCTGGTTCTTAGAGCCACCTCTGGTTGGACATATCTAAAATATTACCACCAACTCAGAGGCCACCATCCGACACCGATATTGTAACACCCCGTATCCAAAATATTCTTATATGGCCTATAGCTCCGCATATGGAACGAGTTTGCATACGCGTAGCACCTCTCTTACACTTTCGTCCTAGCTTCGTCTAAAAGGGTTGCCCAGAGGTGCTACGTTTGGCACGACAAGGATTATAAGCTGGTCCTCACCCTCCTAAACTTCTAAGGTGATACTAAACCCACCAACTACAACTATAGATGTGTCATATGGGCCAACTTCACAATTACTATAGGCTTGTAATTGGCTGGGGTGTTACATTTACTCCCCTTAAGGGTTGACGCCCTTGGCAGCTCATCATAGCAGATGTCCAAAACCAACCCATGGTACACCTCTTCATAGGCACCCGTATCCAAAAGCTAATTATATGGCTCAGCTCCACACGTGGAACGGCCCTGCATATACGTAGCACCTCTCTTACACCTTTGTGCTCGCTTCATGTAAAGGAGTAACCCAGAGATGCTACATTTGGAACGACAAGGATTATAAGCGGGCCCTCACCCTCCTAAACTTTCAAGGTGATACTAAACCCACCAACTACAACCAAACCTATGCCACATGGGCCAACTTCACAATTACTACAAGCTTCTAATGGGGTAGGGTGTTATATTAACCTCCCCTTAATGACTGCTCCCCTCAGCAGCTCACCACATATGATGCAGTAGATGCTCAGAACCATCCCTTGGTATACCTCTTCACGGGCACATGTTGCAAGGGTTGATGCTATGATACCATGTGTAACACCCCACATCCAAAATATGTTTATATTGTCCAGCTCCGCATGTGGAGCAGGCTTGCAAACATGTAGCACATCTCTTACACTTTCGTCCTTGCTTCGTGTAAAAGGGTTAATCTAGAGGTGCTTCGTATAAAAATTTATTTTCCTCGCGCACAATATTGTCTCCCATACGCCAATGTTTCATCTCCCATGGCAATGCTATGTCCTATCACCTCCCATCCCCACCCCTAAGGTGTGCAACCACCGTTCTCCATTGCCTCTAGGAGTGCCGCCCCCAGTCCATCCCCATCAACTCCAGCCCAAGGAGCATCACGCTTGTCCCATCCCCATATCAATTAACGTAGCCGATTGACAGGAGGTACGGTGGATGCTGTGCCTGCCTCAAAAATTATTTATGTAGTGGTGAGTGCATCTTGTAAGAGGAAGGATAAATTACTTGCAAGACATTGTGAAACAACTATAGAAAAGTTGGAGAGTGATGAGATTTTTAAAGGGAGGGGAAAGAACCAAATTACAAACTTGGCTAGGCTAGAAGATACAAGATGGGGTTCTCATTTCATAACATTGGTTGGTATTGACTCAATGTGGATTCTATAGTCAAGGTGTTATCCATGATTCATGAAGGGAACATAAGCCAAAGGTTTGGTGCACAAAATGGAAAGCTTTACTTTGTTTCCAATATGAAGCTAATGTTGAAAGTATTGCACATTACAAATTAGCTCTCTTCTTTTGCAAGGAAAGGATAAAAACATTGTTTAGGTCATGCCATTATTTGTTGATGTGAAAGCACGTTTCATCATCTTAATAAATGAAGGCTAGGAGCCATTATTGGAAGAGCAGAAATCATTTTGTGTGTTGCGATAGAAATTCCTAAACCAAGATGGGGTTGATTAAGGCTTGATAGAAACTTAATCACTCAAGAGAATCATTGTTGTGTTGATACTTTCTTTGCTGCACTTGATGCTATAGTCCTGGAGATGGATCATAGCTTCAATGAGGTATCATTTGAGTTGCTTGTTTCATTTGATCTGTGAGACAACTTTGCTCAATTTGTTGAAAAGATTGGTCAGCTAACGGAGATCTATGATCAAGATTTCTCTTTTACTGATCGTGATACTATAAGGGATCAACTTTAAACATTCATTATACATGTCAGAAGAACTGATAATTTCAAATCTCGTCACGACCTTAGAAGCGTGGCCTTGAAAATGGTTTGAAACTAAGAAAGATCTTTCTTTTCCATTGGTTGATCACATGACTGAGCTAGAATTGATCCTACTTGCAGAAACATCTTAAGTTGAGAGAGCATTCTCAGCTATGCATTTAATTAAGACAGATTTGAGCAATAAGATGTGTGCTGAATAGGTCAATAGCACTCACTTATTAGTGTGCTACATTGACAATGGGATCGTCAAGGAACTTTGTATTGATAAAGTTCAGAAGTGGTTTCAATCCATGTAAACTCGAAGAGTGAACTTGCCAAAGAGCCCTAAACGACCTTGATTTTCCTAGTCTTATACCACTTGTAAGTATATTCTCATAATATCGACTACTATTTGAGGGATATAGTCATTGTTAATCTCTAATTGATCTTCATACAATTTACACATTCACCCATCTTTGGTTTTTTTTGTATTTTTGCAATGTATGGATCAACTAATCAAGAACTATTAATTTATTTTGCAAATTTGAGGTAACATCTTGTGTTGCTCATCTACCTTTTCGCAATAAATTGTGTGATTATAGTTTTTTTGCCATAATTTCTGTGATCTTAGTATATGAATATGCTGCAATTTGGGTCACAAGCCATTGGGTTCATTTTCGGGTTAGAACTCGCCCCATCTATAATTTTTAATGGCTCCGTGGAGTTACCCGATCGGGAGCTTGGCCCTTGCGAGGGGCTCCAACAATGACTAGGTGAAGCATGAGATTCTCATTACCTAGGGATTGAAAAATCGATCATCAACAGGAGTTTGCATTCTCTATCTCATTTAAGCTTCTATACTTAACTGCATTCCTTGATGTTATGCTTTACCTTCCTAGTCTAACTTGCAAGGTTATTAGGTTATAGGATTAGAACCTAGGGTGCAAAACTCTTTTGTGTTATGGAGCAACACTTAGCAACACCATAATACACACTAAATAGATATCATGCATAGCTTTTGATTAGTAGGTTTTAAAGACCATTAGTTTTTAAAAAGCCTAATTCAACCCTATCTTAGATGTCACAATCCCTATACAAAAGGCTAAACGAGCCTTTCATTTAGGGGGATAGGGGTTTTGACAAAGGTATTGATGACATCATTTCTTATCATTTAATAGGATTTATTTGTTTGGACAACCAGTCTCATGTCAGTACGTACCTCATATTTTTTCTGACCTGCCCCTTTGACTAGAACAGAATAATATGTCTTCTCCCTCATGCCATTGCAAGTCAGATGTTCTACTTCATCAATATAAGCAACACGCAATGATGGATACCTGCGCAATTTAAATGTCATATTGGATGGAATAACATGACTATTGAAGTCATACGCATGCTAGGTTGAAAAAAAATTAGGTTTTATACCTTTCCATTAGATTAAGGATATCCACATTTTTTCTATCATTGGCATCCTTGTATTTTCTCCGAATGTCTTTAATTTGATAAGAGACAACATAGGTGAATTTTATTTCAGCAATGGCCCTTGCCTCTCGAGTGGATTCTAGGATTTTGTCACTGTCAAATTTATCTGCATAATATTAAAATGATGTCAATGACTATACATAATTTTGGAATTTCATCAATATATCAACATGAGTTCTAGTTAACTTTCATTATTTTTTTAAAAAATATTGGCTTTGAAAATATGGTGAATTTTTTTCTCAAACGCATAGAGAGCTGCATATCATTGCATTAATAGAAGAAGCGAGTTACAACTCAACACACCCCACATACAATTATTTAATGAGACATAGCCTTTTTGAAAGAAATTGACCCTCTGTTATTTTCCCTTCTACTTTATCATGATACGTGTACTCTCAGCTGAAGATTGATGTCAACGGAAGTCACAGCTTGTTTCAAAAATGAAAAATAAAAGAGGGGGAGGGAATCCAGAAGAATGGGAAATTGTTAAACATATTATCAATTGGCTCACAATCTCTTACACACTGTCACGGTAATATATTTGCTGGCAAAGTTATTAGGGTGCATGAACTATATGGATTTCTCATTAGTAAAAAGAAGATGTAGAGAAAGAATTAGTCAAACCAAGATTAGCTTTATCTTGAATACATTGAATCTCAAGTGCCCTCCGATAGTACATCATTCCTCTCACTAGTAAAGTAAAAAGCGATAATAAGACAATAGATTAATAGGAAGTAAATCAACCACAATATAGCATAAGAGATATACAATACCTGTTCTAAAGAGTGTTTGCCCCCTACAAGATGTCCAAAGACACAATTCGTCAATTTTTTCTCGAAGTTCGTCTTCATCCTTTGGTTTAAAGTTTATTCGCTCAAGATAATTTCTAAATTCATCTATTATAGGATGGACGAGGTCATGGTTAGTCCTTATGCTTGCAATATTTCAGGAATTGTGAGATCAAGTTATCTAATAGTACCAGGATATATTTTCCGTAGATAAGTCAACAAGGATATTCCATGCTCATTAGTTTTGAAATGATCCACCGCTGAAAAGAGCACCTTGTCTTTGAAGCATGGAGTTAAAACACTGAATGCAAAAGCAGCAAGGTTGTAAAACAGATATTCTAATAATGATGGCATGATTAGAGGAATGAACCACATAACAGACATTTGAAAACAGTTCAAAACAGACAGCAACATGCCAGATAGATAGGAAGAAATAAAAAGAAAAAACCATGCTAACAAAGGTGTTTGAGTAGATTCTCCTACCTGAAGGACATCATGTTGTGTACCTGAGGAGCCTTTGGAATTTGCATGAAGAGTGAATTTGCAAAGAATAGTATCCTGCGCCGAGCCTCCATGTTCGTTGGTACATATATTGCTGATTCTCTCATTGATATCAACAATTGAAGCCTAATACACTGTTAACACAGAATTTGATCAAAAATAAGAGTACACTGCTGTTTGTAAACTTTCTGAAAATGAATACTTCTATTAGAAATGGTGTTGAAAATGACAAATTACCTTCTCACTCCAAGTTCTACCCTTTATGGCATCAAAATTTATATTTTCTTCAATGCATACGTCCTTCAATATACTGTAGTAATTTGAACAGAGAGGATTTATCAAAAAATGTTCTTTGAGAATGCACATTTCAGCAATCATCTTACCTCTGTCCATTCTTCAAAACATCCGTTGTGATGAAATCCATTATATCTTTCAATAGATCTAAAACTTGTATATTGATGTCCATATCATATACCTATTTTGGATGAACTCATAATTTTTTGGAAGAAAATGAAAATATCATGCAAAAAAGATAAGGCAACAATTAAGTTTTAGTGATTGGACCTTCAATATATTGAGCAGCTTGCCAAACTTAAGCATCAGTATATGAAGTTCATGGAAACACAATTCTTTGAGAAACGACTGATGATGTATAATATCAGCAATGGCATCACGTATGCGATCCACAAGTCTACTCATCAAGAGACACAATACGGATTAAATTGGTTCACAACATAATCAAATGCTAAACTGGTTGTGTCAGTGCAAGTAGGCCCAAACATCACCTGTAGGGGGCAAAACAAATGATAACTTACTTCATATTTCTTGGTTCATTCATTAGGCTGTACAGAATATTTGACATTGTCTCATAGCATTCTATTATAGCATCATAAGTATAGGGGTCCTGCTTGATTCTCTTTATGAATTCATCATCCTTGGAAATCCTTGCCATATCAATTGCACATTGGATCTAGATTATCATAGCCATGAACAACAGTGTAATGCCTGGAAGAAAACAAACCTAAGTAGTTCAATTAATTATAGCATGGTTTCAGTATCATACCTTACCAGCAAGAAGGAAAAGAGGCCACTGAGAAACACTGGTCTCACCCATAGCCATAAATGATGGGAAAGTCAGTAAGTCTCTCTCGCTGGCAACAATTCAAACACAATATTTGAAATTGATCATTTGGCGAATTGGTGGGTGGGTTGGTTTCAGGACTAACAACAAAAGCACACATATTCCTTTTTCAAAAATGAAAAGCACACCTATGGCTTACTAAATCTTCTTCTCGCAGGGAGATAATAAATTCATTCCATAAGTCAGAGAACTCATGATTGTGATTTGTTTTACCATCCTGGTGAGAAGAGTTTACACAAAAAAACATAAAAATCAGCTATGGAGCAAACCAAAGAATTTTGTTAAAAAAAGATATTGCTAAAAGTTTTGTTGCACACACCAGAACATCATGCTCACTCTTCATTGATTGACTACCATGTGTGGGCACAAAATTTTTGCCAAAAGCTATTGTAATTGCCTTAAATCTTGATCTTAGGATCGGCATGGTCCTTATCTGGAGGAAAGTAATCATTCTGCAAGAATTAGTATTGTTCACTATAGAGCGTGAACAATTGGATGGTACAAACTGGTATAATCTAATGTCCTCACAAGAACTAACCTCATCCAACCTGCTGAAGAGACCACTCATTCCACCACATAGTGTGGAAAGAATGGAATACCATATTTGTGTGTCCATAAAGTATACCTAGAAGACAAGTTTAATTTAACATCTTAATGATTCAACAGCACAAATAAATCTACCTATATATGTGAATTAAGACATACCATAGCAACTGGTGCCCATGCAGTAATAAGAACACCAAATTTCGGCTGCACTGTAAATTGGAATCAGATTAGGATTTGAAACATTGTGTAAAGAAATTACATATGATACTGCAACGCAAAAATATAATCTTACAGTATGGAAAGGACACACACTCATAAGCTTCGGTTTCCCATCTCGAAAATATAATATACCTTGTAGCCCCAACTAGAGGAGAAATCTATCAACAATAATCACAACATAAAGGGAAAAATTAATACGTTGCATGTATGAAATTCAGAAACAAACAAATACTAGTACAAAATCGATCTATAGTCTCGGATGGGAAAGTCTTTTAGTCTTGGAATCCGGGACTAAAGGGCATGACTCTTTAGTTCCGGTTGCCTTGAACCTAGACTGAAGGTCCTTCGAGGCTAAAAAAATGCCTCCCACCCCTGTGCTATGTGTGATTCAAATCCAATACCTTATTTATTGTCGGGCAAATACCTTTCCACCCCACCTACATAACAAATGTGACCTTGGATATATAGGAAACTTTCCTTTTGAACTAACCCGCTGGAGGACCTTTAGTCCCGGTTAGTAACAAGTCCTCCGACGCGCCCACCAGGGCCTACACGCCCAAGCCGTTGCTACCAAGTCCTACGTGTTACGACCACCGTTGCCATGACGTGCTTTGTGTGTGGGAGAGAAGTAGGGGAAGAATAAGGAGAGTGCATGGGAGAGAAGGGAAAGGATAATTTAGAGAGATGTGAAGGAGACGTAGCGCGGATGTGACCAATTTTAAAAGAAATGAGATGCAATTTTGGGTCTTCGTACTAGGGATACTGTCAAGTAATGTCAAGTCTCAGGCCAGAAGTTGATTAAAAAAAGTCTCAGGCCAGAAGAAGGTTTATGGAAATTCTTGACCTCTCACAGGAGTCGATGAATGCACGGTACCTGCGGTTGCCGGTATAGATGGGAAAATCAAAGGCGAGTGTGTTTGCATATTTTGAGGAGAGAGTCTGGAAACACATTTAGGGATGGAAGGAAAAATTGCTATCCAAGGCTGGCAAAGAAACATTGATTAAGGCAGTGGCGCAATCAATTCCTTCATATGCCATGTCATGTTTTGACCTTACTAAAACTTTATGTGACAAAATGGGAAAAATTATATGTAGATACTGGTGGGCGCAACAAGATAAAGATAATAAGATGTATTGGGTCTCTTGGGAGGAGATGTGTAGAAGAAAAGAGGAAGGTGGGCTTGGCTATAGAGATCTTCATCTTTAATCTGGTGATAATTGCACGGCAGGGATGGAGAATTTTACAGAATCTTGATTCTTTATGTGCGCAGCTGCTGATGGCAAAGTATGGCACAAATGACTCCTTGCTGCAGGTTAAGGAAGGGCCAGGTATCTCCTATACTTGGCGTAGCATTGTGTGTGGACTCCAAGTACTGAAAAAAGGACTGGTCTGGAGAATTGGGGATGGAGTTCAAATTAAAATTTGGGAAGACCCATGGATCTCAAGTAGGACCACAAGGAGACCGATTACCCCTAGGGGTCATACTGTGCTGACACGGGTTGCTGACTTGCTGCACCCTGACATGGGATGGTGGGATGAAGAATTGGTGCGTGAGATTTTATGGGAGGAGGATGTACAACATGTATTGGCAACACCGACCAATCTAGATCATGCTGATGAAATAGCGTGGCACTTTTATAATAAAGGGCAATTATTGGTGAAGTCTGCCTATCATGTCTTAGATGATGAGTAGAATCGTGTGAAGCCTCGGCAGAGAGGGGAGGAACCTAATAGCAGCAGCACTGTGAACCGTAGAGGTGCTATTTGGCGAAAATTATGGAAGCTTCCTTGTCAGCCGAAGGTTCGTCATATTCTATGGCGGCTGGCACGAAACAACCTTGCTCTCAAGATGAACATCCAGAGGAGAGGTGTGCAGGTTGATACAAGATATCCAGTGTGTCACTGGTTGGATGAGGATGGTGGCCATTGCTTTCTTAAGTGCAAGATGGTGAAATGATGCTGGTCTAGCCTTTCCCTTGAGCCAGTTCGTCAGCAATTGTTACTCAAAAAATCGGCATGGAAGGTTGTGACTGAAATTTTAGCCATGAATGATGAGGTCCGAACACAAACAGCGCTGCTTCTTTGGAAGTGGTGGAGCGTGAGAAACAAGATCAATAAAGGGGAGAAAAGCCAGAATGGTCAAGAAGTTGCTGCAGAGGTTCTTAATCTGTTGAGTGACCAGAACAATTTGGAGATGGTGGAGTCGGTCCGACGGGAGGGCGAGAGAGCTGGCTGGATCGTTCCACCACCGGGCCAGCTCAAAATCAATTCTGATGGTTCTTTCCTACAGGAGACTATGCAGGGTAGTTGGGGCTTCATTGTCCGTGACTATGATGCTGAAGCAGTGGTTGCAGGTGCTGGACGTCTAGGATTAATTCCGGATGCAATCACAGCTGAAGCAGCTGCTTGTGCACAAGCACTGCAAGCATCCACAGATCAAGGGAGGTGGATTCGACAGTTCTGCAGCAAGCTGTTGAATCATCCTCCATGGAGCTTGCGACTTGTGCTATGCTGATAAGATATGCCCGTAAGCCTGTTCGATGCTGAATGAGCACTTTGTATGTTGTAAAATTCTCTATTGGCAGAACTTGTAATGGGTTAGCAAATAATTTAACTTAGCTTGCCATGAGTTGGGACCCGGGTGATCACCATGTGTGGGCTAGCCCCCTACCAGAATTTGTAATGACTTTGATTGCTCGCGATACTGTCGAGCGTATGATTCCAATGAAATGCCTTGGAGCCATGGTTTACATCCAAAAAAAAATCCAGTAGTGATGGTCTCTCGGCGCCTATGGGCTCCTTGGCGGTCTCGAGTGGTTTATTTTCTCGGTCGGTGGTTCTGTGGTTTTAGATCCTCTCTCGTTCTTCTTCTGATTGTTTAAATTCCTCTGTTTGTTCTTGCGTCCCTAGTTCCTAGATCTGCTCCACTCCAGGATCGGATGGGTGTCCTTTTCTCCTAGTTGCACCCAGCGTCCACCACTTCCCGAAACCACTGCTAGCCCTAGGTCCCCAAACCAGCCAGGCTTTCTTCCAGTGTCATCGGTGACCATGGAGAAGGTGGAGGGGATGAGGAGGAGCATGCAGTTGTCGGTGGTAGAGAAGAAGCAAGTGTGCATCGGATCAGGCTCGGAGGTCCTGGGGAAGTCCGGGGCCAATCCCTTGAAGGCTTTCGGTAAACTGCTTTCGGAGAGACATGTGTGACTAGAGGCGATTGAGCAAGCGGTGGGATGGATTTGGTGCCCAGTGCGGGGGATAGAGTGCAAGGACCTTGGTGATAACTTCTTCCTCTTCACCTTTGGTCAGGCGGCGGGGAAGCGGAAGGCATTAGAGGATGGACCATGGATGGTTTCGAAGGAGCTGCTGGTGGTGGCGGAGTTTGATGGCTCGAAGACCCTTGACAAGATTGACATCTCTTTCATCCCTATTTGGGTCGGAGTAGAGAACCTTCCAATGGGCCCGATGTACATTTCCACTTCCAAGGCAATAGCTGCTGGTGGTGGATCTTGATGATTTTGCAACGGGTCAGTTCCTCAGGCTGAAGGTGCGATTGGATATCCGCAAGCCCTTGATGCACGGGGTCACTATCTCGTTGGGGGAAGGGGGGAAGATAGATGGTGCCCGCTGAGCTATGAACACCTGCCAGAGTTTTGCTATCACTGCGGCATCATCTGTCACATAGATAGGCTATATCAGTAGATGGCAGAGAAGGAGACTGTGAAGCAGTTTGGGAGAGAGCTGTGCTACATCCTGCCAAAGAGGAGGACTGGGAGTGAGGGGGCAGAGTAGGGGATGACCGTAATGTGCTGACGGGTGAAGGTGGACAGTATAGCTTTGGGAGTGGAAGCTTTCACTTAGGTAGCAGGAGTGGTGGTGGGAGAATCCGCAGCGATGCACCAAACTAGAGGAAATCAACGGATAGGCATGTCTCTTGGCATAGGGAGGAGGAAGACGTCATGAATTCTTTGACAGGTGCCAAAGATGATACACCTCCTCCAGCGGATGATTCGATAGCAAAGAAGCAACTTTTCCTAGCGCCTGTTTCAGACGAAGGGGAAGATACCAGAGAGAAGAGTCATGGTGAGGGAGCCGACAGCAACAATGTGATGCACCTCTTGTATGCTTCTCTGGCGCTGATCGATGTGACAATTGCGGACATTAGCAAGAAGAAGACCGGGAAATAAAAAATGCTATGAAAGGAGCAGAAGTTGAGGTTCATCGATGATGTTCCCAAGGCGGCCACTGAAAAGAAGAGGAGTGCGAGAGATCCTATGGAGGTGGACGGTGGGAGTGAGGGGAAGCTGAAGAATGTTTGGGTAGGTGCTGAGGTGGAGAAGGGTGAAGAAGTTAATGATAAAGTGAAAGCGGGGCTGTCGGAACACTTCGCGAGACGAAATGAAGATCATCGCGTGGAACTGCTGCGGGTTGGGGAACAGCGCAGCACTTCGTGGCCTTCTGAACCTTCAGAAGGAGGAGGACCCCGACATCTTGTTTTTGTCTAAAACCAAAATGGAGAAAGAAAAGGTTCAAGGTTTTCGGTGGAACGTGGTGTAAAGAAAATGGACCATCGGCCCATCTAGTTTAGATTTTGGTGTTTGATGAACAACAAGACCAAATTGGACTAATGATTTTGCAAAGTATATGTTTTGTAGTTTAATAGGGTGCATGGCGGACTTGTACCAAGATGGACAAAGGTAGAAGATGATCTACACTTTAATAATGACATTATAAGCTTTGTAGAAGACCTTAAAGTCAAGATAAAATTCAAGTCATAATCACAAAAGAGAAGAATCATGGATGATCAACGAATGAAGAAATGGAGGAAGGGTAGTCGCATCAGTAGCACCGGTCATCAGCAGTGGTGCACCAGCTGCCTCACAGGACGGGGCATCCAGAGAAGCATGCAGCGCAGGCTTCGGCAGCAAGGAGCACCGGTCACACCTGTGTGCACCAGTCATATGCACCGGTTATGGGTTCCAAAGACATTGCAAAACATGTTGAAATCAGCTTAAGGCACCGGTTGTCACCAGTGTGCACCGGTCACATAGACCGGTTACGGGTTCTAGAGAAGCTGCAAATCGGTTGGAGAAGGGCCGAAGGTCATATTCACCAATTGCAACTGTGCTCCAATGGTCTGTTCTGACAAGCACAATGGCTAGTTGACGTGACAAGGCACCGGTCGTGTCCAATGCAAGTTACTATAGCACCGGTGGTCTGTTTTGCCTCCAATGGCTAGTTTCGAGATGGGGGCCTATAAATACTTGCCCCAACCAGACAAATGAGATGTGAGGGAGCAAGGGAAAGGTAGTAGGGAGGTAATACTCCACTTTGGTGCTCTCCACAAGCATAGGGCTTAAAGAATCACTCGATGATTAGCATGGTGTTTTGCGAAGTGCTTAGGTTAGTTAGGCCACGCTCATATGTGCTTGCTCTAGGCTTAGGCTTAGTTGCTAGTGAGGTTTGCATACCTCTTGATCAAAGGTGCTTGCACATTCCACACTTGTACTTGCCGGGGCTTGTAGTCTTGCGAGACCACACCAACCGCGCTTGGGGTGTGGCCACCACCGTGTACCAGAGGGAACAAGGCTAGCGGCTTTTCGGCCAGAAGCTTGATAGTGACGGTGGCAGGGAGCAGTCCGGAAGAGGCTTGCTGAAAGGCACATCAGAGACCCACTTGCGCATAGGGAAGGCCCAAACCTATCCACAGAGTTACCCAAGGAGCTTGGCCCTTGCAAGGGCTTCTTGCGAGAAGCTCCAATGTGGGGAAGCTTGAGCGCTTCTCAATACCTCAGTAAAAATACCGGAGTCGTCAACAAGAGTTTGCATCTCTACCTCATCTTTAGCTTCCGCATTTATATTGCTACCTTGGTTGTGTGCTTTACTTTCCTAGCTTAGTTGATAGGCTACTTGATAGGATTAGAACCTTGGTTGCATAACTCCTTTTGAGGTAGAGATAGCGGCACACTAGCAAAACCATACTTGCACATTTAGATAGTTTAGTTAAGTGCATAGGAATTGCTAAGGTTAAGAAAAAGAGGCCATAGTTAGAAATAGATTTTTAAGTTGCCTAATTCACCCCCCCTCTCTTAGATGTCACGATCCTTTCAGTTGGGTTTGACGAATTGTTTGGCAAAAAGCTGTGAGAGGAAATGTGGTGATCTTGCAGTATTTTGGAGGAAGGAGATTAACTTGCATATTTGTGCAATCTCTAGGTTCTACATTGATGCAGATGTGACTGAAAAGGATGGGTTTGTGTGGTGATTCATTGGGTTCTATGGAGAGCCCAGCTCTGAGAATAATGAGGTGTCCTAGCATGCATTGCGGGTCCTAGATGCAGCACGGGGAAGACCATGGCTGTGTATGGGGGATTTTAACAAAGTACTCCTTGCCTGGGAGAAGGATGGGGGTGTCCCTAGACCCCAAGAATGCATGGATATATTCTAGGAGCTGCTGGAGGACTGTTCTTTGCATGATCTAGGATTCGAAGGTGACGTGTTCACATGGAGGAATTACTGCCACAACTCTGATCGCTACATCCACGAGCGATTGGATAGGGCTGTGGCGGATAATCAATGGAGGGAGAGATTCCTGGGTTTCAGGGTCATCAACAGTGAGCCACGACATTCGGATCATAGGCTAGTGATCGTGATCACAGAGGAGGAGCCAGTCGGGTGCCGAACCACTCCACTGTGCACTTCTGTTTTGAGGCAGGGTGGGTGGAACAGAAGCAATGTGCCACGATGGTGGAGAATGCATGGAAGTCAGCAATGCACAGAAGGGGCGGGAAAGTGCTGTGAAAGCAGTGGCGGGTGAGCTGTGGGAGTGGAGCAGAAATGTTCTCGGCAATCTGGAGAAGGGAATAAAATGTGCAAGGAGGAATCTGGAACTTTGTAGAAGGCAACCGATATCCAATTTTTTGATAGTGAGGGAAGAGATTTTGAAATACAAGCTGAATAAGTTAGGAGCAGCGAAACTTGTATTTGAAGCGACGGGCTCATGCTCACTGATTGGACAAAGGGGACCACAACACAATGTTTTTCCACCAATACGCTTCTGAAAGGAGAAGAATGAGCCGGATTGATAAATTAATTGGGGATGATGGGGGAGTGGTGGTGCAGGAAGAGGAGAAGAAAACTCTTATTACTAACTATTACAAAACTTTATTCCACTCAAATGGAGGTGATCGTGTTGAGGAATTATTGCAAGATGTACAGCCCAAGGTGTCATAGGAAATGAACATGGCGCTGATCAAAGAGTTCACATCTGAGGAAATAAAAAGGGGGCTGGATAGTATTGGAAACTTCAAAACACCAGGAGGTGATGCTATGCCTGCTCTATTTTATAAAAGATATTGGGACATTTGTGGTGATGATGTAATCAAGGAGGTCAAACATTTTTTAGAAGGAGGAATGATGCCGGAAAAATGGAATGAAACTGTAGTTGTACTAATTCCAAAAGTTCCTAAACCAGAAAAGCTCAAGGACTTGCGGTCGATTAGTCTCTACAATGTGATTTATAAAGTTGCTTCCAAGGTTTTAGCTAACTGTCTCAAGCTTAGATGTAATACCCCTGGTGTCAAGCTTGCATTTGCACTTGCATTTCATGAAACATAATCCTGATCTCATGAGCATAAGCATCATCTATGCATTGCATTCCAAAATGATTGAAGTATCATTTCATGTAGGGTGCTTGAATTGATTGAAATTCATCATGTTTAATTAATGTGAAATGCCATGCTCATGTTTGTATGCCATGATTGCTTGTGTTTGGTTACTAAATGAATTTAGAAATATTTAGAATAAAAATTTAAGTCAAGTTTATGTTTATGTTTTTACAAAATTCAAATCTGAATTTAAATGGTTTTAAATAGACCTATTACTTGCTATGCTTGAATTTCAAAAAACTATTTAGAATTTGACTTTGGTCATTAAAGCAAAGTTGTGGAGTTTGAAAAATGGAACAACTTTTATTTTTACACCAACTTGTGATAATGCTTGCAAAATGCTTTAAATGGGGTTTTATTTGCTGTTAATTTTTTTTTTTTAAAAAAAAGAGAAGAGGAAACCAGCACTGGGCCGGCTCCCTCCTTTCGGCCCAGCAGTGCCCGCGCGGCCCAGGCCCACGCCACCTCCCCCTCCTGTGTGTGGAGCACCAGCCCCGCCTTGCTCCATGCCGTGCGCGCCGCGTGGCCGCCGGTGACCGGCCGGCGTGGGCGGTGGTCGGCCACGCCTACACCCCGGTCGGAAGGGCACCCTGCACCCCCACGTGCCCATTCCTCCCTCCTCCACTCGCTGCAGCCGCAGCGCACAACAGTTGCGCCAGCAGCTCCGCCGTGCACCATCGCCACCGGCACCGAGCTCGTTCCAGCCGTTTCACTCAAGCCGGAGCCCCGCTAGCGCCGCTCCCGCTTCGCCTTGACGGGACGCGTTGCCTATTCCCCTCCGTTCGCCAAGGTGAGGTACGTGGTGGAAGCCATTGCTCGCTAGAGTTCCCTGCCTCCGCCGTCCTCCCCCTTCCGCTCTCCCTTTCCCTCCGTTTTTGAGCACATCAGCACCGCCGCCACCTCACGAAGCTTCTAAGCGCCATGCATGGCCTTGCCATGGCCGGCAATGGCGGTCCCGCCGCCATGCGTGCCGCCGCGCCGCCACAAATGCCGGTGAGCTTGCTCCTGAGCTCCCCTGGCCGCGCCGCTAGCACCACTGAGTCCGCAATGCTGCGGGGAGCACGACGGTGAAGATCCCGTTGCCGGGGACCTCATCGGCGGTGAGGAATCGCCGGTCAACGGCGCCCGTGCCCTATGTTGCTGACATGTGGGCCTAGCTGACCCACGGGACCCGCCTGTCTATCCCTCTGGTGCAGATCTGGGTGCACAGCACCGGGTGCACCCAGCAGTTGGGGTTGGATTCGAATTTCAATTAAGAAAAATGATTTTATAGAAATGATTTTAAATCTCGTAAAATCTATATCTTGAGTTGCATGTATCCAAAAATGATGAAACAAATTTTTTAGTGTTACACTTGAGTAGATCTACACTTAAAAATGTTGCATGTCATTTTTGAGATACTTTTATATAGAGCTTTATTTAATTGTTTAAATTGCCGTTATCTTGTAAAATGTACAATAAATTGTAGATAGGTCAGAAAAATGTGATTCTGGTTTTGTTAATCTTGTCTTGCGATTTACTTCCTATGAAAAATATTTGTAATGCTATGTTGTGTGGATGAAAATGAAGTTATGAATTAGGTGTATTTATTGCTAATTTCTTAGGAAATTCATAGTAAATACATTATGTGTGATAATGACTTGGTAATATTTGATGACTGTTCTTGTGCTAAGAATTTGATAAGAGAAATCTAAAATCTATTGTTTGACACTTTTCATAGTGCAAAGCATTTTCATGCACATTTCTGCACCACTGTTTGTCATTTTTGTATAGGCTAAAATACTTATCTAAATGAAGTGAAATTTTTATGGTAGGCTCCGGTAGACATGAGGAAGCTACTGTAATTTTCTCAGAATTTTATGAGTTCAGAAAATATATGTTGATATTCTAGCCTTTGTTTAAAATAGAATTAATTAAGATTTATTAATGCATGTTTAGTTAAATATGGTACTTTGGTGTATCTTTGAGGCACATGTATCTTGCTGGTGTGTTTGCTTTGGTGAAATGTGAAGTTGTGATAGTTGTCATGGTGTATGTATATACATGCCTTATGTGAGTGCATGTGTTGTTTAATGTAAAAGTTAATTAAATAACTAGAGAGGAGATTCGCACCTACTCGGTCAAACTTAAATAAACTTATTCATTCATACGCCATCATTCATGATCATCATTTACCATTCCATACCAATTGCATTTCTCGTATTCATGTATGCATGTGCACCATACAAGATTGCAGGAGGAGACCCCGGTAGAAGTACCCAAGGAGCAGGACGTGCCCGCGCTAGAGGTGCACGTGGATGAGGAAGCAGGAGAGGAGCTGCAGGAGTGCCCCGACCACCGGCCTAGTTCTTTCGAGAGAGGCAAGTCCCGGAGCATTTCTCTCCCTATGGTTTGCAAATCGTTAATATTGCGTCCTTTATGTTTGATACATTAAGTTATAGAAATTGCTTACAACCGTTGCTGCATATATATTCCTTAACTACCTTGATATATTATATCCTTGTTTACCGTACTAATCTAGGTACGAGTTACATGCTTAGCCCTTCTTAGACTGGTAGAAGTTGGGTGATTCCCTGTCACCTGCGAGATATAGGTGGTTACCTAATTACTTTGGCTATATGTTGATATCACGGAAATAACAAGTGTTGATGGATAAATGGAGACCGGGCGGAGTCTTATAGGGTTTTAGACTATAGTGATTCCGTCTGTGTCGATTAAGGACCATACCATTGTACGTCCCTCAGGTCATGTTGACGCATGCCCCACATTTAACTGGAAGGATAAGTCGTTCTGACCATGAAGCTAAGACGCTATTTGGGCTGGGAATTGACCTAATGTACGCACCGTATTGGAGCTGGTAGGGCTAACCACGGGGGCGCAATGGTGAGGCCAAGGGCAGTTGTATCTAATTCCTGGCAGTTGGGCGGCCCCTGGGTATGGTGGTGCTTGTCGAACACGTGACTTGATCAGAATAGTGCGTTCGATGACTTGTAGCTCACATGATCGGTGAGTGTGGTTTGTGTGGGGAATAAATCACTAGCTGGTTAGGAATCGATTCAAATCGCCATCACACTAGGATAGTGATCATTTGACTTGAGCTACGTCATCGTAGTAATAATTATGGAACACATGGATGGTTATGATGCTAAGGATGTTGGAAATGCTAAAACATGGCATGGTTACTATTGATTGCCTTAATCAATTGATTGCTTTATTACAGGTGCTAATCTGGTCGACAGGTTAATAACTATTAACTTGATGCTACACTGCTTAAAATGTTCAGCTATAGTGCTTACGCTTTTCCACAAAAATGAGTCAAGCTAGCATACTGATAAAGTCATTCATACTCCTTGGTCTCAACATTATTTTAGTTTATATCAGGTAAGTCTAACCTTCTCATACTCAGGGCTTTGTTCCCACTTATTGTTGCAGATTGCCAGATGTATTACGGGTATTATATCAACTATCTCTACCCTGCTATGGGGGACAACTAGACCAAGGGCATGGTCATTCTCTATGCCTTATCTACTGGCTTTTGTTGGATTGATAAAGGACTGGCAGTGTAATTGAACTAAGTGTGTGTGAGTTGGATTTGAACTATTTGCTTCCGCTATTTCATTTCGAACTTGGTACTGTAATAACTCTTTATTTGAACTCCGATGTATTCAAACTACGTGCGAACTTTATGTATCATGTGAACGGTGAATGCTGAACTATGTACGATTTTGGCTAAGATGTTAGAAAGTTTGAAAAACTTCATGATTTCACGGACTACCGGGTTTATGCGGACTCAAGTATGCGGATTCAACTGCTCCGGCAGATGTTTTTCGTACTTAAGCTCGTATAAGTCTGTTACATTAGACTTCCAGATATTATAACCCCTAATCAGAGCGCCTCGTCCTGGGCTTCAACTGTACAGGTGATCCTTGATTACCTGACAATTTGGGGGCTAGTGGACAATCTGGTTCTGGACCCGGCTGTCCCTGACCAGCACATTTGGCGTCTTTCTGAGAGTGGTATTTATAGCAGCAAGTCAACTTATGAGGCCTTCTTCTATGGTGCAATAAGATTTTCTCCCTGGAGATGGATTTGGAAGAGTTGGGCTCCCCTGAAGTGCAAGATCTTCATTTGGCTTGCTGTAAAAAATCGCTGTTGGACTGCAGACCGCCTCGCAAAAACGTGGTTTGCCTCACCCAGCTGTCTGCCCTCTCTGTGACCAGGCTGAGGGGACCGTCCAGCACAAGCTTGGCCTGGGTTCCTTGGTGCCCCAACCATCTGTTAACAGTTTCTCCGGCTGGTGGTGCAAGGCCATTAAAGGTTTGCCAAAAGACACAAAGAAAGGTCTGAACAGTTTAATCATTTTGGGTGCCTGGGAATAGTTTGATCATTTTGGGTGCCTAGGAGATTTGGAAACATAGAAACCATTGTGTCTTTCAGCGAGGTAGCCCTTGTATTCAGTTGGTGCTCCAGAATGTGAGAGAGGAATGTGGTCTCTGGTGCTCTGCTGGAGCCTGAGGCCTCAGTAGATTGCTATCCTCTTCTCTTGTGTTGAGCTGAGTTGGGTTGTGTGTGTTTGCTGGTTTACTCATTTTTATTTTACTTTTGCTGCTGTGTGGGATTTTGGGATTGGTCTCTCGACCCTCCCTTTGTAACATTCTGGTGGGGGGTTCAGGATTGGTCTTTGACCTCTCCCTTGTAGCTCCCTTTTTCTTCTTCTTAATGAAATGACACGCAGCTTTCCTGCGTCATTCGAGAGAAAAAAGAGCACCTTCATCCCAGGGCGACTCATCACAGACAATGTTTTGGTTGCTTATGAGATGTCACACTATATGCAAAACAAATGGAGTGAGGAGACGGGGTATGCGGTGCTCAAATTGGATATGAGTAAGGCCTACGATCGCGTTGAATGGTCTTTTTCTTGAGAAAATGATGATAAGGCTGGGATTCCATCCGAGGTGGACTGAGCTGATGATGAAGTGCATCACCATGGTTTCATACGGAATTAAAGTTAACGACGAACTCATAGAGGAAATTATCCCAACTTGAGGGCTGCGACAAGGGGATCTACAGTCCCCTTATTTGTTTTTAATATGTGCTGAAGGTTTCTCAACTTTATTAAATGCAGCAGAAGGTAAAGGTCTATTGGAGGGGGTGACTATATGCAACAATGCACCAATTATTTCTCACTTATTGTTCGCTGATGACTCTTTGCTTCTCTTGAAAGTTGATGATGAGAGTGCAAACCATTTGGGACACATACTACAACTTTATGAGGACTGCTCAGGGCAGATTATAAATATAAGGAGAAGTTAAGTCATCTATTATGTTTAGCAAAAATACCAGCAAAACAGTGAGGGAAAGTTTCATCAAGATCATGGATATTTCACAAGAAGCAATGGATGAATGACATATATTTAGGACTACCTGTTTATATGGGTCATTCAAAGGGGAAAGTTTTTGGGTACTTGAAGGACCATGTATGCAGGAAAATCCAAGGATGGAAGGAAAAACTTCTATCGCATGCTAGGGATGAAATTCTTCTTAAGGTGGTCGATCAAGCTATCCAACATATGCGATGTCATGTTTTTACCTCACTAAATCCCTGTGTGATGACATCAGTAAAATGATCAATCGGTTCTAGTGGGCCCAGCAAGACAAAGAGAATAAAATGCATTGGCTCTCATGGGACACATTGTGTAGCCGGAAGGAGAAGGGAGGATTGGGGTACCGTGACCTCTATCTATTTAACCTTGCTATTTTGGCTAGACAGGCATGGAGATTGGTGATGGCTCCTGATTCTCTATGTGCCCAGTTATTGATGGCTAAGTATTGTCCGAATGGGAGACTTATGGAGGCTGGTGAAGGTCCTGCTATATCCTACTCATGGAGAAGCATAGTCTGAGGAATCAAAGCTTTGAGGAAATGTATTATTTGGAGAGTAGGAGATGGGGAACACATTCGGATTTGGGAGGATTCCTGGCTACCAACAGGTGCTACACGTCAGCCTATTACAACAAGAGGGGTTACACTTTTGTCTGAAGTTTTAGAGCTTATTGACCCTGTGTTGACACCCAAAAATGTCCATTGTGCGAAGATTAGAACTTCTGATCCCCTACCAGGACTTCAGACTTTCGCATAAGAGTTCTAGCTTTGTGCGGAAACCAGAACATCTGACCCCCAACTAGAACTTCTGATGACTGCCTAGAGATACTGGCTTCATGCGAAAACTAGAACTTCTAGTCCCCTACTAGAACTTCTGGTGATCGTCTGGAGATGCTAGCTTTATGCGGAAACCAGAACTTCTGGTCCCCTACTAGAACTTCTGACTTTCGCGATCTGAATTAGGGAGAGTCCAAACTCGATCCCAACTCTTCCAAACTCGTGGGAAACTTGGAGATTAAGTCTTGGAGAGGTTTTCTACTGGGATAAGACCACCCCCCCTCTATATATATGAGAGGATCATGGACGATTGAGTGCCCATCTATATTATTGATAAAAAACCAATCTACTACCTCTCTTTTACCCTATCTTCCTCTCTCTTCGTTCCCCTCTACTTCTCGTTCTTCGTCGGCACTATATGGACAGTGGATCGATGATGGCAAAGCTCTAGAGCGGTCAGACCAGCTAGAGCAACCCATTGCTGCTACACACCCTCAACGGGGTCCCTCCTAGGCGTGTAGGGCTTCAGGTCTCAAGAGACCTCGCTGGCGTGTCTTGCATATCGCGCTCCCGGTGAGGCTCCTCCTGCGATGTGTCTTCATATCACGCTCATCATTGTAGGCCTAAGGTCCAGGTGTGGACATCCTCTAGGTGCCGGCCAATCTCTAAATCGGCAAGGCCCTACATCGAACGATCTAGCTCCATATCGAGTGTGTGACCTAATTAAGCGTCAACACGCTTTTTGGCGACTCCGCTGGGGAACGATTGGTTCGGCTATCTCATATAGCCGATCTTTCTAACCATGCCTATTTGTTGTTTCCAATCTGTTCTTTTTGTGTTCTCATTACCGTTGCTTAATCTGGCCTAAAAGGTCGAAAGCATCTGGTCTTGATCTCCTTTTACAAGATGAGGAACAACGGTCACAGCGGCGAGTTCACCAGTTCAATGGGTCAGGCGAGCATCATCAAGTCTACAACCATAGATGAGGTAAAGGCACATGGGTCTACTGAAGATTCTCCTATTTTTTATGTTATGAATAAGATTATGTCTAAATTTGATGAATTAGAGGAAATGATGTTTGGTGCTTCTATTGTTACTTTACCTCATGTTGCACATACTAGTGAATTGGCCCCGGCTTTTAGTCAACCTCAATATGAGAGGCTATTTCACTACTATCTTGATCAACAAGACAGATTTATTTATGATAATCAATCCGAATTGGCCTCTTCGGCGCCTAAAACCGATAGGGCCAATTCCAGAGGGGTTAGCACTAAACTTCCTACTGAGAGGCCGTATTATTTTGATCAACATGGCAGGGTGGTTTTAAAGAGTCAATCCAAATTGGCCTCTTTAGCGCCTGAAACCGATGTTGTCTTACTGCTATTTTGATCAAGATGGTAAGCTTATTTTTAGGAAGAAACCTGAATTGGTCTCTTCGGCGCCTGAAACCGATAGGATCAATTCAGGAGGGGTTAGCACTAATCTTCCTACTGCTACATATACACCCAATTCGGTTTGTACTTCTCAAACCGATGACGGGACAGCAGCACCACATGCTTCATTGCGTCATATTATGGTGTTGCCTAACTCTCCAAAGTCATCGTGCATGACTCCAATGCCTGATGCTTCATGTGATGCATCCCAAACCGACTCACAAAAAATTATTAATCGGTTTTGGAAATCAAAAAAGGAAAAATTGGACATGCAAGCTATGCATGACGGAGATGCACATCCTTTGCCTTGCAGAAAGACACTTTCTATGGCTGAAACTCTAGACATCAATAATCCGTCCATCTTGATTCGACCAGAGCAAGCCAACTACACTATTGGGAAGAATGTGATAATCAGCGAGCCCAGAGAATATAAGAAGGGAAATAAAGTTTTAGATCGCGAGGTGGTGCTAGAAAAGTCCAGTGATAATCGGGAGAGACTTAAGATCACAATCAATTCTTCTGGGCTCGGGGGCCAAACCCAAACTCCCATGGACAAGCAAAAATCAGCCAATAACACTATTGTTCAAAGAGGATCGATTAGGACAACTTAAAAAGTCAGCCAAACTGATTTTAATTTTGGTGGATAGAAAAAAACAGCAAGACCGATTTCTCAAATCAGTCAAGCTAGCTGGAAACAAAAATTGCAGCACACATATAAAGATAGAGTATTGATTCCTTACCCATTAATACGTCAAAATACTCATCGATGGAGGATGTGTGCTGATGTAACTCACAATGAGCAGCGGTGTTTCCCTCATAGCCGATTGAGCTACGGCCAATCAAGCTCCAACAAGGAAGGATTGATTAAGCTGGTTTTGCATAAACTTGCTAATCAGGTCCAACAAAAGGGTAAAGCATTAGCAAAGCAAGTGTATGTGTTGAGGGATAGGAAAGTTCTCATTAATTCCACGAGAAAGGCCGATGAGCAAATAGTCATCAAAATCGGCCCTGCAGGTGCTCCAATCAAAGAAAGTGAAGGACTGATTGTCATTGGTAATCTGGACCAATCTAATGTGGAAAAGATATCAAAGGGTTCTGATGTTAATAATCATGAAGTTTGGATTAGCACATCGGCTGTTGAGAACTTCCAACCGACATGGTGCCCTTCGAGTTTGTCAAGAATACAAAAGCGCAAACTCCAGCGTGCTCATTGCAAGAAGTCCAAGAAGAAGGGCTAACAAAGATGGTAAAGCAAATCTTCAACAAGGATCCAATTTTCCCACAATCAAGCAAGAAAGATCCAGCTGCCTGCTCAAAGTCAGCTGAGTTGACTCCCCAGTCAGCTGAGCCGACTCCCCTTGTACCTGCTGCTCTGGCTGACCCCCAGTCGGCTAAGCCGACTTTCTCAGGCCCAGGTGCCTCTGGGGTGGTCCCTGCTAGTGTTGAGAAACTTTTTGGAGGTCAAGCTATTTTCAAGAAGCCAACAGATCACGTGAATCACCTCAAGCCACTGCATGTGAAGGGCTTCATTAATAGTAGACTGATCAACAACATGCTGTTGGATAGCGGAGCCAGTTTGAATTTAATGCCATATTCGCTTTATAAGAAGCTTGGTGGATCTGATGAGGAGTTAATTAAAACCAAGAGGACGGTCAATGGCATTGGGAGAGAAAAACCTATTTCGGCCAAGGGAGTTGCTTTGATGAAGCTTACTATTGGGAGCAAAACATTGGCCACCATCTTCTTCATTGCTGCAAAGGTGCAAGGGAGCTGCAGTTTGATCCTTGGGCTTGAATGGATTCATGGCAATAAATATGTGCCTTCTAGCTTGCACCGGTTCCTCATTCAGTGGGTAGATGATAAAGTTGAGATCGTCCATGCAGACTCATCGGCCTATGCCACGGCCGGTGCCCCTTTGCTTGGGGGCATGATGATATGATTTGCTTGTCAAGGAGAAACCTTGCTGGATTTGAGTGAATAGAGGAGGCTTTGTTCCTATTTCTTTATAGATGATTGATGATCGGCTCCATATCGTCATGTAGTGTCAATTCTGTTTGGACAAGGGATTGCGTCGGCCAACCCATGTGAGCAAATTGGCATTGGGTTTGGTGTTAGACCACGATCGACGTATGCAAGACAAAATTTAGAAGTCGATTATAAATAGTTAATCGCGCTTTTCAAGAATTCTCTATCAACACCACCGGTTCTTCATGCATCTAGAAGTGAAGCTCCATTCATATTATATATTATTGCTAAAGAGCATGTATGAGTGTTGTATTTACTCAAGAAGACAAAAGGAAAGGATATGCTATCATCCATATTGGTTGATGTCCTCTTGATCTTAAGAAAAGGTATGCCCATTCTTTAAATAATGCTTAGCGTTGTACTATGCATGTGCTGAATTGAAACATGAATTAATTTAGTACATGCATGATGGCTTGCTAGGCCAATGTAATAAAACACATGTTATATCAACCAATTCTTTGCAGAAGGATAGGCGAATGGGCATACACACTAATTGACTATGATTTGGCTCTTGAGCCATTGAGTTTTTTGGAAGGTCAAATCCTCGTCAATTAGATTGTTGAGCATGGAATTGATTTAGGAGATGAGATCAATTACCTGTTTTCTACCCCATGGAGGCTTTATTTTGATTAATCGTCTTGCAAAAAGGGTCAAGGTGTTGGCATAATCATTATCTCTCACAATGTGCTATTTGAGACATCAAGCCGATTAAAAACACATTTGCACCAACATTCAAGCCGAATGTGAAGTTCTTTTATTCGGCTTGAAAATATTGCATTCCATGGAGGTGAAACATGTTAAGGCCTTTGGTGATTCATTGTTGGTGGTATAGCAGGTGGCTAGCAAGTTTTAATGATTAAAAAGGGGGTCACCATTTTATATGAGTCTTGATATGTGCCTTGATATTATCAATACATTTGCTGAATTTTAAATTCAGCATATTCCAAGGCATGAGGATTTGAAGACTAACATGTTAGCTCAACAAGCATCTGGCTATGATGTCGGTGGGCGTAATTTTTATGTTCAAGAAAAGCCGATTCATAAAAATTTTAAGAGAATTCCTTGTGAGCCATTAAAAAAGATCGTAATTCCCTATGAGCCACTAAAAAGTTCGGTGGACTTCAGTGCCACTGCTCCAAATTTTTCTTGCTCTCCAAGCCACTGCCGTTAGATTGGTCTCTAACGGTGTCAAACTGCAGGTGTGAAAACTCGAAAATACCCTTAGGTCTAACTATGCCATTAACTTTTTTGAGTATCTCAACAACTTCAAATGGAAAAACTCAAAACTAGAAAGTTGTAGATCTCGTCGAGATCTACAATTTTTATATAAAGATTATCTTCATTTAATACCACAAAAAATGATTTTTCTAAGATATATTAATCATATTAAATCATATATTTTTTCTGTATTACATGAAGATAATTTTTGTATGAAAATTATAGATCTCGATGAGATCTACAATTTTCTAGTTTTGAGTTTTTCCATTTGAAGTTGGTAAGATACTCAAAAAAAATAATGACATAGTTAGACCTAAGGGAATTTTTGACTTTTCACACCTATCGTTTGACACCGTTAGAGCCCAATCTGACAGCAGTGGCCTGGAGGGCAAGAAAAATTTAGAGCAGTGGCACTGAAGTCCGCCAAACTTTTTCAGTTGCTCACAGGGAATTGCAATATTTTAATGGCTCACAAGGAATTCCCTCAAAAATTTTAGTTTTTCCCGTGCAGGTGCAGACGAGTCGGCTCAGCCAACTCCCTCTCTGCTAAAGCCCAGTCATCTGAGCCAGCTTCCCTAGTCAGCCACGCCGACTGCCCCAGTTGGCTTAGCCAACTCACCTGTGGCCATCCCGGCCAATCTGTCAGAGAAGCTTTCAAAATAGCCTAATCGAACTTTTAGTGATGTTGGGGCCAATTTATATAATTGGAGGACTTCCTTGTTGGCATATTTACGTGATCCAAGTGCTAAAATTGACAAGAGTGTTTGACGGAGTGCTTTGAAATATGTGTTACATAATGATGAGCTCTATCAGAGAACCGTTGAGGACTTGCTATTAAAGTGCTTGGATTTTGGTCAAGCAAGAGTCGCTATGGGAGAAGTTCATAAAGGTATTTATGGTACGCATCAATCGGCCCTGAAGATAAAGTGGTTATTGCATAGAGCCAGTTTTTATTGGCATACCATGATGGCCGATGGTTTTCGTTACTACAAGGGTTGCGAAGAGTGTCAAAGGTTTAGAAATATTCAGCTTGTACCTGCTGCTATGCTTCATCCTATTATCAAACCATGGCCTTTTCGTGGTTTGGGGCTAGACTTCATTGGCCAAATTCATCCCCCATCTTCCAAGGGACACCGATTTGTGTTGGTTGCTACGGATTACTTCACTAAGTGGACCGAGATAGTTTCTTTGAAGAATATGACACACAGGGAGGTAATTGAGTTCATTACTAAGCATATCATTCATAGATTCAGCATCTCTCAAACATTGACTACAGATCAAGGAACATCATTTGTATCCAATGAAGTGAGAGAGTTTGCCGAATTATATAAGATCATATTGCTCAAATCATCTCCATACTATGCTCAAGCTAATGGCTAGGCTGAGTCTAGTAATAAAACTGTGATGAAGCCCATCAAGAAGAAGGTTGAGGAGAATCCAAGAAGGTGGCATGAAGTTTTGTCTGAAGCTCTATGGGCACATCGCATCTCAAGGCATGGTGCTACAAAAGTTACTCCGTTTGAGTTAGTATATGGTCAAGAGGCCGTGTTACCTGTTGAGGTGAATTTGGAATCATATAGGCTTGCTAAATAAAATGATCTATCAGCTATTGTGTATCATGATTTAATGATGGATAATATCGATGAGGTGACTGATGTGAGATTAAAAGCTCTCAAGGAGATAGAGAAAGACAAAGCCCGAGTTACCAAAGCAAACAACAAAAAGGTCGAAAGCAAATCTTTCCAAGTGGGAGAATTAGTGAGGAAAACTATACTTCCTATTGGATCGAAGAGCAATTAGTTTGGCAAGTGGTCACCAAATTGGGAGGGTCCTTACAAAGTGATCAAAGTCACATACGGTAGTTCTTATTTGCTAGAGACATTGCAAGGTGAACGTCTCAAGGTAGCATTCAACGAAAGGTACTTGAAAAAGTATTTTCCAAGTGTTTGGCAAGAAGCCTAAGTGCTCTCCAAGCTGTGGCCGATATATGTATCGCCCTTAGAACAAAAATAGCCGATGTATACATCGCCCTTAGTTACTAGACAACCGATGAGATGGGTGTTGTCGCTGTTTAGTTTTAATTTGTTTTGTTTGATTAAGTGTTTTCAGGTTCATGCATCATTCACCTGAAAATAGGGGGGCATATGTTGACACCCAAAAATGTCTATTGCGTGAAGATTAGAACTTCTAATCCCCTACCAGGACTATTAACGTTCGCATAGGAGTTCTGGCTTTGTGCGGAAACCAGAACTTCTGACTCCCTACTAGAACTCCTGATGATCACCTAGAGATGATGGCTTTATGTGGAAACTAGAACTTTTGGTCCCCTACAAGAACTTCTGATGATCGCCTAGAGATGCTGGATTTATGCGGAAACCAGAACTTTTGGTTCCCTACTAGAACGTCTGACTTTCGCGATCCAAATCAGGGAGAGTCCAAACTCGATCCCAACTCTTCCAAACTCGTGGGAAACTTGGAGATTAAGTCTTGGAGAGGTTTCCTACTGTGATAAGACCGCCCCCTCTATATATATGAGAGGATCATGGCCGATTGAGTGCCCATCTATCCAATCGACAAGAAACCAATCTACTACCTCTCTTTTACCCTATCTTCCTCTCTCTTCCCCTCTATTTCTCCTCGTTCTTTGTCGGCGCTGCATGGACGGTGGATCGATGATGGCGAAGTTCTAGAGCGGTCAAACCGGCTAGAGCAGCCCATTGCTGCTGCACACCCTCAACGGGGTCCCTCCCGGGCGTGTAGGGCTTCGGGTCTCAAGAGACCACGCTGGCGTGTCTTGCGTATCGTGCTCCCAGTGAGGCTCCTCTGGCGATGTGTCTTGCATATCACGCTCATCGCTGGAGGCACAAGGTCCAGGTGTGCACATCCTCTAGGCGCCGGCCGATCTCTTAAATCGGCTACGCCCTACATCGAGCGATCTAACTCCTTATTGAGTGTGTGACCTAATTAAGCGTCAACACCCTATCGCAGGCAGTTGGGATGTGCAGCTGCTTAATGATATTTTTTGGGTCATGATGACTATGTGTCGTGGTATTTTGATTCAAAGGGCATCTTTTCAGTTTGATTGGCTTATCATGTACTGGATGATCAGCGAGAGCATGATGCACGATGACAACAGGGGGAGTCCTCGGGTTCAAGCTCTGATAGCCTAAGTAGCTTCAAGTGGTAGAAGATGTGGAAGCTCATCTGCCCACCTAAGGTAAAACAATTTGTCTGGCATTTATCTCAGAATAGTTTGGAGGGGTGTGCCAATAGATACTATCTGCCCGGTGTAAAAGAGTTTTCATGAAGATGGGGGACATTGCTTTCTAAAATGCAAAGCTGTCTATAAATGTTGGCAAGAGCTGAATCTGGAGAACGAAAGATCTGAGCTCTTACAAATGCAATCTGCCAATGATATGGTTGAGAGAGTTCTACAAATGCCAGAAGACAAGTGCAACTTAATTCTTGTCTTGCTATGGAGATGGTGATGGACAGCCCGTAAGCTGGGAAAAATCCGGAACCAATTTCAGTAGTGACTAGAGCAGTGTGTTATCTAGTGAATGCAGTCCAATGGGAGCCCAAAATCCAAGCGAACAGACCAATAGAAGGACGACTTCCTGGCTGCCTCCTCCTGATGGTGTGCTGAAAACCAACATTGATGATGCATTTGTTCAGGCAACTAAGCAGGGGGGGGGGGGGGCTGGGGCTTCATTGTCCGTGATTTTACTGTGGACCCTGTGCTTGCAGGTGCCAATCATCTAATTGAAGTGTATGATGCTTTAATGGCGGAAGCAGTTGCGTGTAATTTTGGAGACTGACTTGCTGCTCCTCCAGAAGGTTGTGCTTTCCTCAGAGATGGGCGAAGCTCCTTCGGGTGTCATCTTCAAGGATGTCCGTTCGTTAGTAAGGGAACATTTTATCCAGTTTGATTGTTTTCATGCTTCAAGGCTTTGTAACTCGTCTGCATGCGAGGTAGCAGCTCTAGGCTTGAATCAAATTCCAGGATGGGAGGAAACTTGGGATTATCCCATTCCTGTTCTTGTGACTAGCCATATTTCCTGGCCTGTGTTTCAGCTAGGCTGGAAGTTAGTTAAAAGGCCAGAGAGCCGAGTTAAAAAATCCAGTAGTGATACTATCACTGTTGGTTGGTAGCAATGTCCGTTAGTAAAAGCCCACCCATCACTGTCGGTTGTACCATCACGGTCAGCTGAAGCCATGAACTATGGTAGTGAAAAGAGGAGGGCTTTGTTGACTTGCCTCAGTGAATGGTCAGTGGCCTCCAGATAAACACACACCTCTATTAATCATCGTTAGAGGTAGCGTCGAAAGTTTACCGTCTTTGTTAATCGATTAAAAGAGTTGGACCTTTTGAGATCCCCACCTCTAAAATTACAATTAATAGAGGCAGTCATTTTAAGAACCTACCTCTAGAAATCGAATGATACAAGGCAGATATTCTAGTGGTCGGCCTCTAGAAATATTTGTCTAAAAATATTTGTAGCTTTTTCATAAGAACATAGATGAAAACAAACTTTATACCAAAAATTGTTGATCCCGATGTGCTCTACAACTTTATAGTTGACAAATTTTTTATTTAAAACTATTTAGAGTCCAAAAATTCATTTTAAGCTCTCATATTTGGAAATTTAAAATTTAAAATTTTTCAAACAACCTCAGATATTGACATAGCCTACACAAAAAATATAGTTCCCTATATGATCTACATCTTTGTACCTATCAAGTTTTTTATTTGAAGTTACTTAGATTCCTAAATATTCATTTTATTCTAAATTTTTGAAATTTCAAATGATGCTAGATATAGACATGATCTACACTAAAGTTGTAGTTGTCAACCCAATCTATAACTTTGCAGTTGACAAGTTTTTGATTTAAAAAAAATAGTTCCAAATACCTTTTTCATTTCAAATAATTTAGGGGCTGAATTATTCAATGCAAGTTATAGTATGTGTTGAGTATCAAATATAGGAGTAGATTAAACCCTCATATTAGTGCCATGATAGTCCAGTTAACCTCCTGACTGATTTTCTTAATTAGCCAGGGGCTCGGGGACTACACTCGCTGTGTATGCTTCTGCATACACTAAGGCCCATTACGAATGGCCTGATGGGCCCAAGAGAGCCCACCATGGTAACAAACCTTAGTACCTGGAGGATGAGCCAAGAGGGCAAGTCTTTGCTTGATTCATCCTTGCCTAGGGGCTTGACTAGGTTAGAGAGGTTCCCGATCAAGGTAGATGACCGCTAAGCAAGGGTCATAGCACGTGCCTTAGCCTTGCTCGAGCCAGACTTCCCATCCGGACTGACGCCTGGAATATGCCTCCAGAATCAGTAAGGCAAGCAAGGCCTAACACGTGCGGGCAAAGCTGTAGGGCTTCAAGCCCTTCCAGAGCTCTATTTTCCTTGCTCTTGAGAGGCTGTGTAGCCACCCCCAGTGCAGGGTCACGCCTGGGGTGTGATGCAACGCAACAAGGGCCACCGTGCACCCCTACACGAACAAGCCTAGGCCCGCATGGTAGCCTCACCATGCAAACAACCAGGTGCCAGGTTCCAAGCGTGTGATGGATGCCACCAGAAGGCAAACCCAAGGAAGACACAATGGCAGTAGACAACACCTAATGGTCAGTCTAGGCTTCGATAGAGGATGTCAGAGAAAGTTGAACACTACAATACGAAGGATGGGGCCTGGCACCGCCACGAAGGGAAGATTAGGACTTGAAACCCTAGAAACCCCCAAAACTGTATAATAACTTGTACTCCCATGATCGTCTGGTATATAAATAGGGCATGATCTCATGTAGTGGGGTTTGAAGAAATCAAGCTCACTGAATCCAGGATCAAACTGTAGAACTCTCAGCCTTTGATTGGATCCCCTACTAACTGATCAAACCCTAGATAGTAGCATAGTGCTTCCCCAACATCTCTTTCTTTCCCTCCTTTGTCAGAACTCGATTAAGCATTCCTAACATGTAGAACACCATAGCTGGATGTAGGGCTTAGATGCCTGAACCAAGATAAATCCCTTGTGTTTTTGGTGCTTAAGCCATCATAGACTCATGCATCAACCAACGTCAAATGACTAGGAATCTTTGGATGACTTTTGGCCCTGTTAAGCCCTGCTCTTTAAGATGCGCGGTTGCTGTCAACAACATGGTCACGTCGCCCATCCCATCATGATTGGGAGGCTTGACCATGTTGGCCACACCTCACCCCTTACCTTGGCCATGGACTAGGGAGGCAATACCAGGGCCATGTTAGGAAGGTAGAACCACCTCCTCTACAAACCTGATCTGGTATCCATGTTTGGCTGGTAGTCGAGCTCTAGATCAGGGTGCAACTGGATCATGGCACCCCTAGCCCATGGGGAGAGGGCATCGGACACAACCAGCACCACCCAAAACATCCTTGTCCATAGTGGAAAATGTGGCGAGACCCCCGAAGAAACACTCACATAGCGCGACAGAGCCCCTCCAGAGTCAAATCATGGAGACAAAGCCCATAGAAGAAGAGCACACCCCTAAGGAAGGGGTGTGTGGGAACGCTGAAGCCATGTAAACCCAAAATTTTTAACAATTAGGGTTTGTGGGTTTTAAATAATTTAGATAACAATTAATGGAGAATTAGGTTTTAAAAAAATTTAGAAAAGAATATTTGGTGATGCATTCATGCTATTGCATTTATTTTATTTTGTGGTGTGGAATTTATTTTATTTGATTTGGTTTTGAAATTCTATTTGAAAAAGGTTTTGGAAAACAAACAAATAAAGAAAAGAAAGAAAAAAAATAAAACAACTCACCTTCTCACCTGGCGGCCTGAAGGCTCGCTCGGGTCGGCCTGCCTTCCTCTCTCCCTCTCTTGGGCTGCCGAATCGGGTCGAGGCTGCTGCCGCTCTTCTTTCCACGCACGTGGGCCGGCCCAGCTGATGGCGCGGTCACCTCTCCCTTCTTCCTCTCGCTGACGGGTGGGGGCCGCACATCAGTTGCATCTTCTTCTTGCCGTGTTTGAGCCGGAGACCGACACCATTCCAATCGAATCGAATCGCGTATCTTGAGTTTCCTAACCGAAAACGACGATGTGAAGCTATAAATTGGTAGCCGCATGTTCCCTCTTCACTTTTTCCATCTAAAGTCCGAGCCAAATCGTGTGGAACTGAGAGTAGGAGCTTGAAAACCCTAGGAACGTTGGTTGCTTGTCATCGGGGCTTGCCGGTTGGATTGAGCCTCTTTTTTGGTGAGCTCGTCGTCTTCTCCTCACCCTCTCCATGTTTTTCTTTTGAATTTTTGTGCGTTTTATGGCAAGATTGAAGTTCACCACGGCCGGTAATGGTGCCGCCGTCCCTCTCCTAGTCGCGCTCTCTCCTTGGGCCGTCGTAGTCTTCTTAAGCCACATAGATAGGTTCGCGGTGTCCTCCTCCCTCGATTGGTGTTGGATGCGGGGCGAAACGAGGTCGGAGAAATGGAAGCCGAAGCTCTCTGGCAAACTACGGGCGCCGGCCATGGTGGCTGCCGACCAGAGATGAAGGAGGAAGCCGCGCCCCCTCTCTGTAAAGATGAAAACGTTGACGACCGTCCATCTTCAGATCAACGGCCTAGAAAAGAAGATACCCTTTCGGTGGAAAACTTCATAAAGAGTCCCTGAACTTTTTCAAATTAAAACCCACAGTCCGTAGGCGTAAACCCCGAAAGGTGTTTTTGTGTTTTGAAAGTGTATTCTCTCGCGGTAAATCAAAAATACATTTTTGGATATTTATAGTTTTGCCACTAAACTTGTTTTGATCATAAAATCTCTGTTTTAACTCCGATTTGAACCGTTCAAGTTGTGTTAGGTTCGTATTTGCGAGCTCTGCATGTTAGTATAGTTGTACCATCAGTTTGGACAATTTAATTTTCGATTTTATAATTAAGTATTTATTTATCTATAGGAAATCTTAGAAAATTCATAACTTTCACGTTTTAACTCCGAATTTGGTGATCTTTACGTCTGTGTGATCGTAGGAATGTGTAGAAGAGTTTTATAAACTTTTATTATTGTTTTGTTACTGTTGGTGTACTGTTCTAATTATATCTCTTTGTTTGCTTCGTGTATGTTTGATTGGATGCATGTATGTTGTTGATTGATGATCGAGTATAGAAGGTGAGCAGTTTCTGGACGATCAGGAGTATTACTTTGAGCCAGATTAGCAGTATCATTTGGAGAGTTTTGATCAAGGCAAGTATAACGTTGGACTATGCTCGTTACCTATTCACTGAAATTATCGTACATATGCATGTGCTTTCCATGACAACCTTAGAGACTATAACTTAGTGATTGATATCCTGATTCCTTGTTACCTATGGGCTATGCATTTGGGTAGTTGTTGCTAGTGCTAAATTATGAACAATGATCTTGTAATTTGACTAATGGGTTAAGCAATCAAACATTAAGATGATTATATTACTGTTGACAAAGGGGACTGGAGCATTGTGTTGTGTTGATTATTGTTGCTCTAGTTACTATCCATAAGGACTTATCTGTAAGTGATAACCGGATATACATTACAGCTGTGAGGGCTATATGGCTCTGGCTTTAGTTGCTTAAAGGACCTTTTCTAGCTTGTTAGTGGTTACCTTAAATGGCATAAGAATGGCTTGCCACGTTGGGTGTAGGACAGTCTCTAGTCAATGAGTATAGCCGAGAAGGAAGTGTGCCATTTGAAAAGGGGGGTTCCTACATCTACCTGCCGAGTGAATCTAATGGCCCTAACGTGTTAGATGAACCTTTAAATGGCTTTATATGATTTCCGGTGTTTTGGGAATGGCCTCCCCATGCATTTGGAAGTTATGACTCACAGTGAAAGTGTACACCTCTGCGTAGAGTTAAAAACTGGTATACTAGCCGTGCTCACGGATACGAGCGGCCTTGGGAATTCTTACAGAATAGTTTATCATAAATGTTATATCATGTTTAATTACTGTTGATTATTATTATGCTCATGTTAATGCTATTCATTATTCTTATTACAATTGATCATTGATTCATTAATGGGAAGTGGATTACCTTGATGCTACTCAATTGCTAAATACATGATAAATAAAAGCTAAACGCAGTTAAATAGTGTCTAGCCTTTTGTGCTTCATGAACCCTGTGTTGTACTTGTTGAGTTCGACATGGACTCACCCTTGCTATTTCCACCATAACAGATAAAGATTATGAGGAAGATTATCGTAATGAGTACTAGTCTTGGTGTCAACCAGTCAACCGTGTCCCTGTGTTTGGAGTTTACGCTAGAGATCTACTATTAGTCATTATTATTTATCGTTCAATACTATGTGTTAAATATTTATTCGATATGTAATAAGCACTGTGATGATACTACGTAATTTGTCTACTTGTGTGTGCGACCATGTCCTGGGACGCACATGAGTCTTTTATGCATCCTATTTTTGTCCTTAAAAATGGGTTTTACAAATTGGTACCAGAGTCGTGTTGACTGTAGGACGCAAGCCTAGTTAGAGTGGTCGTTATTAGCATTCATGCTTCACTTATTTCATGCTTATTTCTTTCACCTTGTTAATTACTAAATTTTTATGCTTCCTCTACCTTATTCTATTGTGAAAATATATTGATTCTATCTAATCTATGTCTAAACCTTGTAGATGCCTCCTCATCCCCGTTTGTCAGCTGCACAGTACGTTCCCCGTTTCAAACCCCAGGAGCCCCATGTAGATGGTGACCAAGAGCTATCTGATGTTGAATCAAGAGTTGGTGACACACCAATGGAGGATTTAGTTATGGGTTGGACCACAAAGTTTCAGATCATGGTTCCTAAAGCTGATGCTTTCTTCCATGACATGCTGACAAGAACCTTGGACAACTACTACTACGATTGGGAAGCTACGTTAGAGTATCGCTGCACGAAGTATGGTCATCCATGGATGGATTCTTACAGGGAGACTGAGCTATGGGTCAAGACAAGGGACCCTACCACTAAGGAGTCTAAGGTGGAGTCAAAGTTCATTACCCGAGTGAGCCGGGCAACCATAGAAACAAGCATGGAGGATGTCACCTACAATGCGTTTGTTTACTACCATGGCCTATGCTCGGACAAGACATTATAGGGTGCACTCTGGTATTTTCCTTGTTTCTTACATGACAAGGGTGTCTGGACCGTGCCGCTTGCAGATGATTCATCCTTGACTTTACAAGCTACAGTGGGACTGGTTCGAGAATTGGCTCTCCATGAGGTGCATTTGAAGGATGAGTTGCTAAAGGAAAAAGAACTTAAGGAGCAAGGTTATAAGGAGATCGACCAATTAAAGGGGGAGTTAGGCCGTCCCAAGATTTATGAGAAGCTTAATTAGGATTAGGAAATCCCTATGCAATAAGAACGATAGTAGTTGCGAGTTAATTTGAGTTGGTTGTGTTGAGAGTCAATTTATGGTGCGAACAATTGTGTGATAGATGGATTGTTATTATGATAATGTGTGATTTTGATCTTTGTAATGTGTGCTGGAGTTTTGTAGACATATCTACAAGTTCCATGGTTAAGAATATTAAGTTTGATCAAGAATATATAAGTTGGGTGTGAGGTAAACTTGGTTCTGTCCTTTGCTGATTTCTGGATCAGTCTGGGATGTTTTAGAAATAACTTAAACTCCGTTCGTGAGAAATTTAAGAAATTTTACTGGGAATAATTAGACTTCTTTACCTTTCCAACCCCGCAAGAATCACCTTATTATCTATTATGAGCTAAGAGATATACCTATTTCAAGTTGGGGTCACTGCGCAGTCTGGAATTCTGAAACAGTTTTGGTTAAGTTCAGTTTTTGACTGATTTATTGAAAGAATCAGAAAAAGTGTTGTGAAATAAAGTTTTAGATAATTTTGTAAGCTTTCCAACCATCTAAAGATCATCTTAACTGAACGTCTGTAACTTGAGATATGGCTGTTTTACTGAGCCGCTGAAATTGGAATTCGTCCAGAGAAATCAGATTTTGCTTATCTGCTGAATACATCATCTTGGATAATACTGAACTTCATTTTCTGTGTTTTGAAAACAGATGTCAGGCAGAGGCCGTAGCATGGGTCATGGAGGTGCTAACCACCTATTACTCTGGAGGAACTTATGAATACACAAAATCAGATGATGCAGATGTTCATGCAACACATGCAGAACAATCCCCCTGTAGGAGGACCACCACCTGTTCAGGTGAGAGACAAACATGGGGAATTTTTGAAGGGACGCCCTCCAGTGTTCTTCTCATGCTGCTGATCCTTTGGAGGCGGATGATTGGGTGAGAGCAGTTGAGAAACAGTTGAACATCGCTCAATGCAATGATATAGAAAATGTGTTATATGCATCTAGTCAGTTACAGGGGACAACTCAGACTTGGTGGGAGTCGTATCAAGCTGCACGCCCTGACAATGCTCCTCCTATCACTTGGAATGAATTTGTTAGAGATTTTCGAGCTCATCATATTCCTGAGGGTATAATTGAGCTGAAGCAAGAAGAATTCATAAATCTCAGGATAGGACAGATGAGCGTTAGTGAGTATCATGATAGGTTCACGCAGTTGGCTCGCTATGCTCCTAATGAAGTGAGGGAAGAAGCAGATAGGCAGCGTCTTTTCCTAAAAGGGATTTATTATGATCTTCGTTTGCAGTTGAAGGGTAATAACTATGCCAGTTTCCAAGAGCTTGTGAATAAGGCTATCGTGCTGGATAATGAACGTCGAGAGATTGATATGAAAAGAAAGATGAAAGGACAAGGTGTTGGAAACAATAACCGCCAGCGTACCAATTCCCAGCATGGGTTTCATTCTAAGTTCCAGGGACCAGTTAGTCAATGGAGCCGTAATTCAAATCAACAGTGGCCTCAGAATCGACAGAATAATCAGTTCCAACAACGACCTCAGTATCAGCAGAAGCAGTTCCAACAGCAGAGTGGTCAACAAACTCCATGCCAGAGTAATTCTAACTCTACTCCAATGAAGACCAGTGCACCTAGTACCCCAATCTATGTTATCGCTGTGGAGAGCCTAGACATTATGTTAATCATTGTCCCAAGAAGCAGAATCAGTAGACACCGCAGGGGCAGAGACCACCTAATACTAGAAAGGTGAATCTTGTGTCTACTGAAACAGCACAGACGGAGCCTGAAGTAATGCTTAGTATGTTCAATGTCCATTCTACTCCTGCAACCATTCTTTTTGATTCTAGAGCTTCGCATACTTTTATTTCCAACATATTTGTTAGAATGCATAGTGTACCCATGCTTGCCATGAATGAGCCTCTCTTAGTAAATTCCCCTGGAGGTACCATGCAAACTACTAATCGGTGTCTTCCAATTAGTATGATTTTAAGGGGGGGTAGAGTTTAAGATAACTCCTATAGTGTTGAGGACATCTGGTATTGATGTGATTTTGGGTATGGATTGGATGAAACAAAATCAGGCAGTGATTCAGTGCCAACAGAAAGTAGTAGTTGTGACTGCACCTAATGGGGATAAGATCAACGTGGATGTAGCAGTGCAGAAGCAACCAACCGCTTTGGTGAATCGGCTTGATGATGATGCTATCAAAGAGAATTCAGTTATTGATGAATTTCCAGATGTCTTTCCCGATGATTTGCCAGGTATGCCACCTGACCGAGACATTGAATTTCTTATTGAATTATTACCTAGAACTGCACCTATAGCCAAACGAACATATAGAATGGGACTAGATGAATTAGAAGAACTTAAGAAACAAATTAAAGAACTACAAGACAAAGGTTTTATTCATCCTAGTTCTTCAATGTGGGGTGCACCAGTTATTTTTGTTGATAAGAAAGATGGTGGTTAGAGGATGTGTGTTGATTATCGGTCACTGAATGAGGTAACTATCAAGAACAAGTACCCTTTGCCCAGAATTGATGATTTGTTTGATCAGTTGAGAGGTGCTTGTGTGTTCTCTAAGATTGATTTGCGTTCTGGTTATCATCAATTGAAGATTCATGCCTCTGATATTCCAAAGACAGCTTTTACTATGAGGTATGGGTTGTATGAGTATACTATTATGTCATTTGGTTTGACCAATGCACCTGCCTACTTTATGTACATGATGAATAAGGTGTTCATGGAATATTTGGATAAGTTTGTGGTGGTATTTATTGATGATATACTAGTATTTTCCAAGACGGAGAAAGAGCATGCTGAACATTTGAGGTTAGTATTGCATAAACTTAGAGAGCATAAACTGTATGCTAAGCGAAGTAAATGTGAGTTTTGGTTGAAGGAAGTTTCTTTCCTTGGGCATATTGTTTCTAATGGGGGAATATCAGTGGATCTAGGCAAAGTAAAGGATGTATTGAGTTGGAAACCACCTACTGATGTTAGCCAGATTCGTAGTTTCTTGGGTTTAGCAGGATATTACAGACGGTTCATTGAAGGGTTTTCTAAACTTGCTAAACCTATGACATCTCTGTTAGAGAAGAATGCCAAGTTTGTGTGGTCTAATAAATGTCAAGCTAGTTTTGAAGAATTGAAGAAGAGATTGACTACAACGCCTGTTTTGGTATTGTCAGATTTGAGTAAGAAGTTTTCTATTTATTGTGATGCTTCTCGTCAAGGTTTGAGATGTGTTCTTATGCAAAAAGGCAGAGTTGTTGCTTATGCATCTAGACAGTTGAGAAAGCATGAGTTGAATTATCCTACGCATGATTTGGAGTTACCAGCTGTAGTTCATGCTTTGAAGATTTGGAGACACTATTTGGTTGGGCATAAGAGTGATATATACACTGATCGTAAGAGTTTGAAGTATATTTTCACTCAGTCTGATCTAAACCTGAGGCAACGTAGATGGTTAGAGTTGATTAAGGACTATGATATAGAGATACACTATCATCCTGGTAAGGCCAATGTAGTAGCTGATGCTCTTAGCAGGAAAAGTTATGCCAATGAGATACGAACGTTGTCCATGACTAGTGAGTTATGTGCTGAATTTGAATATTTGAATTTGGGAATTGTTACTAATACAATGGAATTAGTGATAGAACCTACCTTAGAGCAAGAAATTTACAAGGGTCAGTTGAAGGATGAGAAACTAAAGAAGATAGCGGAAGATATAGTGATTGGTAAGTCACCAGGGTTTCGAATGGATGATAATGGGGTTTTGTGGTTTGGAAAGAGACTGTGTGTACCTGAGGATCAAGCTGTTAGACAGGCAATTCTTCGTGAAGCTCATGAGTCAGCTTATTCTATTCATCCTGGTAGTACTAAGATGTATTTGGATCTCAAACAGAAATATTGGTGGGTTGGATTGAAACGAGATATGGCTGAATATGTGGCGTTGTGTGACACTTGTTAGAGAGTGAAATCTGAGCATCAAAGACCTGCTGGATTGTTGCAACCAATGAAGATTCCTGAATGGAAGTGGGAGGAGGTTGGTATGGACTTTATAGTAGGGTTACCACGTACTCAGAGAGGTTATGATTCTATTTGGGTGATAGTAGATCGATTAACTAAAGTTGCTCATTTTATACCAGTTAAGACTACCTACCATGGACCAAAATTGGCAGAGTTGTATATGGAGAGGATAGTATGTTTGCATGGAGTTTCAAAGAAGATTGTATCTGATCGAGGATCGCAGTTCACGTCACACTTTTGGAAAGCTGTACATGAATCTCTGGGAACAAAGCTGAATTTTAGTACGGCATACTATCCACAGACAGATGGGCAGACTGAAAGGACCAACCAGATATTAGAAGATATGTTGAGAGCTTGTGCATTGCAATATGGAACCAGTTGGGATAAGAGTTTGCCTTATGCAGAATTCTCTTACAACAATAGTTATCAATAGAGTCTTAAGATGGCACCGTTTGAGGCTTTGTATGGACGTAAGTGTAGAACTCCATTGTTTTGGGATCAGACAGGTGAGTCTCAAGTGTTTGGTACAGATGTTCTTAGGAACGCAGAAGATCAAGTGCAGGTGATTCATGAGAATTTGAGTGTGGCACAATCTCGTCAGAAGAGTTATGCTGACAATAGGAGGAGGGATTTAGTTTTTGAGGTAGGTGATTATGTCTATTTGAAGGTGTCACCAATGAGAAGTGTGAAGAGGTTTAACATGAAAGGTAAATTAGCACCAAGGTATGTTGGGCCATTCAAAGTTATTGCTAGACGTGGTGAAGTTGCTTATCAATTAGAGTTGCCTGAGAATTTGTCTGGAATACATGATGTGTTTCATGTTTCACAACTTAAGAAGTGTTTGCGTGTGCCGGAAGAGCAGATACCTTTAAAGAAATTGACTGTTAAAGAGGATCTTACCTATGAAGAGTTCCCGATCAAGGTTTTAGAAACTACTGAGAGAGTTACCCAAAGTCGGATATTAAGATGTGAAGGTTCAGTGGAATCGATATTCCAAGGCAGGGGCAACATGGGAAAGAGAGGATGAATTGAGAAAATCATATCCGCAGTTATTTGAGTAAGCAGTCCAATCTCGAGGACGAGATTCTTTTAAGGGGGCAGAATTTGTAAACCCAAAATTTTTAACAATTAGGGTTTGTGGGTTTTAAATAATTTAGATAACAATTAATGGGAAATTAGGTTTTAAAAAAATTTAGAAAAGAATATTTGGTGATGCATTCATGCTATTGCATTTATTTTATTTTGTGGTGTGGAATTTATTTTATTTGATTTGGTTTAGAAATTCTATTTGAAAAAGGTTTTGGAAAACAAACAAATAAAGAAAAGAAAGAAAAAAATAAAACAACTCACCTTCTCACCTGGCAGCCTGAAGGCCCGCTCGGGTCGTCCTGCCTTGCTCTCTCCCTCTCTTGGGCCGCCGAATCGGGCTGAGGCTGCTGTCGCTCTTCTTTCCACGCGCGTGGGCTGGCCCAGTTGATGGCGCGGTTAGCTCTCCCTTCTTCCTCTCGCTGACGGGTGGGGGGCGCACGTCAGTTGCATCTTCTTCTTCTTGCCGTGTTTGAGCCGGAGACCGACACCGTTCCAACCGAATCAAATCGCGTATCTTGAGTTTCCTAACCGAAAACGACGATGTGAAGCTATAAATTGGTAGCCGCATGTTCCCTCTTCCCTTTTCCATCTAAAGTCTGAGCCAAATCGTGTGGAACAGAGAGTAGGAGCTTGAAAAACCCTAGGAACGTCGGTTGCTTGTCATCGGGGCTTGCCGGTTGGATTGAGCCTCTTTTCTTCACGTTGGTGAGCTCGTCGTCTTCTCCTCTCCCTCTCCATGTTTTTCTTTTGAATTTTTGTGTGTTTTACCGCGAGATTGAAGTTCACCGCGGCCGATAATTGCGCCGCCGTCCCTCTCCTAGTCGGGCTCTCTCCTCGGGCCGTTGTAGTCTTCTTAAGCCACTTAGATAGGTTCGCGGTGACCTCCTCCCTCGATTGGTGTTGGATGCAGGGCGAAACGAGGTCGGAGAAATGGAAGCCGAAGCTCTCTGGCAAACTACGGGAGCCGGCCATGGTGGCCGCCGGCCGGAGATGAAGGAGGAAGCCGCGCCCCCTCTCTGTAAAGATGAAAACGTTGACGACCGTCCATCTACAGATCAACGGCCTAGAAAAGAAGATACCCTGTCGGTGGAAAACTTCATAAAGAGTCCCTGAACTTTTTCAAATTAAAACCTGCAGTCCCTAGGCGTAAACCCCGAAAGGTGTTTTTGTGTTTTGAAAGCGTATTCTCTCGCGGTAAATCAAAAATACGTTTTCGGATATTTACAGTTTTGCCACTAAACTTGTTTTGATCATAAAATCTCTGTTTTAACTCCGATTTGACCCGTTCAAGTTGCGTTAGGTTCGTATTTGCGAGCTCTACATGTTAGTATAGTTGTACAGTCAGTTTGGACAATTTAATTTTTGAGTTTATAATTAAGTATTTATTTATCTATAGGAAATCTTAGAAAATTCATAACTTTCACGTTTTAACTCCGAATTTGGTGATCTTTACGTCTGTGTGATCGTAGGAATGTGTAGAAGAGTTTTATAAACTTTTATTATTGTTATGTTACTGTTGGTGTACTATTCTAATTATATCTCTTTGTTTGCTTCGTGTATGTTTGATTGGATGCATGTATGTTGTTGATTGATGATCGAGTATAGAAGGTGAGCAGTTTCTGGACGATCAGGAGTATTACTTTGAGCCAGATCAGTAGTATCATTCGGAGAGTTTTGAGGAAGGCAAGTATAACATGGGACTATCCTTGTTACCTATTCACTGAAATTATCATACATATGCATGTGCTTTCCTTGACAACCTTAGAGATTATAACTTAGTGATTGATATCCTGATTCCTTGTTACCTACGGGCTATGCATTTGGGTAGTTGTTGCTAGTGCTAAATTATGAACAATGATCTTGTAATTTGACTAATGGGTTAAGCAATCAACCATTAATATGATTTTATTACTATTGACAAAGGGGACTAGAGCATTGTGTTGGGTTGATTATTGTTGCTCTAGTTACTCTCCATAAGGACATATCTGTAAGTGATAACCGGGATATACAGTACAACTATGAGGGCTATATGGCTCTGGCTTTAGTTGCTTAAAGGACCTTTTCTAGCTTGTTAGTGGTTACCTTAAATGGCATAAGAATGGCTTGCCACGTTGGATGTAGGACAGCCTCTAGTCAATGAGTATAGCCGAGAAGGAAGTGTGCCATTTGAAAAGGGGTTCCTACATCTGCCTGCCGAGTGAATCTAATGGCCCTAACTTGTTAGATGAACCTTTAAGTGGCTTTATATGATTTCCGGTGTTTTGGGAATGACCTCCCCATGCATTTGGAAGTTATGACTCGTAGTGAAAGGTACACCTATGCGCAGAGTTAAAAACTGGTATACTAGCCGTGCTCACGGATACGAGCGACCTTGGAGATTCTTACAGAATAGTTGATCATAACTGTTATATCATGTTTAATTACTGTTGATTATTATTATGCTCATGTTAATACTATTCATTATTCTTATTACAATTGATCATTGATTCATTAATAGGAAGTGGATTACCTTGATGCTACTCAATTGCTAAATACATGATAAATAAAAGCTAAACGCAGTTAAATAGTGTCTAGCCTTTTGTGCTTCATGAACCCTGTGTTGTACTTGTTGAGTTCGACATGGACTCACCCTTGCTATTTCCACCATAACAGATAAAGTTTATAATTAAGTATTTATTTATCTATAGGAAATCTTAGAAAATTCATAACTTTCACGTTTTAACTCCGAATTTGGTGATCTTTACGTCTGTGTGATCGTAGGAATGTGTAGAAGAGTTTTATAAACTTTTATTATTGTTATGTTACTGTTGGTGTACTGTTCTAATTATATCTCTTTGTTTGCTTCGTGTATGTTTGATTGGATGCATGTATGTTGTTGATTGATGATCGAGTATAGAAGGTGAGCAGTTTCTGGACGATCAGGAGTATTACTTTGAGCCAGATCAGTAGTATCATTCGGAGAGTTTTGATGAAGGCAAGTATAACATGGGACTATCCTTGTTACCTATTCACTGAAATTATCATACATATGCATGTGCTTTCCTTGACAACCTTAGAGATTATAACTTAGTGATTGATATCCTGATTCCTTGTTACCTACGGGCTATGCATTTGGGTAGTTGTTGCTAGTGCTAAATTATGAACAATGATCTTGTAATTTGACTAATGGGTTAAGCAATCAACCATTAAGATGATTTTATTACTATTGACAAAGGGGACTAGAGCATTGTGTTGTGTTGATTATTGTTGCTCTAGTTACTCTCCATAAGGACTTATATGTAAGTGATAACCGGGATATACAGTACAACTATGAGGGCTATATGGCTCTGGCTTTAGTTGCTTAAAGGACCTTTTCTAGCTTGTTAGTGGTTACCTTAAATGGCATAAGAATGGCTTGCCACGTTGGATGTAGGACAGCCTCTAGTCAATGAGTATAGCCGAGAAGGAAGTGTGCCATTTGAAAAGGGGTTCCTACATCTGCCTGCCGAGTGAATCTAATGGCCCTAACTTGTTAGACGAACCTTTAAGTGGCTTTATATGATTTCCGGTGTTTTGGGAATGGCCTCCCCATGCATTTGGAAGTTATGACTCATAGTGAAAGGTACACCTCTGCGCAGAGTTAAAAACTGGTATACTAGCCGTGCTCACGGATACGAGTGACCTTGGAGATTCTTACAGAATAGTTGATCATAACTGTTATATCATGTTTAATTACTGTTGATTATTATTATGCTCATGTTAATACTATTCATTATTCTTATTACAATTGATCATTGATTCATTAATAGGAAGTGGATTACCTTGATGCTACTCAATTGCTAAATACATGATAAATAAAAGCTAAACGCAGTTAAATAGTGTCTAGCCTTTTGTGCTTCATGAACCCTGTGTTGTACTTGTTGAGTTCGACATGGACTCACCCTTGCTATTTCCACCATAACAGATAAAGATTATGAGGAAGATTATCGTAATGAGTACTAGTCTTGGTGTCAACCAGTCAACCGTGTCCCTGTGTTTGGAGTTTCCGCTGGAGATCTACTATTAGTCATTATTATTTATCGTTCAAGACTATGTGTTAAATATTTATTCGCTATGTAATAAGCACTGTGATAATACTATGTAATTTGTCTACTTGTGTGTGCGACCATGTCCTGGGGCGCACATGAGTCTTTTATGCATCCTATTTTTGTCCTTAAAAATGGGTGTGACAAGCCAAAGCCATGGAAGGTGTAAATGGATAAGATCTCATCTGCCATCAGCCTCAGCTCCATCTCCGACCGAGCCACAAGCCTCCACCCAATGACCTCCATTGTTGGAATCATCACCCAGCGTCGTAGGTTTGCCATCTTGCTCTCAGTGATGAAAGACATAGACCACTCCACCATGGCTCCCACCACAGGCAGCACATGTCCAAGAAGCTCAAGGAAGGGGGAAAGGGCTTCGTAGCAATGAAAGCAATAGTTGGGGAGAGCAACAGGTAGTCTCTTCCTCTTATCTCTTTGGTTTTCTAGTTCTAGGGTCATGGGTACCCCATGCCCCCCAAATTCATGCACATCCATGCCTAGCCTCAAGCCAAGTCACCTTATCCTTGATAGGCTAGGTAAGTGGGGCACCTCATAGAGGCTCAGAGCTGGTAGTCCCCCAAAGGATTAACCGTGCCTCCACTCAGGCTTAACCAGTTTGAGCTCACCTAGGGCGTTACCTGACCAAGAGGTTTGATGACATCGCTCACGTCCTTAGATGGACCCAAGACAAGAGCTTTCCCCTTGGCCAAGCGAACAATTGAAATGAAAAGATCCCCTCAACACCATCTCGATGATGGCTCTCATGGCCATGAGGGGTTCAGGGCTCCTATTTAGTACCAAATATAGGGGTAGATTAAACCCCTAGATTAGTGCCACGATAGTCTAGTTAACCCCCTAACAAATTCCCTTAATCAGCTAGGGGATCAATGGCTACACCAGTCCTGTATGCTAGCATGTACACTCTGGCCCATTAAGAATGGACTGATGGGCCTAAGAGGGCCCAACACAGGAAGGGGCCTCAGTGCCTTGAGATTGAGCCAAGAGGGCAAGTCTTTGCTCGAGCCATCCTTGTCTAGGGCTCGTCCAGATTAAAAGGTTAAGGATCAAGGGAGGCGACCACTAAACAAGGGCCATAGCATGTACCTTAGCCTTACTCGGGCTAGGCTTCACCTCATGACCGATGCCCGGATATATGGCCAAAATCTATCAGGCAAGAAGGGCCACACATGTGAGTAGAGATGCAAGCCCTACCGAAGCTCTGTTTCCTCGCTCCCGCGAGACCATATTAGCCACTCCCAATGTAGGGTCACACATGGGGCATGATGCAACACGACAAGGGCCATAGTGTGCCACTACATCAATGAGCCTGGGACTGCATGGTAGTCTCACCCTACAGTTGGTCAGGCTCCTGGCGTGCGATGGACACCACGAGAAGGCAAACCCGGGGAAGGCACAACGACTAAAGACAACACCTGATGGTGAGCTCTACGCTTCAACAGAGGATGTCAAAGGAAGTTGGAAACTGTCGGTGACCACTACAAGACAAAGGAGAGTGCCTAGCACTACAACGAGAAGGGAATATTAGGTCTCAAAACCCTAGAAACCCCCCAAAACCGTGTAACTTGTACTCCCATGGCTCTTCGGTATATGTGGCAGCTCATGGGCTCCTATACAGGGGATCAAAGGAATTAGACCCACGAAACCTGAGATCAAACCGTAGAACACTCAACCTTTGATAGTAGAACACATAGCCTTTGATTGGATTCCCAACAAACTGATCAAATCCTAGAAAGTAGCATAGCGCTTCCCCTACATCTCTCTCTCTCTCTCCAGCATAAGAACTCAATTAAGCATTTCTAACACGAAGAACACCACTGCCGGGCCAACTTGGATGCCCAAACCTAGATAAATCCCTTGTGTTTTGAGTGCTTATGCCACAGGAGACTCACACTTCGACCCACATTGAATAACTAGATTACTGCCATGGAATTGAACCCATGACAGTATGTATATTAAAAAAATACTAGGTCCTATAGATTTATCACAGATGGATATAGATTGCGCGTACTATCTATGGTTATTTCATTATAGAATGAATAGACAAATAGAGTGCTTGCGTAAAATCAAGAAATTTTGATTAGTTGTGGGTATTTGATTTTGGAACAAACTTCTAATACTAATCTTTCCTATAACCTTGCCCATGCAGAAGCATGGGTTGATGGACAATTATAACCAGTAAGATTATTAGTGCCCGCTTCCTCATAGCATTGATCATGACGTGACCCTACCATCTAGAATCATCATCTGGAGTGCACGCCACAATATGGTTGGTACAACAATAAATAAAGGTTCTTTTGGCTAAAATTTTTTCTAAGGACCTCACTCAATGATCAATAATGCAATTGATCTAGTGAAAACATAGTTATTTTGGTTATCATTACATCGGCATGATAAAATTAGTCCAATGAGATTTTCACCAGATTTCATACAGAGTGATAAGGCCCCATTTGGATCCTTGGAATTGAATTCATTTTAAGAACCATAATTTAGACACATATTAATTAAGTTAATATGGTTGTATATAGATTTTATTTGTATATTATTGTTGGTTATACGAGAGAGATACTTATGTGTTGCATTTTTGTGGTAGGGGAATGAGTTGAAAAGTGTGTTATAAATTGCAAAATAGAAACATAGCATGGTGATCTATATAATCAATTTCTATCTCCCATCCTATGAATTTGAGATAAGCTTATATGTGAACATTGGAAAGTGGTGGAATGTCAAGTTCAAGCCAAATAGCCTAGTTTATTAAGTAGATTTTAATTCCTCCAAATGAAAGGATCCAAACAGCCCCTAAATGTATTTCACTAAGGTCGTCAAAGCACCGCCATGAGACATGTGATAAAAGCTCCCCTTCTTGCCCCCACACTTATTTGTCATGAGTAATTGAGGGAATGGGCTATCCACTTATTGTATAACAGCTAATGCTTGGTACCCTCATTTAATTCATGTACATGCATGGATCCCAGCAATGGAGGTTTAAAGTATGATGTCTTGGAAGATTAGAAATGTGTCTGTGGAGATCATCATGTGTAAAAGGCTACATACTACCACACAATTAACTTATTATCCTTGATGAATTTTATTTTGTTTTTGTACTATTCTTTCAATGTTTTCTGTGTACAAGAGAATATCATTCCTGAAAAAATAGTTAATGATGCTCTTCCAATTGCTGGACTTGTAATGACTTCAATCATTATCTCATAGGGCTACCAAAACTGGGTGCTAACAATCATGTTGATCAATATGTTGCATGTCGAATTCTCATGTATATTGTTGATTTACTTGAAAATTGCTATCATATGATTTGGTCATTGGGGCACGGACAATGATCATATTTGATGTGGTTAACAAACATTTCTTATAACTATGGCCAAGAGAGAAATGATTGCCAATAATCTCATGGTACCGCTAGGAATCATTACCATAACGACATATAGATGCACCAGATCTGAGCTCTTCCAAGGGATCCCAAGGATTTGACCTCTCCATGGTAGTGATAGGGGAATGTTGCAAGGTCAGATCACACACCACTCCTCTTGGTTTCTTGGGAGCAATTGCTATGAGAGAAGGAGCAAGAGAAAGGGATGAACTAGGGAATTGAAGGTTGGGCAACAAAGTCTGGAGGAGGGATACATGGTAGTTAATTTATTTTTTTCTCGAACACACAAGAGAGCTGCGTATCATTATATCAAGAAGAGAAAAACGGGGTTAGAGCCCCCATACAGCTAATCACACACCCGGCCACACACAAAACAATCAGTAGAACTAAAACTCACGTGCCTAATAGAACTTTAAATACCAACTGGTGCAAGGGCAAGGAGATAATAAGACACACCTCAAGCCCCAGCCAAACTCCAAAACCTTAACTCCTCTAAAGCTACTGATATAACAAGTGATGGAAGGGATGGTTTCCACTTACATATGACAACTTAGTATTCTTAGTGCTCAACCACCATAAATAACCCATCTTATCTGCAATGTAATCAGTCTTATCCAAATAAACAAGCATTCGTACGCTAAAGTGTGGGGCCACGACTTTATCATTCTTTTCTTTTATGGCTTATTACGAGGTATGTAAGGTAGCCCTTGCTCCAACAACGAATAAAGAATAAAGCTAACAAATAGGTAACCATCGAGTCAATGGATAATAACACAAGCCAAACATGACAGACGCTTCTGAGTGGAATGCTACATCCAGCATCCTTGTGTCTTCCAGACATAATACACATTCAAGCAATTAGAAAAACAATAATGCATAGATGCTACTAACCTCAACGTAGAAGCTGAAGGCAAGCTTGCATATGAGTAATATACTCCAAAATAACATGTACCTGTTTTATTAAAATAGTAGTATTAGAGTAAGACAATAAAACTAATAAACACAAGACTTCATGAGTCATAATAGCCAAATTAATGTGTGGATATTTCACAATGCAAAACAGAAGCTTTAGACAGATTAAAGGTAATGAGACTGGAAGTTAGTTATGAGGAATTACTTAAGGAATGAGGATGTGTCGTGGTACATGCCTTGAGCAATATATAACTTCGGCTGATTAACAATAACGTCCGTGAGAATTGACAAAATTCAGCAACTATGCTCTAATAAGCTATTTAATACATATGCCTAGCCAAATGTTACCTGAGACCACCAAAGAAAAGTTCTAATAATTCCAGAATTTGAATCCTCTGCTTTTCTTCGAAATGGTAGAAATATGAAGAACAAGGCATTGAGTAAGTTTGGCAACATATAGAGAGTAACTGCATAGTTATATATTGATTCACTCTGAAAATCTCCAATCCAATTTATAAAGATCTTGACAACTGTGCCATTCGAAATAGAATTTATGTACGTTGTGGGGAGAATTATCATCCAAACAAGGGCCATAACAAATTTAAGGACATATCGTATCATCTGTGTGCACTCCAGGCTCCTCCATGCTTTCCAGGGAAGAAGTATCTTATGTGTAGCTGAAAAGTTTAAGGCCATTTTGAGATACTGAAGCTGAGAACAATATTTTTTTTAGAAAAAATATTTTCTGTGATGCCTTACATCTATATAAAAGGAAATTTTCTAAAAATTTGGGAGTAACAAACCAATGTTCTTTTCATATTGTGGCTGAATTACCAGTATTCTAGTTTAGTTGAAACACTTGTGTACTTTGGTGTTTTGATAGATGGTTCTTTTACATAATCAATTTTTGATAATTATCATGCTTTAGGATAACTAAGATGAAAAGAACTTTTGAGAAAAAATGTTTATTTAACTCTCTGTTCTGCAGGTTCACTGACAGAATTAAAGACTGCTCATAACTTCTGTTAGTCAGAAACTTTAGAAACAAACGGTGGCATGCTAGAATATATGAAATGAAAAGAAATGACGGGAGAAAATGTTTCATCTAACTTTAATCTGGTTTACTAATAACAATATCAAAAGGCTGCTCACTTCTTTCCAACAGCTGTTTCAGAAACAGGAAAACAACTGCACAAACAGGCTAATGCCATGAAGTATATCCAGAACTACAGAGGTACCTTGGACCAGATTGAGAAATGCATATGTTATGAATACTGACATAAGATTTCTGAAAACAGATGGTTCTAAAATAGAGGAAAGACTTCCAGACGGGCTCCAGGCAATGATTACCATGGCCTGCCAAAAAAAGGAACTAAATGAGATGGTGATAAAGATAAGGCATCACACTTCACATTGAAGGACATAGATCAACAGATGTACCTGGAAAGCTACTATGAAGAAAGCCCACATTCGGTCAAAAGTACTGAATAGGAGCAAAAATGTACGCAGCTCAACAAAATTTGTCTTGGGTATCCTCGGTCTTATAACCAAATGTTCATGTTCCTGTATACATTTTCAGTTAGTTACAATATATTACCTGATGTACATAATCCCGGTCATGTCAGGAACGTATATAACCATTGTACGCAAATAAATTCAAATGTGATTAGGGGTCTTTAATATAATTATATATTCTCTTCTACTGATGAAATGGCTCGAAACCCTCCTATGTATTTTAGAAATAAACAATGCATTTATCATGTGTGATCAAAACTTGGTTTTTAATGAAATTGTCATTGCAAAGTGATGAGCATATATAGTTGAGTTTAATGAACAACTATTGTGTTGTCTTTAAGATGAATGTAACACACTCATATGAGTGGTGTTACATGGGCTGATCATGAGTCAAGTCATGTGCTCTGACATGGTTGGTTAGTTCATGTACAGGCGTTGCTCGAGGTGGAACGTGGTCAATGACAGACTAGAACTAGGTTCAGATTATACCAAGGTTTCTGGACTGTCTTGGGAGTTACTAAGGTCCTGTTTGATAGGGATGCTAGATTTGTTTCTAATTTCTTGGAGAGCATAGAGAGTACCTTGTGTAATTGTGTTCTGACGTGATATTTAGCACATAATTTTTCACCCTCAAACAAATGGTCAATTCGAGTGCACCATTCAAACCACAATTAAAGGATATGCTAAGCTCAAATGTTCTGTCTTCGGAAGGTAGATGGGAGAATCATTTGCCACACCTTTTGGAGTTCATTCGCTTACCATATTAGTTACCATGCTCACATGTCGAAACTTTGAGACGTTTTATCATAGGAAATGTAGGTCACCACATTGTAGGGATGCAGTTGGTGAGAACGCAGTTATAGGAGTAGATTTGGTTCAAAGGACGACTGCGCATCATGTTGGTGAAATTCAACAACAAATGAAAGCTGCACGCAGCTGGAAAAAAAGCTATGCTGATGTTTAGAGGTTAGATCTAGTGTTTGAGGTGGCAGGATCAAGAACTTCTCAATGTAACTAAAATTAAAGGTGTTGCCAGATTTAGTATTAAAGAGAAGCGTAGCCCACGGTATATTGGCATGCGTTGGGAAGTCGGCTTAGAAGTTGTAGGAGCTACCTGATTCTATGAAAAGTGTGCATAATATGTTCCATTTTTCCTTGTCGAGGAAGTAATTGCGAGATCTAAGACACCATATAACTTTAATTGGAGCTAGACATTATTGAACATGAATTGATCATTGAGAACGATCCTGTGAGAATTTTCTAGGAGTCTCATAAATTATTAAGGTGGAGAATACTCAAATATTTGAATGTTCTCTGGACAAATCAAATAAAGCATGAAACGACTTTGGAGCTTTTGCTTAGGTTAACTTAGCTTTTGGACAAATCAAATAGTGTTAGCATTCACAAATGGGGGAGAAGTACCACTTGTCTGGAGAGTAACTTAGCTTTGAATCATATGGATGATAGGATATATTTGATTTCTGAATTATTAGTCATTTGGATGATTGGATATATTTGATTTCTGAATTACTAGTCATTTGAATTATCCATTTTTCTTCTAATTGTGAGAACATGGATAGTATGAACATTGCATGTGGGTTGTTTATATAACACGTGTTGCATTGGATCTCTAGCAAAAAATACTGTACAGAAGTTATCGTGCATATTCTGAATGTAACTATTACCAAATAGAAAGAACATCTGCATTGCAGACCACTTTTTTGTTCCTTTTCCAGATCGATTATAGATTTTGTGTTCAACAAAAGAAGAAAGGAAGTGTAAAGTGTGACCTCTGTTTCACTTTTGGGTTTCATAGGAGCCATAAAAAAATCAGCTGTCAGATCCATTGGCCATTTTAGTTGTTTGAAACATTTCTTGGACCTGAAAGTGGGGTTTTTTTAGATAGAACAGTCAGAAAATATTTTTGACTAGCTTTCTTAGCACTTACTTTTAAGTAAAGTAAATTAAAACGATTAAATAATAAACTACTAAGAATAAATAATTACCAAAAGTATTCGTTTAGGTCATCATAGTTTCGCCAATTAGAGTGGCTCGTGGTATCATGCTTACACATCGCAGCTTCCTTCACACAAATTAAAGATTTAAGAAACAAACACAACCAAGAAAAAATGTATACACAAGATATAACATCTCAGCACATACCTCCTGCATAACATTGAAGATGGGTTGAATAACAACATGTAGAAACGCATCACCTTCTGGTCCAAATGGTGGTTCAAAAGAATCTTCACTTTGGCTAGATATTATGTCATACAAATATTTTGCCATCTAGTTCAAAGTTCAGTGTTAGAAAGGACAAAGTTTTTAGTCACCTATTTACAATATTAGAAGTATATTTTGTGGAAAAAATGCATCAAGATTCATTCCAATTGTATCTAAAAATATTGGATCATTGTGGAATAGTTAGACAACCCTTCGTTCAAACTGTATATCATTTTGGCATTATTGGATATATGTTTTTTACTATGCACCTAGATATATATTGTGTCTAGATACATAGTTTTAGAAAAACCAAAAGGACTTCTAGTTTGGAAGGGAGTGAGTACCAAGTATATAGCTTTGTTTGATAGAAAAAATCAAAGAAAAAAGTGATTGCATTCTTTTTTGTTGTGAAACTTCTGAATGGTATAGTGATGGACCCAAAAATTTCTCTAGAACCTAGGCAGCATAGTCATTGATAAACAAGTTCACACAAACATACCTATCAATAACAAAAACAAAGTTGACATCTAGCACTAATGCCTTCATTGAGCTTATTATTTGACGAAAACAATAGATGACCTTATCGACTAATGGGAAAAAATACTTTTCAGTTTCAACCATATTTGTGGCAAAATGTGTAATATATGTATACAAATCAACGGCGCCATGCCTCCTAATAATGTCCTTGCAACAAGCCTACGAGTTTGAACTAGGCTATTCAATTGCATGCTTAATGATTTCATTGGTTTGTTATGTGCTTATCGGCTAGATCCTATGTATTTCGTTTCCTAATGAATATGTTGATCAAGGTTAAGATGTGCATCTCAAGATTTAGGGAGTATCTAGCCCGATTTTGTGTATGTGTTCAGCACTAGTATGATGGTATTATAAAAATATACTAAAATATATAGGCTCTTCTGAATTTTTTCACATAGTAGTATTTGTAGAATCTTAACAGAGTATATAAACATATTCAAACTAATAAATGAGTATGCGTCCATATGCAACGTGATATATTGAAGATGGGAGTAGTTACACCCGGGAGCCAGGAGCGGAAAAAACTCAGATTCATAAGTTAGTCTCTACACAAAACAAAATGGGTCATGAACATTTTTTTACTATTAGGAGTCTAGAATTAGATAGCATTAATCTTATGGCTCTTGAATTAGAAAAATATATCCCTAACATGATATAATCAGTATTATCCTTATGCAAGCATCATTTCATAATACGAAAAGTAGTTTACATTAAAAAATATTTACACATTTACATTTCACATAAGCAAACTATAGACCAATAAAACCAGGCATTTACTCTATTATTATCATCACTATTGTAAATATATAGTGGATGTAGAAAGTAACTGATCCTAGCAAACTTTCAGTGAAATAATTAAATCACATTCAAGGAAATGTAGCTTATATTGATGTTACCTTAGACGTAGTATGAATACATAATACAAATTTGATACTTACATGATGGAAAATATAACAAAGACATTCTGGCAATAAGCGAACATTAGAAGCTTCACCCCAAATCAGCAAAAACAACCCTATGTAAAGAAGCTCTGGTTGTTGTGTGAAAGCACCACGTGGAATTCTATAACATGAAAAATCCTTTCTTATTAACAAGGTGGTTCAACATAAGGGAAAAACTTTGTTATTTTACTTACTTGATGTTTGACTCCAAATGTAAATATCGGCACCAAGAAATGTAATTGTCAAAAATTTTCTTCGTCAAGTATGTCACTGTATCGTTATGTATCTGCAAAGTTATGTTATATGTTCCATAATTAGCCAGTGTCAAAACAATTATTATAGGAGAACATAATCAAGTTTAGAAGAAGATGGTCTCGTTTAAGATTAGTGGTATAAAAGGAAAATTTTTAGATGATTTACCACCAGACTATGTGTTTCACTATGGCGTTCACCCCTTTTTCTCATATCAATGTTTGCAAGTAGTAAAATCAAATGCTCCTTCTGATTCTCAACATTGCTTTTCTGCAATAATTAATCAATACATAACACATATGGTAAGCATTATCCCACTAACTGTAGCAGTAGTATGTACAAAAAATATAACCAATATACCATGTTACATGATTTACAGACAGAGCTTGTAGTAGATAACTTGTTTCAGTATGGCTATGAAAAGTAAAATATATTGAGCAAGGACATTATAGCTATCAAATATTAGTCAAGTAGTAGGTTGGGTTGTCCATGTGTTCAACATATAGCAAAATTTAAAGACATACGTGGTCAGTTTTGGAATGGATATTCGTGACTCAACTGTATGATTATGTAGAAGAAATAACAAGATAGCCAAATTGCACATTTGCTGCTAGTATGATCTCAAAATACAAAGTTTCCATATAAATTAACTACTCTACATAATGAAATTTCACTAGCAGATATTGATATGCTACAGTGCATCTAGATTAGCAGTTCGCGATGGTATTGACTACTAGGTGTATAATAAACAGCCACACTTTTGGTGTAAAATAGAAGTGAACACACAAATAAACAAACATCCCTTTTCTTTTGACTCCGCTTTCGTTCTATTCATGGCTTATATTTGGTTTTCAGTTCTAGCTTACCATAATTTGATTAGGATAACAGGTCTTATCATATTGACATTGTTAAACAGAACAAATTTCTCTACCCTGACACCACGTCATCACAATATGTGTGCATATGATTAAATTGCATTGTTCAATCTCAACAAAGCATATGAACTCTACTCTCTCAGGTCAAAAATAAGTAAGACTTTAGGGTTGTCATAGGTCACCATTCAAACTTTGACTTCATATCACTTTTTATGCATTCATTTTGTATGTTTCAAATGTGGATTAATCTTGAAAATTGTTTCAAAAACATATATGTTTGCTATATATTTTGTTGTCATATTATAATAAGAATTTATTCTCAAAAATTTTACGTTGCTTCCTTTGGACAAACAACTCCAAAGTGTCATTTCTTTGTGACTGGAGGCAGTACTAGGCTTTAGAAGTTGATATCCATAGTTGGTACCGATAATGAAGTTCCAATCTGGCAACTAAAGTCACAAGACTAGTCAAACATAATGAAAAATAGTACGTCGGAGATGGTGCAGTTATACGAACAGTTGGACACTGAATCCATAAGACAGAAATTAGTATTCTTATTGCCAACCTGAAATCCAAAGGTTTGCCAGAGCCAATCAAACAAATCTAGACCATTCATTTTTTCCGATGCTGAAGTTGGGTAAGTCCTTGGCTTTGGAAGGTTGCATGACTTGCAAAGAACAAGTTCAATTGCAGCTTTAATCTGCAATTTTCACAGAAAAGTAGAAAATAGCGGTAGTAGTTTCATTTACCAAACAAATGTGGTATTTATATAATCACACATAATGACATTTAAGGTATATTACCTCTGGGATTTCCATTACTGGTTCAGAAATGTCATCGAAGGGTAGAATGTTGTAGTGTGAAACTGAAGCTTTCTCCTCCTGGAACACTTCTCCATAAGCTTTTTCTTTCTGGAAGCTGTTAAAGTAATCATCAAACTGCACAGAAAATGATTTTACTCCCTAGTTATCTTCATTTAATGAATTGTAGAAACTAAAGAAAAGGACAAAGTATATTGTGTGTATTTCCAGCTGATGGAAGTAGAACCTTAGGGTGAGATTCTTCTGGTGTCAGAAATTTCAGAACATCATATAAGACGGATGCAATCATGCGAAGTCTAAGCATCTTCTCCCTAATCCATTGAAACAAGAGTAAGTGAATATATAACTTAAGAGTTCAGGATGACTACATAGTACAAAAGGATGATGGTTGAGATAAAATTTGCCAATGATCAATCATACTGATTTTTTATTTGAAGACCATCGCTAAAAATGTTTCGGCAGTACTGCTCGAAGAAACTTTGAATCTCTTGTGTATCAGTTGCTTGGAGGCTGCGCCAGGCCTTTTTCTCATCCTATCCAACAATATATTGTAAAAAAATGAGCGGGAACATGTGTCAAACCTAAGCTAGAGCTGTAGTATTTTGAGGCCCGCCCATCTGGTCATGTTGGCATAACCAGCTCCAAATCTCCAAAGAATTTTATATTAATATATTATTATGCAGACTGTTTTTTTTCAGAAAGACGCAGGTTTTTTTTATCTGCTACTCACTTCTTAATGTTTTTCTTGAAAACTAAAAGTGACACATTGGTTCAACATGAATCGGAAAGGAAATGGAAACACTGTGTCAAACTGGTGCAACAAACTATCACTGTTAACTAACTACAATGAAGTGTAGACCCTACTGCACAAATGATTTTTGCCAACAATATTTTCACTGCCGTTTTTATTAAAACCATTGGTGATAATGTATCATCATGGGATTGAAACTGTCAATTTGGGACAACAACTGGTGATGAAAATGACTTTTAGAACTGGTGGTCGAAACTTATGTTCGCTGCTGGTTCGGGAGAAGAGCGACAGTGAAAATTCCAAGCAGAGCGGCTTGTGTATTTGTGTCTCTCCCACCTAAGGATGAAAACGGTCGGAAACGGTCGAAAACGGACTTACGATATAGAAAAACGAAAACGGTCGGTTCCGGATATTTCTACATTTAGTAATTAAAGAGTACAAAAAATGATTGAAAATGGTTGTAAAACCAATTGAAACTGACAATTTTTCATGTTAAAAAACGGTTCATAATATAGAAAACGAAAACGGTCAATTCGGAATATTTTTGTTCCGTTTTCATCCCTACTCCCACCGCATGTGTTTTCTCTGGGTGGTTGACAAGCAGGGCCCGTGCATCCTCTTGTTGCCGCGTGAATGGCCACAAGCAGAGCACACGGATCCTTGACCCCACTGCTTCCTCTGTATCCTTGGTGTGCTCTCCATGCCTCTCCTCCTTCTCTCCCGGTGACATAAACAAAACTCTCTTTCCCACCACCTCCCTCTTTCTGTCTCTCTCTCCCCATGATTCTGACAGCGGTGTTTGACAGGTGCGATGGAACCCAGCAGCCGTAGCCCCTTGGGCGCAGCCCAATCCCAGCGCGGGTGACCTGACATAGTGGTCTCCAGACCAAGCCTGGTGGCGGCCCGGCACGGTGCTCCCAGCTCAGCGGCGCCCTAGCGAGGGCGACCCCCCCCCCCCCCCCCCCCCCGCGTGGCGACACCCTGACGTGGGTGTCCTGGCGTACTGTCCTCGGGCGGAGGCCCACCCCTTCCTCTTCCCACGTTGATTCAGGCATTGGGTGGTGGTGTGCAGGCACAGCAACTAGCAGGGCGTGGGCATTGTTGAGCACAGCGAGAGCAGCAAGTGGTGAGTGGCCTCATTTTTTTTAATCAAGTTTCACTGCTAGTATCCATCCGGCATTGCAGAAGATGATTATCGCTGCCCACTTTCATCACTGCAACGTGAAACCAGCAGTGATAATGTTTGTGTAGTAGTGAGAAGTAAGAACACCGATTCATTTTCATGAGACATGGCAAAACGGGGTCCTATAAATAACAATTGTATAGAACAACTCACAGGTGAAGAGGCAGCCAGGGGTAGTGTTGACACTCAAAAATGTCCCAAGATGGTTTTGGGCACCATGAACAAGGTACAAATATATTGGACATGTTTGAGGTCGAACGGCGCAACAAAAAGATCAACGAATCACGTGGAGAAGACTGCATCTAGTCGGCTTAGCTGACTTGAACAGTGCCAGTCAGCTTAGCTGACTCCCCCCTCTCAGCTAGCCAGGACCCCGCTCGGGCCCGTGAAAGTTGGCTTAGTCGACTCATGTCTGGAAACCGACTAGGTTAAGACTAAAAGTCGGTTTTAGGTAATTTTTGACATGGGAAACTTGCAGATTACGATTTGGACTTGTTTCCTACTAGGATAAGACCACCCCTTCTATAAATTTGAGAGGTTCACGGTCGATTGAGTTCCCATCTATCCAATCGTCAAAAACACAACCTATTAACTCCTTTTGCCCTATTAACCCTCTCTCAACCTCTCCTACTGTTCGGCACATCTGCCGGCTAGATTTGTCGGCATCTTAGGCGGCCTTGCTGGTCCTAGGAGATCCTCCATGTGCTCCTCCCCTATGGGTCTTCCCGGGAGAAGTTCGGGGGCGTTTTCAGTCAAGAACGGGCTCTACATCGGCCTTATCGGTCTCTAGATCTGCTTGGTTGATTACGCTGTGTTCTTGCTGCATTGCAGGTTGATCTACAACCTCTTTGGGCATCCAAGGCCCTGCTAGTGCATTGGCTTGGAGTCATCTTCAATGTCAACATACTTTTTGGTGACTCCGCTGAGAAAGCGAAGCGATCCAAGAACAAATCTACTAGCGACATGGGAGGCAACGACGGTGTTGCTATGGACAAGGGGGACAAGACGAACCCCTTCAATGAGGGCAACATGCTGTTTCCTACATCCATGGACGAGCTTCCAGAAGAGTTGCGTCAAAAGCTTCAGGCCAAGCTCGATGCCGATACTAAGGCTTTCTTGGAAAGCTCACTAAAAATCAGCACGACAAGGTCACTCAATTCTGTGAACCCACCTACGGCGATGCTACTACCTCCACATCTTCAGGCACCGAGGAGAAGGGAAGCGGAAAAGCTAAGTATGAGGAGGAGGTAAATGTTGATACTTATCCTACTCATGCTGATTTTGCTCAGATGTTGGTAGATGAGAGGAAATTGCATCTTAATAATCTTCAACATCTTTCTAATCTACTTAATGCTCGTATGGATAAGTTTGAGGGCAAGACAACCGATTGTGAGCAATCGGGTGCCATGCAGCAACCTCAATTCAGCATGCCTTTAAATTTTTATGAAAATCAAACCTCTCATACATCTGCTAGCCAATTCCAATCGGCCCCTTCAGCGTCTAAAACCAATAAGGCCGGTCAAACTGGTGCTAGCACATCTACACGTACAATTGCCGGTGCACAGAGTTCAGCTTGTCCTCTTTGAACTGAGTATGGAGCATCGGCAAATAGAGCTTCGGTGGGGCAACACACGGTTTTACCGAGTCCACCAAAGTCACCTAGTCAAATTCCTACATTTAATGTTACTCCTAATGCTCCTACTATCGATTTTGATGATCTTTGAATCGGTTTAAGGAAGAATTGTCTAAATCTCTTGAGAGTAGCTTAGGGGTATGTCTTAAATCTAGTAGGAATACATATCAAAAGCCATACCCTTCTATTTATGATCTCATGAAAGCACATAATGGGTGGAGGGTACCTGATTTTCAGAAATTAATGGTGATGATAGTAAATCAACTATGGAGCATATTAGTATGTTTCTTGCACAATTGGGTGAAGCTAGTGCTTATGACTTTATGAAAGTTCGTCATTTTTCACTATCTCTTACTGGCACAGCTTTTGCATGCTTTACTTCACTACCATCTTGTTCTATTGGTTCATAGGCTGAATTAGAGGAAAAAATTCATAGTCACTTTTATAATGGAGCTCATGAAACTAGATAGTCTCATCTTACATCGGTTCATCAAGGGCAAGATGAGCCCATCCTTGATTTCTTCAAACGATTTAGAGAGATTAAGAACCGTTGTTTCCATTTAAATATTTCTAAAAGAGATTTAACTGATTTATGCTTTGTTGGTTTACATTCTAGTATTAGAGAGGCACTTGAGCATTGTGAGTTCCACAATGTTAATGAACTTATGCAGAAGGCCGTTTCAATTGAATCGTGCCTTAAAGATCTCGTGATGCTTACAAGTCTCATCGTTAGAATGTGCATTTTGTTGGTGATTGTTCCAATGATTCTGATGATGATAATAAAGAATGTTTAGCTGCTGAAATTAAATGGCCAATAGAGAATAAATTAGTTGCATGTACTTTTCTCAAGTCGATTCATAAGAATCGGAATGAGGAAGTGAAATTTACTTTTGATTTCTCTAAATGTGACTAAATCTTTAATAAATTGTTGAAATTTGGTTATATTAGAATTAATTATGCATTTCCTTCAGCTAATGAGTTAAAGAGAAGGGCTTATTGCAAATATCATAACTCTTATTCTCATGCCACTAATGATTGCAATGTTTTCCGTCAGCAGGTCCAATCGGCCCTTAACGAGGGACAATTGAGTCTTCCTAATATGCAAGTTGATAAAAATCCTTTTCCAATACATATGGCTGAAGTAGGAGAGCCCGCTGTTTTGATTCGTCCAGAGCAAGCCAATACAACTCAAGGCAAGAACATGATTATCTGCGAACCATGTGTAGCACCGAATGTTGAAAAGAATTCAACGTGCAAGGTGGTGCTTGAGAAGGATGATGAAGGCAAGAACAAAACTGAAGATCACCACTGGATCAACGCAATACTTGAGAAGGCAAAAGTGGTATGAAACAACAACAGCACAGCAGAGGCCGGCTAGGCCGACTCCAGCATGCAATAGAGCTAGTCGACTCAGCCAACCCAGGGGGTTGGCTTAGCTGACTCCACCTCCAACTTAGCCAAGTCGGCTCAGCCGACTGTCCTAGTCGACTTAGACGACTCCCCTAGTTCTAGCAGCCCTAGCGCTTCTGGTGTTCATGTTTTGCGCATGTTTGTTCCATAGTGACCAGAGATAGGCACCTAGAAGACAAATGAAAAGAAGAACCAAGGAGAGCTCATGATGAAGCAATGCACCTTTGATAGGCTCATGACCAAGTACAAGCAACAAAAGGCTTATTCCCAGAATCGGCTGTTAAAAAAAGAGAATCTACTCTGCCTAAGCGAGAAGATGATAAGTCTAAGCAATTGGCGGTAGTGCAACCAACAGCTCCACCTCAAAGAGTTGCTCCTCATGTATCTCACTGGAGTCCCCCGATTCCACCTCCAGTTACGCCACAATGGGGTCCCTATGGAGTTTGGGTACCATATCCTCCGGCGGCACCTATGCATAGTCAACAACAGTGGGGAGAGCCTGCTGGTCAAGTCCCAGGAACCTCTGTGTTTAGCCGATTAAACAATGATCAATCGAGCTCCGGTGGTGCAAGTCAAGACAGTGTGGTTACCTCCAGGACTTTGACCCTGCAAGAATTAGGAAATGCACTAATGCAGCAAGTTTATGTGCCTAAAAAGGTTGAGGTTCTCATCGTTTCCCCACCAAGAGCTAGGCCTAAATCGGTTATCACAATTGGCTCCATGGAAGCTCCCATCTCTAATCATGTTGGGCTAATTGTAATTGAGGAAATTCCAGCACCTAAGCAAGATGAAGCTCCAAAAGATTTTGCTAGAGTTGAAGAGAAGAAACACGCTGAGAGAGATTCCAAGTACTGACAACCCACATGGTGTCCTCATGGGCTAAATAAAACTCAATGTCATAAATAGTAGTGTGCCTGGCATAAGCAACAGAAGAGGCAAAAGCTTGCTAAGGTGGAGAGTGAAATCTTCAACCCCGTACATGCCAAAATCCCTCTGGAAGATCAGAACGCCACAGCTACTATTGGCCAGTCGGCTAAACCGACTCCTGTGCTGAGCTAGTCAGCTAAGCCGACTCACCCTGCTGACGTTGCTCTGGAAGCCCCAGAGTCAGCTAAGCCGACTTCAGAGTTGGCCCAGCTGACTCCCACTATCCCAGATGCCTCTGAGGTGTCCTCCGATGATTTCGCTTCCACCGTTGCTACCCTAGTTGGCATGGAGGTTCCTAAGGTTCTAAGGAGGAGATGATTAATTATGAAACCTCCTAAAAGAGCAGAGGTCAATGTGGTTGTTTTGTCTACCGATTACTATATCATGGCGGATGATTTGATGGTGGTAGAATTTAACTTCGCTATGGAGAGTGCTATATTTCAGAACCAGATGACTCCATCAACCATCTCAAGCCTCTACATGTGAAGGGGTATGTCAATGGAATGATGTTTCATAACATGTTGGTGGACACCGGGTGATGTGAACTTGATGCCATATCCGCTTGACAATAAGCACAGTGGTACTGATGAGGAGCTAATCAAGACCAACATGACAATCAACGATGTTGGAGGAGGTGCTCCCATCCCTACTAGAGGAGTTGCTAACATGGAGTTTACCATTGGGAGCAAGACTTTGGCCACGGTATTCTTGGTCACCGATGTGCAAGGTAGCTATAATTTGATACTTGGGCGTGATTGGATCCATGCCAATCGCTGCGTGTCATCTAGCTTGCACTAGTTTCTCATCCAATGGGAGGAAGATGCTATTGAGATTTTGCATTAAGATTCATCGGCTGACGTTGCTACAGCCAATGCTCCTTTGCTTGGGGGGGCATGATGCTATTGCCTGCTTGTCTGGTAGAGATCTTTCTAGCTTTGAATTTATTAGTGTTACCAAGCAAGGCTTTATTCCTATATATCTAAAGCTGATTGAAAATCGGATCAATATCATCATGCAATCATTATTGTAATGGATGCTAACATTGAATGGTCAAAACATCATGTTGAACAGTATCTTGCTACTAAGACTGATGCTTGTGAGGCTATTGGTGATTTTTATGAGCTCAATAAGTTGGGTCAAGGATTTACGTCGGTCGACCCTTTAGAACAAGTTGATATTGGGGATGGCTTTGTACCGTGGCCGACATTCATAAATCAAAACTTGGAAGCCGATTATAAAGCTGAGTTAATCGCGCTTCTCAAGGAAATATGTTGATTGTTTTGCATGGAATCATATAGAGATGCCTGGATTGAGCCAAGAACTTGTTGAGCATCAGCTCCCCATTAAGGATGGATTCAGGACCTTCAAGCAACACCCCCGCCGATTTAATTCTATAATTTATGACTGGATTAAAGAGGAGATTAATCGGCTATTGCAAGCGGGGTTTATTCAGCCATAAAGGTATGCAGAGTGGGTCTCTAATATTGTGCCGGATTAAAGAGGAGATTAATCGGCTATTGCAAGCGGGGTTTATTTAGCCATAAAGGTATGTAGAGTGGGTCTCTAATATTGTGCGTATTGAGAAGAAGGATTCTGGAAAGATTAGAATCTGTATTGGTTCTAGAGATCTAAATAGAGCTACTCCAAAGGATGAATATCCTATGCCTATAGCTTATATGCTTATCAATGATGCTTCATGACACCAGGTTGTTAGCTTTCTTGATGGTAATGCCAGTTATAATCAGATTTTTATGGCCGAGGAAGACATGTCTAAGACGGCCTTCATATGTCCTAGTTTTGTTGGTCTCTTTGAGTGGGTTGTGATGACATTTGAGCTAAAGAATGCAGCTGCTACCTATCAAAGAGCTATGAATTTGATTTTCCATGATCTAATTGGGGTGATTATGGAGGTATATATTGATGACATTGTGATTAAATTGGCTACCCATAAATCCCATTTGGCCGATTAACGTCTTTCTTTTGAGAGGATGCGCCGCTATGGATTGAAGATGAATCCGCTCAAATGTGCTTTTGGAGTATCAGCTGAGAAGTTTTTGTTGGGAGTATGCCCTAGAGGTTATCATAGAGATGACTGTATTTCCTTGTATCCATGACATATTACGAGTCCATTGAATATCCATTAAAGACAACTTGTATTGATTAGCAATTATGTGAATTGTTTGTGAAACTCTTTTACTTGTATGGTTATTCTAGAATGGTCCCAGATCGAAGTTCATGTTAGGACGCACATGAATATTAGATCAACACATTATTAGTTGATGACTAAGTTTCACAAGTCATAGACATAGAGATATCAAACTAATAATGTGGGCACATGTGTGACATGTAGGCTGGACTGACCCAACGAGAGATGTTGTTATTATCTCGATTCACATCATGTACGTTATGTCCTTAGACCTGAGATTGTTGTATGTACTCAAGATGTGAAATGACCTACTTAGAGACTATCAAACGCTACTCTAGTTATAAAGGTGGTCTTCAGGTTTGTCAAGAAACATGTTGTGAGACATAGACAATCAAGATAGAATTTGCCCCTCTCTATGTGAGAGAGATATCAATGGAATACTCTAATGATTGGATCAATAAATGCATGGTCGTGCTTAGGTTAAGTGTTAACCTATGAGTTGGACCAAATATCGTGTGGCAAAAGGAATAACATGTATATGGTTTGTGGTGGTTCGTCTGATATGATCTTTGCGTACACATAGGAGTTGACATGTCTTGCTAGAGACTGGTATCAACTAATGGCTAAGTAGGAGTACTCGAGCCACGTCTACGTGTGCATGAACCCATAGGGTCGCATGCTTAAGGGATTGGAAGCCCAATTCAGGTTGTACCCGAATTTGACTAGGCTTAGGGTTTTCTAATTCGGCCTCCAACTTGGGGCTGATTAGAGGCGCCTATATAAGAGAGGGAGGGGGCACGGCCAGGGTACTGACGCCATTGAGCAGCCACTGTCACCCTCCCCATGCTCACGCCTACTGCTCCTCACGGACCTAGCAATCCAGAGGCGCAACGCTTCCTCCATGTACGTGTGGGATACCTTGGAGGTGCTGCATCTAGAGCACAAGGACGAACCACACGAGAGGGATGATCCGCGAAAGGAGGGTGGATGTGACGGGTGACCACGCAACAGCACGACATTGCTACAACACGTTTGACTACATCGAGTCGCTTCCGCTACACCTGCGCGTCTAGTGGTAATTTCGTAACCTGTAACTAGAAGTAGATACTGGTTTATGAGGTCAAAATTTTTGATTTTATGGCTAGCGTAGCACCCTCATAACACTACAGTGTATCAGAGCTGTGGCTGCTTCGTTATAGGTTCGGTTGTATGCATATGGAGATATGCACAGTTGTAGATGACTCTCTGATCATGGTTCGTGATCTTGCTGTGTTGGTCTTGTAACGATCTACTCGTACCGGTCGGAATTCCGCCATCCGAGTTAAGTGATACATGTAAACCTAGTTATGGCGAGATATGGAGATCAATTAGATTGATCAAATTGAACCTAGGTCAAGTGCCGAGCGCATATGATGCGCGGCGTTGGTAGATTGGATCTACTGCCGGGCACCGGGGTGCAGGAAAAGTGTTGTTCGGTAAAGCGGCCATAACTTTTGCATACGACCTCGGATTGAGACGCATACCGGGGTGGGTCTATGAAATTAGGGTGCCACTAGTTTTCCTTGACTAGGCAGGTTCGTATCGGATACTTACTGCAGAAGGGTTGGTTACTTGAACAAGATCATCCTAATGGTTAGGGACCTTGGAGCATAAGCAGTTGGGCACCATGGCATAGAGATGCTACCCAACAACAAGAGTCATATGTGATATGATTAGCAAAGAGTTGCTTACCGATCTACCATGTCTTCTAGCGGTGATGCTAAAGCTCACTAGTAGACTTGTTAGTTGTGAGTCTTGAATCACTAAGTTTCAATTGAGGGATATTGATTTTAGTGGGAGTAGATTCTATTAAGATTTTAATATGATTTACTCTGTCTTGGATACTTTGTCTTAGTATTTTGTATTACTTTTGTTGTAGATAAACGGCGCCTAGCAATCAACCATTTACTCTGCGTTCAATTCTTGAGAAAGATAAGTTGAATGGAGCAAACTATGCGGATTGGATCCGCAACCTGAGAATTGTTCTCAGGGCTGAGAAAAAGGAAGAAATTCTAGACAATCCATTACCTGAAGCACCTGCTGACAATGCACCCGCTGCTGAGAAAAACGCTTACAAAAGGGCATGTGATGCTGATCTTGAAGTGAGTTGCCTTATGCTTGCATGTATGGAACCAGATCTGCAGATGCAGTTTGACAACAACCATGCAGTGCACGATATGATCGTGGCGCTGAATGATATGTTCCAGACTCAAGCTAGGACTGAAAGGTTTAATGTCTCTAAGGCGTTTGTTGAAACCAAGCTTGCATAGGGCGCACCTGTCGGGCCACACGTGATCAAAATGGTTGGTCACACTCCGAGGTTGGAGAAGCTGGGCTTCCCAATTGGTCCAGAGTTGGCTACTGATTTCATTCTCGCGTCTCTTCCACCCAGCTATGGGAACTTCATCTCGAACTACCATATGCATGGGCCGGAGAAGGGCTTGAATGAATTGTGTGGCATGCTTAAGACAGCTGAGGCTGATATTAAGAAAGATGCTGGCACTAGCCATGTGATGGCAGTCCAAAACAAGCCTAACTTTAAGAAGAAGGGCAATGCTTGAAGGAAGCAAAAGGGCAAGGGCAAGGCCAAAGGTGAGACCTCTAAGCCAAACCCACCTGCGCCCAAAGGATGGACCATCTGCTAATGAAGAGTGCTTTCATTGTAAGGGTAAAGGTCACTGGAAGAGGAACTGCAAGATGTATTTGGAGTCCTTAAAGAAGGATGGTGGTAAAGGTACTACCGTTGCTCATACACTTGTTGTTTATATTATGGACATTTTCCTCGCTAACTCTTATATTAATTCTTGGGTATTTGATACTGGATCGGTTGCTCATATTTGCAATATAATGTAGGGAATGATAAGAATTAGAAGCGTGGGCAATAATGCAAGAGTTGCTGTGTTGAACGTCGGGATGATGCAACTCCACCTACCGTCAGGATTTATTTTGGAATTGAATAATTGTTATCATGTTCCTAGTATAAGTCGAAACATTGTGTCACCTTCATGTTTGATGAAGGATGGTTATTCATTTGTGAGTAAAGACAATGGTTGTGTAATCTCCAAGGATGATGTGTTTGTGGCTTTTGCATCCATTATGAATGGGATATTTATTTTAAATCTTGATGATGCACCTATCTGTAATGTTAATGCTAAAAGGCCTCGACTTAATGAGTTAAGTCCTACTTATATGTGGCATTATCATTTAGGTCATATAAGTGAGAATCGCATGAAGAGGCTCAATTCTGATGGGCTTCTAACTTCGTTTGATTTTGAATCATACGAGATGTGTGAGGCTTGCTTAATGGGAAAGATGACCAAGGTGTCTTTCGCAGGTTTTCCTGAGAGGGCGGCAGACTTGTTGGAACTTGTACATACTGATGTATGTGGACCAATGAGCACGACAGCTAGAGGTGGATTTCAATACTTCATTACATTCACTGATGATTCTAGTAGATATGGCTATGTCTACTTAATGAAACATAAGTCTGAGACTTTTGAAAAGTTCAAAGAATTTCAGAATGAAGTAGAGAATCAACGTGACAAGAAAATTAAGGCCTTGCGATCTGATCATGGAGGCGAATATTTGAGGCACGAGTTTAGCAATCATCTAAAGAGTTGCAGAATTATTCCATAGCTTACGTCACCTGGAATGGAACGCCTCAGAGAAATGGCGTGTCCGAGCAACGTGACCAAACTTTATTGGACATGGTTCGGTCTATGATGAGCCAGTCGGACCTTCCTTTATCGTTTTGGGGATACGCTCTAGAAACAGCTGCTTTCACACTGAATAGGGTACCGTCTAAGTCCGCAGTTAAGACACCATAAGAGATGTGGACTGGTAAGAGTCCTAGTTTGTCTTTTCTGAAAATTTAGGGCTGTGAAGTTTATGTCAAACGACTTATATCAGATAAAATAACACCCAAGTCGGACAAGTATTTTTTTGTGGGATATCCGAAGCAAACTTTAGGGTATTATTTCTACAACCAATTAGAGGGCAAAGTGTTTGTTGATCGAAACGGTGTTTTCTTAGAGAAAGAGTTTCTCAAAAGAGAGAAAAGTGGACTGAAGGTGTATCTTGAAGAAGTTCAGGATGAGCCAATAGGGAATGATTCTACGAGTGATGCTAATGTAGCAGAACATGTTGACATACCTATGGCAATAGAGACATCGCTACAACCACGAAGGTCAGCTAGAATCCGTGCATTACATGGTGATTTGTTATTGTTAGACGATGACGAACCTGCGACATACGCGGAAGCAATGATGGACCCAGATTCCGAGAAATGGCAAAGTGTCATGAGATCCGAGATAGATTCCATGAGTGAAAATCAAGTTTGGAACTTGGTTGACCAGCCTAATGGGGTTAAACCTATCGAGTGCAAATGGATCTATGAAAAGAAAAAGGATATGGATGGAAATGTTCACGTCTATAAAGCTCGACTTGTCACAAAGGGTTTTCGGCAAGTTTAAGGAATTGACTACGACGAGACTTTCTCGCCGGTAGCAATGCTTAAATCTATCCGGGTCATTCTAGCAATAGCTGCTTATTTCGATTATGAGATTTGGCAGATGGATGTTAAAATAACCTTTCTAAATGGAAATTTGGAAGAGAACATGTATATGATACAACCTAAAGGTTTTGTTGATCCTAACAATGCTGGAAAAATATGCAAGCTTAAGAAATCTATTTATGGGTTAAAGCAAGCATCTCGGAGTTGGAATATTCATTTTGATGAGGCAGTCAAAGGGTTTGGCTTCCATCAGAATGATGAAGAACCTTGTGTTTACAAGAAGGAGAGTGGGAGCGCTGTAGTATTTCTAATCTTGTATGTGGATGACATACTATTGATTGGAAATGACATTCCTATGTTGCGATCTGTAAAGACTTCACTAAATAATACTTTTTCTATGAAGGATTTAGGAGAAACAACATACATTTTGGGCATAAAAATCTATAGAGATAGATCAAAGAGGCTTATAGGTTTAAGTCAAGATGCGTACATTGACAAGGTGTTGAAATGGTTGAACATGGAACAATCCAAGAAAGGGTTCTTGCCTATGTCACATGGTATGCGCTTCAGCGAGAAACAATGTCCTTTGACAGCTGAAGAGCGGGAGCGCATGAGTAAGGTTCCATATGCCTCGGCTATTGGTTCTATCATGTATGCCATGATATGTACTCGCCCAGATGTCTCATATGCCCTAAGTGTTGCAAGCAGGTACCAAGCTGATCCAGGTGAGAGTCACTGGACACTTGTCAAAAACATCCTTTAGTACTTGAGAAGGACTAAAGATGTGTTCCTAGTCTATAGAGGTGAGGAGGAGCTCGTTGTAAATGGTTACACCGATGCTAGCTTCCAAACTGACACGGATGATTCACAATCTCAATCAGGTTTTGTGTTCACAATAAATGGTGGTGCTGTAAGTTGGAAAAGTTCCAAGTAGGAGACGGTGACCGATTCTATAGCAGAAGCCGAGTACATTGCAGCCTCTGGAGCTGCAAAGGAAGGTGTTTGGATGAACACTCTAATGATTGGATCAACAAATGCATGGCCATGCTTAGGTTAAGTGTTAACCTATGAGTTGGACCAAATATCATGTGGCAAAAGGAATAACATGTATATGGTTTGTGGTGGTTCGTCTGATATGATCTTTGTGTACACATAGGAATTGACACGTCTTGCTAGAGACCGCTATCAACTAATGGCTGAGTAGGAGTACTCGGGGCACATCTTCGTGTGCATGAACCCATAGGGTCGCACACTTAAGGGGCTGGAAGCCCAATTCGGGTTGGACCCGAATTTGACTAGGCTTAGGGTTTTCTAATTGGGCCTCCAACTTGGGGCTGATTAGAGGCGCCTATATAAGAGAGGGAGGGGGCGTGGCCAGGGTATTGACGCCATTGAGCAGCCACCGTCACCCTCCCCACGCTCACGCCTACTGCTCCTCGCGGACCTAGCAGTCCAGATGCGCAACCCTTCCTCCACATACGTGTGGGATACCTTGGAGGTGCTGCATCTGGAGCACAAGGACGAACCGCACGAGAGGGACGATCTACGAATGGAGGGTGGACATAATGGACGACCATGCAACTGCATAGCACTGCTATGAAGCGTTTGACTAAATCGAGTCGCTTCCGCTGCACCTGCGCGTCTAGTGGTAATTCCATAACCTGTAACTAGCAGTAGATCCTGGTTTATGAGGTCAAAATTTTGATTTTATGGCTAGCGTAGCACTCTCATAACACTACAGTTTTTGGGCTTCATTATTCATGATAAAGGCATAGAGTTTGATCCCAAGAGGATAGAGAAGATCAAGAAAGTTTAGGCACCTACATGCAAGGACTTGCAAAAGTTCCTGGGAAAAGTGAACTTGTCTGGGAAAATTATTCCTTTTACCCCCATATTGAAGCTAAAGGATGAATCTGAATTCGCTTGAGGGGCAAAACAACAAGAGGCATTTGAGAAGATAAAGGAATATTTGTCAACACCACTGGTTCTTCGTGCACCAAGAAGGGGAGTTCCTTTCAAATTATATATTGCTATCGAAGAGAAGATAATCGGGGCTGTTTTGACTCAAGAAGACAAAGGTAAAGAGTGTGGTATTGCTTGTCTTGGTCATTGTTTTCTTGATCCTGAGACAAGGTATGCCCATATAGAAAAGTTATGCTTGTCACTGTACTATGCTTGTGCTAAGATGAGATATTATCTTTTGTCTAGTACATGTGTTGTTGCTTGCCAGGCCAATGTGATAAAGCACATGTTATATCAGCCAATTCTTCGCGAAAGGATAGGCAAATGGGCATATGCACTAATTGAATATGACTTGACTTTTGAACCATTGAAAACTTTAAAAGGTCAAGTTCTTGTTGATTTTATCATTGAGCATGGTATTGATTTAGATGATGAAGTCAATTAACTTATCTTTACTCCATGGAAATTATATTTTGATGGATCAGTTTGTAAAAATGGCCATGGTGTTGGTATTATTCTTGTTTCTCCCAATGGTGCTCAAAGCAGAATGTTAAGTCGATTAGATTTCTATTGTACCAACAATCAAACCGAATATGAAGCTCTCTTATTCAGGTTGATCGTGTTGCGTTCCATGGAGATAAAACATGTTGAAGCCTATGGTGATTCCTTGCTGGTGGTACAGCAAATTGCTGGTGAATTTTATTGCTTAGAAGGATCACTAAGAGCTTGTCTTGATACCTGGCTTGATATTATTGACTATTTTGCTAAATTCTGTATTCCAAGGTATGAAAATCAACAGGCCAACATGTTAGCTCAATAAACATCTGGCTATGACCTGGGCATAATTTTCATATTCAAGAACAGCCAATGCATGACAATTTAATTTTTCCTGTGCAGGTACAGGTCAGTTGGCTAAACCGACTGTCTCAGTCAACTCAGCTAAGTCCCTCTCTACTATGGCCAAGTCGGCTAGGCCAACTGTCCTAGTCGACTAGGCTGTAACACCCAAATTTTAGAGATAGCAAAATTGGAATAATTTAGATAATAAATAATGGCCAATTTAAAATAATACTAAATTATATTTGTGTTGCATTCATGCTGTTGCATATATTTTTGTTGTGTGGTGTGGATTTGTTTTATTTTGTTTTATTTTGGAATTAGAATGTATTTGAAATATTTTTGAAAACAAACAAATAAAAAAAATAGGGGAAAGCTTACCTGTGCTGCTGGCGGCCTAGAGGCCCGCTCGGTCGGCCTGCTTCCCCTGTTCCGCGATGCTGGGCCGAATGGCCTAGAAGCCGCTTTGCCTTTCTTCCCTGCGTCGCGTCGGGCCGGCCCAGAACCGAGCCGCACGTTTCATCCCTTTCGGCCACTGACGAGTGGGTCCCAGGTGTCAGTCCCCTCTTCTTCCTCACGTAACCGAGTCGGTCTCTTGTGGATCTTCGGTTGGGATTGTGGGAATCGATCCCGATCGTTGCCGCGAGCCAAGCCCTCCTATAAGAAGCAGAAGACCCGGCAGGTATTTGTTTTTCCTCTAGTAGACGCCCTAAGCCCTAAGCCCTAGCTAGCGCTGCCTCCTCTAGCCGCAAGGGGATAGAGCCGCTGCGGTGGGGTGTTGCTCGTCGCGCCTCCACCTTTCGCGCTTGGTTGCCGAGGTTCTCGACGAGGTAATGATTGTGTCCGGTGTTTCTTTCTTGTTTTTGCGTGCTCCTGTGCTTCGCTAAACTACGCCGGGCTTACAGGAAACTCTCACCGGGGGCGGGGTCGTCGGTTGTTGCCGATGTCGGGTCTAGGGCTCGGGTTGAGGTCTTAGGTGAGCCGCGATGGTTCTTCTCTTCTTCCCGCTGTTTTTTTTGAGGTCCGAGCCACCAGAAAACATGCTTCCGAGGAGCACCGGCGAGCTCATAGTGCCGGCAATGGAGTCCACCGGCCGGAAGTACTGTAGCCGGCCGGGTTTTCTTTTTATTTTGCCTTGCATCGTCATCGGCCGTCCGATCGTGATTCAACGATCAAGATTAGAAGATACCCTTTCGATGGCAATTTTGTTAAAGAGCCCCTGTATTTCCTGGGAATCAACCCGCGGTCCTTGGCGCATTCCAGAGAATTACGTTTTCACATTTGGAAAGCGTATTTTCAACCGGTTAATTCAAAAATACGTTTTCAGCAATTTACAGTTTTGCCACTAGAACTGTTTTGGTCATAAAATCTTCGTTTTAACTCCGATTTGATCCGTTCAAATTACGTTAGGTTCGTATTTGCGAACTCTACATGTTAGTATAGTTTTACAGTTAGTTTTGATAATTTATTTTTCGAGTTTATAATTAAGTATTTATTTATCTATAGGAAATCTTAGGAAATGCATAACTTTCACGTTTTAACTCCGATTTTGGTGATCTTTGCGTCTGTGTGATCGTAGAAACGTGTAGAAGAGTTTTATAAACTTTTATTACTGTTTTGTTACTGTTGGTGTACTGTTCTAATTATATCTATTTGTTTGCTTCGTGTATGTTTGATTGGATGCATGTATGTTGTTGATTGATGATCGGGTATAGAAGGTGAGCAGTACTTGGACGATTCGGGGTATTACTTTGAGCCAAGTCAGCAGTACTATTTGGAGAGCTTTGATCAAGGCAAGTATAACACAGGACTATCCTTGTTACCTATTCATCAAAATTATCATACATATGCATATGCTTACCTTGACAACCTTAGAGATTATAACGTAGTGCTTGTTATCTTGATTCCTTGTCAACCTTGGGAATGCATATGGGTAGCTATTGCTAGTGCTTAAGCTGAGAACAATGATCTTGTAATTTGATTAATGAATTAAGCAATCAACCATTAAGATGATCTTATTACTGTTAAAAGGGGGCTAGAGCATGTGTATTTATTTTGATGCTCTGGTTTCTCTCCATAAGGACTTATCTGTAAGTGATAACCGGGATATACAGTACAGCTATGAGGGCTATATGGCTCTGGCTCTAGTTGTTCAAGAGACCTTTTCTAGCTTGTTAGTGGTTACCTTAAATGGCGTAAGAATGGCTTGCCACGTTGGGTGTAGTGCGAGCCCCTGGCCTAGTGTGTATAGGCTGCGGTTGTTGTGCCACTGGGAAGGGGGGTTCTACATCTGCCTGCCGAGTGAATCTAATGGCCCTAACTTGTTAGACGAACTTTTGAATGGCTTTATATGGTTTTTGGGTGTTTGGGCTTGATCTCCCCACTCATTTGGAAATCATGACTCACAGTGAAAGTGTACACCTCTGCGCAGAGTTAAAAACTGGTATACTAGCCGTGCTCACGGATACGAGCGGCCTTGGGCATTCTTACGGAATAGTTGATTATAACTGATATATCATGTTTAATTATTGTTGATGTATTATTATGCTTATGTTAATGCTATTCATTATCCTTATTACAATTGATCATTGGTTCTTAAATGGGAAGTGGTTTATCTTGATGCTACTCAAATGGAAGTTATAAGATTAAAAGCTAACCGCAGTTAAACAGTGTCTAGCCATTTGAGCCTCATGAACCCTGTGTTATATTTGTTGAGTTCGACATGGACTCACTCTTGCTATTTCCACCATAACAGATGAAGATTATGAGGAAGATTATCGTAATGAGTACTAGTCTTGGTGTCAACCAGTCAACCGTGTCCCTGTGTGGAGTTTCCGCTGGAGATTATTACTAGATATTATTATTTATTGTTCAAGACTATGTTTTAAACATATATTCGTTATGTAATAAGCACTGTGATGATACTATGTAATTTGTCTGCTTATGTGTGCGATCATGACCTGGGGCGCACATGAGTATTTTATGCATCCTATTTTTGTCCTTAAAAATGGGTGTGACAGATTGGTATCGGAGCCGTGTTGACTGTAGGACGCAAGCCTAGTTAGAATGGTCGTTGATAGCATCCATACTTCACTTAATTCATGCTTCCTCTTTCACCTTGTTAATTACTAAAGTTTTGTGCTTCCTCTACTTTATTCTATTGCAAAAATACATTGATTCTATCTAATCTATGTCTAAATCTTGTAGATGCCTCCTCATCCCCGTCTGTCAGCTGCACAATATGTTGCTCGTTTCAAACCCCAGGAGCCAAAGGAAGAGGGTGATCAAGAGCTATCTGATGCTGAATCAAGAGTTGGTGATACACCTATGGAGGATGTAGTTATGGGGTGGACTACGAAGTTTCATATCATGGTCCCTAAGGCTGATGCTTTCTTCCATGATATGTTGAGAAGAACCTTGGACAACTACTACTACGACTGGGAGGCTACTTTAGAGTATCGCAGTGCAGAGTATAGTCATCCATGGATGGATTCCTATTGGAAGACGGAGTTATGGGTCAAGAAAAGGGATCCTACCACTAAGGAGCCTAAGGTGGAGTCAAAGTTTATTACCCGAGTGAGCCGGGCAACGGTGGAGACAAGCATGGAGGATGTCGCTTTCAATGCATTTGTTTACTACCATGGTCTACGCTCGGACAAGACGCTAAAGGGTGCACTTCGGCACTTTCCTTGTTTCTTGCATGACAAGGGTATCTGGACCGTGCCACTTGCTGATGATTCCTCCTTGACTTTGCAAGCTACGGTGGCATTAGCTCGTGAATTGGCTCTTCATGAGGCGGACCTGAAGGATGAGTTGCTGAAGGAAAAAGAACTTAAGGAGCAAGCTTACAAGGAGATTGACCAATTAAGGGCGGAGTTAGGTCGTCCTAAGATTTATGAGAAGCTTAATTAGGAAATAGGAAAATCCCTATGTAATAAGAACGATGGTAGTTGCGAGTTAATTTCGAGTGTGGATTGTTTTAAGAGTAGGTTTGTGGTGTGAACAATTGTGTGATTGAGGGATTGTTATTATGATAATGTGTGATTTGGATCTTTGTAATGTGTGCTGGAGTTTTGTAGACATGCCTACAAATTCTATTATTAAGAATATTAAGTTTGATCAAGATATATTAGTGAATATGAGGTTAATTTAGTTCTGTCCTTTGCTGATTTTTGGATCAGTCTGGGATGTTTTGGAAATAACTTAAAATCCGTTCATGGGAAATTTAAGAAATTTTACTGGGAATAATTAGACTTCTATATCTTTCCAATCCCACAAGAATCACCTTAATATCTATTATGAGTTAAGAGATATACCTGTTTCAAGTTGGAGTTACTGCACAGTCTGGAATTCGGGAACAGTTTCTGTTAAGTTCAGTTTTTGACCAATTTATTGACAGAATCAGAAAAAGTGTTGTGAATACGAGTTGTAGATAATTTTATAAGCTTTCCAACCATGTAAAGATCATCTGATTTGGACATCTGTAGCTCGAGATATGACAGTTTTACTGAGTTGCTGAAATTGGAGTTTGCCCAGAAAATCAGATTTTGCTTATCTATTGTATATATCATCTCGGATTGTACTGAATTCCATCTTCTGTGTTTTGGAAGCAGATGTCAGGCAGAGGTCGTGGCAGAGGTCGTGGGGGTGCTAATCCACCCGTTACTATGGAGGAACTCATGCAAACCCAGAATCAGCTGATGCAGATGTTGATGCAGCATATGCAGAACAATCCCCCTGTTGGAGGACCACCACCTGTTCAAGTAAGGGATAAGCGTGGAGAATTTTTGAAGGGACGCCCTCCAGTGTTTTCCCATGCTGCTGATCCTTTAGAAGCAGATGATTGGGTGAGGGCAGTGGAGAAACAGCTGAATATAGCCCAATGCAATGATATGGAGAAGGTGTTGTATGCATCTGGTCAGTTACAAGGGACAGCTCAGACTTGGTGGGAGTCGTACCAAGCTGCACGCCCTGACAATGCTCCTCCTATCACTTGGAATGAGTTTGTTAGAGATTTTCGAGCTCGTCATATTCCTGAAGGTATAATTGAGCTGAAGCAGGAAGAATTCAGAAACCTTAGAATGGGACAAATGAGCGTGAGTGAATATCATGACAGGTTTACCCAGTTGGCTCGCTATGCTTCCAATGAAGTTAGGGAAGATGCAGACAGGCAGCGTCTTTTCTTGAAGGGAATATATTATGATCTTCGCTTGCAACTGAAGGGGAATAACTATGCTAGTTTTCAAGAGCTGGTGAACAAAGCGATTGTGCTGGATAATGAGCGTAGGGAGATGGATAGAAAGAGAAAGATGAAGGTGCAAGGCTCAGGAAGCAACAACCGTCAACGCACAAATTCTCAACATGGCTTTCATCAGAAGTTTCAGGGACCGGTTAGCCAGTGGAATCGCAATTCAAATCAGAAGTGGTCCCAAAATTGGCAAAACAATCAGTCGCAGCAGCGTTCATCATATCCACAGCGTCAACAGTATCAGCAGACTGGACAACAGACTCCTCGCACTGGAAATCCCAATGCTACCCCCATGAAGAATAGTACTCCCAGTACTCCTATTAGATGCTTTGTCTGTGGTAAAGAGGGCCATTTGTCTTATAATTGTCCTGAGAAGCAGAACCAACAGACTCCTCAGAGCCAGAAGAGCAACCAGAGGCAATCGGGTACTGGAAGGGTGAATCATGTGTCTTCTGATACAGCTCATGGTGCACCAGAAGTTATGATTGGTACGTTCAATGTACATTCCACTCCCGCAACTGTTCTTTTTGACTCTGGAGCATCTCATACATTCATATCCAATATTTTTGTTAAAATGCATAGTATACCCATGCTAGCTATGAAAGAACCTCTCTTAGTAAATTCACCTAGAGGTACCATGCAAACCAGTAATCGTTGTCTTCCAATTAGTATGGTATTAAGGGGGGTAGAGTTTAAGATAACTCCTATAGTGTTGCGAACATCTGGGATTGATGTGATATTGGGTATGGACTGGATGAAGCAAAATCAGGCAGAGATTCAGTGTCAGCAGAAAGTGGTAGTTGTGACTGCGCCTAATGGAGATAAAATCAATGTGAATGTAGCAATGCAGAAGCAACCAACCGCGGTGGTGAATCAGATTGAAGATACTATCAAGGAGAATTCAGTGATTGAGGAATTTCCGGATGTCTTCCCTGATGAATTGCCAGGTATGCCACCTGACCGAGACATTGAATTTCTCATTGAATTATTACCTGGAACTGCACCTATAGCCAAACGACCATATAGGATGGGAGTAGATGAATTAGAAGAACTTAAGAAACAAATTAAAGAATTACAAGAAAAAGGTTTTATTCGACCTAGTTCATCACCTTGGGGAGCACCAGTTATTTTTGTTGATAAGAAAGATGGTGGTCAGAGGATGTGTGTTGATTATCGGTCACTAAATGAAGTAACTATCAAGAATAAGTATCCTTTGCCCCGGATTGATGACTTGTTTGATCAATTGAGAGGTGCTTGTGTGTTTTCTAAGATTGATTTACGTTCTGGATATCATCAGTTGAAGATTCGTGCCTCTGATATTCCAAAGACAGCTTTTACTACAAGGTATGGATTGTATGAGTATACTGTTATGTCGTTTGGATTAACCAATGCACCTGCATACTTTATGTACATGATGAATAAGGTGTTCATGGAATACTTGGATAAGTTTGTGGTAGTGTTTATTGATGATATACTGGTATTTTCCAAGACAGAGGTAGAGCATGCTGAACATTTGAGGTTGGTATTGCAGAAGCTTAGAGAGCATAAACTGTATGCGAAGCGAAGTAAATGTGAGTTTTGGTTGAAGGAAGTTTCTTTTCTTGGTCATATTGTTTCTAATTGAGGTATATCGGTGGATCCAGGCAAGGTGAAGGATGTATTGAATTGGAAACCACCTACCGATGTTAGCGAGATTCGCAGTTTCTTGGGTTTAGCTGGATATTATAGACGGTTCATTGAAGGATTTTCTAAACTTGCTAAACCTATGACATCTCTGTTAGAAAAGAATGCTAAATTTGTGTGGTCTGATAAATGTCAAGCTAGTTTTGAGGAATTGAAGAAGAGGTTAACTACAGCGCCTGTTTTGGTTTTACCAGATTTGAGTAAGAAGTTTTCTATTTATTGTGATGCTTCTCGTCAAGGTTTGGGATGTGTTCTTATGCAAGAAGGCAGAGTTGTGGCTTATGCATCTAGACAGTTGAGAAAGCATGAGTTGAATTATCCTACACATGATTTGGAGTTAGCAGCTGTTGTTCATGCTTTAAAGATTTGGAGACATTATTTGATTGGACATAAGAGTGATATATACACTGATCATAAGAGTTTGAAGTATATTTTCACTCAGTCAGATCTGAATTTGAGGCAACGCAGATGGTTAGAGTTGATTAAGGATTATGATATTGAGATACACTATCATCCTGGTAAGGCTAATGTAGTAGCTGATGCTCTTAGTAGGAAGAGTTATGCCAATGAGATAAGAACATTGTCTATGACTAGTGAGTTATGTGCTGAATTTGAATATTTGAACTTGGGAATTGTTACTAATGCAATGGAATTAGTGATAGAGCCTACTTTAGAGCAAGAGATCTATAAGGGTCAATTGAAGGATGAGAAACTAAAGAAGATAGCGGAGGATATAGTGATTGGTAAGTCACCAGGTTTTAGAATGGATGATAATGGAATTTTGTGGTTTGGAAAGAGGCTATGTGTACCTGAGGATCAAGCTATTAGACAGGCAATTCTTCGTGAAGCTCATGAGTCAGCTTATTCTATTCATCCTGGTAGTACTAAGATGTATTTGGATCTTAAACAGAAATATTGGTGGGTTGGATTAAAGCGAGATGTGGCTGAGTATGTGGCATTGTGTGATACTTGTCAGAGGGTGAAAGCAGAGCATCAGAGACCTGCTGGATTGTTGCAACCAATGAAAATTCCTGAATGGAAGTGGGAGGAAGTTGGTATGGACTTTATAGTGGGGTTACCGCGTACTCAGGGAGGTTATGATTCTATTTGGGTTATAGTGGATAGGTTGACTAAAGTTGCTCATTTTATACCAGTTAAGACCACATACCATGGACCAAAATTGGCAGAGTTGTATATGGAGAAGGTAGTATGTTTGCATGGGGTTCCAAAGAAGATTGTATCTGATCGAGGGTCGCAGTTTACATCACACTTTTGGCAAGCTGTGCATGAATCCTTAGGAACTAAGTTGAATTTTAGTACAGCATATCATCCACAGACAGATGGACAGACTGAAAGGACCAACCAGGTATTAGAGGATATGTTGAGAGCCTGTGCATTGCAATATGGAACTAGTTGGGATAAGAGTTTGCCTTATGCAGAATTTTCTTACAATAATAGTTATCAACAGAGTCTTAAGATGGCACCATTTGAAGCTTTGTATGGACGTAAGTGTAGAACTCCATTGTTTTGGGACCAGACAGGTGAATCTCAGGTGTTTGGTACAGATGTTCTTAGAAACGCAGAAGATCAAGTGCGAGTGATTCGTGAGAATTTGAGAGTGGCATAGTCTCGTCAGAAGAGTTATGCTGATAATAGGAGAAGAGATCTAGTTTTTGAAGTAGGTGATTATGTCTATTTGAAGGTGTCACCTATGAGAAGTGTGAAGAGATTTAACATGAAAGGTAAACTAGCACCAAGGTATGTTGGACCATTTAAAGTTATCGCTAGACGTGGGGAAGTTGCTTACCAATTAGAGTTGCCTGAGAATTTATCTGGGGTGCATGATGTGTTTCATGTTTCACAACTTAAGAAATGTTTGCGGGTGCCTGAGGAGCAGATACCTTTGGAAGAGTTGACTGTTAAGGAGGATCTTACATATGAAGAGATTCCGATTAAGATTTTAGAGACTGCTGAGAGGGTTACTCGAAGTCGGATTATTAAGATGTGTAAGGTACAGTGGAATCGATTTTCAGAGGCAGAGGCAACTTGGGAAAGAGAGGATGAATTGAGGAAATCATATCCGCAGTTATTTGAGTAAGCAGTCCAATCTCGAGGACGAGATTCTTTTAAGGGGGGTAGAATTTGTAACACCCAAATTTTAGAGATAGCAAAATTGGAATAATTTAGATAATAAATAATGGCCAATTTAAAATAATAATAAATTATATTTGTGTTGCATTCATGCTGTTGCATATATTTTTGTTGTGTGGTGTGGATTTGTTTTATTTTGTTTTATTTTGGAATTAGAATGTATTTGAAATATTTTTGAAAACAAACAAATAAAAAAAAAGGGGAAAGCTTACCTGTGCTGCTGGCGGCCTAGAGGCCCGCTCGGTCGGCCTGCTTCCCCTGTTCCGCGATGCTGGGCCGAATGGCCTAGAAGCCGCTTTGCCTTTCTTCCCTGCGTCGCGTCGGGCCGGCCCAGAACCGAGCCGCACGTTTCATCCCTTTCGGCCACTGACGAGTGGGTCCCAGGTGTCAGTCCCCTCTTCTTCCTCACGTAACCGAGTCGGTCTCTTGTGGATCTTCGGTTGGGATTGTGGGAATCGATCCCGATCGTTGCCGCGAGCCAAGCCCTCCTATAAGAAGCAGAAGACCCGGCAGGTATTTGTTTTTCCTCTAGTAGACGCCCTAAGCCCTAAGCCCTAGCTAGCGCTGCCGCAAGGGGATAGAGCCGCTGCGGTGGGGTGTTGCTCGTCGCGCCTCCACCTTTCGCGCTTGGTTGCCGAGGTTCTCGACGAGGTAATGATTGTGTCCGGTGTTTCTTTCTTGTTTTTGCGTGCTCCTGTGCTTCGCTAAACTACGCCGAGCTTACAGGAAACTCTCACCGGGGGCGGGGTCGTCGGTTGTTGCCGATGTCGGGTCTAGGGCTCGGGTTGAGGTCTTAGGTGAGCCGCGATGGTTCTTCTCTTCTTCCCGCTGTTTTTTTTGAGGTCCGAGCCACCAGAAAACATGCTTCCGAGGAGCACCGGCGAGCTCATAGTGCCGGCAATGGAGTCCACCGGCCGGAAGTACTGTAGCCGGCCAGGTTTTCTTTTTATTTTGCCTTGCATCGTCGTCGGCCGTCCGATCGTGATTCAACGATCAAGATTAGAAGATACCCTTTCGATGGCAATTTTGTTAAAGAGCCCCTGTATTTCCTGGGAATCAACCCGCGGTCCTTGGCGCATTCCAGAGAATTACGTTTTCACATTTGGAAAGCGTATTTTCAACCGGTTAATTCAAAAATACGTTTTCAGCAATTTACAGTTTTGCCACTAGAACTGTTTTGGTCATAAAATCTTCGTTTTAACTCCGATTTGATCCGTTCAAATTGCGTTAGGTTCGTATTTGCGAACTCTACATGTTAGTATAGTTTTACAGTTAGTTTTGATAATTTATTTTTCGAGTTTATAATTAAGTATTTATTTATCTATAGGAAATCTTAGGAAATGCATAACTTTCACGTTTTAACTCCGATTTTGGTGATCTTTGCGTCTGTGTGATCGTAGAAACGTGTAGAAGAGTTTTATAAACTTTTATTACTGTTTTGTTACTGTTGGTGTACTGTTCTAATTATATCTATTTGTTTGCTTCGTGTATGTTTGATTGGATGCATGTATGTTGTTGATTGATGATCGGGTATAGAAGGTGAGCAGTACTTGGACGATTCGGAGTATTACTTTGAGCCAAGTCAGCAGTACTATTTGGAGAGCTTTGATCAAGGCAAGTATAACACAGGACTATCCTTGTTACCTATTCATCAAAATTATCATACATATGCATATGCTTACCTTGACAACCTTAGAGATTATAACGTAGTGCTTGTTATCTTGATTCCTTGTCAACCTTGGGAATGCATATGAGTAGCTATTGCTAGTGCTTAAGCTGAGAACAATGATCTTGTAATTTGATTAATGAATTAAGCAATCAACCATTAAGATGATCTTATTACTGTTAAAAGGGGGCTAGAGCATGTGTATTTATTTTGATGCTCTGGTTTCTCTCCATAAGGACTTATCTGTAAGTGATAACCGGGATATACAGTACAGCTGTGAGGGTTATATGGCTCTGGCTCTAGTTGTTCAAGAGACCTTTTCTAGCTTGTTAGTGGTTACCTTAAATGGCGTAAGAATGGCTTGCCACGTTGGGTGTAGTGCGAGCCCCTGGCCTAGTGTGTATAGGCTGCGGTTGTTGTGCCACTGGGAAGGGGGGTTCTACATCTGCCTGCCGAGTGAATCTAATGGCCCTAACTTGTTAGACGAACTTTTGAATGGCTTTATATGGTTTTTGGGTGTTTGGGCTTGATCTCCCCACTCATTTGGAAATCATGACTCACAGTGAAAGTGTACACCTCTGCGCAGAGTTAAAAACTGGTATACTAGCCGTGCTCACGGATACGAGCGGCCTTGGGGATTCTTACGGAATAGTTGATTATAACTGATATATCATGTTTAATTATTGTTGATGTATTATTATGCTTATGTTAATGCTATTCATTATCCTTATTACAATTGATCATTGGTTCTTAAATGGGAAGTGGTTTATCTTGATGCTACTCAAATGGAAGTTATAAGATTAAAAGCTAACCGCAGTTAAACAGTGTCTAGCCATTTGAGCCTCATGAACCCTGTGTTATATTTGTTGAGTTCGACATGGACTCACTCTTGCTATTTCCACCATAACAGATGAAGATTATGAGGAAGATTATCGTAATGAGTACTAGTCTTGGTGTCAACCAGTCAACCGTGTCCCTGTGTGGAGTTTCCGCTGGAGATTATTACTAGATATTATTATTTATTGTTCAAGACTATGTTTTAAACATATATTCGTTATGTAATAAGCACTGTGATGATACTATGTAATTTGTCTGCTTATGTGTGCGATCATGACCTGGGGCGCACATGAGTATTTTATGCATCCTATTTTTGTCCTTAAAAATGGGTGTGACTGACTCCTCCAAGTCAGCTAAGCTGACTAACCCAGTCAGCTCAGCCGACTCGCCTATGGCCAGCCCGGTCAGTTTGCCCGAGAAGCTCTCAAATTAGCCTGACGTAACTTCTGATGACATTGAGACCGATTTAGAGGATTGGAGGACTCTCTTGCTAAGATATTTATGTGATCCAAGTGCTAAAATTGATAAAGGTGTTTGGTGGAGTGCTTTCAAATATGTCTTACATAATAATGAGCTCTATCGGAGAACCACCGAAGATTTGTTCCTCAAGTGCTTGGGATCTGATCAAGAAAGAGGAGCTATATGGGAAGTCCATGAAGGCATTTATGGTATGTATCAATAGGCCCCAAAGATGAAGTGGTTATTGCGTAGAGCTGGTTTTTATTGACCTACTATGATGGCCGATTGTTTTCGTTACTACAAGGGTTGCGAAGAGTGCTAGAAGTTTGGAAATATTCTGCATGTGCATGCTGCTATGCTTCATCCTATCATCAAACCATGGCCTCTTCGTGGTTGGGAGCTAGACTTCATTGGCCAAAAACATCCCTCATCTTCAAAGGGACACCGATTTATGTTAGTTGCTACGGATTACTTCACTAAGTAGACCGAGGCAGTTCCTTTGAAGAATATGACACACAAGGAGGTAATTGAGTTCATCACTTAGTATATTATCCATAGATTCGGCATCCCTCAAGCATTGACTACAGATCAGGGACATCGTTTGTGTCTAAGGAGGTGAGAGAACTTGCTGAATCATATAAGATCAAGTTGCTTAATTCATCTCCATACTATGCTCAGGCTAATGGCCAAGCTGATCTAGTAATAAGACTTTAATTAAGCTTATCAAAAAGAAAGTTGAGGAAAATGTAAGGAGGTGGCACGAAGTTTTGTCTGAAGCTCTGTGGACACATTGCATTTCAAGGCATGGTGCCAAGTTACTCCTTTTGAGTTGGTATATGGTCAAGAGGTTGTGTTACTCGTCAAACTGAATTTGGATGCATACAGGCTTGCTAAACAGAATGATTTATCTGTTGTTATGTATCACGACTTGATGATGGATAATATTAATGAGGTGACTGATGTAAGATTAAAGGCTCTCAAGGAAATAGAGAAAGACAAGGCTCGAATTTCCAAATCATATAACAAGAAGGTCAAGAGCAAATCTTTTCAAGTGGGAGAATTAGTGTGGAAAACCATACTACCAATTGGATCGAAGAGCAATCAGTTTGGCAAGTGGTCACCAAATTGGGATGGTCCTTACAAAGTGGTTAAAGTCATATTCGGTAATTCTTATCTGCTAGAGACATTGTAGAGTGAGCATTCAACAGGAGATACTTAAAAAAATATTTTTCAAGTGTTTGGCAAGAAGCCTAGGTGCTCTCTAAGCAATGGCTGATACATGTATCGTCCTTAGAACAAAAATGGCCGATGTATACATCGCCCTTAGAACAATAAGTAGCCGATGAGATGGGTATCATCGTTGTTTAGTTTTATTTTGATTAGTCAAGTGTTTTTAGGTTCATGCATCATTCACCTAAAAACAGGGGGACATATGTTGACACTCAAAAATGTCCTAAGGTGCTTTTGGGCACCATGAACAAGTTACAAATAACTTGCACATGTTTGAGGTCGAACAGTGCGGCAAAAAGATCAATGAATCGCGCGGAGAAGACGGCAAGCCATAGTGAGCTGCAGCCAGTCAGCTTAGCTGACTTGAACAGCGGCTAAGCCGACTCCCCCCTCTCAGCCAGCCAGGACCCCGCTCGGGCCTGTGAAAGTCGTTTTAGCCGACTCCCAAGTCGACTAAGCCAACTCGTGTCTGGAAACCAACTAGGTTAAGACTAAAAGTCAGTTTTAGGTAATTTTTGACATGGGAAACTTGGAGATTACGATTTGGACATGTTTTCTACTTGGAGATTACGATTTGGACATATTTCTGACTAGGTTTGGTTGATTATGCTGCGTTCTTGCTGTATTGCAGGTTGATCTACAACCTCTTTGAGCATCAAGGCCCTGCTGGTGTGTTGGCTTGGGGTCATCTTCAAAGTCAACAGGGAGCCCTCCTAAAAACCCTCCACTACACGCTAACAGTTTAGTGTTACTGAGCCCCACCTTACTTTAGGGCACCCTAATATATGTTTGGAGTTTCTATCGAGTAACATGTATCAATCAATATTTACACAAACTTTATCACCACAAGATTTGTATGGCGATGGTGAATGTGGGCAGTAAAAACATGTTCTTCACTGCTGGTTTATAATCTTTTAAACAATATAAAAATTACTAAGCAGCCGGTCATCCATGCTGTTGCTGCCTGTTGCCTAGACCACCCTCCGCACTGCTGCTGCTCGCTTCGCAGGCCTTGGTAGCTACCATAGCTGGCTAAATCTGCCGCCGCCCTAGGAAGCTGCTGTGCTGATTTCTATTTCTGTGATTTTTTTGATAAAACAGTAGGGGTTACCTCCTACTTGACTTTTATTAAACAAACTTATGAAAGTTACAAAGACCCGAGCTCTAAACTCATGATGAGGTCCTCCTGTAAACTCTCAAACTCTTGTGAGGTTATTTTCGGGGTAAAAAAAAAGAAGGAAGCTGCTACTATGGCACATGGAAGCCACCGCTGAGAGAGAGTCATCACCGCCCGACCTCGTACAAGTTGGCACTGTTCAAGCCCACTGCTGTTGAGGGAGAGTGACACTGCAGGGAAGGGGGGAGGATGCATGAGGTTGCCACCATTGGTGTGGGGGAGGGCCACCATGGGGTGCCACCTGACCTCCAAGCGCTGGGGCCACCAGAGCCCATTGTCGTGGAGAACAGCGCCACTATGGCAAAGGGGTATATGAGGGCTTTGCCGCAGGCGCAACGCATGGCCATTGTCGAGAGGCTAATTTTGTCAATACGGGTGGGAACCAGACAGGCCATGGAGGGGATAGTATCCAGTCGCACCGTCACCACACGTAGAGAGAAGGGAGACCAAGGGGAGATGGAAGTGAGGTGGCAGTCAGGTGGGCAGGGATAGTGAAGGGGCGCTGGCTGGGTGGGTAGGAAGAGAAGGGACGGATGACAGGGTGGGTGTGATTAGGGTTTATGTTCATTACCTCTGTTTACATACTCCACACCATGTGGGGTCGAATGATCCTTTCACTGCTGGTTCCTGGTTCACACCGGCAGTGAAAACTAAATTTTACTGCTATATATTGTGAAACAAACCAGTGGTGAAAACAAAACGTTTTGCACCACCGGTTCTATTATGAACTGTCAGTGATATATTAACACCGACAGTTTTAATAGAACTCGTGGTGATAATACCGTTGGCAAAAGTTATTTCTATAGAGTGAATGTTGCACACTTACAACCATTGAAGATGAAAAAGGACACTAGATCCATGCGCTCCAAATACCATTTGGAATATACTAAGGACCTCTCAAGACTGGGATTTATTTGATGCTGTATGTCATCGTTAGGGCACATAGTGCAAAATAATAACTGTGAAAAAGCTACCTTTTGTGATAATCAATACTCCCTCCGTATCAGATTTAGAAGTCGTTTAGGACAGCGACACAGTCTCCAAAACACAACTTTGACCTCTTGTTTTTATAAAAAATATTTATGGAAAAGTGATATATGTATACTTTTATGAAAGTAATTTTCAAGACAAATCTATCCATATAATTTTTACATTTGCAAACTCAACAACTTAAAAGTTATTGATGATTTATATTCCCAATGTTTGACCCAAACCTTGTCCAAAACGACTTCTAAATCCGATACGGAGGGAGTATTACTCCTAGGGGAACAGTTCAATTTAACATCAGACTATGATAAATATGGTTCCCAGTGTAAGGCAATAGGTAGATTCAGTTAGGACTTTGACTTTTGAGCCATCGTACCTTTTCCAGAATATATAGAAGACGAGCTTTGAATTGGTGAACTTCAGGTCCACTTGAGGCGGGATCCAAATTCGCTACCAGGTATGCGGCGAACCGGCCTTTGTTCAGCAAGCAATAAGAACCGCAGTCAAGGCACAACACGAAGTCATGTGAAACGATGGAAACAGAGGTGATGTAGAAGGGAGATAACAAAGCATAAATGTTTCCCCCATGCAGAAATTCTGATTATGTAGTTATGTACACTTTGGGGCTGCCCTTTGATTTATAAGCTATGGAAGTGATGCTCGTTCTAAACTAATTTAAAATAGGCACTTTAGAGCATTTATTAATTATGTCCCATATAGATCTAGTTAGGATAAATATGTTAATAGTTAATTGTTAGCTAGGCAGTCGATACAATATTAGTTAGTTTATATTATTATTTGAGGATCAAATATGACAGGTAATTGTTACTTGTGTGTGTGTGTGTGTGTGTGATCCAAACAGCCTCTTATACAGGCTAAAAAGTGTGGGAAAAAAGTTCAAAATTATAATTTGTTTCAGTATTTTTATATTCACAAATTTTACAGTATATCAAGATATTTAAAAAAAATTGTACGCACAGAGATAGGCGACGCGGCGATTATTCTCCTCGATCGCCTCGGCGGTGCGGAGAATGGGGTAGATGCGTTGCCAGAGTGGTGAGGGCACATCCTTGGAAATCTTCTCCTTCTCCTTCACCTGCTCTCGCTGCTCATCATTGTCCTCCGGCTCCATGCTCCGCCGCCTCCGTTCCTTCCTCTTTTTCTCCTCCTCTTGGGCCTCCTTCTCCCATGGGAGCTCCCAGTCCTGCGCGTACAATGGTGGCAGCCTCATCGTCATTGACTGGCCACTACTGCTCGCAGCCATGGCTCCCACGACGACGTAGCTGAGATGGTCGAGCAGCTGTGGATCGAGTTGGTTGCTACGGTAGTACTTAAGACACAGAGAAGAGACGCAGTACGTGTGACGCCGGCGCTTTTCGGCATTATTTTGGGTAACCGGCTTCGGAAGCTAAGAATTGGATTTGGAGATCGAGGAGGGCCCCCAGGTGGAACCATGTCTGTTGCTTTTCTTTTCTTTTCCAATCAAAAGACAATAAAGGATTAACTTCTCAATGACAGAGCTTTTGTGCAATTTCGTCCGGTCACATCTGCTTTTGAAGAGACGCAGTTCGTGTGACGCCGGCGCTTTTCGGCATTATTTTGGGTAACCGGCTTCGGAAGCTAAGAATTGGATTTGGAAATCGTGGAGGGCCCCCTGGTGGAACCATGTCTGTTGCTTTCCTTTTCTTTTCCAATCAAAAGACAATAAAGGGATTAACTTCTCAATGACAGAGCTTTTGTGCAATTTCGTCCGGTCACATCTGCTTTTGCTTTGCCATCCGATGAAGAATCCAAGCCAAATGGTTACGATCGATATCATGTTTTTCCCTGGAGTATTCTTTTGTTTCTGAGCTTTGTACCTATATATGAACTAACATAAAAAAATTGAAATTGCATCTCTCAGAAGAATCTGTTTCGGTGTCCCTTAAGCTGTTCTTGGAGGAACCCTCTACCTTCAATGTTTTCTCTTTGGGTGATCGCGTCTTTCACTTCTCTGTACGTCTTCACATTTACAATTTCGGTGCTTATTACGAATGTACGGATTTCAGAACCTTCTTGCATGCATCTTTGGCACAATGGGGGGAGCTCCCTACTTGCGTGAGCTTAAGCTCTTGAAGCTTAAGTAGGAAGCTCATTGTTATCAAAAAAGGGAAAAAAAGTAGAAAGCTCATTGGTCGGTTGTTGCAAGAAAGCGGCCAAAGCCCTCTTACGTCAGGCTGTTCGCAGCTCCCCTTCAACGCCTGCTTCCGCCGACTCCTATGCGACGCCGACTCGCCGACTCGCCGGCGTTCTCCGTCATCCACGCGGCGCGGCACCGATGCAGCGCCCTCGTCGCGGTCGCTGCGTGCTTCCACAAGGCCTCCGGTGTTTCCTGTCCGAGCTCCCCTCCGCCGAGCGTCCCGATTCCTGCACGGTGGGTCCCTCTGTCTGCGCGGTGGGTCCCTATGTTGCAACGTGCCATCCATGCAGGAACCATCCTGGGGAGACGTGTGTGGTGGAGCTGCGGTCGTCGTGGCTCCCTATCAGCCACTCCTTCATGGGGGCACCAACGTCCAGACCAACCAATGCTACTACTCATTGTGGTTGCTGGATGATGCATACAGAGCACGTTCTTGGTTTTCTTTGCCCTGCTTTTCTGTTTTCTGCAGAGATAGAAGTGGTAAAACAATTATCGGTGTTCGGGTTGACCGTCAATGTCCGTTGATGCTGGTCCTCAGATTTAACACTGTTGGCTGTGGAGCCATTCTCTTGAGTCCGGTGAAGCCTCCAACAAATCTACAGCTCAAGACTATTATCCTCGAAGACACACGCCGATTAGACAGTTGAGAGGAGCGCCGACTATGCTATCAGACTGCGAGAACGAGGACCCTTGATGCATTCTATCGTGGCCACCTATCGTGGGCCTTTCGGCCCCAACGGGGCAGGCGCCCCCGATGGAAGTATCACCTATGTCTTCAGAAGCAGTTCAACAAAAGGTTCTATTTGTTTATGCTCTGTAATCTGGGAATTCTTTTCCCACACTCATGTACTATGTTTTAATGTTATATCTTAAAGGTTGTTGTTGTCAAAAAAATGTTTTCGGGGGAAATCATGAACCTCTTGGGATCTCGCCGGCAAGCTCAGGCTCCCTCACATGGAGTTCTTCCCAATCAGTTCGTCTTTCACTGCATTAATTTTCCTAGAACCTTGCAGCTTGTTCGGCTGGCTGGTGGCTGGTGCTTGTGAGAGAAAAATATTGCTGGCTGGCAGGTGGCGGGTGGCTGGTGCTGATTTAATGTAAAAGTAGCCGAACAAGCTCTTGGTCTTTGATCGAGTGAATTTTGGGGAGTCGATTTTGAATTTGAATTCTCATAGGAAAACAGTCCCTAGTTTCAGTGGGCTTTCTTTGGGGCCATCTTTTTCTGCGTAAGATGTTTTTCTCCGTCACATTCTCGGCACTCAATTCCTGCCTCGGTTTCCGCGCCTTTCTTTATCTATTTGGCATTCTTCTATGGTTCGGGTCTGCTGTCACACCCGGTTTTGCAAAGAACAAAACTAGGCTCGTCATATGTGTGCCCAGGAAGTCCACACATACAACAACAGAATAGAGATATCAAAACAATGTTTATATAAAACAGAAAACATAATATATTAACACTTACAACTATCAGAGTATCGCAGAATGGTGGCTAAGCTTCTGCTCGGGCTCCATTCTTCTCAGGGACGGTTGACTGGTGGCTCCGTATGCCAAGCACTCCTTATAAACTTTTGGAAACTCCACTACACCTTTATTCTTCTTCTAAGTAGCACCTTACTACACACTGGAGTGTAGGGAAATAGTAAGAGTGAGTCCATGTCGAACTCAACAAATATAACACAGGGTTCATGAGGCTCAAAAAGGATAGACACTGGTTTCCTGCATTTAACTTTTAATTATCACAGTTTTATCATATGAGTAGCATCAGGTTTGCATTAATCCCACAATAAACATATGATCAATGTAAAGATGAATAATGAACAACAAAAACATATTTATAGTCATTAGTGATCATCTATTCCGTAAGGGTCCAAGGCCATTCGTGACCGTGAGCACGGCTGTTATAATAGTTTTACACTCTACAGAGGTTGTACACTTTCACTGTGAGTCGTGATTTACCCTTTCGCCCGAGGTGATCAGCCTCTTGACCCACTACCAAGGAAGGTCGGCAGGGTTCACTACGAAGTCTTTCAAAGGTTCGTCTAACAAGTTAGGGCCATTAGATTCACTCGGCAAACAGATGTAGAGCCCCCCTTCTAAATGGCACAATGACGCGCAGCCTATACACATAAGAACAGAGGCCGCACTATACCCGATTCGTCAAGCCATTCTTACGCCATGAAGGTTACCACTAACAAGCTAGAAAAGGTCCTCATACTAAGCCAGAGCCATATAGCCCTCACAGTTGTACTGTAAGTCCCGGATGTTCGCTTACAGATGAGTCCTTAAGGAGAGAAACTAGAGCACCATAAAAATAACCCAATGCTCTAGTCCCCTTTAAACAATAGTCAAATTCATCTTTTAATGTTTGTTGCATATTCCATTAGTCAATTTACATGATCATAGTTCATGTTTAAGCACTAGCCATACTACTCAATGCAATATAATAGGTATCAAGGTGTAAGATCAACACTAAGTCATGCTTAACAAGGGAATAGATGCATAATGATATTATTTGCGTATTGTGAATAGGACAATAAGGAAATCCCATGTTATACTTGCCTTTTCCCAAAGTTAAGCTGCTCAGAAATCTTCAACTGCTATCTTTTGGTCTCTAACTTCTGTTTTGACTGTCGCTCCTTAGCTCCTGGTCTTCAGCGCTGACGAACCACGCTTCCTCTACTCACGCAACCAAGCACAGCAAACAAACAACAAACACATCTAAGAACAAACATCATACAAAGAAGACACTTTAAAAGGGAGCGCACTAAACGACACGGTACGTTGCTATAGTCATGAAAACGCAAGAACGATGGTAAACGGAACTACCGTCAAAGAGGACACGCGACTATCGAGACTTGCAACATAACGAAGAAAACAAACTATACGCTTGATCTATTTTAAACATTTTAGAAAATTATCTTAAAGTTGAATTAACCAATTTATATTAATTATAAAGCTAAAACTAAACCTTGGTTATATTTTATTTAGAATAAATGAGTATCTATTATTTAATCATTTAAAATTTATAAATTAGAAAGCATAGAGCAGGTGACAACAGCTAATCGAATCATTATATGCTTCTAGCATAAACTATATAAGTTATATTTAAGAAACATTTAAGTTTTTATTAATCATGATAGCATTTGATTACTAAAGATCGAAGTATAAACCTGTATTGTTTTATTTAGAAAGGGCAATTGAATAACCATTAATCATATTTAATTTCTAAAGTTGAGTTAAAGCTAATCATAATTTATTTATAAACATGCATGTATCCGTTAATCAAATTAAACTGAAACTTTGCAAAAGAAAAGTGCGTCTGATAGCATCTCCTCAAACTGTATATGACGTGGGTTCAGCTAGACAAATTATAATTTAGAATCACATTGATGATAGAAATTAATCGGCTCATCATATTACAGATTAAATTAAGCAAGTTATAATTAACAAAGGAACATTTAACTTGATATTTAAATAGTTAATATTTTATTATTCATAAAAGACCAGAGATAGACCTGAATAACTTTTAATTCAAAAAGGTACTGCATAATTATTAATCAAATTGCATCTAAACCGACTTTATATGATCATGTTTAAACTAGGCAAATTATAACCAATTGTAACACCCTAAACTTTTGAATATTTTTAAATATGGAATTTGAATTACTTACGCAATTTTGTGAGCATTTTAACCTAGCAAAATAATAATTTTTGTTTAAATAAAATCAAATATAGGGATTAAATAAGTGTTTGTGCATACATGCCGATGCATATTTTTAGTTGTTTGATTGGTTTATTTTTAGAAGGAAATTATTTCAAAAATCATTTGAAAATGTATTTGAAGTGTTAGAAAATAAAAAGGAAAAAGAGAAATAATTTCTTTCGCAGTTTCGGGCCGGAAGCCTAGTTTTTCCGGCGCTCTTCTCTTCTCCTTTGGCTCAGCTGTTTTTCCCCTTCTCTTCTGGCCATGGGCCGCGATTGGTGGGCCGGCCCGTTTTCCGTCGGACGCAGGCCACCGCGTTTTCTTCCTCTGCGTCTCACTGACCTTCCGGGCTCGCGCGTCAGCTGCTCGCTGTCGTCTCCTACCTCGTGCCCGTGCCGGACTCGAGCAAGAGTCCGAAGCCGTCGGCCCTCCCGTTGCCTTGACCCGCACGTCCTTAGCGGCCATAAATAGGAGCCGCGGCCGCATCGTCCTTCTCCACGCCGCCCTAGACCCGAGCCGCGCCTTCGGGTACCGAGCAAGCCATCGTGCCGAGCTGCCACCGACCACCATTGGGAGTCGCCGGTCTTGGAGCCACCCGACGACACGTCTCCGGCCCGTTTCTCTTCTTCGGTGAGTTCGGTCGAAGCTCCTCTTCCTTCTCGTGACGGTTTTTTTTGTCGAATCTTGGTCCTTAAAGCCTCCATGTGTGCCACCACCGTGTACAGGAGGTTGCCGTCCGCCATTGCTAGCCGCGAGGAGTTCTAGGTCAATTTCCGTCGCCCCGATCCGTCTAGGTGAGTTCGCGATCGCCTGCTCTTGCCCCATGTGCTTTTGGTTCAGCGAATTGCGCACTAGCTTGCTGGATTTGACAACGCCGGCGAGAAATCTCGCCGCCGGCCATGTCTCCACCGCGCCGGGCTACAGTGCCGGCCGGTTTCCCCCTCTCTCTCTTTCCCGGTCAGATCTTGGCCGTTTAAATCTAATCCGACGGCTTATATCGCGAGATACCCCTTCGTTCGGTGTTTTTGCTAAAGATACCCTGGGGTTTTTAAAGGTTTAACCCGCAGTCCAAGGCGTATTTGATGGATTACGCTTTGTTGTTTTGAAAACGTAAATTTCGTCGGTTTAATTGAAAATACGCTTTCAGCTAATTACAGAATTGCCACTAGGTCTATTTAGGTCATAAAATCTCCGTTTTAACTCCGATTTGATCCGTTCAAGTTGCGTTAGGTTCATAATTTCATATTCTATCTATTGGTACTACTGTATAGTAGATTTTACACTTTTAAAATTCGAGGTTAGATTTAATCTATTACTTTAATAAAGTAAATCTTGTTTAAATCATAACTTTTCCGTTTTAGCTCCGATTTGCGTGAATTTCGCGTCTGTGTGATCCTAGAGCGATGTAGATTTGTTTTAAAAACTTTTCATCTTATTTTACTGCTGTTGGTGTACTGTTCTAATTGTAGCTTTGTTTGCTTTACATGATTGCCCTTGGATGATTGTTGTTGACATGTTAATCGAGAATAGACGGTGATCAGTTCGTTGGTGATCAAGAGTACTTTTACGAGTCGGATCAACAGGATCAGCTAGATCAAGGCAAGTATAGCATGGGATCGTCCTTGTTACCTATTCACTTTAATTTACTTAATTCATGCTGCATGTGTCTCTTTGTTAAGGATGCCTTAGTATTGATCCTGTCCCTTGAATCCTATGGTTATTGGCATTGGGTAGTGGCTAGTGCTTACATAAACAATGATCTTGTAATTTGACTAATGATATATGCAATAACTCTAAAAGATGCTTTTTAGCAACAGGGAACAAGAGGGCTAGAGTTATCTCTAGATTCCTCTCCGTAAGGACTTATCTGTAAGCGAACATCCGGGACTTACAGTACAGCTGTGAGGGCTACATGGCTCTGGCTTTAGTCATACAAGAGGACCTTTTCTAGCTTGTTAGTGGTTACCTTTATGGCGCAAAAGGGGTGTGTTCCGGGTTGGGTGTAGTGCGGCTCCTGTCCCTATGAGTATAGGCTGCGTGTCATTGTGCCATATGGAAGGGGGGCTCTACATTCGCAGGCCACAGAAACCTAGCGGCCCTAACTTGTTAGACGAACCTTGGAAAGACTTCATAGTGAAACTTGATTGTCCAATGGGGAGTCATGACCTTGGACTTTTGGGGATCACGACTCACAGTGAAAGTGTACAACCTCTGCAGAGTGTAAAACTAGTATATCAGCCGTGCTCACGGACACGAGCGGCCTTGGACCCTTACGGAATAGAGATCACTATTAATTTACTTGCTTTTGCTATTCATTATTCTCTTTACATGATCATATGTTTATTTCGGGAATTTACCCACTTGATGCCACTCAATTGCTTAAAACTTGATCAACTAAAAGCTACATGCAGTTGAACCAGTGTCTAGCCTACTTGAGCTACATGAACCCCATGTTACACTTGTTGAGTACTTTTGTGCTCACCCTTGCATTCCCCCACCACAGGATGGAATCCCGAAAGTGCAAATAGTGACTACTACTACTACTTTCCTGAAGATTTCTAGACTTGTGGTCAACCAGTTGACGTGCCTGTGCTATGGAGCTAGCTACCACTATATTTATATTAAGTTTCCGCTTATTTATGTGAAGACTCTGTGATTCTATTCGTTATGTAATAAACATTTGTGATGATACTATTTATATTTGTCAACTTATGTGTGATTGATCTCTGGGCGCACATAAGAGTATGCACTCCATTTGTTCCTTAAAAATGGATGTGACAGATTGGTATCAGAGCTATGTTGACTGTAGGACGCAAGCCTAGTTAGTAATGGTCGTTTTAGTTCTCTTTTCTTCACTTGTTTCATGCTTATCACTTTACTCTTGATAATTGCTAAATTATTATGCTTCTTTCGCCTCATTCTATTATGAAAATATTGCCTCTAATTTCAACTTACCCTTGGACTAAAATCTGTAGATGCCTCGTGCCCGCAAGACTGCCCGCATCACCACTGGAGGATACTATCCACCCCGTTCCTTGGTGAAACCAGAAGAGCCTCAGGAGGAACCCGAAGAGCTTCATGAGGAACCCGAAGAGCTTCATGAGGAACCCGAAGAGCTTCAGGAGGAATTAGAAGACACTACACCAACCCCACCATCAACACCAGAACAGGCGCCAGAACCAGCTTTGCCACAGGAGGAAATTGAACCTAAGGAGGAAGTTATCTATTTGAGTGACGATGAAGATGTTGAGCTTGCTAACAACGGAGGACAGCCCCCTTCGCCTTCACCAGATGCTTCTGCTGAAATTGGAGTGCCATCCCTTCCTATGGGCTGGATTACAAGGATCCATCACAAATCAAGCCATGACACCCCGTCACACCACCGACTGGGTGACATACTTAATGCCTACTTCACGGATTGGGATCCTGCAATTGAGTATGTCTGCTGGGAGCATAAACACCCTTTGGAAGCTACTTATTGGAAGTGCAGTGTGCGCATCTTCGTTAAGAACAATGAGTTGGGCACCTTTTTGCTAGATCGGTGTTTTTCCCATAGTGGACGTCGTGCCACTATAGAAGATGGTATAGAAGATGCAGCCTTTGAAGCATGTTTGGGACTTCGTCACCTTCGCTATGAGATTATGCAAGATGATCCATATTGCTATTTTCCTCGTGGAGATCCGGAGTATGGATGGGTAATGACTGACCCTGGGAATTTGGATTTAGTTCCTCGGGTCATGGTGGATTTTGGTCATGACATGATGGTGACAAATCGTCGGTTGGTAGCCCTGGTTAAAGCTTTGGGAAAAGACGTCAAGAGGTATCAAGAAGTGATAGATGGCTTAAGGATTGACCAAGGCATGGAACCGATCTATGATCATCATGAACACCAAGCCCGTACTTAGGAGTTGGAATACCATTTATGTAATAATACGATAGTTCGAGTAGAGTCAAGTTAAGTTGAGTTTGTGGTGTCGTGTGAACTTTGTGTGGTTAGTTGAGTTATTATTGTGTTTATGTGTGAGTTGGATTTTCCATGTAATGAGTGCTGGAGCTTTGTGGGCTTGTCTACAAAAGATCCAAGTTATACAATATTAAGTTTTAGTGTGATAAATAAATAAATTAGTTGGGTTAGTTGGGTTAACTTTTCTCTCTGTTCTGTCTTTTCTGGAGCGATCTGTCTTTCCTTTTATGCTTAAAATTAACTGATCAGCGAAAAATTCTGAAATTTTTATGAGAGAATCTAGACCCACGTACCTTTCCAATGCCTCTGGAATCAACTTTTTATCTATTCTGGATCATGAGTTATAGTTGTTACAAGATGAAGTTACTATGCAGTCTGGAGGTCAGAAACAGTTTCTGTTGTGTTCTGTTTTTGGGTAACTTCGTGACAGAATCTGGAAGTATGAGTTAAATAAAAGTTCTAGATAATTTCATAAGCTTTCCAACCATGTAAAGAACACCTCTACTGGATATTTGTAACTCGAGATAGGTTTGTTTTACCGAACAGCTGAAATTGGGATGTGTCCAGAAAATTTTCAGATTCTAATCTCTATCTCTAGAATTGTCTATTATGTGGTAATCTCTAAGATTTGATACTATATTGGATAACAGATGTCTGGAAGAGGACGAGGTCGAGGCCGTGGTCGTGGAATTGGACCAACACCTACTATTCATGAGCTTTTGGCCATACAGACACAGCTAATGGAAGCTCTGGTGAACAATCAGCAAAATCAGCCAGTTGGAGGAGCACCTGCGCGAGATAAGCGTGGAGAGTTTTTGAAGGGTCATCCCCCAGTGTTTACACATGCCTCAGATCCATTGGAAGCTGATGATTGGCTTCGTGCAGTAGAGAAGCAGCTCAACATTGCTCAGTGTAATGATCAGTAGAAGGTGTTGTTTGCTTCGGGACAACTTCAAGGAGCAGCTCAAGATTGGTGGGATTCATATCAGTATGGCCGTCCTGCCAACGCTCCCGCTATTACTTGGCAGGAGTTTACCGAGAGTTTTAGGTCCTACCATATACCAGAGGGGGTGATAGCATTGAAGGCAGAAGAATTTCGCAATTTGACACAGGGATCTATGCCTATGGCAGAGTATAGAGACAAGTTTGCTCAGTTGTCACGTTATGCGCCAAATGAGGTGGCTAATGATGCTGATAAGCAGCGACTTTTCTTGAAGGGTCTGCATGATGGTCTTCAACTGCAGCTAATGTCTAATGCTTACCCAGATTATCAAACTCTAGTGAATCGCGCTATTGTGGTGGATAATAAGCGCAAGGAGATGGATGCTAAAAGAAAGAGACTTCAGGGACAGATATCTGGGAATAACACTCGCCAACGTACTAGTTATCAACAAGGTTTTCAGCAGAGGTATCCGCCCAACCAATGGAATCGTGGTCAACTTCCTCCACGTAATCAGTTTCTGCAACATCCTCCTTATCAGTCGCAGAATGGCAATCAACGCTCTCAACAGCAGAATGGGAACCAGAATCAGCGACAGAGTACCCCTAACAACACCCCAATGAAGACTAGTGCTCCTAATACTCCAACCAAGTGCTTCCGTTGTGGAAAGGAGGGTCACTTGTCTTATAACTGTCCTGAGAAGGCTAACCAGCAAACTCCTCAGAAGCAGAATAGTAATCAGAAGCCACCATACTACGGGAAGGTGACTCACTTGTCGGAGGAGACTGCAATGTCGGAACCTGAAGTTATGCTCGGTACGTTCGATGTCCACTCCATCCCTGCCACTGTTCTTTTTGATTCTGGAGCTTCGCATTCATTCATATCTCAAATATTTGTTAAGACAAATAGCATTCCTTTGTGTGCCATGAAAAACCCTATACTAGTTAACTCGCCTGGGGGTAGTATGCAAGCTTCCTATCAATGCCTCCCTATTAGTTTAAATTTAAGGGGGGTAGAGTTCAAAGTGAGTCCTATAGTGTTGAGAACAGCTGGGATTGATCTTATTCTGGGATTAGACTGGATGAAGCAAAATCAGGCAGTGATTCAGTGTAAGGAAAAGGCAGTAGCCCTGACAACACCGAAGGGAGATCGCATTAGTGTGGAGATTGTAGTGCAGAAGCCGCAGACAGCTACAGTAAATCGACTTGATGATAATGCTAATCAAGAGGATCCAATTGTGGATGAATTTCCGGATGTGTTCCCCGACGACTTGCCAGGTATGCCACCCGACCGCGACATTGAGTTTATTATTGAATTATTGCCTGGAACTGCACCTATAGCTAAGCGTCCATATAGGATGGGGGTTAACGAATTAGAAGAACTTAAGAAACAAATAAAAGAATTACAAGAGAAAGGTTTTATTCGTCCTAGCTCATCACCATGGGGAGCTCCTGTGATCTTTGTGGATAAGAAGGATGGTTCTCAACGGATGTGTGTTGATTATCGGTCACTCAACGAGGTAACTATCAAGAATAAGTACCCGCTGCCAAGGATTGATGATTTGTTTGATCAGTTGAGAGGTGCTTGTGTGTTCTCCAAGATTGACCTTCGCTCTGGCTATCATCAGTTGAAGATTCGTGCCACGGATATACCTAAGACAGCATTCACCACCCGATATGGTTTGTATGAGTATACAGTAATGTCCTTTGGTTTGACTAATGCTCCTGCATACTTTATGTATTTGATGAATAAGGTATTTATGGAGTATCTTGATAAGTTTGTAGTAGTGTTCATCGATGATATCCTGGTATACTCTAAGACTAAGGAAGAACATGTGGAACATTTGAGGTTGGTCCTGCAGAAGCTCAGAGAGCATAAGCTCTATGCTAAGCGTAGCAAATGCGAGTTTTGGTTAAAGGAAGTTGCTTTTCTGGGTCATGTGGTCTCTAATGGTGGAATATCAGTGGATCCTAGCAAGGTAAAAGATGTGTTGAATTGGAAACCGCCAACTGATGTGGGAGAAATTCGTAGTTTCTTGGGATTGGCTGGATATTATAGAAGATTCATTGAAGGGTTTTCTAAGCTTGCCAAGCCAATGACGGCGCTGTTGGAAAAGAATGCTAAATTTGTGTGGTCTGATAAGTGTCAGGTTAATTTTGAGGAGCTGAAGAAAAGATTGACAACAGCCCTGGTGTTAGTTTTGCCAGACTTGAATAAGAGCTTCTCTATTTATTGTGATGCATCCCGTTTGGGTCTTGATTGTGTGCTTATGCAGGAAGGCAAAGTAGTAGCATATGCATCTCGACAGTTGAGGAAGCATGAGTTAAATTATCCTACCCATGACTTGGAGTTAGCAGCAGTGGTGCATGCCTTGAAAATATGGAGGCATTATTTGATTGGACATAAAAGTGATATTTACACTGATCATAAGAGTTTGAAGTACATTTTCACTCAATCAGATCTGAACTTGAGACAACGTCGATGGTTAGAGTTAATTAAGGATTATGATCTGGAGGTACACTATCATCCGAGTAAAGCTAATGTGGTTGCTGATGCCCTTAGTAGAAAGAGCTATGCTAACGAGGTACAAGTAATGCCGATGTCAAATGAGTTATGTGCTGAGATTGAGCATCTAAACTTGGGTATTGCTGTTAATGCAGTGGAATTAGTAGTAGAGCCTATGTTAGAGCAACAAATACGCGAGGGTCAGTTGACGGATGGCAAGATAAAGGAGATAGTAGGGAATATACCGAAAGGTAAAGCACCTGGATTCCGGATGGATGACAAGGGAACCCTATGGTTTGGAAAACGATTATGTGTGCCTGAGGACAAAGCTATAAGAGGAGCAATCCTACGGGAGGCTCATGAGTCCGCCTACTCTATACATCCTGGAAGTACTAAGATGTATATGGATTTACAAGAAAAGTATTGGTGGCATGGTTTGAAAAGAGATGTTGCAGAGTATGTTGCACTATGTGACACGTGTCAGAGGGTTAAAGCTGAACATCAAAGACCTGTAGGATTGTTGCAACCGATGCAGATACCCGAGTGGAAGTGGGAAGAAGTTGGTATGGACTTCATAGTAGGATTACCACGCACTCAGAGGGGTTTTGATTCAATATGGGTTATAGTGGATCGTTTGACTAAAGTTGCTCATTTTATACCAGTTAGAACTACGTATTCCAGTGCAAAATTGGTAGAGTTGTATTTGGAAAGAATAGTAAGTTTGCATGGAGTTCCAAAGAAGATAGTGTCTGATCGAGGTACCCAGTTTACATCGTATTACTGGCAGAAAGTACAAGAGTCATTAGGGACTAAGCTGAATTTTAGCACAGCATATCATCCTCAGACGGATGGGCAAACAGAAAGGATTAATCAGATATTGGAGGATATGTTAAGAGCTTGTGCTTTGCAGTATGGTACAAGTTGGGACAAGAGTTTGCCGTATGCAGAGTTTTCCTATAATAACAGTTATCAGAAAAGTTTACAGATGGCACCCTTTGAAGCTTTGTATGGTAGGAAGTGTAGAACTCCATTGTTTTGGAATCAGACAGGAGAGAGTCAAGTATTTGGTCCTGATGTGCTTAAGAATGCTGAGAAACAAGTAAGAATGATTCGAAATAACTTGAAAGCAGCTCAGTCTCGGCAGAAAAGTTATGCCGATACTCGACGGAGAGAGTTGACTTTTGAAGTGGGAGATTATGTTTATCTGAAGGTGTCGCCTATGAGAGGTGTGAAAAGGTTTAACCGGAAAGGAAAGTTAGCATCGAGGTATGTTGGTCCTTTTAAGATCTTAGAGAGACGTGGTGAAGTGGCATATCAGTTGGAATTGCCTGAGAGTTTAGCAGGTGTGCATGATGTGTTCCATGTGTCTCAGTTAAAGAAATGTCTGCGTGTACCGGAAGAACAAATACCGTTGGAAGAACTCACTGTTAAGGAAAATCTTACTTATGAGGAGTATCCTGTGAAAATTTTGGAGATAGCGGAAAGAGTTACCCGAAGCCGAGTTATAAAGATGTGTAAAGTTCAGTGGAGTCGGTATTCGGAAGCAGAGGCTACGTGGGAAAGGGAGGAGAATTTAAGAAAAGCATACCCACACTTCAGTGGAGTAAGCATCGTCCGAATCTCGGGACGAGATTCTTTTAAGGGGGGTAGAATTGTAACACCCTAAACTTTTGAATATTTTTAAATATGGAATTTGAATTACTTACGCAATTTTGTGAGCATTTTAACCTAGCAAAATAATAATTTTTGTTTAAATAAAATCAAATATAGGGATTAAATAAGTGTTTGTGCATACATGCCGATGCATATTTTTAGTTGTTTGATTGGTTTATTTTTAGAAGGAAATTATTTCAAAAATCATTTGAAAATGTATTTGAAGTGTTAGAAAAGAAAAAGGAAAAAGAGAAATAATTTCTTTCGCAGTTTCGGGCCGGAAGCCTAGTTTTTCCGGCGCTCTTCTCTTCTCCTTTGGCTCAGCTGTTTTTCCCCTTCTCTTCTGGCCATGGGCCGCGATTGGTGGGCCGGCCCGTTTTCCGTCGGACGCAGGCCACCGCGTTTTCTTCCTCTGCGTCTCACTGACCTTCCGGGCTCGCGCGTCAGCTGCTCGCTGTCGTCTCCTACCTCGTGCCCGTGCCGGACTCGAGCAAGAGTCCGAAGCCGTCGGCCCTCCCGTTGCCTTGACCCGCACGTCCTCAGCGGCCATAAATAGGAGCCGCGGCCGCATCGTCCTTCTCCACGCCGCCCTAGACCCGAGCCGCGCCTTCGGGTACCGAGCAAGCCATCGTGCCGAGCTGCCACCGACCACCATTGGGAGTCGCCGGTCTTGGAGCCACCCGACGACACGTCTCCGGCCCGTTTCTCTTCTTCGGTGAGTGCGGTCGAAGCTCCTCTTCCTTCTCGTGACGGTTTTTTTTGTCGAATCTTGGTCCTTAAAGCCTCCATGTGTGCCACCACCGTGTACAGGAGGTTGCCGTCCGCCATTGCTAGCCGCAAGGAGTTCTAGGTCAATTTCCGTCGCCCCGATCCGTCTAGGTGAGTTCGCGATCGCCTGCTCTTGCCCCCTGTGCTTTTGGTTCAGCGAATTGCGCACTAGCTTGCCGGATTTGACAACGCCGGCGAGAAATCTCGCCGCCGGCCATGTCTCCACCGCGCCGGGCTACAGTGCCGGCCGGTTTCCCCCTCTCTCTCTTTCCCGGTCAGATCTTGGCCGTTTAAATCTAATCCGACGGCTTATATCGCGAGATACCCCTTCGTTCGGTGTTTTTGCTAAAGAGACCCTGGGGTTTTAAAAGGTTTAACCCGCAGTCCAAGGCGTATTTGATGGATTACGCTTTGTTGTTTTGAAAACGTAAATTTCGTCGGTTTAATTGAAAATACGCTTTCAGCTAATTACAGAATTGCCACTAGGTCTATTTAGGTCATAAAATCTCCGTTTTAACTCCGATTTGATCCGTTCAAGTTGCGTTAGGTTCATAATTTCATATTCTATCTATTGGTACTACTGTATAGTAGATTTTACACTTTTAAAATTCGAGGTTAGATTTAATCTATTACTTTAATAAAGTAAATCTTGTTTAAATCATAACTTTTCCGTTTTAGCTCCGATTTGCGTGAATTTCGCGTCTGTGTGATCCTAGAGCGATGTAGATTTGTTTTAAAAACTTTTCATCTTATTTTACTGCTGTTGGTGTACTGTTCTAATTGTAGCTTTGTTTGCTTTACATGATTGCCCTTGGATGATTGTTGTTGACATGTTAATCGAGAATAGACGGTGATCAGTTCGTTGGTGATCAAGAGTACTTTTACGAGTCGAATCAACAGGATCAGCTAGATCAAGGTAAGTATAGCATGGGATCGTCCTTGTTACCTATTCACTTTAATTTACTTAATTCATGCTGCATGTGTCTCTTTGTTAAGGATGCCTTAGTATTGATCCTGTCCCTTGAATCCTATGGTTATTGGCATTGGGTAGTGGCTAGTGCTTACATAAACAATGATCTTGTAATTTGACTAATGATATATGCAATAACTCTAAAAGATGCTTTTTAGCAACAGGGAACAAGAGGGCTAGAGTTATCTCTAGATTCCTCTCCGTAAGGACTTATCTGTAAGCGAACATCCGGGACTTACAGTACAGCTGTGAGGGCTACATGGCTCTGGCTTTAGTCATACAAGAGGACCTTTTCTAGCTTGTTAGTGGTTACCTTTATGGCGCAAAAGGGGTGTGTTCCGGGTTGGGTGTAGTGCGGCTCCTGTCCCTATAAGTATAGGTTGCGTGTCATTGTGCCATATGGAAGGGGGCTCTACATTCGCTGGCCACAGAAACCTAGCGGCCCTAACTTGTTAGACGAACCTTGGAAAGACTTCATAGTGAAACTTGATTGTCCAATGGGGAGTCATGACCTCGGACTTTTGGGGATCACGACTCACAGTGAAAGTGTACAACCTCTACAGAGTGTAAAACTGGTATATCAGCCGTGCTCACGGACACGAGCGGCCTTGGACCCTTACGGAATAGAGATCACTATTAATTTACTTGTTTTTGCTATTCATTATTCTCTTTACATGATCATATGTTTATTTCGGGAATTTACCCACTTGATGCCACTCAATTGCTTAAAACTTGATCAACTAAAAGCTACATGCAGTTGAACCAGTGTCTAGCCTACTTGAGCTACATGAACCCCATGTTACACTTGTTGAGTACTTTTGTGCTCACCCTTGCATTCCCCCACCACAGGATGGAATCCCGAAAGTGCAAATAGTGACTACTACTACTACTTTCCTGAAGATTTCTAGACTTGTGGTCAACCAGTTGACGTGCCTGTGCTATGGAGCTAGCTACCACTATATTTATATTAAGTTTCTGCTTATTTATGTGAAGACTCTGTGATTCTATTCGTTATGTAATAAACATTTGTGATGATACTATTTATATTTGTCAACTTATGTGTGATTGATCTCTGGGCGCACATAAGAGTATGCACTCCATTTGTTCCTTAAAAATGGGTGTGACACCAATAAATACATATTTAAGTTGACTAATATTTATAAAAAGATTAGAAACAAGTTTGCCTAATCATTAATCAAATTAGTAGGATTAATTTCATAAACATGTGACATGGTACATGACATTGTTCACGTGTATGTTACATCGGCACGGTCGCAAGGCAACATGAACGAAAATGGAATTACAGCCCTATGTTGATTTTAACTAAAAAGCTATTAAATAATTATTAATCAAATTAGTATTTTAATCAATAAATTCATAACTAAATGACACGATAAACAATGCCACTATCGTGAAGATTACGTCGGCACGATCGCAACTTAACAAAACAAAAGTATAAGACTAGATTACTTTTAATTAAAAAGCTTTTAAATAAATATTAATCAAATTAGATTTATATTATATAAAAGAAACAACTACATGCTTGATTATGTTAATTAAATAAAATCACGTGATAGTTATTAACTCAGATTACTTAAATTATATTTTAGTTCAAAGCCAAGTTAAAATTAATCTTGTTTCATTTGTAAATATCGCCATATGATTTAAGCAAGTTTATATTTAGAAGAATATTAATATTACCAATTAATTATTTTAATATTTGTTACATATCTCCGACGAGATATAAAGCTTATGTTGCTTTTAAGTTAAAGAAGCTAGTGGTTGATGCATATATTAACCAAAATAATATTCGTTCAATTTGTATTGTTCACAAATTTATGACACGACAAACATTGATACTAACACGTACTAGCTAAGCACAGCACCAGCTTTGGCCCATTAGCAAGCCTATTACTCACGGCAGCCGCGGAGAAGCAAATGACGAGAACGTACGAAAGTGGTGCCGGTTCTGCTCTACTCGTCGGCGAGGTCACAAGAAACGTTAGAACCGAAACTATCGTTAAAAAGAAATGACTATCGAAAGTTTTTTTATTATTGTAAAAGAAACAATTACAAGCTTGATTTACGTTGACTAATACAATGTTGGAAAACCGATTCAGGTTAGTTAAACTATATTATATTTAAAAAGGCGAGTTGAAACTATTCACATTTTATTTTATATAAACAAGCTTGTATCATTTAATCAAATTAAACTTTAACTTTGCAAACGAAAAAAATGCATGTGTGAAATCATCTAAACGAGTTATCGTGTATGCAACGTGCTTAAACTAAGAAAAATTAATTTGAGACATATTGTATATTAATAATATTTTATCATCTATTTATGAAAAGTTGATGCAAACAGCATAGGTGGTTATTCACGTTAGGAATAATAACAAGGGAGCTCTGAATGACATCATATGAATAATTAAAGTATTGAACTTGCATGAAGCTACTTAACATGCGGACTGCAATTTGATTAAATAGATGGCTAAGTTCAGAGTTAGATTGATAAATTATTAGCATATATAGCAGAACATAGGATCTGAACTTGAATCATTATCGGATATTAGATGGATAAGAGAAACACCTGCTTGTCAAACAGCCTCTGTTGGACAGAGCAGCTTGATCATCCGGTAGGCTGCTCTCTGTCCGGTCGATCGCTGCAACGACTCATGGACGTTTGCTGCCTTCTATCCTAGGCACGCCATCTTCTTGCTTGCACACGTAATAGATGGTGTCCAGTGCAGCTTCAAACAGGAACGGACCATGTCTGCACGTGTAGTAGGTTGGATTGCAGCAGATAGATGGCAACGGCCGTTATAGAGAAGCACAGGAATCACAGATTAGTGCTCACCGAAAATAGAATCGTGACGGAGACGACGGCCGGCATGGACATCCCAAATACATGGTGCTCCAGGGACTTGAGAGCGGAGATCGGCACAGAGCATCTAGGCATGGCCGACGGCAGCGGCGAGTCTTAACCTGAGCAATATATAAGCTCCCATGGTGAGCAGTTGATGATGAGTCATGGATCGAGATCAAAACCCGTGCCGGATTGGCGAAACTTCTGGGGACGGTAAGGCGAAGCGAGGTGGCGGTGGAGATTTGGGCGGCGCCGACGTGTGTTGGTCCCAGTTAGGGCTTGGACGCTGAACGTTTAGTGCGGGGAACAAGAGGACTCGATTTTGGCCAGGAAAAGAACCTAGCGAGGAGCAGCCTAGTTTCTAGGTGGATGCGGCAACATGATAAATGGCAGCTGGTAGAACTTGACGTGGGTTCAAGATTCTGTGCAGGCCATGATAAGGAAAAGAAACCGGAAACAAGGAATATAGAAGTAAACCAAAGATTGCCAGGAGATTCTCAAATGTAGACTAAAAAGTAAAGAAGATATATATGTATATATGTATGATTTGAGTCGATTTGGTTTAAGATTGGATTTTTTTATTTTCGGAATCATTTAATATCATGGCTAAGAATAATTCTAGAAAATCTAGAATTACTATTTGAGCCACAAAAAACACTCAGAAAATCACAAAACTTTGGGAAAATTTCTCAAAGACATTATGGAACATGACGTACCCAAATAAAGTATTTGGAGCTCACTAAAAGGTAATTTTGGAGCATCTAAAAATTAGATTATGCTCACAGACAAGTAGAAACAAGCTACAGAAAAAGTCAGAAAAATTCTCGAGAATTTTGTAGAGATTGATTGATGGACGAGAAACTGAAAGGAGTGATTTGGGTTACAAAGAAAATATTTTAGGAAACTCCCAATGAAAACTTGAGCTGAAAAACAAGGAATATTGATTGCGGAAAAAGATAAAGACGTGCTGGAGAAGAAATATATTATTTTTTATAACTAATTGATGCTATCATAAACTAAAGTTAGGAAATTTTATCCGAATATTAAAACATTTATTTTAATTAGTGTTTTCTATGCACAACCCAAAATCAGAAATTTTGGGGTGTGACATCTGTTTGGGATACCTCCACGAGCCTCACATTCAACAAAAACAGCTCTGCCATAAAAATTTACCCAAAATGCTCTCGCTCCACCAAATTCAGATTCATCAAAATGGTGGATCTAGGGACCAGATTCATCGTTTTGTTGGAGCTCCTTAAGGGTACTCTACAACTCAAGTTTGATCTAGTTGGGGACAATTACCCACTACTGCCGCTGGATACATAGGAAATGGTTTGTTCTTTTCTTCTTCATCGTGTTCTTTTCTTCTTCATCTCGACAGAGCACCACACGCGGGAGCACCAGCCACACCTTGGCCATGAGCCTGGTGGCACCTAGCCGTGCACCGTGGCTGCGAGCCCTGGCCACATCGTGTAACACCCGTGTTTTTACATCATCTTAAAAACCACTAAAAATTTGAACTTTATAAAATTTACAACAAATTAAAACTAGAGTAATTTATTTTCTGCCAAACCGTTTTCAAAATAAAATGTTTTCTAACACTATGCATCAAAACTCACCTTATGCATTTAGGACAGATAAATGAAGTTGCTAAAATATTTGAGTGATGAAATGCTTGCATGCTTGCTTGTGTGATTTCATGTATGTTTGCCCTAGAATTTATTTGGCATCAAATAATTTTTCTTGGCAATTCTTCTTGACAATCTCCACCATTAAATATATCTCCTTGACCTCCCCTTGAATTGCCCTAATCACCTATCCACCAAATTACAATACAAAATCCATTTAATGGTGCCTAGTTATCTTCTGGAAATTAAAAAGGGAATTTATAAAAGGAAAAGGCATCCGGGCTCATTTCCTTTCCCTCCCTCCTCTCTAGCACGTGTCACGGCCTGCTCCTTCCCCGCTATGGGCCAAGGCCAGCCAAGTCGAATGCTGCCAGCCCGAAGCCCGCGAGTGCCTTCCCTCCTCCTTTCCTTCTCCATTGGGCCGGCCTAGCAGCACGATGCGAACCCGCTCCCTCTCTCTCCCCCTTCTATCACCGACGAGCGGGACCCACAGGCCAGCTTCGTCTTCTACCTGGAGACGTCGATGGGAATACCATGTCGCCTACCGATTTCTCGATGTCGCCGCCACCGCCTTGCCGCAAGCACATGAAGAAGATGGCGAGCACCCCCCGAAGCGTCTCCCCCCCACCTCTCTCGCCCTTGTCCCCAAATATCTCACCGTTTAGCTATATGCCATGGCCATGCGGCAAACCTCTCACCGCTCAATGAACCGCCATAGCCGAGCTCCTCGTTCTCAGACGTGCACGTGGATGAGAACACACTGTTGCGAACTAACTTTGGATTTGAGCGCACGTGAGGACGGAGGAAATATCTGGTGAAGCGGAGAAATATCATGGCACCGGTGAACCAACCTCCGCCACCTATAAATAGGCTCTCTCCGAGCCCCCAGGAGGAGGAACAAGCAGAACAAGATTACACAAATCCCAGAGCAACCCCAACATGAACCAAGAAAGAGGACCAACAGGAGGAACAAGCAGAACAAGAACAACCAAGGATGGACCGAATCAGCTAAGATGGTCACTGCAGTTCAAGGAGGTCAAGATGGTCGACTCAAGTCGCCCTTCCTGAACAAGAAGGACGACCCAGGTATGCCAAGCATTGAGTGCTCAATCAATGGATACTCCTTTCAGAAGGCGCTCTGCGACACTGGATCAGGCGTCAACATAATGGCCACAGTCACCTATCAGCTCTTGTACGGGACCATGCCCTTAAAACCAATATACACTCAGCTCCAGATGGCAGATCAGACATCCCAAAAGGTCGAAGGTATAGTAACCGATGTCCCTGTTAAAATTAACGATCATTTTGTCCATACAGACTTTCAGGTCATTGACATGGGAGACGACGAGTACGATCCACCCATCATCCTAGGAAGACCGTTCCTAGGCACTATCAAAGCAATCATCTACAATGGAACCGGAGAAGTCCATATGCATTTCCCCTCTGAGAAGGTACGACGCTACTTTAATGACCCTAACTATATAGTTGAAGATTCTAAGCAGGTCAGGACAAGAAGAAGGCGACGTAACCGTAACCAAAGGAGGCAAACCATAAAGGACGTATGGGCAGACTATGAAGGAGAGGTCATAAGGCCCGAGGATACACAACAGGAGACCGAAGCACCAAGTCGGGTATGGAAAGTGAAGACAGTTACACAAGAAGAGGAGGTGCTGCCGGAACCACCGTCTACGCCACCCAAATCCCAGGACAACTAAGAAGAAAAGAAGTCCTGTTCGGAGGACTTAAAAACATCGAACGTCGTGCCAAGAGGTAAACTTGGTAGTTATCATTTTCCCTTTAATTATTGCTTAGTTAATCATGTTCATTCTGTCTAAAAAAATATTGAAAACAGTAAGCCCCATGTGAGTATGCGAGTGGCATAAAACCCATCAGTACATTCACTGTGGTGGCATAAAAAAATTAATAATATATATTTTTTCTGTTCTATAAAAATAAAAATAAAAATAGAGAGTGACATTTATCAAGGAAGCTCAAACATGATAAAGGCTAGATATTTATGCTAACGCTTAATCAAGTTCCACGAAGCTTTGTTGTCTATTTGAGCTCCACAGAATTCAGGAAGACTAGCAGATGGAGGACATCCTAATCGTTGTCAGGGTGCTGCCGACATTCAAATACACCTCTGCACCTGCTAGCTACATCAGAAGAAATTACGTCAAGATCCATCTTGGGGGAGAGCACCCCCATTTATCCCGATAAGTATTTTTATCTACATTTTATACCTATGCTTTATTAAAATAAAAAGATGCATAATCATGAAAACCCAAATAAATATTTTGTGTTTATATATATTTGCTTAGTTTAATAAATAAATAAAGTAGCTATGCTAAACTGAATCTTGAAAATAGAACTCTAGCATGGATATGATGAATAGTTACGCTGCCTAATTTTCAAATTTGTTTTCTCTCTAGTTTAGACATAACTGTTATAATTTAAAACTGGCTCTAAACCTGAACTAGTGGGAAGAGAACTTGATCTGAAGTCTAAGTTGTTAGCGGATATGATATGGGAAGGTTGAGCTGCTGTTTATCTGTTCCTAGAAATGCTAGAATTCTGGAGAATTATATCTTTGAAAAAAATCTTTAAAATGTTGCATGATGAGTTCCTGTATGATGAGAGTTTAAATTCCTACCACAGCCATATATACATGCTTGTTAGATTAGGAGCCGCACTTTTACTACTTACTGCTTATGGGCATTGAGTGTGGTCAAGCTGTGTAGATCCTTACTGCTTCTACTCCGGAAGTACGCATCCACATATATCCACTCATTTCCATCTCCAGATTCACCCAAAATTATTCTACTCCTGACCCGGGAGAGAATAGCCAAAAACATTATCCCATTCCTTTTATTCCCTGTGAAGTTAATGCTCAAGTCATTTCTACTACCACTTGCTATATTTTCAAAAGAGGGAGATTGCTCTAAAAAAAATATAAATACGAGGAAATAAAAAGGAGCAAGTGCTCGGAACCTCGAAGAAAGAAAAAGTGAGACGAGAGGTAAAAATGGACAAATGTCCGACAGTAGAATTAGGGGTACAAGATACCCACCTAAGAGAAAAAAAAGAAGAAAAAAAAATAGAGCATCTCATTCCCCTCAAAAGTTTTAAAAGCAAGAAAGGTATGTATTCCCTCAAAAAGAGCATTAGACTTTTGTTATCACCATCATCACCATACACCACTCATTCACCACACATGCACATCTTGATTTGACTTATTGACTTGTTTCTCTGGATCCATGGTTTGACTATGCAATAAATGTTCTATGAGTATATATACTGTATCTCCCACCTATGAGATCCAGATATCAAAGCCTTATTAGAGTAGGGTGAGAGAGAAGGCAATGTCACTACGCCTTATACCATAAATACCACATACTTTGAGAGAGAAGGCATATACCATTACTGCCTTGGTAAGGATCCAGAAATACAACAAAAGAGAGACCCGAGAAAGTCATATAAGGAATCTCTGAGTTTTATTTGAAAAATCTTCAAAAAACTCCAGAGCTATAGCTGATCAAGAATAAGAGACATGGCGTTTGACTAGACCGTTCTATCTTTTAACCACTCAAGATGCAGGTGACGGTTGCAAGCCCTATGGTGAAAGGTAAAATGAGTAAGTTTTAAGTCTTGACAGTTTATTATAACTCAGGGATGAGACCTTATTTGAAAGAATATGTACCGTCAACGTTCAAAGGTGTTACAACAACTTCTGATCCATAATGAGTCTATCCTTGCTCAGGGACGAGCAAGAGGTAAGCTTGGGGGAGTTTGTTGACGGTCCTTAAGTACCAAATATAGTTATCAAATAAATAAAGAAAAGGATCCAAATGCAACCAACACCTAGACTTAGGGTTTTATCTGACAGAATTCCACGAGTTTTGGTGTTTGTCTGTTTCTACAAGGGGGTTATCAGAAAATACGGAGGAAAGACCCACATGTCGGGTTTACATAGAGATAATAACGTGTTCACCAATTTTCTATCATCTAGAAGACTCCAGAAGCCACGAGAACGAACGGGAGGCCGAACGGGCCCGGAGGCAGGGCGCTCGCCCTGCTCCCTAGGGCGCCCGCCCTAGCCTGAGAGCCAATCAGGCTCCGTCTCGCGGATTAAGCTCCACCGACCTAAGGGATCAAGGAAAACCGTGCGATTAATGTCGGTTTGATCCGACGGCCCACGTTCACTTGAGGGGGCTATATAAGCAGGACCCCTGGCCCCTGGAGGAGGCACTCCCTCATTCTCAATTCTTCAAACCCTAATCTCAGGAGAGTCTCTGATCAAGCCCTAGAGCCACCACATCAACTAGATCTCTATTATAGCATAGCTACATAGGATTAGAACTAGGAGTCAATCTTCGATTGGTTTCCGGATCTGTCAAGAGGATTCTCGGTAATTCCTTTACTGTTCTTCATTGTTCATCTTTGTTCTTCAATATTATGAATACAACTTTGTTCTATTTCAATATATTGATTATGACTATGCTCTACTTGTTTATGTTTGTGATTATATTGTTCTTAGTTTATCGTAGTTATACGCTTGGCTTAGTTAGATTGGAATTATATACATGTTTAGGATCATATAGCATTTATCCATCGGATCCATGGGTAAATGATAAATATTGTGTAGGCGTGGTGCTTAGACCATATTTATCTACGATTGCACCTTATATGCCGCATCGTGGGGTGGTCCGCGATGGTGACAGCTTCGTTGGTTCTTATATAGTCCCCCTCCCGTGTGTAAGGCAGGCAGAGCAACATTATTACGGGGGAGTGATTGCTATGTTTCTCATCTTCCTTGATAATATCACTATGCATGGGCGTAGTCCTTTTTCGCAATGATTGCCAAGTGTACTTGCACTAACTATGATATGCTAGACTTTATAGTTAAGAATAACTTAGGAAATATCCTTGTAGTTCGTCCTAATACCATGCTAATGACTTGCTAGAATATCTGTTGAGGTGCTTATCATTATTATATGTGGCTAGCTGATCAGATTAATTATCTTTGTCACCATTCATACTTTATCTATATTTTATGTGACACTTACCCCTGTATGCAAGAGATAGATGAATGCTCTCACTTATACATGCAATGATTGATACTCATTCCTATATTCCATTCCATAATCAACATTGATGTTAGTAATCCCTTCCCAGTGGTAAAAATATAAATAACGATACCTGGAATACTTCCCGGTTAAAATGCTACATCGGTATTAATCTGTGCGCTTGCAGATCTTATTTATTATTTATTTAGAAGAGCAGTTGCATATTTCAATACCGCGTCTCTCATGTCATGCTGGGGATGACAACTTGGCTTAAGTGGCATGAGGGATAGGTTCGGCATTTTTGGCGCCATTATCAGAATTAGAAAACTAAGTCTACTTTTGGTAATGACGTTAAGAATGCCCAACAGTAGCAAACATTGGCACCGTCTTGTTCCCATGCACTCATACAGGACAAGGTGTGGTTTCGTTCAACTTTTTGGGGGCTCATATCTCCAGAAGCACCATTTGTGGTGATTTTGAAGACGTCATTTTTCACAATGGTTTATTCTACACCATTAACAGGGATGCTCACATGTTTGTTTCTCTTCCCACTCCAGAATCAATTGACTCCCTTCCTTCTATCCGATGCTACCATTTAAGTGTCATTTCTCAGTCCCCTCTAGGAAAAGAGGATGGCCATCTTGTTGGTAGATACCCCGTATCAAGTAGAGGACAAATAATAATGTTGTCTCGGTATAGTAAAGAAATTGGTGGGTTAACATCGTCTTTCCTTGTTCATATAATGGTGCACAAGGACCCAGCTGGTTCCATTGGTGGAATGTTTATGTGGCAACACGTTAATAACCTTGGTGGCCGCAACATATTTCTTGGTTGAGGCTGCTCGACTTCCTTTGAAACATTCCATAATCACAGAGTTGAAAGGGCATATTTTCTTGATGATAGAAACTTTAACTATTGGATGATGATGCAGCACGGCGGCTCAGAGGGAAGTGGTTATCCGATCAATGACAATGGTTGTTGGTCCTTCAAAACAAGGACTATATCTAGATTCCCATGCCAAGCTGAGTACTCTAACTATTCGTCTCCCGTATGGATAGTGCACTATGGATCCCTTATTGTGTGATTTTCACATTTTTTTAAATGTTGTTGTTGATGCAAAAGTGGATTTGCAAACACAAAGGGCTAATACCCGAAATCGATATCCAAAGTGTGCCAGTCGATTTGACCTGTTAATCGACAAGGATGAAGATACGAGCACTTTGGTCCTGACAACAGCGATACGCCCGGAAGTCACGGCCAAGAGGTACTCACACGGAACTCGAGGATCGTCGAAGATTGCACTGGAGCAATGCAACTCGCCGAATCAATGAGAACTCGTAAAAAGGAAAAAGTATGCAAATTGACAAAGTCACCGAAAAGTAGATGTAAATAAGAGTAAAAGCTGGTTTTTGATATTGATTGATTCATTATTACATTGCCCTTCACTCTATATTTATATCCTAATCTACAGAAACATAACCAAATACGACTAGGACACTAAATCCAAATCTAACGAAACACATGACTTTGATACAACTCAGACTCTAACAAACGTAGACAAGGAAATTAACTCCTATCTTATTCCATAGTCCGCCTCAATCACAATGGTATTCTCATCAACCTCCTTTCCATCGGCACACTCCCTGTTCCATCGGCAGCAGCCTTCAAGTCTCTTTCATTGGCACGCTCCCTGTTTCATCGGCAGCAGCCTTTAAGTCTTCTTTCATCGGCATCGATAATAATACCCTTAACCTTATCGGCAACAACTCAATTTGAATTCACATGCCACCACCACTCATAAGCAGCCTTCTTTACAAGCTCATTTTCATCAGCTATCAATCTACACAGTAATCTTCCCTCTGCTGATTAGCTCCTCCTGACCATCTTGACACGTGCTAAAAAATGATGTCAACACATGCCCCCCAATTTCGGAGTATAAGATACTGATGCTCCGAAATTTACTCCAGATAATGCTTGTTGTTACCTATTTTTCTCAACCCATTCTCCAAGCATAACATAATCTGTTACCAAATTTAATCAAATCTAGTTCTAATTTATGTTCCTTAGTAAATATCGCACAATTTCCAACTGTTCTTGCCTCAATTACGGTTGAGATACCAAAATAACAACCCATCGGCAAGATCTTATCATAGCAACATCACCATTTTAAAACTGAAAGATCCTGTATCAAGATCTCTTCCAAGTCATGATTACTTGCCATCAAATCTTCTGTACAATCCCTTGATTATCGTGCGAACAGTTCCCATATCCATCTGAACCACCTCGATCCACCCGCGCACGACATAGAGATAAGTCAAGAATACCCCTACTCCAAGCGGCCTATAAATAGATTTCTTCGAACTGCTCATCTTCTACCTTCAAACTTCAACCTATGGCATTCTCTCTCCGGCGGCAACCCTAACAAACAACTGCGCGACCTCAACCCACCAGAGCTCCTTCCATCGTCAACTTCAAGTCCCCAGCTCGTGCCCCCATCCTTCTCAGAGCAATGGCGGTCAACTTCAATGTTCCTGCGATTCGTTCTTCTTCCATTACCTTTACCTTGATCCCTTTCAAGCTGCTCCCTCAAGCCAAGCCCAAGAAATTGCCTTGAAGCAGGTAAACCGATTGACCTATTCAGTTTATAGTATCCGTATCTATCCTTAGGTATAAATCTCTAACTTCCTTTTCTTCACAGGAACAGGATTCTCCCGATAGCTTATTTTCTTTTGCTATCGACGTCTCTGATGATGATGGAGAAGAGGCGAGTTCTTCCCTGGCATTGGGAACAATATCGGCAGACATCTATGGCAAGCTAGAAGCCCTTCTGAATCTGCTGCAACAAGATACTGCTCAACTGATAACCGATTCAGACCCTGCAAAGACTATCTTTAAGACGATCCGTGGCCAAGTTCCTGCCGATGTTGAAGAAACTATCTTCCCAGCAGTCCATCTAGAGAGCCGACAACTTCAATATCAACGGGCTGCTCATTGAATCACCGATAGAGCAGCTCAAACCCAGCTCAAAGAAGAGATGCTGCAGCTAAAACAAACTACCGATGAAAAGCACAAAAGCATCAACAACTTGCAAACCTCCGGTGCCGATCTTAAGCAGAAAATTCTGGATCTATCGGTAAAGAGAGCAGCTCTTCTAGCTGAACTGGAAGAAGTTGAAGTAGCCTTGACCCATGCCAAGCAAGAAGAAGACCAATTTCCTGACATCATCAAAACCCTTCAGCAGGAAAGGGACATCCAAGCTCGCAAGGCCTTGGCCTTGAAAAAGAAACTCAAGCCTATGGAGGGAGCTGCCGATGAAGACGCTAAAGAATTAAAGGAAGCCGATGAAATTTGCCTGCGTGCAATATCGGCTATCCAAACTTTGTTAAATCTGTAATTCTCATCCAGCGCATCGGCAACAAGATATTAATACTTTGTTTTAACTCTAGCCGATAGGATTGTTATCGGCAATTATACTCTTATGCATCTATCCAGATACTAGGGTAATATTTCTTTAAGTATTTTCCATTTAATGCTCTGGGAAACACAACCCCTTCGAGGGTTTTGAGAATATATGCATTACTAGGAACAGATTGATTTATCCGATATGGACCTTCCCAATTAAGTGACCACTTGCCAAACTTAGAACTTTTAGTCCCAATCGGTAAAATCAACTTCCAAACCGAATCTCCATCGACAAACTCTTTTACCTTCACCTTCTTGTCATACCATCTGGCTACCCTTTTCTTATTCTCCTCGATGCTAGCTAAAGCTTTTAACCGATGACCTGCTACATCTTCCAACTCATCTTTCATAAGGGTATCATAGTCATCAGCTGTCAATTGATCTTGAGAGCGTATTCGCCTAGAGCCAGTTTTAACCTCCCAAGGTAATACTACGTCGTGTCCATACACCAACTGATAAGGTGTTACCTTGGTTCCACCATGACATGTCATCCGATACGACCATAAGGCTTCATTTAATATTGTATGCCACCTCTTAGGATATTCTTTAATCTTGTGCTTAATGAGCTTGATAATTCCTTTGTTAGAAGCCTCAGCCTAACCATTAGCCTGGGCATAATATGGTGAAGAATTCAAAACTTTAATCCCCATACCTATAGCAAACTCATCAAATTCGCCCGATGTAAACATGGTACCCTGATCGGTAGTGATGGTTTGAGGAATACCAAATCGGTAGACAATATGCTCTTTCACAAAATCAATCATATTAGCCGATGTCACCTTTTTCAAAGGAATTGCTTCAACCCACTTTGTGAAATAATCGGTAGCAACCAGAATAAATTTATGCCCTTTACTCGATGGTGGATAAACCTGACTGATGAGATCAATAGCCCAACTCCGGAACGGCCACGACTTAATTATGGGGTTCATAGCCGATGCGGGTGCCCTCTGAATATTACCAAATTTTTGACATTCCTGACACCCTTTAAAATATTTAAAACAATCTTCGAGAATAGTCAGCCAATAATATCCATTCCTTCTGATCATCCATTTCATCTTGAAAGCTGACTGATGAGCCCCACATACTCCTTCATGAATCTCACCCATCAGGCCTTTTGATTCATCGATGCTAACACACCTGAGTAAAACTCCATCTATGGTACGGTAATATAATTCATCATCGAGGAGCACATACTTGGTAGCTTGGAACCTTATACGTCTTTCAACCTTTTTAGATGGATTCTTTAAATAATTAATAATTTCCTTTCTCCAGTCATCAATATCAACTGCCAATGCTAACACTTCTTGAATAGGCTGATATCCTGAAGCATGCTGAGCTAATCGATTAGCCTCTTCATTATGCAGTCGAGAAACATGTTCCAAATGAAAATTCCTAAACCCTTTCAACAATTGCAAACACTTCTCATAATATGAAATTAAAATTTCACTTCGGCATTCATAAATCCCAGCCAACTGATTTATAACTAGCATAGAATCACCAAAGACTTCAACAGCATCGGCATGTACTTCCTTAAGCAATTCTAACCCTTTTATCAGGGCTTGGTATTCAGCTTGATTGTTTGTTGATGTAGCAACAATCGGTAATGAGAACTCATACTTCTTCCCCTGAGGGGAAATTAACACAATACCGATGCCTGCCCCTTCACCACATGTAGACCCATCAAAGAAAAGTGTCCAAGGAGCAATCTCCAGAGAATCCACTATGTTGCAATGTTGAGTAACAAAATCGGCCATAACCTATCCTTTAACTGCCTCAGCCGATTCATAACGTAGGTCAAATTCTGATAATGCTAAAATCCATTTGCCAATTCTACCATTTAATATCGACATCGACAGCATATACTTGATCACGTCATTTTTGCATATGACAGTACACTCAGCCGATAATAAATAATGCTTCAACTTAATACAAGAAAAGTATAGACATAGACATAATTTCTCAATACCCGAATACCTAGTTTCAGCATCTATTAACCGTCTGGTCAAATAATAGATAACACGTTCTTCCCCTTCAAATTCTTGAATAAGAGCTGAACCGATAACAGTATCATCAGTTGACAAATACAATCTGAAAGGTTTTTCATGTTGAGGTGGAACTAGCACTGGAGGATTTGTTAAGTAACTCTTAATTTCATCCAGGGCTAATTGCTGCTCATCTCCCCATTTAAATTCCTGATCGGCTTTCAATTTCAGTAATGGACTGAAGGCCTTGATCTTACCCGACAGATTAGATATGAATCTCCTGATGAAATTAATCTTACCGATCAAGGATTGTAATTCAGTTTTATTGGCAGGAGCAACAACCTTATTGATTGCCTCAATAGACTTCCTACTAATTTCAATGCCCCGCTGATGCATCATAAAACCCAAGAATTGTCCTGCCGATACACCAAATGCACATTTATTAGGATTCATCTTTAATCCATGCTTCCTTGTGCACTCCAATATCTTTTATAGATCGGTTAGATGCTTTGTGATATCTCCAGACTATGTCATCAATGTAGATCAATGCTTTGTGATATATTCATGAAAAATAAAGTTCATAGCTCTTTGATAAGTAGCACCGGCATTTTTCAAACCAAATGTCATAACTATCCATTCAAATAATCTTACATGACCTGGACACCTAAAAGCAGTTTTGAGAATATCCTCTTCAGCCATGAATATTTGATTATAACCTGCATTACCATCCATGAAACTGATAATTTGATGTCCTGCTGTAGCATCAATCAACAGATCAGCAATCGGCATTGGATAACCATCCATCGGTGTGGCTTTATTAAGATTCCTGAAATCAATACAAACACGAAGTTTCCCATTTTTCTTGTAAACAAGAACCACATTAGAAATCCACTCTGTATATCGACACTGCCGAATAAACTTTGCCTCAATCAATTTAGTTATTTCGGCCTTAATATCAGGAAGTATATTAGGATTGCATCGGCGTGCCGGCTGCTGATATGACCGAAAATCCAGACTTAATAGGTAACCGATGTTCAACTATTGATCGGTCTAATCCAAGCATTTCAGTATAATCCCAAGCAAAATAATCTTTATATTCTTTTAACAAATCGACTAATTGCTGTTTACACTTGGAACTTAACTTAGCACTAATAAAAGTAGGCCTTGGCCTATCGTCTTCACCAATATCTACTTCTACTAAATCATCAGCCGATGTAAATCCTTGACCTAATATTCCATCATCGGCAAACCTATCCATTAAAACTCTTCTTCAGAACCGACTTCTTGGATCGGTGGAATTTCGTAATTGGCAACCTTGAGGAACTCTTTTTCCCAAGCTTCTCCTGATATGCACTTGGTTCATTCATAAGTGTCTGATTCTGCCGATGCGATGATATAAGAAGAATCACCAGGAACAACTTCAATTTTATCTCCAATCCATTGTACAAGGCACTGATGCATTGTTGAAGGAACACAACAATTAGCATGAATCCAATCCCTTCCTAAAATCAGATTATATGCACCCTTGCCATTAATGACAAAGAAAGTCGTCGGTAAGGTTTTACTGCCGATGGTCAACTCAACACACACTGCCCCTTTAGCTGGTGACACATTGCCTTCAAAATCCTTTAGCATCATATTGGTTTTAGTTAAGTCTTGATCTCCCTTACCAAGCTTCCGATACATCACATAAGGCATAATATTAATCGCAGCTCCTCCAACAATAAGTATCTTAGATACAGGCTGCCCATCAACTCTGCCTTTTACAAACAAAGCCTTGAGATGTTGTCTTTCATCATCAGCAGGCTTCTCAAAAACAGCCATCATTGGATCTAACGTTAATTGAGCTATTTGGTCAGAGAAAACAGCTTCTTCCTCATTATCAGAGAGTGCTAAAAATTCCATCGGCAACATAAACACCATATTGACATCTGCCGATGGGCCTTTTATTTTGTGCTTTATCTGCCACTGCTGATTACTAGATCTCTCATTGGAGGAACTCTCTTCTTGGTATAAGTCCTCTTGACGCTCTCGTTGCATTCTCCTTTTCTGTGTCTTTGTCAAACCTTCTGGACACCATTGAGGAAGTTTAGTTTTCCAAACTGGTTGATAATAGGTCCTGGTTGATTCTACACAATGTATATTAGGATCCCTATAAAATATTTCTTCATCAGGAACTCTTGCATTTGCCACCTCTTCAAGTTCCTCTTGGTTTCTCGGAAAATATGCAACGCGTTTACCAAGCCTTTCATGTACATTGAGCCTGCCCCCCAGCCGATCATGTACTGATGCTTTACCTCTGATCGGCTCATTGATGGACAAACCTTGATTACCGTATTGAAACCTCCTTTCTGGACAATTAACCCCATAATAACCATTGCACTCTGGGCAATTTTCAACAGTAGGTAACTTAATACCTTCTTCCCAACAATGAATAAAAAATGGACACCTCCAATGATCCTTATGCCGATTCCACTACTCTCGACGTCTTTCTTCTTGTTGTTGTCGATATAGGTCCCTTCGTTGACGCCAGCCTTCCTGTTGCCTCTGATGGGTAATCACAATGCCAGATCAAGGTGGCTTTCCAGAACTGCTACTTTCTCTTAGTAGTCCCTTGCCTTTTGCATCATCGGTAGTTATCCGATGTTGGGGATCTACTGATGCGTTTTTCTCAGCAGCTTCCGATGTCAACACCTTAGTCTTTCCTTTAGCATCCAACATATTTGTTGGAAAAGGATGTTGTTCAATTTTCATCGGCTTCTAGATCTTGGAGTTACCAAATTTAATTCTCCCTGACTCAATAGCTAATTGTAACTGCTGTCTAAACACTTTGCACTCATTTGTACCGTGTGAAGTTGCATTATGCCATTTGCAATACATGATTAGGTGACAGCTTAATCTAGCCCTCTTGAAGCAAAAGATCAAATATCTTATCGGGTTTGGTGATGTCGAAAGTAAACTTCTCTGGCTCTTTTTGACCAAAGGGACAAGATATCGGCTTTTTATTCTTAACCCACTCAGCCAAACCGATAACTGGTTCTTCATCCGAGTCAGAATCTTCTACCTCTCCGACAAATGAAACCTTCTTGTTCCAATTCCTTTTGGGTTCAAAAACCCTAGTGTCTTGATCAGAAATCCTTTGCACTAGATGACTTAGGCTTTCGAACTCCTGAGAGGCATATCTGTCCTTAAGGTGTGGCAACAATCCTTGAAAGGCCAAATCGGCAAGTTGCCGATCATCCAATACCAGGCTATAACAATTATTTTTTACATCTCGTAGCCTTTGCACAAAGCCTTCCACCGATTCATCATTGCGCTGTTTCAACTTTACCAAATCGGTAAGCTTCTTTTCATGAACTCCAGCAAAGAAATATTTATGAAATTGCTTTTCCAGATCAGCCCAAGTAATAATAGAATTTGGCGGTAATGAAATAAACCATGTAAATGCTAATCCAGATAGAGATGATGAAAACAAACGAACTCTCAATTCATCTCTACTAGCTGCCTCTCCACATTGAATAATGAAGCGATTAACATGCTCCATGGTTGATGTATCATCTTGCCCAGAGAACTTAGTGAAATCTGGCACCTTGTACCGATTTGGGAGAGGAATTAAATCGTATGCCGGAGGATATGGAGTCCGATAAGAATAGGTATTGACTTTAGGCTTGATCCCAAACTGATCCTTCATAATTTCTGCTATTTTATCGGCCCAAAAAGCATCAACATCTTGTTGACGATATGGCTGAATTTCCACCGGAGGTACTTGCTGATACCCTTCTGCATATCTTTGTGGCCCACGATCTCCAGTAATTGGCATATTTGCCACTATTTGTGATCCATTAACTTGCTGGAAAGGATTCATCGGCTGAGCTGCCGATGCTTGATTCTAAAAACCAGCATGCATGTGACCTTGATGAATACCTGCAGCTTGCTGATTTGGCTGAACTGTATGTTGAGTGGGAAACTGCCCTGACCAATTATTATTAGCATTCATCGGTACAAAATTTGCTGATGGCTGGTAACTTGTTGGCATTGCTGGATAATTACAACCAACTTGAGGTATAACCTGGACTCCAGGTTGACTTACAATAGGAGCCTTCTGTTGCATCGGTAACAAATTTGCCGATGGACTTGAATTAGATGTTTGACCCAAAGGCACCTGGAAACCTCCTAAAGTTGGTTGCACAGTAGTTGCTATAGTATATTGAGGTACTTGAACTATCGGCAAACTAGCCGATGGCATAGGAGCTTTTCCTGCTGTGTCAAACACTTGAGGTAATCCAGGGTTAAAAGCAGATGGCTTTGGAGGCATACCATATCCCCACCAATTAGCAGGAGTCTGATTACTCTGTGGCACAGGACCTGATAAAGCCGATGCCGATAGATCTGTATTAAGCTGAACTCGTCCTGATAATGCTGAATCTGATCGCATCGGTGTAGACTGTATGTTAGATAAACCTGCTGATACTGGAGGGGAAGAAATCTCTGTACCCACAACGGCTGGAGGAGCCGATGGAGTAATAACAGATGCTGATTCTGGTTGATGATAAGTAGGCCCAACGTAACGAGGTGACGCTTGCCCTTCTTTGAAAGTTCGAACCACAGCATTATGGACAGTATTGGACAGCACATTGGAGTGATTAATTAAAGCATGATTGACTGCAGAATTAACCATCTCTTGAAGTTTACCCGGATTAGAATCAAAGGTAACTTGCCGAGGCAACGGCAAGTCTTGCTTCTGGATGACTTGTCCACTCTTGTTCAAGCTGAATGACTTCAAGCAGAGCTGTCTGTATTCTTCTATAGCATTTTCCATAGCCTGCTTCTGTTCTTCCTTAAGATCTTCTTCTGTTACCGCGATGATGTTTCCCGCATCAATCTCAGGATTGAGCATATTGAATAGATCTGTCCCACCGGGCGTGCCAAAAGATGTGTTGATGCAAAAGTGGATTTGCAAACACAAAGGGCTAATACCCGAAATCGATATCCAAAGCGTGCCAGTCGATTTGACCTGTTAATCGACAAGGATGAAGATACAAGCACTTTGGTCCTGACAACAGCGATATGCCCGAAAGTCACGGCCAAGAGGTACTCACGCGGAACTCGAGGATCGTCGAAGATTGCACTAGAGCAATGCAACTCGCCGAATCGATGAGAACTCATAAAAAGGAAAAAGTATGCAAATTGACGAAGTCGCCGAAAACTAGATGTAAATAAGAGTAAAAGCTGGTTTTTGATATTGATTGATTCATTATTACATTGCCCTTCACTCTATATTTATATCCTGATCTACAGAAATGTAACCAAATACGACTAGGACACTAAATCCAAATCTAAGGAAACACATGACTTTGATACAACTCAGATTCTAACAAACGTAGAGAAGGAAATTAACTCCTATCTTATTCCATAGTCCGCCTCAATCATGATGGTATTCTCATCGACCTCCTTTCCATCGGCACACTCCCTGTTCCATCGGCAGCAGCCTTCAAGTCTCTTTCATCGGCACGCTCCCTGTTTTATCGGCAGCAGCCTTTAAGTCTTCTTTCATCGGCATCGGCAATAATACCCTTAACCTTATCGGCAACAACTCAATTTGAATTCATATGCCACCACCACTCATAAGCAGCCTTCTTTACAAGCTCATTTTCATCGGCTATCAATCTACACAGTAATCCTCCCTCTGCTGATTAGCTCCTCCTGACCATCTTGACACGTGCTAAAAAATGATGTCAACAGTTGTACTATGTATTACATTTCAGCATCGTGTAAATCTATCCGTTTCCTTTCTCTTTTAATAATAAATTCTTCAGTTTCATCTAAATAAATCTGATTTTTTAAAGGGTGATCCTTCCTCTTGTTTTTTAATCATGCTAGCAATATAACATTTTAATGTTTACAACGGTATATTGACTGCTTGTACTTTCTGCACTCCTTTATATATTTAAACCGGACCAACGCTTCACAGCTATTCTACCTATAATGGCGCAAGGATTTTTTTTGAACGATTTTGACACACGATTTTTTCTAACGATTTTGACTAAACTATAATGGTGCCAAGAGCTAAGAGGCGGCAAAATAATGTATTAAATTCAACCCAACGTGGACCAGTGCCAAGCAATGTTCCGTCATCTTCTCGGATGGACGTGGACCAGTGCCAAGCAATTGTTTGTATCATCATGAGAAAAGGAAAATACTAAATCATGGAGCGTCATTAAATTATACGTGCTAAGAGGCAATACAGCAAATACTTGCCTGAATTAAGTCTTAGAGGATTCCACTTTCCAACCGTCGTGAAAGGTTGTTGTTCGTTAACCAACAGTAACGAAGGGTGGCCAAGGAGAACTGTGCTTTTGACGCCTGGACACGAATCAAACGGCCCTGTTGCTTTGTTTATCAGTATAATAAGACAAAATCGTATTATCATAACATACAAATTGACGATAATTTGCAAATCTAAACCAAGTTTGTATTTTTTTAGTGCCATGACTTCTATCCAAGAAACTCTGAATCGTAAGAGCATTCTGATGCAGTTAGATATAAATGACTATGTATACATATTGCTACTATTATTTTGTCACGTCACTTCATCTCTTTCTTTTCAAAAACTAACTACTAATAACTAAGATATATATAGATGACTCGATGCCTACATTGATATAGTGAGGCCTACATTGATATATCGAGGCTATATGTATATTAGTCGCGGCAACACATGGCAAATCGTACAAACAAAAAAGATATGTGAACAAAAAAAAAGAAAACCCACGTCTATTTTTTCTCAGAAATGTTTAGAATTTTTTCCGGTACGGCATGTGTAGCATTGGTTGATTGGCTCGTGAGCATCTCCAACAGCTCACCAATAGTTCATCAATAGTTCATCCTCCTCAGTAGAATGATATTGGTGATCATCAATACTGTTTTTTCAGACTATTGAGGGAGATGCTTCAAAAGATCACCAATAATCTCCCCGAATATATTGGGGTGGGTCCTGGCTATTGGGGAGATACAACTTCCGGTTTATTTGAGGAAAGATTCCCGTTTATTTGAGGAGATATTAGTGATCACCGTAAAAAAGATGGGAAAGGAGAGCTGTTGGAGCATCGAATTTGGGTTATCTCCCCCAATATGACAGGTTGAGATGCTTTAAGAACATGTGCAGACACAGAAGGACGTCGAACCACATGACGAAGGGAAAAAAAGTAAAGGGAAAAGAAGGAAACCAACTACAAGACAACAAAATGCAACCAAACAAAACAGGTAGCACTAGAAAACTGAAAAAAAGAGAGCCAACTAAAAGACAAAAAAAACAAGAGCACTATTATTGTACTCCCTCTGTAAAAAAGTGACGTTTTAGACGCATCGTGTTTGACCGTTCGTCTTATTTAAAAATTTTGTGCAAATTATAAAACAAATAAATCATTATTGAAGTATCTCTAATGATAAAATAAGTCATAACAAAATAAATGATATTTATTAAAAAAATTGAATAAAATAAGTCATAGCAAGGGAACTGTTGGACAGGTGTAGACACAAAAGAACGCCGAAACACAGGACGTAGGGAAAAAGAGGAAAAGGGTGAAAAAAAAAGAAAACCAACTTGCAGACAACAAAATGCAACCAAACGAACCAGCTGGCACTAGAAAACAAGGTAGCGGTAGAAAAAAAGAGAGCCAACTAGAAGATAGAAAAAAACTAGAGGCCTCTTATTGTATTCGACCATGGACTCCAATTTTGGATGCTTCTGCGGGTCCTGTCACATGGTTTTTTTTCAATCAAATACCCTTACTATTGGGAAGTTCATAGCACGGTTCGTTAAGTGCCGTCTTTAAATAGTATCCACACTATAAGCAACCAGAAAAGGGACAACTAGATCAACTATCCTATACTATACCATTATCAATGTCCTAATCACGTCCTTGTCTTGTAGCAATCTGTGCTTTCTTGAATAGAAGAAAGTGAAAATGGAGGTTGAGGGTTCAAATATGACGACAGTTTGGTGTTCCGGCGCGTCTGCAAATGTGCCTTCGTCTGTCGAGCCCGTGAAGAGAAGTTGTAGGGTGGCTGGAAATATAGGTGATTACACTTCTTTATACTGTATGTTAAATTATCATGAGAGGTTAGATTGTGGTGGGTTATGCCTTTTGAGGGATTCACCTCATCGGCGATGATGAGCTTCTGCAGATCCTGAGGCTGAGGTGATCGCGTTGTCAGTGGAGGCGCTGATATCACAATACCGGTTCTGGTGCGACATCTGCAACAAGGGTTTCAAGCGCGAACAGAACTTGCAGCTTCATCGGCGCGGCCACAACCTTCCATTTACTTTACAGCGTAGCGTGAAGGATCAATGAAAGCGGGTGTATGTTTGCCCTGAGGAGAGCTGCCTGCACCACCACCGGTCGCACGCGCTCGGCGACATGACCGGGATTCGGAAACATTACCTTTGGAAACACAGTGAGCCGAAGTGGGAGTGTAGCAACTGCACAAAGAAGTATGCCGTGAAGACGGACTTGAAGTCCCACATGAAGAACTGTGGCAAGCGACAGTACAAAGGCCACTGCGGCGCCATCTTGAACAAGTAAGTTCTACTCGTGGATAATACGCATCAGCCTGCTGATTTTCTTTATCGTCCAAAACCGTAACACTTCATTGTTGATCGGTCTGCATACTTCACTGTAGGCAGGAGTTGACCGCCCACAACGCCGTTTGTGAAGGGAGTGAAGATGATTGTGTAGAGGTCTTTCCAACGCAACCTGGGGCTCGGAAGGCATCATTTGGCCGTATATTGTGGCAATGTCACAAGGCAGGACGGGCATCTGCCTGAACCTCAAGCAACGCGACTCGGGTGCGGAACGACCGGTAAGATAAAGCCAATTGTTACTATCTGTTTCTGGTATGATATAATTGACAAAGCTATGCAATAACTGTGTCTGGCAATAATATAATATACTATACAATAGTGTGTTTTTTGTGTTTACCTTTCGTCTATGTTTAAACATTATTTACTGTAATCTGGTTCTTGGATTACAAATATAGACATGTGACTTGTCGTTACTAAAACTTAGGCATGCGCAATCATGATGGGGATAGGACGTTTTTTCAGTCTGGCCTTGAACTAATAATAAAGCCTCAAATTAGCATGAATGTTTTTTCAGTGTCCGTGGCTCAAGATACACCTCAGAATTGCGTCTGCATGCTTCCAAAGCAGATACTTGAGGTGAAATCTTCGATTTGCGAGCGGAACCTCGCCAGCATCAGCAGTGACGTGCAGCCCTGGACAATGAAATACCTGTCTGGGAAGATGCCGTCTGCAAGTCGTTTATCTGCCCTATTTGGCGTGGTGCCCGGCGGAGAAGAAGCAACTGTACAATCCATGATGAGAAATTACCTGTCGTCTGCGTTCTTCCCAGCAACTGTCAATCTACTGCAATTCGGTTCGCAAAATGCAAACCAAGCAAAGCCGTCGACCCACTTGTCGGCAATGGCGTTGCTTGAGAAGGCAGTGCAGATGGTGGGCAACTCGTCATCAGCAACGGCGTTCCTTCAAAACGCATCGCAGATGGGCCCCACCACCTCATCCATTGGTGGAATGGGAATGTACGTGTCCTCGACACCGTCGTGGATATTCACGGATGGAACAGAGAACCAGATACAAGACATCGGAGTACCAATCCAGTAGAGTTCGATGCATGAATAGTGGGAGATGTGGGATGGGAAAAAAGTGTGTGAAAAAGTTGGGTAACTGGAATTGTAGGATGGTGGAATTGCGTTGAAGGGTGTAGTGCATGTGAAAAAGTGTGTGACAATTGTCTATTTTTTTAGCCAAGATTTCCGTCCATCTTTTAATGTAATCCATATGGAATTGTGTTGTACGGTGTAGTGCGTGTGAAAAAGTGTGATAGAAAGAAAATAACATTTAGCAAACACCCAACCGAACCAAACCTGACGCAATAGAAGATGCAAAGTTGGAAGAGAAACGGACAAAAACCAAAAAATATAAAAAAATAGAAAAACTCTTGGGAAACTGCCATCCGTAAGGACGGAGATCCGGCCCAGACGAGATGTCTGATGGGAGTTCAGCTGAGGTACATATCTTTTCCATTTTTTCCTTTGGAAATATATACTCGTCTGGAACTTGGGAGTATAGTCAAACACGGTTCCTATCCGCCATAGGTAAAACAAGACGAATTATTAAGACAACCTACCTAGCATGACAGCACATGACACGGTAAGCATAATGCAACCTAAGGTCCTACTTCTTAATTCAACTCGATGTCCTTCTTCTTCTTACACGGTAAGCATAATGCAACCTAAGGTCCTACTTCTTAATCCAACTCGATGTCCTTCTTCTTCTTACATATATTCTTATATATATATATATACGGTATATTATCTTAAGACGAGAGGATCAATTTTAAAATAAGAGGAGGACATCATCAGATCAATTCTATTTATATATATCTATATACCCACAAAAAATCATATAGTATCATAACAAGACTTTAAATATAACACGTCAAGTGCAAGGAGAAGCTGATGGAGACGACAGACAGATCAATGGTGGCCGTTGACAGCTCCAGGTTGCCAATGCGCCCGACAAAGAACTGCATGGCAAAGTTGATGCCGTAGAGATAAGTGGGAGTTGGGCACCCACATCCGCAAGTGCCGGCGGCTGCCCTTCGCCCAATGGTGTTGGGGCGCGCCGATTGGAGGGATGCGACGATGATGGGAAGAGGTTGGAGATAACGATGCAAACCTATCGGTGAGTCTCTTCCACTAGAAACCACGCACACGGACAGAGGTGCTCTTCCTCGCAAACCGTAATTGTGCACGCTTCACTTGCTCACCTAGCGTGCTCAGACTTCAAACTAGCGTGGCAGCCAATCCGTCATACGCCCATTGCAATGTATGAGCATATTTTCTAGTAAATATGCAGAAAAGAAAACAATTTCGGAACAAGCAACGTGTTTACTCCGTGCATTGAGTGCGATCAGTAGATAACGGAAAAATTTGTCGTCTCATATGAACCAAATTCGCGAAAAAAGGAGGCCCAGTCCATCAAATGACCGCGACAAGCAGCACGCCACCTCATGGGCTCGGCCGGCCCAACACGCGCGCTCTTCTTTATGCTGCTATTGGATTCGTTGAATGAGCGGATGAAAATTTACAAAAATAGAAAGAAAAAAAGGACTGGAAACTACACAAGAAAAAAATTTGATCAAAAAAAATGTTTTTTGCACCTGGCCTTGACTGACGACAATAACTCGTTGCTGAAGCGGACGAAAATGTACAAGAAGACAAACATAAAAAAAATAATTGAAACTAACCGGGATTTTTTTTGGTTTGCACGTTGCCTTGGGTGAACAAAAAAACTCGTTGCAGAATCGGACGAAAGTGTACAAGAAGACAAAGAAAAAAATGGTTCGGCAGTTTTTCCCGCTATAACTTCTGCAGCGGTATTTTGTCGTTTTCGACATCGATTCCCATGGCCGGTTTAAAATGTGCTGGTGTATACTGTAGCAGTTTGGCATGGCCGTCGTCCTCCTTACAAACAAACTTCCTTCTTGTTATATATATAGAGACACTCCATTTGCCGTTGTATCCAATGCATTCATTACCCTGAAATACACAAGCAAGAGCACAGAGCCACAGCAAACACCATCTGTATGGCTGCTTGGGAAGATATGCCTCCGGAGATCGCTGAATGCATATGCAACAAGATGCATTGCGTCGTTCCTCACGCTAGTTTTGCTGCGTCATCTAGCACATGGCGACGTGGGTCGACATCTATGCCGAACCGCTCACAGATCCCGTGGCTGTTGTGTCCATCTCCTAGAGCTGCTGCCCTTCACTCTATACCTCCTCTCAATGCAAATGAGGCGGTGTTTTGCATCAAGTGCTCACGCAATCACCGTGTTGTCCTCCAAAACATACTGGTCGGTTCGAGGTACATAGGATGTCCAAGAGTAGAGTGGGTTATGGTTGCAAGGGGCCAGAGATATGACAATGTTTTAGTTAATGTTCGGAGTGGTGAACTGATTCGCCTTCCAGAATTTGTGTTGTTAGATGAAGGCCAGCCGCCGTGTACGTTGTTGATCCGTGCGGCAACCATATCTGGTCAACCGTCGGTAGGTGTAGGATGCATTGTGGCAAACATTGGGACTGTGCTGCTACCTGGGAACCACGCAGGCGAAGGTGTAGTTTCATTCAATCTTTTGGGGTCTCACGTCTCGGCTAGCACTGTTCGAGGTGATTTCGAAGATGTCATTTTTTTGAAGATTTGTTCTACACTGTCGATAGGCATGGCCACACAGTTGCTTGCCTTCCGTTCGAACAGGATTCCATTGTTCCTTCTGTCCTATGCTCCCATGTATGGATCATTTGTGAATCTCCTGAAGGGATACAGGATGGGTATCTCATTGGTAGGTACCTAGTAGCAAGTAGACGAGAAATAATGATGTTGTCGCGTTACAGCGAATGCATTGGTGGCCTTACTTCAACTTTCGCTGTGCATGTCATGGTGCACAACGATGCCCCTGATGCGTCTGGTGGAATTCTTAGGTGGGAGGTCGTAGACGATCTGGATGGTCGCAGCTTCTTTGTTGGACACGGTTGTTCGATTTCATTTGAGGGAGGAAATGAGCACGGCGTTTGTAACAGAACCGACCAAATTATAAGAGCACAAGTACGAAAACAAGCACCGAAGCGCTCAAATTTTCAAACTTGAGCCCATATAATCCCGGTAGTCAATCGAAATCACGAAGGATTTCAAACCAAACTGCTTACAACCAGGATCGCATCATTCAACATACACATCATACGTTACATTTCACAAGTAGTCCGAAATAAGTTTACACCACGGAGTAGCAAATATTACAAACCAAGTTTGAAAGTAGCGGAAGCATAACACACACATTAGTTACTTAAATACTGCCAGTCTGGACGATCGACATCCCGCAAAAGCATGAGGAAAGTACATAAAGATGATCACGCCCTTGTGATCTAGTCATCATCACCCGCAGGGTGGAGACACGTCTTGCAGAATCCCTGATAAAGCATGTCATCTGCAACAGGAGGGAATAAACCCTGAGTACTGGAATGTACTCAGCTAGACTTACCCGTCATAAACCAGAAAATAATATGACACCAAGGATTATGCAAGGCTTACACGAGAGGCTAGCTGACACCGCATTTTGCATAAAGGCATAAGTAGTTGGAACTCTTATAACATGTACTAGCATTTATTTTTAGCATTTACCTGTCATCTATCTTAGCACCTGTACTAAACATGCACTTGATTATCATCAAACAATTATTCATATTATTTCCATAGCAGGTATAAATTGTGGCAACGTTGTATCATTCACTTAACCATCTGTTCAATTAATGAGATCTACATTGCCGCTGCTTAAGTCAAGTGCTCACTAACCGGGAGCGACGGCGATTCGAATCGAATTCCTATCCAGCTGGAGGGGTATTTCTAACACTCACCGTACAGACCCTTGCCAGGGTCGCACAGGCCACCTTTTCATATGATTCAGGAATCGCGGGTCCGAATGATGTCGCAACCCCAAGGGCGACACTCTGCCAGGTGATAGGGACTCTAACCCCCCCTTGGTCTCACGCCAATGTCCCCAAGCACATCCTTTCTCTCCTCCAAGAAGCAACCTACCATTCGATTCCCGGCCTGAATCATATTACTCGGCTTCGCGGTCGGAACGACTTATCCGGCCAACTAAGTGTTAGACTGCGTTCAACATGACTCAAGGACGTACAGCGAATCGGTCCTTAAACGACTCAGACGGGCATGGCTCCACACCCAAGACGTGAAGTGTCTTGCGGCTGTACCATCGAACTCCCGCCCGGTCTCAATTTCATTTTAAAGCATGGTTCCATCACGATAGCCATAAGCCACTCGCGACCCAATCCTATCTCTCGCGGATGACCGGAAATCACCCGACTTCTACCGTACTAAGCAAGGCTAAGCATTGACACGTGCCTAAACCTAATATAGGATTAGAGTACAATATCTGGACAAGGACAGGTATAATGCAACAATTGTTTTCAAACAACTCCTACTACTTAATGCAGTAAACAATTAAAAGTACTCAAGATATATTTATAAAATAATGGGTTCAGCATGCACCGGGGCTTGCCTTTGAGAAATATTGCGGGTCTGTGGTCCGGACACTCGGGTAGATCTTCTGACGGAGCTTCCCCGGCGTTGGGTTCTTCGGCTGACTCCTCCGGTTGGCTCTGCACCTCCTCTGGTATCGCTTGTTCGAATTCAAGGAGTGTCACCCCTTCCGGAACACCTATTGCATGAGTGCATGATAAATCCCATGAATGCATAGCGAAAGATGCAGTATGCTCGGAATGGATGCAATACAATGATTTCAAAGCTCTATTCAAATTACTTCAAAAGAGTAGGTGCAAATTTCCTCTCCAGTAGAGGAGTACTCACCTAGTCTACTTAACCTAAGATAAAGCTGCTCTTCCTCAGTCAAGGCCCTAACACCTAACAATTACAAAAGTACCACGTCTTAGGACACCACACCACAACAAACAGCAAAATATCACAGTAAAATATTCTGGACAGCAGCTACTTGTTTTCATCATAACTAGAGGTTTCCAAATCCAAAAGATGTGATCTAAGACAATCTGGAAAGCCTAAGAAATGCTCTACAATTCATTTTCAGACCTCAACCCCAAACTTCTAAGTTTTCCATGTCAATTTTTCACAAGTTTCAGAATCTGTCCTCTCAAAACAGAGAGTAGCAGATTCTGAACTGCCATTTTAAACAACAGTAACTCTCTAACTACTAAGCCAAATGCTCCCAAATTTTGACACCAGCTAGTTTATCAAGTTTATCCCAACTTTGGTATTTACAAGTTTTCCAGCAACCATTTTTATCAAAGGTCAAACTTAGAAATACTACCAGCTGTCCAGAAATCCTAAAATTACAAAGGTTAAATATTTGTTGATGTGACCAAAGTCCCCTAAAACCAAACTAATGTTACCAAAAGTTCACATGAGGTACAAAAACACCAGAAAGTAGGGTGTGACTACCTAGAACATTTATTTATACTCATTTCTTATTTTACTTAATTAATTAGGTGGAATTTTAAACATATATGTAAACTGCTCCTAAAATTCTACAAAAATTACAGGGGGCTCTCTGACCCAACAAGAGACCACTGTAAAAATTGGAACAAATTTTATTCACAGAAACTCCCTAAACAAATTTCACAAGTCCAAAAGGCTGATTTTTGTATAATTAATACATCACATTGAAAAGTATCAAACAACAGATTTCATATTTTTCTTAGACACTCTAGGGTACCAAGACATTCTCTAAAAAGTTACAAGAACATTGCACATGTAGAAAAATTACAAAAATTCATTCAATTATTTCCTAGAATAACATGATAGCCTTATAACTTGAAAATTTCTTAAGCACTGATGCCCAAATTTTTACCAGAGCTAGGGCAAGCACAGAGTAACCTACCCACCAAATTTCATGATTTATGGAACACTACAGCTCAAGTTATAATTTTAACAAGTTTGCATGCATTCCAAAACACATTTAAAGGATCTTATTAAATTCTTACAGAATTTAAATATCTCAAACCAGATTTATATTTTTCTAAAATACTACACATCATGTAGATCCTAACAAAATTTATCTCATGATTTTTGGGTCAATAAAACCCTAGATCTACATTTTCCAAACTTGTACAAAAATCTGTGACAAAATAATAAATGCGAAATTTATCTCGGATGAACTGGGCCGGCCCGGAAAACTCGGCCCACAACGCTCGCGTGCGCGGCCCGTTCAGCACCCCGCCCGCGCGCGACACTAACGGGCGGGCCCCCGCGGTCAGCGACCGGAACAGGGGAGGTGGCGACCCGCGAGCTCCGACGAGCTCGAGCTCGCCGGAGAAGGGCTCGCTCGGCCAATCAAGCATTGCCTCGCGCTCTCCGTCACACGGTGCATCGATTGGTGCCCGCAGATGGGATGGGGATGGGGCGGAAGGGGCTCGCCACCGCGAGCGGCGGCCGGTGAGGTCCGGTGGCGGCGTACCGTCGCCGGTGAGGGTGTACGGTGCTGGCTAGGCTCGGTACGAGCTTCACCGAAGCTAGGCGGAGCTATTGAGATAGGAAGGGAGGATGGAGAGAGACCCGAGCTACCCCGGCCATGGTGAGGTTCCATGGCGGGCTCCGGCGACCTCTCGGAAACGGGGAAGGGAGCAATGTGGCTCACCTCGAGTCCAATCACGGCCGTCGGTGGGTCGAGGAGATGGAGGGCGGTGAGGCGGAGGAATTTGCGAGGTCTGGTGGCTGGTGATGCAGTGTAACTCGCGCTCGAGCTCGCCGGAGAGGAGCGGCAATGGCGGCTCGGTTTCGGCGTTTTGCAACTGGAAGAGAGAGGCGGAGGAAATGGAGGCCGACTCGCGCGTCGTGGCGGTCTTGAAGGCGTCGCGGCCTGACCGGTGGGGCCAGGGCCGGCGTACGGGCGCCACCGCGCCTCCACGCGTCGGCGTGGCTCTGTGGCCGGTCGGCCACTCTCCCACTGACGAAACTGAATCGCAGCTCAAAGGTGCCAGAGCGATTTCGAACGTGATTAACTTCTAAACCAGCTTGTTTCAGTCCAAGGTGGCAACATCAAGTTTGTAGAGCTATGTTAGGGCAACAAATTTGTCAATTAGTGTTTGGGCTGGTTCGGCCTATATTTGAAACTACATGGCCCCAAAGTGGTGCTCGGTGAAACTGAAACAGGTTTTCAGTTATTGACACCTACTGAAACCCTAACTTCACGACATCATAACTCATAAACCATGGAGAACCAGACTTGGTTGATGTCGACAAAGTTGTAGGGCTACATGAGGACTACAAGTTTGTCAATATGAGTGAAGGCTGGTTTGGCCTGGTTTGCAAACTACAAGCTCCCAAAGTAGGCATCAGTGAAACTGGAGGTCAGGTTCCAGACTTAGAAAAATTCTGAGTCTTGGAGCTACTTCTCTAGCTGACTTGTGGGCCACTTTTGAGCATGTTATGATCAATTTCATGAGATGGTCATATTGAGACTTTTGTTCCCCATAAAATTCTTTACCACTTTGCTTAAGGGTCCTCTTCCATGCAAGGTCTCTAAGTTAGACTTTTTAATTGGTCAAACTAGAACCTCCTAGGGTCAAATGGTGGTCAAACCTCCCTTGGAGGGCAATTTTGTAATTTTGGTCAACATGAACCTTGCTCCAAATGTTACCCTAAGTATAATTAAGGTGTTGTAGGTCATGATTGGCTACCTTACCTTTTTGTTACACCAACTATCAATTACTCATGACATAAACCAAACAAACCCTAAACAATCACACGAGTTGCAATACATAAAATAGTAACCATGGATTATGCATGCTTATGCTTATGCAAATGCAATGTAATTAAGGACTAAACACTTGAGGTGTTACAGCCCTCCCCCCTTTTAAAAATCTCGTCCCGAGATTTGGAAAGCGTACCATTTTTCATAGAATTCCTTATAACCATCCCGCAAATAATCTTCCCGTTCCCACGTAGCATCACTTTCGCTACCCTGATTAGTCCACATCATTTTGTACCACTTAACCACTTTACTTCTAGTTACTCGTTCCTGAGTATCGATCACTTGGACGGGCTTTTCTTCATAGGTTAGGTCGGATTCAAGCCTGATATCTCCTAAAGGAACCTGTTCCTCAGGAACTCGAAGACACTTTTTAAGCTGAGATACATGGAAAATGTTGAATATGGCTCTCATTTCAGGAGGCAACTGGATTTTGTATGCAACAGCTCCACTCTTGCCTATGATCTGGAAAGGACCCACGTATCTTGGTGCAAGTTTCCGCTTAACACCAAAACGTTGGACACTCTTCATTGGAGAAAGTTTCAAATAAACGAAGTCTCCAACTTCAAATTCGAGTGGTTTTCTACGACGATCCGCATAACTTTTCTGTCTAGCTTGGGTTGCAGCCATGTGTTTCTGGATAGTACGGACTTGTTCCTCGGCTTCCTGGACAAAATCAATGCCATAATACCTTCTTTCCCCAGCTTCTACCCAGTTTAACGGAGTTCGGCACTTACGACCGTACAAAGCTTCGAATGGGGCCATCTTAATACTCTCTTGATAACTGTTATTGTACGAGAATTCGGCTAAAGGTAACCATTTTTCCCAAGAACCCTTGGACGAAATGACGCATGCCCGCAACAGATCTTCCAAGATTTGGTTAACTCGTTCCGTCTGACCAGATGTCTGGGGGTGATAAGCAGAGCTTCTCACTAACTTGTTTCCCAGAAGGTGATGCAAATGCTCCCAAAAGCGAGCAGCGAACTGGGGACCACGGTCAGAAACGATAGTACGAGGTATCCCATGAAGCCGGACTATCTGATTGAAGTACAACTCAGCATAGTCAGTGGGACGATAGTCCACTCTCACTGGAATGAAATGAGCTGATTTGGTCAAACGATCTACAATTACCCAGATGGAGTTATGATTTTTGACAGTAGGAGGAAGTCCGACAATGAAATCCATACTTATCTCTTCCCATTTCCAGCCTGGAATGGAAAGTGGCTGGAGTAACCCAGCTTTCATGTGCACAGCTTTAACTCTGCAACAGGTGTCACACCTAGCAACATATGCAGCTATCTCTTTCCACATCTTGGTCCACCAATAAAGTGGCTTCAAATCATAATACATCTTATTACTACCAGGATGGATGGACAACTTGGACGAATGTGCTTCGGACAGGATCTGATCTCTAAGCTCTCGGTCCTTAGGTACCACTAACCTATCCTTAAACCACAACACACCTTCGTCATCTAACCTGAAATGCTTAGTTTCTTCCTCTTTCATATTCCGTTTTATGTGAAATATACCCGGATCAGTCTTTTGGAGCTCAATGATTCTATTTCTGAGAGTACCACTGACAGTGATGTTATACAAGACAGCCGGATGTAACAGGCGGGATCGGTGAAAATCAGTTTCAACTAAGGAATGGCAGTGAGACTTACGGCTCAAAGCGTCCGCAACCACGTTTGCCTTGCCTGGGTGATAGTGCACTTGAAGATTATAATCTTTAATCAACTCGAGCCATCTTCTCTGACGCATATTTAGCTCGGGTTGGGTGAAGATGTATTTGAGGCTTTTGTGGTCTGTATAGATATTGCAGACATTGCCCAGCAGATAATGCCGCCATACCTTCAAAGCATGAACAACTGCGGCCAGTTCTAAGTCATGCATTGGATAATTCACCTCATGCTTCCGAAGTTGTCGTGAAGTATATGCAATTACTCGGCCTTCCTGCATCAAAACACCTCCCAAACCTATGCCTGAGGCATCATAGTAAACATCAAAAGGTTTCTCGATATCCGGTTGTGCCAAAACCGGAGCCGAGGTTAGGAGGGTTCGCAGTTGGTGAAAAGCCGCATCACACTCAGGAGTCCAGACAAACCTGGTGTCTTTTTGCAGCAACCGAGTCATGGGTTTGGCTATTTTTGAGAAATCCGGAATGAAGCGACGATAATAGCCAGCCAACCCAAGAAAACTCCGGACCTCATGAACCGAAGTAGGAGCCTTCCAATTCAATACTTCTTGTACCTTTGTGGGATCCACCATAATTCCTCCATCGGACAACACATGCCCAAGGAAAGGTACTTCACGAAGCCAGAACTCACACTTACTGAACTTCGCATACAGTTTATGCTCACGCAGTCTGCTGAGGACAATACGCAGGTGTTCAGCGTGTTCTTCCTCATTTTCAGAATACACCAAGATGTCATCGATGAACACCACCACAAACTTGTCCAATTCGGGCATAAACACTGAATTCATCAAGCACATGAAGTGTGCTGGGGCATTGGTTAGGCCGAAGGACATAACAAGATACTCATAAAGGCCGTATCTTGTAGAAAAGGCTGTTTTTGGAACATCTTCAGGACAGATTTTAATCTGATGGTACCCAGACCTTAGATCAATCTTGGAAAAGACTTTAGCTTTGGACAATTGATCGAACAAGATGTCGATACGTGGTAGAGGATACTTATTCTTAACAGTGACTGCATTCAGAGGTCTATAGTCCACGCACTTCCACAAGGTCTGATCCTTCTTCTTTACAAAGATAGCAGGGCAACCCCACGGAGACGAGCTAGGACGGATCAACCCCTTCTTCAAAAGCTCATTCAATTGCACCTTAAGTTCAGCTAACTCATTTGGAGGCATTCTATAGGGTCTCCTAGAGATGGGTGCAGTGCCAGGCAGCAACTCAATTTTAAATTCCACATCCCGATCCGGAGGGAGTCCCGGCAAATCATCGGGAAAAACGTCCAGAAATTCATTTACTACCGGAATTTCAGCCAACGCCTTTGCTTGCACAGCATGAATTTCCCCCGACAATTCAACTTTTCTGGGAAGTTGTACTAGAAAACCCTTTTGGTCTGTAGGATCTCTGAGCATAACTACCCGAGCGGATGTGTCAATGAGTACCCCATTCTAACTCATCCAGTTCATACCCAAGATAACATCTATGTCTAACCCAGGTAAAACCAATAGGGCAAGAGAATAATTTCGCCCTTCTATTTCAAACTTAAGGTTCCCCACTACTTTGTTTGTGGAAATATTCCCACTTGCAGCACTAATGCCATAACCCACACCTTCAACAGTATGCAACTTGTGTGCAAATTTGGATGCAAACTTAGGACTGATAAAGGAATGCGAAGCACCTGAATCGAAAAGTACCACTGCGGGGTGTTGGTCAACTAGGAACTTACCAGCAGTGACCACCTCACCAGATGGAATTTCCTCAATACTGTTATAATGAGCGTGTCCCTGACGACCACCTTGGTTGACATTCTTCTTAGGGTACGGACAGTTCCGGGCCCAATGGCCTGGCTTGTTGCAATTCCAGCAAGGCATATTACTAGGAGGAACACTAGAGCTGCTCTGTCCAGAAGTCCCCTTTGGCAGAGCGATAGTATAAGCCTTACGGAATCCAGTTTTTGCAGCAGGCTTTTTCTGTGGCGGACGGAACTTTGTATTCTGAGCAGGCGGGCGTGGGGAAGACCTTGGTGCAGCTGAGGCCCGTGACTGAGAAGCACTCGCCTCAAGGGCCCTTTTACGGCTCTTAGAGGCAGAATAGATAGCATTGTTATTCTCCTGGGTCAAAGCATCACTGATAAAATCATTGAAAGTAGTACATTTGCTAGTGCCCATAGTTTTCATCAGCTTTGGGCCGAGGCCCCTTTTGAAGCTAGCAATCTTTTTAGCATCAATATCCACAAACTCTGTGGCATACCTTGCTAGGTTGTTGAAGGACTGCAAGTATTCAGTCAAGCTTTTGTTTCCCTGCGATAGCCTCATGAACTCCGTGTGCTTGATTGCCATAAGACCGGGAGGAATATAGTTTCCCCGGAATGCCGCCTTGAACTGGTCCCAAGCAATTGGAACATTGGCAGGCAGTGTGGAACGATAATGGCTCCACCAAATGCTCGCTGGACCATGCAACTGATGGGAAGCATACTCAGTTTTCAGCTCATCAGTCAGGCGTAGTAGCCGAAACTTTTGTTCAATAGTATTCAACCACTCGTCAGCCTGCAGTGGTTCTTCCGCTTCCTTAAAGAGTGGGGGCTTGGTATCCAGGAAGTCCTTGAAATCGCTGTACTGATTTGGCTCTGGGCCCTGGCGGCCATGACGAGCCTCTCGATTAGCCAGTTGGCGCATGGCGTCAGCCAACATGCGCTGCCCTTCAACCACCGATTGCATCAACTCAGCCGGAGTAGGTGGTGGCGGAGGGGGCGGCTGTTCCTCCTCCTCATTTCCACGACCCCGACGTAGATTGTACAACATCTGCAAAATGCATAGCCAATGAGCACTGACGATGTGGGAAATTTGTAGATGAATTATTGCGAAATGTCAAACTGTCTTCATGAATAGATTTCTCATAATAATTAAGGCACAATAATTCATCACAACCGCACAGTCCATTCAAGCGCATCAATTGACGAACTCATACTTGGTAATCCAACAAGATGTTCTTTGATAAAGGCTCACTCACAGGGAGCACAACGGTTATCGGACCGTTTGCGTTGCTATCTACATGATTATTGACCTTTCGCACGGTACTTGGATTCGATCTCCAGAGTTTTAGTTGACTGTGAAAGAATACTTCAAACTGACCACAAGGAAACTTCTCAATGGAGAGTTCCATGGTGGATCATGACTAGCCACCTCGATACCTGCGCGTGCCAAGCAGCACAACCTTATGTCGCGCGCCATAGGAGGCCCTCGGTTTCGTCGCGGCACCGAAGGGTGCTAATCGTGACACCATCATCGAACACCACACAATAAGACATCCCATTGCGATCGAAATTAACAGGTTCAAACTACATTCAGGAAACATACGGTTCAACCTTACATCCCAAAGTCAAGTTATTACAAGGCCTCACTCCTACACAGGGAGGCGCAAAAGACGATCCTAACATCATAGGTACGTGATGACTACTCTAAGCATCATCCTCTGAGTCAGTGTCAAGGATCTCCCCGCCGTCCTCGTCACTGACAGGCTCTAACTCCTCGTCTTCTTCTTCTTCTGGCTCTCCTTCTGGTGCTTCTGCAGGTGGGGCATCATGTGGTCCATCGACCTCCACTTCATCATCATCCTCAGCCATGAAGATTCCCGAACCCATGTCCTCATCTATGTTGTTGTTCCTAGGTAGCAGAGGATTAAGCTGATTGTTCAGACGGTGCACTTCTTCATGAAGGTTGTCATTGTATTCTTCAGCATTCTCTAACTGCTGTTCGAGCTCAAACTGACAGGCCCTCAGAACGTTCTCCTCGTGCCAGGCTTCATCCCTCTGTTCCATCACACGGACCAACATACGCTGACAGTTGCGATTTGCCACTGTCAACCTCTGGACTGCAAGCGTTTCTTGATCCCGATCATGAATCACTTGCTCCAGTTGTTGCCGTGCTGCATCCCTAGCAGCAGTCACCTCTGCCAGCTCAGCCCGTAACCTTTCCACCTCGGAGGGCTCAGGACGGGGCTCGCGTGGAGCTAACTGGTGGCGAGGGACCCTTCCACCAGTTGACTTACGGGCTGTCATCCTGGTACGTGCCACCTGTATCAACAAGATGTGACTTAAAGTGAGAATCATTTAGGGGATACGAAGTTTAATTTAATCGGGACTATTGAAATTTTTAAGGAGGGAGTGAATGACATGTATGATATAATTAAACATGATGCATGCACGTTCCGTACGTCCTCTCACCTTAGTAGAAAACTAAAGTGCTAACGCTAAGCGGTGGCATACATACGTTCTCTCATATAAGCGGAACTATCGGTCTACATGTTACGCTGTTAGTGTACCTGCAGAAAATTCCATTGCAGCCCAACAATTCCCAAAATAACATACAAGAAAGCAGTAAACTAAATACTTTCCATATACACATCCCCGGATGTATATATTTCAGTATCAAAGCTACCCGATTGATAGACGCCCACAATTAAGTGCTTTTACATAGTTACATGGTTTAAACATGTAAGTATGTAAGTCACCAAAACTACTCTCCCCTAGACCGCCGGTTGGACGATCATGCTCTCACAACTCACACTTACCAGAGCGTCGAGGTAATTGATCCATACATTACCACCCAAATGGATGGCATCCATACAATATCACGCCGTATGGACGACGAAACAAAAACAAACAAGGCCCCCAAGTTAGTCTTTATAATAAGCCACCTAAGAGTCCTTATTTGGGCTAAGGGATGTGATCACTGGCATACCTATAAAAATAATTTTTAGAGTTTAACCCTTTTTGCAAACAAATACTTTTGTTTTTAATTACTCGTAAGATGTGTTTAATGTTGAATTATGCTCCGATACCAGCTGTAACAGAACCGACCAAATTATAAGAGCACAAGTACGAAAACAAGCACCGAAGCACTCAAATTTTCAAACTTGAGCCCATATAATCCCGGTAGTCAATTGAAATCACGAAGGATTTCAAACCAAACTGCTTACAACCAGGATCGCATCATTCAACATACACATCATAAGTTACATTTCACAAGTAGTCCGAAATAAGTTTACACCACAGAGTAGCAAATATTACAAACCAAGTTTGAAAGTAGCGGAAGCATAACACACACATTAGTTACTTAAATACTGCCAGTCTGGACGATCGACATCCCGCAAAAGCATGAGGAAAGTACATAAAGATGATCATGCCCTTGTGATCTAGTCATCATCACCCGCAGGGTGGAGACACGTCTTGCAGAATCCCTGATAAAGCATGTCATCTGCAACAGGAGGGAATAAACCCTGAGTACTGGAATGTACTCAGCTAGACTTACCCGTTATAAACCAGAAAATAATATGACACCAAGGATTATGCAAGGCTTACACGAGAGGCTAGCTGACACTGCATTTTGCATAAAGGCATAAGTAGTTGGAACTCTTATAACCTGTACTAGCATTTATTTTTAGCATTTACCTGTCATCTATCTTAGCACCTGTACTAAACATGCACTTGATTATCATCAAACAATTATTCATATTATTTCCATAGCAGGTATAAATTGTGGCAACATTGTATCATTCACTTAACCATCTGTTCAATTAATGAGATCTACGTTGCCGCTGCTTAAGTCAAGTGCTCACTAACCGGGAGCGACGGCGATTCGAATCGAATTCCTATCCAGCTGGAGGGGTATTTCTAACACTCACCGTGCAGACCCTTGCCAGGGTCGCACAGGCCACCTTTTCATATGATTCAGGAATCGCGGGTCCGAATGATGTCGCAACCCCAAGGGCGACACTCTGCCAGGTGATAGGGACTCTAACCCCCCTTGGTCTCACGCCAATGTCCCCAAGCACATCCTTTCTCTCCTCCAAGAAGCAACCTACCATTCGATTCCCGGCCTGAATGATATTACTCGGCTTCGCGGTCAGAACGACTTATCCGGCCAACTAAGTGTTAGACTGCGTTCAACATGACTCAAGGACGTACAGCGAATCGGTCCTTAAACGACTCAGACGGGCATGGCTCCACACCCAAGACGTGAAGTGTCTTGCGGCTGTACCATCGAACTCCCGCCCGGTCTCAATTTCATTTTAAAGCATGGTTCCATCACGATAGCCATAAGCCACTCGCGACCCAATCCTATCTCTCGCGGATGACCGGAAATCACCCGACTTCTACCGTACTAAGCAAGGCTAAGCATTGACACGTGCCTAAACCTAATATAGGATTAGAGTACAATATCTGGACAAGGACAGGTATAATGCAACAATTGTTTTCAAACAACTCCTACTACTTAATGCAGTAAACAATTAAAAGTACTCAAGGTATATTTATAAAATAATGGGTTCAGCATGCACCGGGGCTTGCCTTTGAGAAACGTTGCGGGTCTGTGGTCCGGACACTCGGGTAGATCTTCTGACGGAGCTTCCCCGGCGTTGGGTTCTTCGACTGACTCCTCCGGTTGGCTCTGCACCTCCTCTGGTATCGCTTGTTCGAATTCGAGGAGTGTCACCCCCTCCGGAACACCTATTGCATGAGTGCATGATAAATCCCATGAATGCATAGCGAAAGATGCAGTATGCTCGGAATGGATGCAATACAATGATTTCAAAGCTCTATTCAAATTACTTCAAAAGAGTAGGTGCACATTTCCTCTCCGGTAGAGGAGTACTCACCTAGTCTACTTAACCTAAGATAAAGCTGTTCTTCCTCAGTCAAGGCCCTAACACCTAACAATTATAAAAGTAGCACGTCTTAGGACACCACACCACAACAAACAGCAAAATATCACAGTAAAATATTCTGGACAGCAGCTACTTGTTTTCATCATAACTAGAGATTTCCAAATCCAAAAGATGTGATCTAAGACAATCTGGAAAGCCTAAGAAATGCTCTACAATTCATTTTCAGACCTCAACCCCAAACTCCTAAGTTTTCCATGTCAATTTTTCACAAGTTCCAGAATCTGTCCTCTCAAAACAGAGAGTAGCAGATTCTGAACTGCCATTTTAAACAACAGTAACTCTCTAACTACCAAGCCAAATGCTCCCAAATTTTGACACCAGCTAGTTTATCAAGTTTATTCCAACTTTGGTATTTACAAGTCTTCCAGCAACCATTTTTATCAAAGGTCAAACTTAGAAATACTACCAGCTGTCCAGAAATTCTAAAATTACAAAGGTTAAATATTTGTTGATGTGACCAATGTCCCCTAAAACCAAACTAATGTTACCAAAAGTTTACATGAGGTACAAAAACACCAGAAAGTAGGGTGTGACTACCTAGAACATTTATTTATACTCATTTCTTATTTTACTTAATTAATTAGGTGGAATTTTAAACATATATGTAAACTGCTCCTAAAATTCTACAAAAATTACAGGGGGCTCTCTGACCCAAAAAGAGACCACTGTAAAAATTTGAACAAATTTTATTCAAAGAAACTCCCTAAACAAAATTCACAAGTCCAAAAGGCTGATTTTTGTATAATTAATACATCACATTGAAAAGTATCAAACAACAGATTTCATATTTTTCTTAGACACTCTAGGGTACCAAGACATTCTCCAAAACGTTACAAGAACATTGCACATGTAGAAAAATTACAAAAATTCATTCAATTATTTCCTAGAATAACATGATAGCCTTATAACTTGAAAATTACTTAAGCACTGATGCCCAAATTTTTACCAGAGCTAGGGCAAGCATAGAGTAACTTACCCACCAAATTTCATGATTTATGGAACAATACAGCTCAAGTTATAATTTTAACAAGTTTGCATGCATTCCAAAACACATTTAAAGGATCTTATTAAATTCTTACAGAATTTAAACATCTCAAACCAGATTTATATTTTTCTAAAATACTACACATCATGTAGATCCTAACAAAATTTATCTCATGATTTTTGGGTCAATAAAACCCTAGATCTACATTTTTCAAACTTGTACAAAAATCTATGACAAAATAATAAAAGCGAAATTTATCTCGGATGAACTGGGCCGGCCCGGAAAACTCGGCCCACAACGCTCGCACGCACGGCCCGTTTAGCACCCCGCCCGCGTGCGACACTGACGGGCGGGCCCCGCGGTCAGCGACCGGAACAGGGGAGGTGGCGACCCGCGAGCTCCGACGAGCTCGAGCTCGCCGGAGAAGGGCTCGCTCGGCCAATCAAGCACTGCCTCGCGCTCTCCGTCACACGGTGCGTCGATTGGTGCCCGCAGATGGGATGGGGATGGGGCGGAAGGGGCTCGCCACCGCGAGCGGCGGCCAGTGAGGTCCGGTGGCGGCGTACCGTCGCCGGTGAGGGTGTACGGTGCTGGCTAGGCTCGGTACGAGCTTCACCGAAGCTAGGCGGAGCTATTGAGATAGGAAGGGAGGATGGAGAGAGACCTGAGCTACCCCGGCCACAGTGAGGTTCCATGGCGGGCTCCGGCGACCTCTCGGAAACGGGGAAGGGAGCAATGTGGCTCACCTCGAGTCCAATCACGGCCGTCGGTGGGTCGAGGAGATAGAGGGTGGTGAGGCAGAGGAAGTGGCGAGGTCTGGTGGCCGGTGATGCAGTGTAACTCGCGCTCGAGCTCGCCGGAGAGGAGCGGCAATGGCGGCTCGGTTTCGGCGTTTTGCAACTGGAAGAGAGAGGCGGAGGGAATGGAGGCCGACTCGCGCGTCGTGGCGGTCTTGAAGGCGTCGCGGCCTGACCGGTGGGGCCAGGGCCGGCGTACGGGCGCCACCGCGCCTCCATGCGTCGGCGTGGCTCTGTGGCCGGTCGGCCACTCTCCCACTAACGAAACTGAATCGCAGCTCAAAGGTGCCATCGGTAGTGACTGACAGAGCGATTTCGAACGTGATTAACTTCTAAACCAGCTTGTTTCAGTCCAAGGTGGCAACATCAAGTTTGTAGAGCTATGTTAGGGCAACAAATTTGTCAATTAGTGTTTGGGCTGGTTCGGCCTATATTTGAAACTACATGGCCCCAAAGTGGTGCTCGGTGAAACTGAAACAGGTTTTCAGTTAATGACACCGACTGAAACCCTAACTTCACGACATCATAACTCATAAACCATGGAGAACCAGACTTGGTTGATGTGGACAAAGTTGTAGGGCTACATGAGGACTACAAGTTTGTCAATATGAGTGAAGGCTGGTTTGGCCTGGTTTGCAAACTACAAGCTCCCAAAGTAGGCATCAGTGAAACTGGAGGTCAGGTTCTAGACTTAGAAAAATTCTGAGTCTTGGAGCTACTTCTCTAGCTGACTTGTGGGCCACTTTTGAGCATGTTATGATCAATTTCATGAGATGGTCATATTGAGACTTTTGTTCCCCATAAAATTCTTTACCACTTTGCTTAAGGGTCCTCTTCCATGCAAGGTCTCTAAGTTAGACTTTTTAATTGGTCAAACTAGAACCTCCTAGGGTCAAATGGTGGTCAAACCTCCCTTGGAGGGCAATTTTGTAATTTTGGTCAACATGAACCTTGCTCCAAATGTTACCCTAAGTATAATTAAGGTGTTGTAGGTCATGATTGGCTACCTTACCTTTATGTTACACCAACTATCAATTACTCATGACATAAACCAAACAAACCCTAAACAATCACACGAGTTGCAATACATAAAATAGTAACCATGGATTATGCATGCTTATGCTTATGCAAATGCAATGTAATTAAGGACTAAACACTTGAGGTGTTACAGCGTTCAAGAAGGTGTATATTTTCTTGATGATAGAAGCTTTCGCTCTTGGATGATGATCCAACACGGCGGCTCAGCCGGCAGGCATTTCCAAGTCAACGACAATGGATGGTGGTCCATGAAGACACAGACTGTTACCAGGTTTCCATTCCAATGCGACTACTCAGACTATTCAGCTCCGGTGTGGATTCGACACGGTGGATCTTTTAGCGGCTGAGGAGGACCTCGCTATCAAATTCGTGTTTTGTTTTTGTAGCGAACTTTCATTTTGCTGTTATTGTTCTAGCATCCATTAAGTCAGCAAATTCGACTTTTGTGTAACTCGTCTGCGCGTGTAATTCTGTATCAAAATAAGTGTGACAAAATTTTATGACATGACCAACACAATCGTTCAAATTTGATATTCCGCATAAAGACAGCCAAGTGACATACGACACTGCTCAACCAAGGGAGCATCGGTTAGCGGCGTCAAACATCCGGTCTAATGAAAAATATAATTTAAAAGGTAGCGAGCCGTTCATTATTTAAAAGCCAGTTTGGTGTTCTACATCAAATATTACGCGACGACAAAAATGGGCCTTGTACACGACGTTAGTTTTGTTGCATAATGTTATCAGGCAGCTGCAGCGTATCAAAATTTTGTCTAGAGGAAGCGCAATAGCAGCTTAGAAAATTTAGGAAAGTGAAGCACAGACATAAGTAAAAAGCAACTAGGAAACAAGATATTAGCAGCTAATAGTTTGAAACTAGCTACAGCCTTCCTCCGAACGCTTGTCTTTTATAAGTTTGAGTTGTTCCCAGTTAGAACTATGTGGTGCCAGAACATCCATAGCAGCATTTTCATTTTAAGAGGTACTCTAGTTTAGATTTCAATACTTTTGTCATCCTCAGTCAATTTGTCTGCTGTTTTTCATAAATCTACTTACATAATTCGATGAAACTTACAACCATGTCATCTTCTAATATCAATTGAACTCACTCCAGTCAGGAGACAGGTTTTCGTGAGTGCTCAAAACTCCTCATATCTGTCTCTCCGGGCATTTCTAGAATTTCTATGCTTTGAATTTCACTTGATACGTAATCAACAGCAACGTGCAGCGCAGATGACCATCAAGTGAGGACTCAGCAATCCACGCCAGTTGCCTGCCGTACGCCGTCGACATCCCCGCACCCGTTCCCCGCGTCGCACACTGAACACGCTGTCGATCAGCTGCAGATAGCAGCAAGCGAAACGGCTGATCAGTCAGTGCTAGCAAAATCCAGATCTCAATATTGTAGCCTTCGTCGCAATATTTGGTTCAATTGTCTGTGTATGGTATAGGATGGATAAGTTTACTGGATTTGCAACTGCCAAGCAATAGCTTTGCAGTGGCGAAATTTGTCAGACAAAAATTTGTATTTTAGTATCTTGATTTCTGAGCAGAAAACATCAACATCTGCTAGTACTTCCATTTTAAATCATGATGCCCTGCACTGCTGCATGGTCCTACGTTCAGGTAATGTGGAAGGTGTGCACAGAAGCGTATGTTTCGACCTCAGAGGCGATGTACGTGCTGCGTTCTGCTGTGGGGTACTGCACCCCTACTGTCCGAGCCACCTGTCAAGAGCCCCAAACATCCATTCAACTGTATTGGAATCAATGTTTCTGTATAGGGCCCATTCGCGGACTGCTCCATTCACCGATAATGTGTAATGGGCCACAAAAGTATTGGGCCACGGGCCAAAATAACGATACGATTCTCATGAAATGTGTCAACGAGCATGTTGGAAGACTGCGTCGTACGTCTGGCCGCGAACGCGGAGTGTATCAGTGGCCCGGCGTGCTACTTTGAGGATACGGACGGCGGCTGATTATTCCGTCAACGAAGGATGAACAGAATCGATGGTGTCTGCGATGTCAAATGTGACGTCTACTCCTCAAAACCCTATTTGTTGACTCTATGAATTTTTATATTTTTACACATACTACTGACACTGTTCAGAGTAATGAGTTATTTCCACCTGCGTCTGTACCAGCCAGAAAGTTTTTTGTTTGACAACGAGTTGTTTGCACCTTCACGGCAGAGACTGGTTAGCATGATAACACCACAACAAATCCCTGTATACTAAATGAAAAAACTGCGTTAATTTCCCTTAGTTATACATAATTTCAATGCAGCGATTGCCTGTACTCTTCTTCATTGTCGGAGACAGTCGCTGGGTACAGATTCAGGCAGAAACCGGCTGCGAGTTCAAGGTTTTCATGAAGAGGAGGAGTGGGTGATATGTATTTCAGCAGGGATGGAACCTAATCTGTGCCTCGGAATGTTTATTGGACGATCAAATCGGAACCTAATCTGTGAACCACAAACTCTTTCCTCATGTGGAATGACAACTATGGGCGACCGAGGGGACCCATTGGCTTCAGCACCGGTAGCTTTCTCTGCATCTACACATACCCCCAAAACAGGGTTTTTTGTGCAGTTAACAGATAGTATTTGAACACAAAAATTTTCAAAGGAGTATTCTACTCTTCTGCCGGAGAAGAAACGCACCGTTGCTTTGCGATTGGTCGGTTCGTCGCTCGTCATACCCGGATCCATTGTACGGTGTGTTGATGAAATTTCTAGGATCACGTCCAGGTTGAGGTTGTTTGCCGAGCAGCACCATATATGCGTTGGCGAAGTTTTCGTTTTCAGGGTGCACCGCGGAACCATCGCATGGGAAGTGATCGCCTGCCGTTCTGGGCTGATTGTTGTCTAGCAATTCGCCCACAGTACAAAGAAATACCGCGCGCCAATCCACTCCTTATTGTGTTCGGTTCCTCTTATGCTGGTTCCGTATCTCCTAGTTTAAAAGTATTTGCAAGGAATTGCTCTTATGTTTTGGAATAAACAAGCTGTAGTTCATGTTATGTCTATCTCATTAACCAGTACAGCTTTGGTTCGAAACATGTTGGCCAGCTGGGCAGGGCAATTTCAATGAGGATTTGCAGACAGTTGATCAGTATTTGCAAACAACATACCAAGGCATACTGTCCAACACAGAGTATAAACCATGGCAGATAACTAGTTAGTTGTGTTAAAAAAAGGCAGAAGGCATGGAGAAATGGAAATATACAGGCTAGTGACTACAAAGCAATAGTATCGTCGCTCAGTCAACAAACTCCAATCCTAGCGGACACTCCCGTGAAGCACACGGGCAAAGAGAAACAAACACAGATGCACTTCCCCAACGCACGTGCGCTCGCAGTACTACTGGCGCTGGTGAACAACGTACACTTTTCATCTTCTTCCCCCGCCATCTCCTCCCCCATCCACCTAGACCAACGCCTAGGACGCCGGAGACCTCGCCGGCGACCTTCAGGCCAACCAACCAACTCCGCCGGACAAACACCCTCCAAGCACAAAATGAGCCCGGCCTCCACTAACTTCGCCGGCCGTCGGCAGCGCCGCCTACCCCGCCAACTCAGAAGGTCTCCTGCACCGACAGGATCAGCGGCGCCGCCGCCGCCTAGCTCACCGCAGGCCAACCCACCACCACCGCCATGTCGCGGCCGCCACCAGGAAAGACGGCAAATAGCCGGCGACAGAGGGGGCGTTGCCGCCGAACCTGTCAGCTCAGCGCGGTCTCGTCCACCTCCACCACCGTCACCGCAGCCTCGTCCAACGCCACGGCCGCGGCATGGCAACAGCCCACGACCAACCCGACACAACACCCCCGCCCCTTCTTCCCCAGTAAGGGCGCCACGTGCACCGCTCGCCTTACTGCCACAATAGGTGAGATGTGACACTCATCGAAGAAGGTAATGCGACCGAGGAAGGGAAGGTGAAGAAGAGACAGACGAGGGACTCACTGGGAAAGATTAATGAGCGAAATGATGTGGATACGGCGATGCAGCGGCGGCGAGGAAAGAAAAAGGGATAAAAACCGATGGACCACGTGTACATGAACCACGCGTAGTTGGGCCACGTGAGTTTCTGCCTGACACCAACCGCAAACAAATAAAATCATCTCTCGCCGACCCACTAATACAACTCGTTAGTTACCTGAAACATCAATCCATGGTTCCTGTACCAGGGAGCATCCAACGGCATCGGCCGGGTGAGCAGCTACACCCGGTTGTATGCCAATATTTCCGATATATATATATATATATATATATATATATATATATATATATATATATATATATATATATATATATATATAGCGGTTGGGGCTCTTCATCCTGAGAACATAAAGGTTTATGAACTAATGAACAATTAATTGTATATCAAAGAAGCAAATAATTTTTTAACACAAACTGATTTGTTCCTGTTCAAACTCCTTACCAATTGTCTTGAATGGTTCAACTTAGGTAACATCAATTTCGGAGTAATTCCAGGTTCAGAATGATCAAATAAATATTGCTTCAGGCTAGTAATTGAGTAACTATTCTTGTAACTTAAACCTCAAATACAACCTTGCAGTCAATTTTAACGTTGCCGCGATGGAAGCCAGGTGGTGATCTGTCTTACTGCATATGCTAAGAAGAAGGCATCTTTTGCAACATGCAATCTAGAATGACACATCTTTGCTCACTGTAAGTATAAAAGCACATCTTTGCCGCAATTACTAACAGTTATGTATTCAATAAAAACATTTATGAACATAATTATTGTACTTGTAGTCAGTGAATGTCACGGATTATTCTATCCTTTTGGGAGTGGACAAAAGGAAGCATGGACTTGTGTGTGGTATCATTGATTATCTGAGGCAATATACTTGGTACAAACAATTGGAGATATGGCTGAACAAGATATATATGAATTGAGTTGATTCGTCTATTGTGTATGATTTTTTTAATATCTTTTTCATTAGCAAACAAATATTTTCTTACAAATATTTTAGATATTTGTAAAGTCCGTAGCGTTAGCACAGGCATTATACTAGTCCCTCCAATGAATCAACCTCGTCTGATGACGAGGGCGCAAGTAATTTGAGTCCTCATGATGATGAGGTCATGCAACCACCAAGCCTGCAGGAGAGCCACACCGAGGTCATCTTAGATACGCTTATCAGTGAATTCATAAAGTTGCTAACTGAGTATCCCTCCTATTACAAGGAGATGTCCCTACCGGACACAACGTGCAAGATGTTGGTCCCTACCATGCAGGAGACGTTCAAGCAGTTGACATGGTATGATCCGCTGGAGCAGCCGAACAGGAAGATGGAGGTGGTGAGCAAGCTCAAGTACATACTCTTAGATGACGGGTCTGCCTCCTCGCCATATGCCGGGCTGCTAATTGAACTGGTGGTCGACCCCATTATGAAATGGTTGAAGGAGACATGGACTCCCACCAGGTTCCCATAGCAGGAACAAGTATAGTTCTTGCACAACCTACTGCCAGAGTTCCCTCATGCTAGGGAATTCCTGCATGATGTAGTGTTTCCCGGACTGTCTAGTGCTGCCGACAGGTACGACGCTTCCCGGGAGATTGTTCTAGTTAACGTATTTCTGCAACCGTGGATGTCAACCATCAACCAAGACTTGCTATAGTCGATGCTCACCAAGGTGTTGACCGCGGTCTAGAAGTTCCAATTGAAGTGTAATAGTGAAAACACGCACAAAAATTACGACAATGTGCTGCCATGGAAGGAAGCTGCTTGGCCTGACGTTTGGAATGGGTTTGTCGATGGTGTCACCATTCCTTACCTGAAGCACGAACATGGAAATATCCACAACAAGCCACCACTAGGAGGAATGGCAGCTATGGACATGTAGGTTGACCCCATGATGAGGTGGGCGTCCGAGATTTCGCCCCAGAAAATCCTTGACCTCCTACAGTGTGAGTTCCCTGGAAAAGATTGGCAGGGTGCTCTGTGTAGGTGGTTCTTCACGGCAGATTGCAACAACAAGATGGTGCTACAGTATGAGCTCACTTTTGGGGGGGACTGATTGGTGGACGCCATTCATTGACAAGCTCGTTGTACCACATTTGGTGTCCCGGTTCATTGCCATTAGTGTCGGCCCACCGAATGAAGCATACGACGTGTTCCACATGCTCATCACCAGGTGGAAGCCAATCATGTCGCCGGAGTCGATGATGAAGAAGGTCCTGAAGCGCTTCATGTAGAAATGGACTAATGGGCTGTGCCGCTGGTTGTTCGATGCGCAACCCACAAAGGAGGAGGTCATGGCCTGGTGCTAGGAGTCGGTGCAGCTCTTGACGTCGGATCTGCTTGTCATCGATAGTGAAATGCACAATGGCCTCCAACTGATCCATGAAACATATGAAATACCACGGGTAACTTAGTAACTTATTAGTGTACTTCTGTTCTAAACAATTGCACCTATATCAGGCATTGTAAATGTTAATCGTTGGCACAATGTGTATTACTCTTTTCTGAATGCACACGCGAGAAAGTCTAAAACTACATGATTGTAACACACCAACAATGACTGAATGCTTTCACCTACGTCAAGCATTGTATAAATGTTAATCGTTGGCACAATGTGTACTACTCTTTTCTGAATGCACATGCGAGAAAGTCCGATACTATGTGATTGTAATGTGCCGAACAATGACTAAATGCTTTCACCTACGTCAGGCATTGTATAAATGTTAATCGTTGGCACAATGTGTACTTCTCTTTTCCTGAATGCACATGCGACAGAGTCTGATACTATGTGATTGTAACTTGGTGGACAATATCTATTACTCTTTTTCTAACTGCACCCACTGCAACCTATTGCATGGAAATCCACATCAATTGAATCTATATTAAATTTGCACGAAACCCAGGGAGCCCAGTGTGCCTGGTTTAGCCATAAATCTACGAGAGAGGTAAGAGCGAGGCAACTGCTCTTCTCTGTCTTCCTGCGGTCTCTCTAGCCTCGAGCGAGTCGCGTCTTCGGCCGGAGTGATGGGCCATGGGAAGCGCCTGGCGGACAACCCTCTAGAGGGGAGTGGGCTGTTGGGAGTATGCCCAAGAGGTTATCATAGAGATGATTATATTGCCTTGTATCCATGACATATAATGAGTCCATTGAATATCCATTAAAGACAACTTGTATCGATTAGCAATTATGTGAATTGTTTGTGAAACTCTTTTACTTGTATGGTTATTCTAGAATGGTCCCTGATCGGAGTTCATGTTAGGACGCACATGAATATCAGATCAGCACATTATTAGTTGATGACTATGTTTCACAAGTCATAGACATAGAGATGTCAAACTAATAATGTGGGCACATGTGTGACATGTAGGCTGGACTGACCCAACACGAGATGTTGTTATTGTCTCAATTCACATCATGTACGTTATGTCCTCAGACCTGAGATTGTTGTATGTACTCAAGATGTGAAATGACCTACTTAGAGATTATCAAACGCTACTCCGTAACTGGGTAGTTATAAAGGTGGTCTTCGGGTTTGTCAAGAAACATGCTGTGAGATATAGACAATCAAGATGGAATTTGCCCCTCTCTATGTGAGAGAGATATCAATGGAACACTCTAGTGATTGGATCAATAAATGCATGGCCGTGCTTAGGTTAAGTGTTAACCTATGAGTTGGACCAAATATCGTGTGGCAAAAGGAATGACATGTATATGGTTTGTGGTGGTTCGTCTGATATGATCTTTGTGTACACATAGGAGTTGACACGTCTTGCTAGAGACCGCTATCAACTAATGGCCGAGTAGGAGTCCTCGGGCCACGTCTATTTGTACATGAACCCATAGGGTCGCACGCTTAAGGGGTTGGAAGCCCAATTCAGGTTGGACCCGAATTTGACTAGGCTTAGGGTTTTCTAATTGGGCCTCCAGTTTGGGGCTGATTAGAGGCGCCTATATAAGAGAGGGAAGGGGGCGCGGCCAGGGATCACGCGATTTAGCAGCCGCCGCCGTCACCCTCCCCACGCTCACGCCTACTGTTCCTCATGGACCTAGCAGTCCGGAGGCGCAACGCTTCCTCCCCGTACCTGTGGGATACCTTGGAGGTGCTGCATCTGGAGCACAAGGACGAACCACACGAGAGGGACGATCCACGAGCGGAGGGTGGACGTGACGGACGACCACGCAACTGCACGGCACTGCTACGACGCATTCGAATACATCGAGTCGCTTCTGCTGCACCTGCGCATCTAGTGGTAATCCCGTAACCTGTAACTAGCAGTAGTTCCAAGTTTATGGGGTCGAAAAATTTTGTTTTCCGGCTAGCGTAGCATCCCCATATCCCTACAGTGGTATCGGAGCCGTAGCTGCTTCGTTATAGGTTCGGTTGTATGCATATGGAGATATGCACGGTTGTAGATGAGTCTCTGATCATGGTTCGTGATCTTGCAGTGTTGGTTTTGTAACGATCTACTCATACCGGTCGGAATTCCGCATCCGAGTTAAGTGATACATGTAAACCCAGCCATGGCGAGATGGAGATCAATCAGATTGATCGAATCGAACCTAGATCAAGTGCCGAGCGCATATGATGCGCGGCGGCGGTAGATTGGATCTACTCCCGGGCGTCGGGGTGCAAGAAAAGTGCTGTTCGGTAAAACAGCCGTAACTTTTGCATACGACCTCGGATTGAGACGAATTTTATATCAAAATTGATCTACAGAAAATTTTACAGAAAATTGTATATCAAAATTTTACATCCGGGTTTGCCGAAATTAGATTTGCGAAAAAAGGCCAGGAAGATGGTGTTCTGGACGTTTTAAGTTTAGACGTCAGAATCGGTTAACTCTGTTTTGCAGCAATTCATGACTAGTATAGCCCTTATGTGTATGTGATGCATGTATGTAATTAATTCATGGCTTGCATGTCATGAGAATGACAATATGGCTGGAGCCACATAGATATTGTCAACTTGATGTAATGGCCTGCGTGCCAAACTGTGATGATCCTATCCGCGACTGCGTAATATTACTTCGTTGCCTTGCGTTAGTGATACATAGTCTTGGTGGATTCATCACTGATGGACGGCGTACATGGGTCATGGAGATGGAGATCATCATGATGTACAGATTGATGGAGATGGAGATCCCCAAAGTGACAATGGGCTATACCAAGTCATATATGTGATAATGCCATTCTTATTATTATGTTCTACTTTCACGTGATAATGTTTTTGTCTACATATGCGATAGTGAAGTAGAACGATCCCTCAGTAATGTTTAAGTTATATGCTTCCCCAAACCTTGCACTGTCATGTGTCTTGTACAATCGGTGGTGGGTCTATGAAATTAGGGTGCCACTGGTTTTCCTTGACTAGGCAGGTTCGTATCGGATACTTACTGCATAAGGGTTGGTTACTTGAACAAGGTCATCCTAATGGTTAGGGACCTTGGAGCATAAGGAGTTGGGCACCACAGCATATAGATGCTACCCAACAACAAGAGTCATATGTGATATGATTAGCAAAGAGTTGCTTACCGATCTACCATGTCTTCTAGCGGTGATGCTAAAGCTCACTAGTAGACTTGTTAGTTGTGGGTCTTGAATCACTAAGTTTCAATTGAGGGATATTGATTTTAGTGGGAGTAGATTCTATTAAGATTTTAATATGATTTACTCTGTCTTGGATACTTTGTCTTAGTATTTTGCATTACTTTTGTTGTAGATAAATGGCGCCTAGCAATCAACCATTTACTTTGCGTTCAATTCTTGAGAAAGATAAGTTGAATGGAACAAACTATGCGGATTGGATCCGCAACCTGAGAATTGTTCTCAGTGCTGAGAAAAAGGAAGAAATTCTAGACACCCCATTACCTGAAGAGCCTGCTGACAATGCACCTGCTGCTGAGAAAAACGCTTATAAGAGAGCATGTGATGCTGATCTTGAAGTGAGTTGCCTTATGCTTGCTTGTATGGAACCAGATCTGCAGATGCAGTTCGACAACAACCATGCAGCGTACGATATGATCGTGGCGCTCAAAGATATGTTCCAGACTCAAGCTAGGACTGAAAGGTTCAATGTCTCAAAGGCTTTTGCTGAAACAAAGCTAGCAGAGGGCGCAGCAGTTGGGCCACATGTGATCAAAATGGTTGGTTACACTCAGAGGTTGGAGAAGCTAGGCTTCCCAATTGGCCAAGAGTTGGCTACTGATTTCATTCTCGCGTCTCTTCCGCCCAGCTATGGAAACTTCGTTTCGAACTACCATATGCATGGGGCGGAGAAGGGCTTGAATGAATTGTGTGGCATGCTCAAAACAGCAGAGGCTGACATCAAGAAAGGTGCTACAACTAGCCATGTGATGGCGGTCCAAAACAAGCCTAACTTTAAGAAGAAGGGCAATGCTTGGAGGAAGCAAAAGGGCAAGGGCAAGGCCAAAGGTGAGACCTCTAAGCCAAACCCACCTACGCCCAAGACTGGACCATCTGCTGATGAAGAGTGCTTTCATTGTAAGGGTAAAGGTCACTGGAAGAGGAACTGCAAGCTGTATTTGGAGTCCTTAAAGAAGGATGGTGGTAAAGGTACTACCGTTGCTCATACACTTGTTGTTTACATTACGGACATTTTCCTCGCTAACTCTTATGTTAATTCTTGGGTATTTGATACCGGATCGGTTGCTCATATTTGCAATACGATGCAGGGAATGATAAGAAGTAGAAGCGTGGGAAAAGGAGAAGTTGATCTCCGCGTGGGCAATAATGCAAGAGTTGCTGCATTGAACGTCGGGATGATGCAACTCCACCTGCCTTCAGGATTTATTTTGGAATTGAATAATTGTTATTATGTTCCTAGTATAAGTCGAAACATTGTGTCACCTTCATGTTTGATGAAGGATGATTATTCATTTGCGAGTAAAGACAATGGTTGTGTGATCTCTAAGAATGACATGTTTGTGGCTTTTGCATCCATTATGAATGGGATATTTATTTTAAATCTTGATGATGCACCTGTCTGTAATGTTAATGCTAAAAGGCCTCGGCTTAATGAGTTAAGTCCTACTTATATGTGGCATTGTCGTTTAGGTCATATAAGTGAGAATCGCATGAAGAGGCTCCATTCTGATGGGCTTCTAACTTCGTTTGATTTTGAATCATACGAGACGTGTGAGGCTTGCTTAATGGGAAAGATGACCAAGGCGCCTTTCACAGGTGTTCCTGAGAGGGCGGCAGACTTGTTGGAACTTGTACATACTGATGTATGTGGACCAATGAGCACGACAGCTAGAGGTGGATTTCAATACTTCATTACCTTCACTAATGATTTTAGTAGATATGGCTATGTCTACTTAATGAAACATAAGTCTGAGACTTTTAAAAAGTTCAAAGAATTTCAGAATGAAGTAGAGAATCAACGTGGCAAGAAAATTAAGGCCTTGCGATCCGATCGTGGAGGCGAATATTTGAGCCACGAGTTTAGCAATCATCTAAAGAGTTGCTGAATTATTCCACAGCTTACGCCACCTGGAACGCCTCAGAGAAACGGCGTGTCCGAGCGACGTAATCGGACTTTGTTGGACATGGTTCGGTCTATGATGAGCCAGTCGGACCTTCCTTTATCGTTTTGGGGATACGCTCTAGAAACAGCCGCTTTCACACTGAATAGGGTACCGTCTAAGTCCGTAGTTAAGACACCATATGAGATGTGGACTGGTAAGAGTCCCAGTTTGTCTTTTCTAAAAATTTGGGGCTGTGAAGTTTATGTCAAATGACTTATATCAGATAAACTAAGACCCAAGTCGGACAAGTGCTTTTTCGTGGGATATCCGAAGGAAACTTTAGGGTATTATTTCTACAACCGATCAGAGGGCAAAGTGTTTGTTGCTCGAAACGGTGTTTTCTTAGAGAAAGAGTTTCTCAAAAGAGAAAAAAGTGGACAGAAGGTGTATCTTGAAGAAGTTCAGGATGAGCCAATAGGGAATGATTCCACGAGTGATGCTAATGTAGCAGAACATGTTGACATACCTATGGCAATAGAGACACCGCCACAACCACGAAGGTCAGCTAGAATCCGTGCATTACGTGGCGATTTGTTATTGTTAGACGATGACGAACCTGCGACATACGCGGAAGCAATGATGGACCCAAATTCCGAGAAATGGCAAAGTGCCATGAGATCTGAGATAGATTCCATGAGTGAAAATCAAGTTTGGAACTTGGTTGATCTGCCTGATGGGGTTAGACCCATAGAGAGCAAATGGATCTATAAAAAGAAAAAGGATATGGATGGAAACGTTCACGTCTATAAAGCTCGACTTGTTGCAAAGGGTTTTCGGCAAGTTCAAGGAATTGACTACGACGAGACTTTCTCGCCGGTAGCGATGCTTAAATCTATCCGGATCATTCTAGCAATAGCTGCTTATTTCGATTATGAGATTTGGCAGATGGATGTTAAAACAGCCTTTCTGAATGGAAATTTGGAAGAGGACGTGTATATGATACAACCTGAAGGTTTTGTTGATCCTAACAATGCTGGAAAAATATGCAAGCTTAAGAAATCTATTTATGGGTTAAAGCAAGCATCTCGGAGTTGGAATATTCGTTTTGATGAGGCAGTCAAAGGGTTTGGCTTCCGTCAGAATGATGAAGAACCTTGTGTTTACAAGAAGGAAAGTGGGAGCGCTGTAGTATTTTTAATCTTTTATGTGGATGACATACTATTGATTGGAAATGACATTCCTATGTTGCAATCTGTAAAGACTTCACTGAATAATACTTTTTCTATGAAGGATTTAGGAGAAGCAACATACATTTTGGGCATAAAAATCTATAGAGATAGATCAAAGAGGCTTATAGGTTTAAGCCAAGATACGTACATTGACAAGGTGTTGAAACGGTTCAACATGGAGCAGTCCAAGAAAGGGTTCTTGCCTATGTCACATGGTATGCGCTTCAGCGAAAAACAGTGTCCTTCGACAGCTGAAGAGTGGGAGCGCATGAGTAAGGTTCCATATGCCTCGGCTATTGGTTCTATAATGTATGCTATGATATGTACTCGCCCAAATGTCTCATATGCTCTAAGTGTTGCGAGCAGGTACCAAGCTGATCCAGGTGAGAGTCACTGGACACTTGTTAAAAACATCCTTAAGTACTTGAGAAGGACTAAAGATGTGTTCCTAGTCTATGGAGGTGAGGAGGAGCTCGTTGTAAATGGTTACACCGATGCTAGCTTCCAAACTGACACGGATGATTCACAATCTCAATCAGGTTTTGTGTTCACAATAAATGGTGGTGCTGTAAGTTGGAAAAGTTCCAAGCAGGAGACGGTGACCGATTCTACAGCAGAAGCCGAGTACATTGCAGCCTCTGGAGCTGCAAAGGAAGGTGTTTGGATGAGGAGGTTCCTCATTGAGCTTGGTGTGTTTCCTGATGCGTCTAGCCCATTGAATCTACATTGTGATAATAATGGGGCGATAGCACAGGCTAAAGAGCCGAGGAATCACCAAAAGAACAAACATGTACTACAGAAATTTCATCTCATTTGAGAGTTTATTAGACGAGATGAGATCAAGATGTGCAAGATACACACGGATTCAAATGTTGCAGATCCTTTGACAAAGGCTCTTCGACAGCCCAAGCATGAGGCGCACATGAGAGCTATGGGTATTAGATATCTTCGAGATTAACTCTAGTGCAAGTGGGAGATTGTTGGGAGTATGCCCTAGAGGTTATCATAGAGATGATTATATTGCCTTGTATCCATGACATATAATGAGTCCATTGAATATCCATTAAAGACAACTTGTATCGATTAGCAATTATGTGAATTGTTTGTGAAACTCTTTTACTTGTATGGTTATTCTAGAATGGTCCCTGATCGGAGTTCATGTTAGGACGCACATGAATATCAGATCAACACATTATTAGTTGATGACTATGTTTCACAAGTCATAGACATAGAGATGTCAAACTAATAATGTGGGCACATGTGTGACATGTAGGCTGGACTGACCCAACACGAGATGTTGTTATTGTCTCAATTCACATCATGTACGTTATGTCCTCAGACCTGAGATTGTTGTATGTACTCAAGATGTGAAATGACCTACTTAGAGATTATCAAACGCTACTCCGTAACTGGGTAGTTATAAAGGTGGTCTTCGGGTTTGTCAAGAAACATGCTGTGAGACATAGACAATCAAGATGGAATTTGCCCCTCTCTATGTGAGAGAGATATCAATGGAACACTCTAATGATTGGATCAATAAATGCATGGCCGTGCTTAGGTTAAGTGTTAACCTATGAGTTGGACCAAATATCGTGTGGTAAAAGGAATGATATGTATATGGTTTGTGGTGGTTCGTCTGATATGATCTTTGTGTACAGATAGGAGTTGACACGTCATGCTAGAGACCGCTATCAACTAATGGCCGAGTAGGAGTCCTCGGGCCATGTCTATTTGTACATGAACCCATAGGGTCGCACGCTTAAGGGGTTGGAAGCCCAATTCAGGTTGGACCCGAATTTGACTAGGCTTAGGGTTTTCTAATTGGGCCTCCAGTTTGGGGCTGATTAGAGGCGCCTATATAAGAGAGGGAAGGGGACGCGGCCAGGGATCACGCGATTTAGCAGCCGCCGCCGTCACCCTCCCCACGCTCACGCCTACTGTTCCTCGCGGACCTAGCAGTCCGGAGGCGCAACGCTTCCTCCCCGTACGTGTGGGATACCTTGGAGGTGCTGCATCTGGAGCACAAGGACGAACCGCATGAGAGGGACGATCCATGAGCGGAGGGTGGACGTGACGGACGACCACGCAACTGCACGGCACTACTACGACGCGTTCGACTACATTGAGTCGCTTCCGCTGCACCTGCGCGTCTAGTGGTAATCCCGTAACCTGTAACTAGCAGTAGTTCCTAGTTTATGGGGTCAAAAAATTTTGTTTTCTGGCTAGCGTAGCATCCCCATATCCCTACATGGGCCTCCGCCGTGTCTCCGCTCCCATTTGTGGCACCTTGGGTAAGGCGGTCTTGTTCTTAGTTGTCGGAGTCGTTCCATTCTGATCTCCTTAATCTTTTTAGGACCATTTTTGATGCCACCACACTAGAGGTCGGGTGGTTATCTGGTGCCGCCCACTCTCCGGACGCGGGCTCGATGGAACCAGAGGGTTCTTCTCCCCCTGGCCACTGGAAAGTCCACAAGCCCCTCCATAATCAGGATGCGGCTTGCGACCCGCCCTCTGACCCTAGGGCGACGTTAGTCAGCTCGTGCTCTGCCTCGATGCCGTCCAGACTGCCCTTGCCGCCTCGGAGCAGGAGACTGCTGATGCCCGGGCGGCAGCTACTGATTCTCAGGCTAGGACAATCGGTAAGGTTTCCTTCATCGAGAAGCTTTGTCCAAATGTCCACAACCTTGTTTTGACAGTTTTTAGTGTTGTCAGCCCTAGAGGAGGAGTTGGCCGCTCTTCGAGGGGCAGCCCTCATCGCCGTCAATGACGTGAACGCAGGGGTTGTCCTGCTTGAGGACCGTCTATGGGCCATACGAGCTCAAGTTAGGATGATGGCCCTTAGCGGGGTGCGCCATGGGGCTGCTGTTAGTGGTCACTATTGCATATTTAGAACCTTGTTCCACTTGTTTTGCAGGACACATACCCGGAAACAAGTGAAAATACACAAAAATAAAAGAGAAAGGCGCCAAATCAGAAAGCGTATTCAAGAAAGGTGCAAAAGAGAAACAAAGGAGAAGCCCACCTACACAACTACTTGGGCTGAGACACAACCATGGAGGAAGTCTAGGCCTAGCCCAAAGCCCACTAGAGCAAGGCGGTGGTGAGCGGGGCCAGCCAGGGTGCGGCCGCACCCTCGGTGCTGCCTCTTAGGCCCACCTCGCTCTAGCGGTGCAATCAATGCTGGAGGAGGCGGTTCCCGGTGGTTTCCCCTTTTACCAGCACCAAACCTTCAGACACTCACTATAAAACTAGGCCTAGAGCTCTCCTCTCAACACACATCATTTGGGCTACACACCTCACCTCCACATGTACTCTCTTTTCATAGTTTTAGAAGTAGTTGTGAGCAAAGGCAAGAGCTACAAGGAGAGCTTGTCTCCTTGGAAGAAAAGCAACACTTTATTATGAATACAATGAGTTCTTCCAAGTGCAAATTTTCATCTTTATCATATAGCAATGCATATGAACTAGAGTATAGTCTTGATCATGTTATAATCATGATATATGAACTAGTCTATAGTTTGTATGCTATGATCTTGACATGTTCATCATCATTCTTCAATGTTTGTATGATTTGTATGAGTAGTAGGGTTAGGTTGGCGTGGCGGTTCATTGTTCCTTCAGGTTTGCCTATAACCTTTACCAGTCGATCTGTAGGGTCGGGGACCTAGGTGGTATAGGTAGTTTCTTTGTACACGGGCGTGGTGCTCGGGTACACAGGAACCTGCGGGTATGATGGTATCCTACGGTTGAGGGGTAGGTGGTAGGTGGTGATAGCCCAACCCGTCCCTTGTAATCCCCCACGTTCGGGTATTGTATAGGAGTATTAAAGTCTCTCGTGCTTGCTGGCAGACTAGTGCTCGGAGAACTTCCCGTCCATCTTAAACTTAGCTCTAACCCTAGTCATGTAACTTGTATGATCATCAACTGTTGTTTGCACGGCTATATTAGAACATGCCGGCTCCACGTAGGAACATTCTTTTATTCTTTGTTTTCCTTTTATCCTTGAGGTTAACCCAAATGTGTGTCCACTATCCTCAAAATACTATTTTACCCCTGTCATAAGCTATGTCCACCATGCAAGTTTGTAATCATGTTTATGCCAATACTAGATGCATACACCTTGCCCTCCTTTGGGAAAATATAAATAGCGATACCTTGGAATACTCCTAGGTGAAATGCTACAATGATAGTTCCGTACGCTTGTGGATATTTGGTCTGTAAACATATTCGGGCTATCATGATTGGTGTTTCTAAGTACCATTACCCATAGACTATAATTTCCAACATGCGTATGCGCCAGTGCTGAGGGAATACACTCCTGAGTAGTGACGGTTAGGAATGTCAACTAGGCATTTCTATGTGTTATTATGTTGCAATTGTAAACCATCAACAATGCACTAGCGTTGATGTTAGGGAACTACATTCTTGAGTAATGATGTTTAGGAATGCTAGTCAGGCATTTCTGGCACCGTTACCAGTCCCGGTGAAAATCCGGGGTTACTTCGTCCTAGTTGACTTCGTGGTGCTAAACATGGAGACAGCAAAGGAGTCACCCCTCATCCTTGGGTGACCTTTCTTAAGCACTGCGGGAGCACAAATTGATGTTGGGGCTGACATGACTACCACATTGCAACTGAAGCGTCTGAAAGTCATGGGTCTTAACTCCTGTGGCACTGTACAGTTGATTAAAGCAACCGATGAACACATTGCACATCGGGTCGATTTTTTGGCCTTGTTGGTTGATGGCCTCATAAAAAGCAAATCATTGCTTGCTCATCTGCTTTTTGAGAAGGACCACACTCTCCACTTGCTTATCAATACTTGCTTTCAAACATCTCTCTTGTTGCTCCATATGCTTGTCTTGTCATTCCATATGCTTCTAGTTATCTTCCTGGCCGACAACTAACCTAGCAAGTATCTGTCCAAGCTCTAATGATTGTTGAACAGACACTGGACGCAGCGCCTGCTTGGCTAATGTCTCTGTAGTAGGTGGAACATCGTCCATCTCTTTGTCGACCACACCACCAGAGGACGACCCTCCCTCGTCATGGTCGTCTGACGTAGGGTCATGGTAGTTGCAGTCATCAGAGTCTAAATCTTGCATTCGTACATTCAAGATTCCTCCAATCCTAGACTGGTGCTCTGCCTGCTATCGGGCTACATCTACCATTTCGTGTCTTTCTATGTCCTATATGGGTAATAGCTCTTAACTGGACCTAAGGGCATGCTATCCATGATGACGATCGTCCAGACTTGCTGGCATGTAGGTCATAACCTCGCAGGTTGACTCGTTGTACAGTAGCCCATTTTTTTAGAGTCAATTGTGCGTAGCAGATAGGTGATGATGTGAGGGTAGACGTGCTGCCGTCCAGTACTGATGCTATCACATCCTTGATCTCAAATAGGAAAAAGTGTAATAAGTCAAACTACTCACCTCTCCATATTGATAGTAGTAGACACTACTACAAGCTGGTCAATGACTCCATGTAGCCACCATGAGGAAGGACTGTCTTCCTTAGAGCCATGTGTAGAACATAAGCCTCTAGATGCAGTCTGTCTAGTGTACGCAAGCAGCCGTCGGCGAAGGGCTCCATGAAGAGCGGCCAAATCGCTTGGTCTATAGGAAAAGTACCTCTAGCCCTGCTACGACGCGAAGGCAAAGCATCTCTGTAGACTATCTCATGGAGCTTACTGTCTGAAGTGTCAACCTGAGGAGTTCTTGTAGGTGGTCATAGGACATTCGATCTAGCCGACCATGGAGCACAAAAGTAATGAAGTCATGCTCCAGATGAATCCACACTGTTGCATAGAACTGACGCACCTAGCTTATCACAATTCGATCAACCTCACTAAAAAGGTGAACGAAGCCCGGGAACAACTCAAAGAGGGGCTGGATGGGTATACCGGTTGCTCTCTCAAGCTCATACCAACCAAGTATCCTTTGGTCTGCTAGTGCCATCCCTCTAGCACGGTAGTGTTGGTGGTCCTTAATGACTAAATCCAACAGATTAAGACATAAAAGGGAGAAATTAACAAACTTAAACACATATGCATTTACCACTGACCGAGTTCCACATGTATTTGGAAGATTATTTTGTAGGACATATGCACAAATACAAGAGAGAATACACCAAAAGGCGCTTCCCAACATTGATTTGCGCAAAGGAATAAATAGAAAAGCCCCATCAAATCAAAGCATCCAGGCAAAGTACCGACTGAGGAGCGGTCCAGGCCCACTCTAGAGCCCAACACACGAAGGCGGGGGTGAGAGGGCCTGGTCAGGGGTTGACCGACCCCTAGTGTCGCCTGCCCCCCACCTGGCACTGCTTGTCCACATCTTCTAAAAGCGGTAGCATGAAGGCATGTAGAGGCAGTACACGATGGGATTTCCTAAAAATAGCTACGACAAACCAGTGTTCCCTTGCTCCAACGCCTCAAGGCATGGAGGCATGCAAAGCGTATTAGTGGCCTCCCTTCCTCCTCTCGACCTATAAAAGGAGGCCACCCCACCTTATTAGACACCACCACAAGGAAGAGAGCACACCTCACTTTAGTTAAGAGCAACACTCCAAAAGGGCTTAGGCCCTAGTAGCTAGCTAGAGTTGTAAGGGAGAGATGTGAGGGAGAGCACGGGGAAGCGTTGGACTTGTCGGTGTCTCCCCAACTTGTACCTTGATGAGCACTTACTTCAACAGGTTCTCCTGCTAAGTGAGTGATCATGTTTTCTATGGTATAAAGTCTTTTGATTAGTTAAGCTTTAGTCTCCCTTGTTTGCGGGTCCATCATCCACTCTCATAGCAGATACTCTAGTAGAGGGCCCTGATAAAGACGGATAACCCTACCAGAATGCTAGAGTAGTAGTCGATAGCGTAGATGTGGTGTCTAGGCTAGAGGCTACCTTCGTTTGTCTCGTACTCTACGGTCGAGGGGTAGGCGGTAGGTGGTGATAGCCCTATCCGTCCCTTGTAATCCACCATGTCCGGGTATGACGTAGAGCTATAGGCCAGGCTCACTTGGCAGACCAGGTGCTACTTGGTGCCCGAAGTAAGCAAGTGGAAGTAGTGTTTATATATTCATTTGGCCCTAAAACCATAGGGATCCTTCTCTACCCTCTACCAACTCTACCCTTATGTTGTCCTTCGATGAACTAACTAGAAGGGATACATCTGTTCCCTATGGAAAATACGATACCTTGAATACTTCCAGGTGAAAGCTATAATAGTAAATCCATGCACTTGCGGAATCTTTCAGTTTGCATTAAGAAATACCGACAAGCTTTATGGCGTCGTTGTCGGGGAATGGTTGCCATATTTTCTTTGAACCTAATTCATCCTCGTATTTGTATCTTTTCCTTTTTTATAAAAAACACACAAAAAATATATTTTCACCATGAAAACCACTCCTATCCAATACCAGTCCGCTTCGAAGGGTGAGTTCTCTGAGCCACCACCAAAACCAAACTTTTTATCCGACTGTTAACTTCACCCTAGCTTAATAGCCATGGTTTGGGCACAACCCTTCTCAGGGCATGATAATGAAAACCCCTACCAACACTTGCATTTCGAGGAGATGTGTCCATGCCTAAGCATCTCAAGCATGACACAAGAAACTCTAAGGTGGAAATTGTTTCCTTCCTCTCTCAGAGGGAAGGTGAAACAATGGTACACAATTGCCGTAGAATGTACAAATGGGAACTGGGACAAACTTGAAGACAAGTTTTGTCTTGCATTTTTCCCTATGTCCCATATCGGCTCTCTACCATGGGCAATCTTCAACTTTGAGCAGTGCGAGAAGGAGTCCATAGGTGCAGCCTGGGTCAGGTTTTCAATGATAATACATGCCAGCCCAGACCCATCTTTACCTAATGGAGTATCGTTGCATTCTTATGTTTGGGTACTGACGTATATACTGACCTATGCCTAGACGTGACTGCTGGAGGTCCTTTTACACACAAAACTATGACGGAATAAGTAGAATACCTTGAGCACTTCATAAACAAATACACTTCTTCCATTGCAAGAACTAAATTCCTCCAAGCAAAAGTTATGTCGAGTGTTGAGGAGTCCTCACCAGTCGAATCCAAACTTATATCGTCCTTAGATTCAACTCGTGAGCCCTCAACCGAACCACGAACACCGAAGGAAAGATTAATTCATCCTATGAAGTTCCCTATCAAATTTGAGGGTTATGGCAATACCTCAAAATACCTCGGGCATGAAAAGTGCACACATCCTTCTGGGGAAGCTTCCCCCAAAGTACCATCAAAGGAATGGTTAATGGAAGTGAAACGTTCTTCCAAAGCAATTCAAATTCTTTCACCTTCCACAACCATGCCTTGTTCATTAAGGGGGACTATTATAGAAGCCCTACACAACCCCATGGTCAAGGCTAATATCATGTTAGAATTCCTTGCAGAAACCATTTTGGGCAAAAGCTCACTAGTCCTGACCAACAAGCTCTTCAAAAGTTTCTCAAGACTCATCTTCGAATGTTGTGGGATTTCTAGGGCTGTGCCAATTGAAATTAATGAAACCGAGGTTCTCTTGGACTTCCATATTTATGCCATCCTTGAATTTGAGCTTCTCATAGGCCACCCTTTGGACAATCTTTTCCAAGAAAAACCTTCCCATGGGAGCCTTAGTGAAGAGTTTGGGGAAATTGCTTCTGCTACTCACTCAGATATCCCAAAGGCAGAGCATCATCCCAACAATGACCCATTCAAGGAGGTCAAATCTGTAACCTCGTTCATTCCATCATCACTATAGCTCAAACTTAAGCAATGCCCCTCTGGCCATCAAAACATTGTTCATGATAGTGGTTGAGATTCAACGTTGATTCTACATGATATATCTCTTAAAAATGGAAACTTTTGTGCAATCGACACCATGCTTAGTGCCAACCATCTATCGATCCTTGTTTGCAAGCTTTTTAGGAGAATGGTTGTGGATGCATATGTTTATCATAAATATTGCAAATCTCATGGATGCACTGTGGTACAAACCTTATAGCTTTGACAACAATGTTAAATGCTTGGTGGTGAAGTTGGGAACTAAACCACCATTGTTAGCTGCAAGATGAAGTTCCCACGATCGAGCTTGTGACCATAAACAAAGCACTGCTAGGAGATACCCCATATTGTCTTAAAAAAGAGAGAATAAATAACACATGCGCAACTTCCTCTTCAATAAAAAGCAAGAACATGTTATTAGGATAGTATGCACCTTCGGGTATTCTTGTTTGCTAACCATTACAGGTTAAAGATCAAGAAGAACAGGGGGCATATGATGCCTAAAATCATGGGAGCTACATAAACTACACACATTGATGATCCTTGGTAATGGAACACACTCAAAAGGAGACCCAATCCTACACACTTGACTTTCACAAAAGTCCAAGTGTGGGGGAGGGTGGTGAGAATCCCGAGTTCCATACATACCAAAGACCATCCTGCTAAGAAAAAGGAAAAAATGACAATGTTAGCTCTATCTTGCTATAAAAAAAGGAGAGAGTTAAAAAATAAAAAAGGAGATAAAAGAGCTAAAAAAGAGAAGAAAAAATGATATATAAAGAAAAAAATGAAAGAAAAGGAGCCGTAAGACGGGTGCTCCTATTCTAGATCTTTGCTCCTACCACCAAGGCCCATGGTCTATGCACAATATTTGTGTGACCTAGCCTTTTTACTCACGTGAGAAGGACCTAGCCTTGTTACTCTCATGGGAAGGACCATGTGCGATCAAGCCCACCGTTGTAGCAGTTCCAAGCATCATCCACGTATGCTGCCGGTAAGTACACTCGGGTATGCAAAGGTGATGTTCACCAACTCCTTTACTCGTATTTGTCTCCATAAAAAAATAAACTTGATCATACGAATTCATGCTTCCTTTGTTTATGTCGTAATACACTGGTTTGGATGTGTCTATGCATGGTACATCTATAGGTTATTTTAAATTAAGCATGGTGCTTAGGTTAAAATGACCTTCTTTAATCAAAGTTTGACATGGTGTTTAATTTTGATTAATGAACCTTGAGTTATTACTATCATAAACAATAGAAGTAATCTAAGAATGGAGATGAATCAAGGCTGGGTTTACTCTGCAAACTTTACCATAGGCCTTGTTTGAGTTGTTCTAAAAAAGATAAAAAGTTGGGTGAACAAATAAACAATAAATGAATAAACTAAAAATATATATTATAATGATAATCATAATAATAGTGATAATAACTATAATCATAAATCATAGGCTTCCCAGTATTACAACCGGCAGAGCCCTTGTTTGTATTCATTTTTGTTTCTTTTTGTTTAAATAAATAGGTACAAGAGTAAGTGTGAGGGAGATCTCTCGAGCACAATGAACACACATTCGAGATCTCCTACCAATAAGTTGCACAAACATCGAACCATCAAACATGCAAGAAGGACATATGACTCCAGAAAGGATTGGCTGAACCTCTGGTCCTCTGGTCTAGTCAAGCCACCTCTGACTCAACTCCTCTTCAATGATGGTTTGTGTAACACAACCCTTAACTCCCTATAATTTTGAGTTTGAACAAAGATAAATCCTGATCACTAAAATTAAACTCAATTCATCCCTGTTATCTCCTCCTAATGAACAATGCCGCTATGCACCACGCTTCATTTAATTTTTTTTGAAAAGTAATATGTACATGGAATCTCTAAGATAGAAGCCTGCATAAAGTTTGTTCCATATACATACACTTATGCTTGTCGAAAAATATTCTAATAGGACAATCATGTTGACTAAGTTGTTGTGAGGTGTGATATAGTTCTGACTTAGAAATCCTACCGTTTCTATTCAAAGTACTTGGAGAATTTGTTTTGATAAAAATATAAAACCATAGTATCACATACTCCTCAATTGGAGAGCAATTCTTACTAATGCCAAATTTGACATCTGCGACACTGCGAGCCTTCCTCTAGCTCTTTCTGGGATGTGCTGGTGCTTGTTCCACTGCTTCTCGGAGAATGGTTGCCTGCCTCTGGCTCTTTCTGTGATGTGCTAGTTCTACCCACTTTGATTTAACTCGCGCCATCTGCAACAATTAGAAAAAATTACACATGTGTTTCGTCAAACACCATAAATTCATAAAGAAAAAAGAGGAGACCGCAGAAGGCCTTACCGTGCCAAGGCGAGAAGGCAATCTCGACCGGCTTGCTCGCTGTAGGAGTGGCGCGCTGATAGACGACGATGTGGTAGATCACCACAGCGTAGTAGATCCCTATAGCTTGGAAGGATCTAGGCAAGAGGTTTTGGTGTGTGGGGGGAGGAGGGGGTGGGTGGAGGGAGGAGGGGAGGGGGGAGGCGGCGCAGGGTGGGTGGCACCAGAGGGGGCAAACAGCGATAGAAAATGGTGCGCAAAAGAGGAAAAGATTGGTACTGATCAGAGAATGCCTTTAGTAGTGGATTATCCCACATTCCACGTAATTTTATCACCGACGCATAAACACTATCTAGAGTCGCCATCCACCGAAACATGGGGGTCCATCGAAACTTGGAGGATTAATATTAGTGATCCGACGGTTAATACACATTAGTGTATTACTCTGTATATATCATCACCATTCATTATATATAATTCGGTCTCTGCAGATAAGACACCAGACGGGGCAGCGATCTGCCCATGTGAAAATTTGATTTTGGGCAAAAATAAAATCCTCGCACCCAGTAGTGCCGCCATCATGAACCAAAAATTACATCTCTCTCTTTTGCCCTCCTCTCAAAAAAATTGGTTTACCACGCCATCGATTTTAGACAAGGGTATTTGTGGTATTATGATGGCCACATAAAAGCGCAAGGAGTCATCATCTTTGCCTCCATCTCCGTTCTCTAGCCGGACAAGCCGCACCGTCTCTCCTCCCGCTCCAAAGCCTAACCCCTCTACCACCCCGTTCTGAACCCTAGCTAGGTGCATCGGCATAGCAGCTTGACTCCCTCTCGACTCTCCAGCCGCACCCTCTCTAATACCTTTAAGAACCCTAGTCGGAGTCTGAGCCGGATCCGGATCTGATCCCCTTCGTCGACAGCAGGTCTGCTAACAGTGGAAGGACCACCATCAGTGGCGGTACATGCCAAATGTGAACCCCCTATGTCAGCACCTATCACGACCAAGCCCCAGCGTCATCGTTGATGACCGCCACACCGGATCTGCTACCCCTTTGTCGATGCTGGCCGCACCACTTTGGTGACCAGGATTACAAGAGGATGGTGCCGACGACGCCGCACAGTTAGGAATAGGAAGAGGTACCCTAATTCCTTTTATGATGCGTGTTGTACTCTAGTGGTTGAACCTGGGACATGTAGATATATAGTGATGGGGTTACATGTTTCTTAGTTGATTGAAGTTCACATGTGCTTTATTCGAGTATAATAGCTTTCGTATAAGTTGTAGTTCACATGTGCTTTATTCAAGTAATGGATTCTGTATAAGCTATAGTTTAGGCGCCTAATTAGCATTCCTGCTCTGTTTTGTTGACATTCAGTACAAGGTCAACTCAATAAATGCCGTTGTGATCTACATGTTGACATCCGGAATATCTCCCTGAAGCAGGGGAGCATGTTAAGGGATATGGTGATACAGATACAGATTTAGAAGAGCGAGTACCCCTTGCAATTTAGGTGCTTGTTCTATCTTGTCATGTTGGGATGGGAGGGGGTTGGTTTAGGTAGCAATGCAATTCAATTCTTTGCTGTGGATAGCAATGCAATTTTTACACGCTTGCCGCTTAAGTTTGTTTCTCAAATTTTGCTATGGGTTGAACAAGCCATAGAGAAGTCCCTGCTAGCAGGGCAAAAGGTAGCACCGATATGGGTCCTGGGGGATGGCAATCCAAGAGAGTGAAGCCAACTAGTCCAATAGAGTTGCATCATCTTGTAGTTCCAACTAGGTCTAGAAGTCAGCACGCACGAGGCGAACAAAGCCCTGTGAGGGACTGGTCACGTGAAGATGACCTTAGCCATGCGAAAGAGGAGACTCCACCTCCCCACTAGGAGAATGACCAAACTTACAAAGGTTGGTACTACCTTAGACATGTCAATAAATCAAGTCACACTATTTGGTAACCATGTTACTTTTCTAACATCTAAATGTATGAAAACTGTGTAGTACTATTGTAGAGAAGAGCGATGAAGTTGAGGCAGGCAACTTAGGGGGTGGGGCTTTACAAAACTACCCAATCAATGGGAATAAGGATGCCCATCTTAGTTGTCAAGGGGAACAGAAGGCCACATGATCCATTGCATGCTGCCAAGTTTGCCTCAGAGGCAGGTATAGTAGTCAGGTCTCAAGTACCAATTTTCCCACATTGGAAACATTACAAGCAACGGATCAAACATCTCAATGGATTTGTGGCCAAGCTATCTGTAAGTATGTATATCCTCTATTGACATTCAACTCTGCCTTGAGCAACTTAGTAATGGATTTAATTTGCATTCACACTTCTGCAGTTGAGGCTGGCCATTGATGACAATGATGAAGCAACAAAAGAAGCATGCACAAGTATATTCTAGTCTATTGTACAGCAGACACGGTACAGGTTCAAGCGATCTTACTTCAATGGCATCCCTGCTGATGAAATCAGAAAGACCTCTCCTATGTCTTGCATGAATGACGCGTGCACTTGTCCACATGTGGTTAAGTTCCAAGAACAAGGTGTGTGTGTGTGAACTCATTTATTTCTTGTCTAATCTTTATGTGATCTACTTGTGCTTTAGTCTAACACAATTGTGGTTATAGGCAGTCTCGGAGTAGAACAAGTGAAACCGTGCAAAGGTCAAGTACCACCAGGTTACAGGATCTCGCTCCTATATTGCCCACCTGTAAGCATATGTAAGTGATGGTTGTGTTACTCTTTTTATATTAAATATGCAATGCTTGTTGTATCAATAGAAAGGCACGTGCAATTTTAACAAAAGGACAAAAATGGGAAGAACACAGGACACGATCAAGAAGTGCTCATTGAAGAATATGATCGACCTCGTGAAGATGTTGATGCAGTGTGACATCCGACTTAGTTTAGAATTTGGCCCATAGTGGCCCATGTGCTTGTTAATGAGATATTGTGGAGAGTTTAGTCCCATCTTGGTTGTTAAAGGTGGGATAGACCAACATATAAGGCTTCTAGAGTCCATCCCACCATCCCTGGGCTAATCCTTTTACACGAAGCAAGGATGAAAGCGTAAGTGGGATGGTGGTAGGTGTGATTCGCCTAGCTTGCAGAGTGGATCTAAGCCGTTTAGACTTTGGGGCGTTACAAATGGTATCAGAGCCGACCTTCACAGTCATGGGTGCGTGCGGGTTAGGGGCACAGATGTGGGGTTCATTGTGCATGTAGGCCCTGCGGGGTGCATGGGATGGCACATGTGCCAGCACTGGACGTACGATCACATGTGCTAAGAGGGAACATTCCTGGTCATCGTTTGTCCAGTTGTGTGTGTGTTGGGCCAACGAGGACATCGGTTCCTTTGAGGGGTTGTATATGACATTCGGCCCTATTTGGAATTTGGCCCATAGTGGTCCATGTGCATGTTAATGAGGTATTGTGGAGAGTTTAGTCCTATCTTGATTGTCAAAAGTGGGATAGACCAACATATAAGGCTTCTAGAGTCCATCCCACCATCCTCGGGTTAATTCTTTTACGCAAAGCGAGAACGAAAGTGTAACTGGGATGGTGGTAGGTGTGGTTCGCTCAGCGTACAGAGTGGATCGGAGCCGTTTGGACTCTGGAGCGTTACATGCAATGGGAATCTTCAATAACTTCCATACTAGTAGCAACATGAGACTGAGCAATGCTGCAAGAGAAGTAGTCGTAAGTATCTTTATTTGCTTTCCTTAAAATCTACTGAAGCCATTGGCATAAAAGAAGGAAAAGTAGGAGGAGCCTAAGTGGCACCATCATTTTGAAGTTGTAATATTACAACAGTGAATATGTTACCTATGCATTGTGCTTATGAATCTCTATCGGCAGTAGGCCGAGGAAGACCTATGCATTACTTGTAATGAAATAATCTCTTGGTTCTGCAATTTAAGTTCTCTTCCAAATGTTTACTAATCAGTTTTCATAGGAAGCTATGGAAACTACACGAACAAAACTTGTTGCTGATGTTGTTTCCAAGGTCCTCTCCCAGGCCAACTGCTACACCTTTTCTTTGAATAATGCTTGTATTAGGACAAGATGCTTCAGACTTCAGGATTGACTTGCTGCTCATCAAGAAAGTTCAACTGTCCTCGTGAACAAGTGGATCAAATGAAGAGGAAGGCAGAAAACACTGATAAGGAGTTTGGGGAAGTTCAAGAAACAGCAACAGGAGTAGTACAACAACCTCCGTGAGCATATCATGCTCTTAAGCGTTGGCAACTCTCAATCTTGTTGATGCAGTGAACATGTGGTTTGTTTGCTATTTTGATGTGAAATTTTGGCGGCTTGATATGTGAACTCTGTCAGTGGTTTGCTGTTGAGCTGAACTGTTGTTATTTGATTTTGTAACACCCTAAAAATTTGAAAAGAAGAAAAATAGGAAAAATATGATTTTTGTATATTGTTGTGAGCATGCAAATTTAGAATAATAATAATTTTTATAAATTTAAAATCAAATATAAGGGTAGAAACATGATTGTGCATTCATGCTGCTGCATTTGGAATTTTGTGATGATTGGTTTAAATCAAATTCGAATTAGATTTAAAAATCTTTTGAAAAATGGCTTTGAAATATTGGAAAAGGAAAAAAAGAAAGTCGGCTTTTTCTGGTTTTCGGCCGAGTTCAGCTGTCTCGGCCTGCCTTGCACGTGGCCCGCTTTGCTTCCCGCGGCCCGCTCCCGCGTGGGCCAAGCATAGCAGGCCGGCCGCTGGCCCAGCCGCGTGCGCCGCTCCCTTGTTTCACTGGCATGCGGGACCCACCTGTCAGCGTCTACTCCCCTTTCCTTTCTTCTTCCTCCGGCTCTTTCCATCGACGAACACCGCCTTCGGTGATCCGAATCTCCTTCGAAATCTTCCTCCTTTCCATAACCGGTGATGCCTAGGAGCTATAAAATGGAACCCCGTGCCTCCCTGCTTCTCATTGAGCCCCTAAAACCCTATCCTGGACATCCCGGGAGGGCCACCGTCGAAGCTCCGCCTCCACCGCCGCCTTTCCGAGCTAGCCACCGCCCTCCGGTTGTTCTTCGGCTTGGTTCTCGTGCGGGGTAAGGTCGCCGTGATGCGCTCGTTCTTTTGGTGCAATTGGATTGGCGAATGGTGCTCGAGATGGTCATCTTCTCAAGCTCTGGCGAGCTCGGGCTCCATCCGGCCATGGCGCCGCCGTCGGGATTACTGTGGCCGCCGGCGCTCTCTTTCTCTCCCTCCCCGATCCGATCTCGGCCGTCCGTTTTGAATCGGACGGATCTTATTTAATGGTACCGGTTCGCTGGTGATTTTGCAAAAGAGACCCTGAGGTTTTTGAGTTTATTACCCGCGGTCCAAAACGTAAAACGGAAAATGCGCTTTGGTTAATTGAAGACGTAATTCGTTTCGGAAAAAGAAAATACGCTTTCTGATATTTATAGTTTTGCCACTCAACTTGTTTTAGTCGTAGAATCTTTGTTTTAACTCCGATTTGGTCCACTCAAATTGCGTTAGATTCATATTTGTGAGCTCTATGTAACTATACAACTGTACAGTAGGTTTGGATTAATTTATTTTTGAGTTTTAATTAAAGTATTTATTTTTCTATAGTAAATCTTCGTAAATCCATAACTTTGTCGTTTTAGCTCCGATTTTCGTGAACTTCGCGTCTGTGTGATCCTAGCGAGACATAGATTCGTTTTAAAGACTTTTTATCTTATTTTCTTACTGTTGGTGTATTGTTCTAATTATAGTCTTGTTTGTCTATGTATGATTGCCTCTGGATGTGTGTTGTTGCTATTGGTTGATCGAGTATAGACGGTGAGCAATTCATTGGGGATCAAGAGCCTTACTACGAGCAAGATCTTTAGGACCAGTTCGAGCAAGGCAAGTATAGCATGGGATTATCCTTGTTGTCCTATTCACATTATGTAATTAATATCATTATGCATTTATTCCTTGTTAAGGATGACTTAGTGATTGATCCTACACCTTGATACCTATTACGATGCATTGAGTAGTATGGCTAGTGCTTAAACATGGACTATGATCATGTAAATTGATTAGAGGAATATGCAACAAACATTAAAAGATGATTTTGATTAATGTTTAAAGGGGATTAGAGCATGGGGGTTACTTTTGATGCTCTAATTGCTCTCCATAAGGACTCATCTGTAAGCGACAATCCAGGATTTACAGTACAACTGTGGGGGCTATATGGCTCTGGCTTTAGTCATATAGAAGGACCTTTTCTAGCTTGTTAGAGGTAACCTTTTTGGCGTAAGAACGACTTGACGAATCGGGTATAGTGCGGCCTCTGTCCTTATGTGTATAGGCTACGAGTTATTGTGCCATTTGGAAGGGGGGCTCTACATCTGTTTGTCGAGTGAATCTAATGGCCCTAACTTGTTAGATGAACCTTTGAAAGACTTCATAGTGTTTACCCTGCCTGCTCACCTTGGTAGTGTTTTGGGAGTAATTAACCCGGGCATATGGGTAACACGACTCACAGTGAAAGTGTACAACATCTGCAGAGTGTAAAACTATTATAACAGCCGTGCTCACGGTCACGAGTGGCCTTGGACCCTTATGGAATAGTTGATAATTGTTAATGGTTATGTTTTTGCTATTCATCAATCATTTCACATGGATCATATGTTTATTGTTTACAATGAGACATTTTGATGCTATTGATATGCTAAAATCATGCTAATTAAAAGCTACATGCTGATAAACAAATACTATGCCTTTTTGAGCCTCATGAACCCCATGTTACACTTGTTGAGTACGAGATGTACTTACGCTTGTTTGTTTTTCTTACTTGGATAAAAATCCCGGATGGGTAACAGATGGAGGTAATAGTGACTACTACGCCTACTTCCCTGAAGATTACTAGTCTTGCTGTCAACCAGTCAATGTACCTGTGACTGGAGCTACCACGAGAGTTATTTATACTTCTGCTACATTTGTGTTAAGACTATGTGTTAAACATCATGATGTAATAACATTTGTGATGATACTTATATTATAATTTGTGAACTTATGTGTGATTGATCTCTGGGCGCACATAAGGGTATGCACTCCATTTGGTCGTTAAATGGGTGTGACAAATTGGTATCAGAGCTCTTGTTGACTGTAGGACGCAAGCCTAGCTAGAAATGGTCGATTTAGTATCATCTTTACACTATTTTTGTGCTCACTATCTTGCTCTTGTTATTTGATAAATTTTTATGCTTCTTATGTCTCATTCTATTACGAAATTTTGCCTCTATTCTAACTTCATCTAAAAACTCTGTAGATGGCCCGTGACCGTAAGACTACCCGCATCAGCTCTGGAGGATACTACCCACCTCGTGCCCTGCTTGCAACTGAAGAGCCACAAGAGCCAGAACCCCAGAAACAGGAGCAGGCCCCTGAAGCACCAGTCCAAGCACCAGCACCTCCCCAGGAAGAGGCTGAGCCTGAAGAAGATCCAGAAATCATCGAGGTTGAAGATGGTGAAGAGGAAGCTAATGGAGGAGGACAACCCCCGTCTCCACCACATCATGAAGCTCTTGGAGATATGCCACCTCCTCCAATGGGGTGGATTGTGAGGATCTACCACAGGAATGGAGGGAATGCTGTCTCTCATCTTCGCCTGGTGGGGATGCTCACTGCTTACTTCGCTGATTGGCATCCAGCTGTGGAGTACGTTTGCTGGGAGTACACTCATCCACTGGAGGATACATACTAGAAGGCAAGGGCAAGCATCTTTGCACATAAGCAAGACAAGGGGGCATATCAGCTGGACAGGATGTTCTCTCACATGGGACATCGAGCTACTATAGAGGATAGCATTGAAGATGCTGCTTTTGAAGCATGTATGGGTCTCCGCTATCTTCGCTTTAACCTTATGAAGCATGACATTCATCGCTTCTTTCCTCGTGCACACCCCGACCTTGGATGGGCTATGATAGATCCAGTGCAGCTAGTGCCACTACCTCGGGTGATGGTGAACCTTGTCTATGATATGATGGATAGGAAGCTGCAGCTAGAAGAGATGGTGAAGGCACAAGGGAAGACTATCAAGAGGTGCCAGGCAACTATTGATGAGCTCCGAGCAAACCAAGGCCTGCCCAAGATTTATGAGATATTAGAGCATGAGCCACTTCCTTAGGAAGTAGGAGTCCTTTATGTAATAAGAACGTTCTTAGTAACGTTAGTTGAGTCAGTCGAGTCTGTCGTGTGGTTTGAACCTTGGTGTGCTAGTTGCTTTGTTATTATGCTTATGTGTGAGTTGGATCTTTGTTTGAGTGTCGGGACTTGTAGGCATGTCTACAAGTTCCATTCTTAAGAATAATAAGTTTAATAGTCAAGGGAATAATAGTTGGGTTTGGTATTATCACGTTTCTGTCCTTGCTGTTTTCTGGAGCAGTCTTCAATGTTTCTGCTATAGTTTAAAAACGGTTCGTGCAATATTTATGAAATTTTTATGAGAGAAACTAGACTCAAGCATCTTTCAAATGCCACTGGAATTACCTTTTTATCTGATCTGGTTCGAGAGATATAATTTTCACAAGTTAAAGTTTCTGCACAGTCTGGAATCTGGAACAGTTTCTGTTACGCCTTATTTTTCATAGACTTAACGACAGAATCTGATCTTGAGGTCTCAATAGAAATTGTGGATAATTTCATAAGCTTTCCAACCATATAAAGCACGCCTCTTTTGGACTTCTGTAGCTCGAGATATGATTGAAATACTGAACTGTCAATATTGCTACTCGTCCAGAAAACTTTCAGATCTCATTCTTAATCTTATAAGTGGTTGATAACATGGAATTCTTAAAGTTTGAATGTTTATGGGTGGCAGATGGCCGGAAGAGGAAGAGGCAGGGGTCGTGGAAACATTCCCCCAAATCCACCACCACCACCGCCACCAACTATCGAGCAACTGTTGGCAGTACAAACGCAGTTGATGCAACAACTAGTGCAGAATCAGCAAAATCAGCTAGTTGCTGGGGCTCAATCACGTGATAAGCGTGGTGAATTTTTGAAGGGTCGTCCCCCAGTGTTCACACATGCTGCTGATCCTTTGGAGGCTGATGATTGGCTTCGTGCTGTGGAGAAACAACTCAATATTGCACAATGTGATGACCGACAGAAGGTGCTGTTCGTTTCTGGGCAACTTCAGGGAGAAGCTCAGGATTGGTGGGAGTCATATGAGTATGGTCGTCCTACCAATGCTCCTGCAGTCACTTGGCAGGAGTTTAGAGAGAACTTCAGGGCTTACCATATACTTGAAGGAATGATAGATTTGAAGGCAGAGGAATTTAGGAACCTGACCCAAGGGTCAATGACTGTAGCTGAGAACCGTGACAAGTTTGCTCAATTGTCACGATATGCTCCACATGAGGTGGCCAATGACAATGATAAGCAGCGCCGCTTCTTGAAGGGATTATATGATGGACTACAGTTGCAGTTGATGTCCAATACCTATCCTAATTTTCAGACGCTTGTGAACCGCGCTATCGTGGTGGATAACAAGCGCAAGGAAATGGATGCAAAGAGGAAGAGGTTACAGGGACAAGCCTCCAGTAGCAACACCCATCCACGTACTGGCTTTCAGCAGACTAATCAGCAGAGGCCTCCTTTTGGACAGTGGAATCGTGGTCAGGCCCCTTTTCATGGACAGTTCCTGCAACATCCCCCATTCCAGCCATAGAATAGCAACCAACGTCCTCCGCAGCAGAATGGGAATCAAGCACAGCGTCAGGGTCCTTCCAACAACACTCCCACGAAGACTAGTGCTCCCAATACTCCCAACAGGTGTTTTCGATGTGGAAAAGAAGGTCACTTGTCCTACAATTGCCCGGAGAAGCCCAACCAACAGACTCCCCAGAGACAGAGCAGCCACTAGAAGCCCGCATCTAACTCGGGAAGGGTGAATCACTTGTCCTAGGAAATTGTAGTGGAGGAGCCAGAAGTTATGCTTGGTACGTTCGATGTCCACTCTACTCCCGCCACTGTTCTTTTTGATTCAGGAGCATCACATTCTTTCATATCACAATCATTTGTTCGAATACATAGAATCCATTTGTGTGCCATGAAGAACCCTATCTTAGTAAACTCACCTGGTGGAAGCATGCCAGCATCCTATCGCTGTCTTCCGATTAGTCTCAACTTAAGGGGGGTAGAGTTCACAGTTAGTCCTATAGTTTTGAGAACAGCTGGGATTGATCTTATATTGGGAATGGATTGGATGATGCAACAACAAGCAGAGATTCAGTGTAAGGGTAAATCAGTTGTACTGACAACACCAAAGGGTGATAGAATCAAAGTTGAGGTAAAAGTGCAGAAACAGGAGACTGCTACAGTGAACCAGCTCAATGATGGTGCCAACCAGGAAGATCCAGTTGTGGAGGAGTTCCCAGATGTGTTTCCGGAGGAATTGCCAGGTATGCCACCAGACCGTGACATTGAATTTATTATTGAATTATTACCTAGAACTGCACCTATAGCTAAGCATCCATATAGAATGGGAGTAAATGAATTAGAAGAACTTAAGAAACAAATTAAGGAGTTGCAGGATAAGGGTTTTATTCGTCCTAGTTCTTCACCATGGGGAGCACCAGTGATTTTTGTGGATAAGAAAGATGGAACTCAGAGGATGTGTGTAGACTATCGGTCCCTTAATGAGGTTACTATTAAGAATAAGTACCCATTGCCTAGAATTGATGACCTGTTTGATCAGTTGAGAGGAGCTTGTGTATTCTCCAAGATTGATCTTCGCTCCGGATATCATCAATTGAAGATTCGTGCCAGGGATATACCCAAGACAGCATTTACCACACGGTATGGGTTATATGAGTATACAGTGATGTCCTTTGGTTTGACTAATGCCCCTGCATACTTCATGTACTTAATGAATAAGGACAGTGATGTCCTTTGGTTTGACTAATGCCCCCTGCATAACTTCATGTACTTAATGAATAAGGTGTTTATGGAATATCTGGACAAGTTTGTAGTGGTATTCATTGATGATATTCTAGTATTTTCCAAGACTGAGGAAGAACATGCTGAACATTTGAGGTTGGTCTTGCAAAAGCTCAGAGAACACCAGCTATATGCAAAAAGGATTAAATGTGAGTTTTGGTTGAAGGAAGTTTCTTTTCTGGGTCACATTGTCTCAAATGGAGGAATATCAGTAGATCCTAGCAAGGTGAAAGATGTATTGAACTGGAAACCACCCATCAATGTGAGTGAGATCCGTAGCTTCTTGGGACTGGCTGGTTATTATAGGAGATTTATAGAGGGGTTTTCAAAGCTTGCAAAACCAATGACTGCATTGTTGGAGAAGAATGCCAAGTTTGTGTGGTCCGAGAAGTGTCAGGCTAATTTTGAGGAATTAAAGAAAAGATTGACTACTGCACCTGTCTTAGTTTTGCCAGATCTGAATAAACCTTTCTCTATCTATTATGATGCATCTCGATTGGGTTTGGGATGTGCTCTTATGCAAGAAGGTAGAGTTGTGGCATATGCATCGAGGCAGTTGAGGAAGCATGAGTTAAATTACCCTACTCATGATTTGGAATTAGCTGCAGTGGTTCATGCATTAAAGATATGGAGACATTATTTGATTGGACACAAGAGTGATATATACACTGATCACAAGAGTCTAAGGTATATCTTCACTCAAACGGATCTGAATTTGAGGCAGCGTAGATGGTTGGAGTTGATAAAAGACTATGATCTAGAGGTGCATTATCACCCAGGAAAGGCCAACATTGTTGCTGATGCCCTTAGTAGGAAAAGTTATGCAAATGAAATACATGTAATGCCTATGCCAAAAGAATTGTGTGCTGAGTGCAAGCATCTGAACTTAGGATTTACTACCAATGCAGTGGAATTAGTATTAGAGCCTACTTTGGAGCAAGAAATCCGTAAAGGTCAGCAGAAGGATGAAAAGTTGAGAGAGATAGCTGAAAACATAGCGAAAGGTAAATCTCCAGGATTTCGTAAGGATGATAATGGTACGCTATGGTTTGGAAAAAGGCTGTGTGTGCCTGAAGATAAGGATATCAGAAGGGCAATTCTGCGTGAAGCTCATGAGTCAGCTTATTCCATACATCCGGGGAGTACTAAGATGTACTTGGATCTGAAAGAGAAATATTGGTGGTATGGTTTAAAGAGAGACGTTGCTGAGTATGTTGCTTTGTGTGACACTTGTCAAAGGGTGAAAGCTGAACATCAGAGACCTGTAGGATTGTTACAGCCTATGCAGATACCCGAGTGGAAATGGGAAGAGGTTGGTATGGACTTTATAGTTGGGTTGCCATGGACTCAAAGAGGATATGATTCAATTTGGGTGATAGTGTATCGTCTGACTAAGGTTGCTCATTTTCTGCCTGTAAAGACTACATATAGCAGTGCGAAGTTGGCAGAGTTGTATATGGAAAGAATAGTGAGTCTACATGGAGTTCCTAAGAAGATTGTGTCTGATCGAGGTACTCAGTTTACATCTCATTATTGGCAAAAGATACATGAATCATTGGGGAACAAACTGAATTTTAGTATAGCTTATCATCCCCAGACAGATGGTCAAACGGAGAGAATTAATTAGATATTGGAAGATATGTTGAGAGCTTGTGCTTTACAATATGGTACTAGCTAGGATAAGAGTTTGCCTTTTGCAGAGTTCTCTTATAACAATAGTTATTAGAAGAGTCTTCAAATGGCACCGTTTGAGGCTCTGTATGGACGAAAGTGTAGGACCCCGTTGTTCTGGAATCAGACAGGGGAGAGTCAAGTGTTTGGGCCTGATGTATTAAAGGATGCTGAAAAGAAAGTGTGAATGATTAGAGATAATCTAAAAATAGCACAGTCCCGACAGAAAAGCTATGCTGATACTCGTAGAAGAGAGTTGACTTTTGAGGTAGGGGATTATGTTTACTTGAAAGTGTCACCCAAGAGTAGTGTGAAGAGGTTCAACATGAAGGGTAAATTGGCACTAAGATATATTGGACCTTTCAAGATTATAGAGAGACGTGATGAAGTGGCATATCAATTGGAATTACCTGAGAGTTTGGCAGGTGTACATGATGTGTTCCATGTGTCTCAATTGAAGAAATGTTTATGAGTACCCGAGGAACAGATTCCATTAGAGGAGCTCACCGTTAAGGAGTGTTGACGGTCCTTAAGTACCAAATATAGTAATCAAATAAATAAAGAAAAGGATCCAAATGCAACCAACACCTAGACTTAGGGTTTTATCTGACAGAATTCCATGAGTTTTGGTGTTTGTCTGTTTCTGCAGGGGGTTATCAGAAAATACGGAGGAAAGGCCCACACGTCGGGTTTACATAGAGATAATAACGTGTTCACCGATTTTCTATCATCTAGAAGACTCCAGAAGCCACGAGAACGAACGGGAGGCCGAACGGGCCCGGAGGCAGGGTGCCCGCCCTGCCCCCTAGGGCTGCCGCCCTGGCCTGAGAGCCAATCAGGCTCCGTCTCGCGGATTATGCTCCACCGACCTAAGGGATCAAGGAAAACCGTGCGATTAATGTCGGTTTGATCCGACGGCCCACGTTCACTTGAGGGGGCTATATAAGCAGGACCCCTGGCCCTTGGAGGAGGCACTCCCTCATTCTCATTCTTCAAACCCTAATCTTAGGAGGAGAGTCTCTGATCAAGCCCTAGAGCCACCACATCAACTAGATCTCCAGTATAGCATAGCTACATAGGATTAGAACTAGAAGGAGTCAATCTTCGATTGGTTTCCGGATCTGTCAAGAGGATTCTTGGTAATTCCTTTACTGTTCTTCATTGTTCATCTTTGTTCTTCAATATTATGAATACAACTTTGTTCTATTTCAATATATTGATTATGACTATACTCTACTTGATTATGTTTGTGATTATATTGTTCTTAGTTTATCGTAGTTATACGCTTGGCTTAGTTAGATTGGAATTATATACATGTTTAGGATCGTATAGCGTTTATCCATCGGATCCATGGGTAAATGATAAATATTGTGTAGGCGTGGTGCTTAGACCATATTTATCTGCGATTGCACCTTATATGCCGGATCGTGGGGTGGTCCGCGATGGTGACAGCTTCGTTGGTTCTTATATAGTCCCCCTCCCGTGTGTAAGGCAAGCAGAGCAACATTATTACGGGGACCTGCCGCGGCCATCGACAAGAAACTTTAAGATGCAAGTGCTCATCTCCAACACTTCCTGGAGATTTGCAGCACATTCACTTTATTAGATGTTCCCAGAGACGCCATACTACTTCGCCTTTTCCCATTCTCACTATTGGGGAGAGCGAAGCAGTGGTTCTACGCGACGAAGGATAAGAACACTACGTGGGCACTCTGCTCTACGAACTTTCTAGCTAAGTTCTTTCCCATGGGCAAGACCAATGCTCTCCGTGGAAAGATTACAAGTTTTCAGCAACAACATGATGAATCCGTTCCAGAAGCATGGGAGCGCTTTCAAGATTACATCCTAGAATGTCCCCATCATGGAATGGAAAGCTGGCTACTTATGCAGACTTTCTATCATGGGCTCATCACTAGTGCTCGTGAGACCATGGATGCTGCAGCTGGAGGCGCATTTCTATCACTCACCATACCACAAGCTACAGCCCTTGTGGAGAAGATGGCGTCCAACCAAGGTTGAAACGAAGAGAGGACTCAAACACGCAAGAAGGGTGGAGGTATGCACCAGCTCAAGGAGGTAGACATGATGTCTGCAAAGTTAGACCTACTCATGAAAAAGCTCGATGACAAAGCTGGAGACAAAAGAGAAGTCATGAACGTCTACGACTCTCACATGACTTGTGAGGAATGTGGAGATACTGGACACTCAGGCAATCACTGCCCTGAGATGCTTGAGGATGCAAGGTACATCAACAACAACTACAACTACAATCGTCCTCAACAAAATCAAGGTTGGAATCAACAGAGGCCTAAATACTCAGGTAACTATTGGAGTAATCCCGTTGTCGGAGTACATAATGACCTTCTGCCAGTCAAGAGAGGTGATCCAGGACGCCCCGTCATCCCGATCTCCATCGGCATGGTGGACTTCCCAGAAGCACTCTGCGACTTTGGCTCCAGCGTCAACATTATGCCTAGGGTACTCTATGAAAAATTCTTTACATATCCTTTATCAGAAACAACTATGTGTTTGCAGCTTGCAGATCTGACACTAAGCTTTCCTAAAGGAATATTAAAGAACATGTGTGTCCGAGTTGGTACCTCGTATGCTTCAGCTGACTTCATGGTGATAGAGACCGGGTCCGATGAGAGGTCACCAGTTATTCTGGGAAGGCCATTCCTGAACACCTCGGGAGCTGTCATCTACGCCAGCGCTGCGAAGATCAACTTCAACATCAAGGGGAGGAAGGAGACGTTTTCCTTCAAGAACAAGATTACACAAATCCCAGAGCAACCCCAACATGAACCAAGGAAGAGGACCAACAAGAGGAACAAGCAGAACAAGAACAACCAAGGATGGACCGAATCAGCTAAGATGGTCACTGCAGTTCAAGGAGGTCAAGACCGACGACCCAAGTCGCCGTTCCTAATCAAGAAGGACGATCCAGGTATGCCAAGCATTGAGTGCTCAATCAATGGATACTCCTTTCAGAAGGCGCTCTGCGACACTGGATCAGGCGTCAACATAATGGCCACAGTCACCTATCAGCTCTTGTACGGAACCATGCCCTTAAAACCAACATACACTCAGCTCCAGATGGCAGATCAGACATCCCGAAATGTCGAAGGTATAGTAACCGATGTCCCTGATAAAATTAATGATCATTTTGTCCATACAGACTTTCAGGTCATTGACATGGGAGACGACGAGTACGATCCACCCATCATCCTAGGAAGACCGTTCCTAGGCACCGTCAAAGCAATCATCTACATTGAAACCGGAGAAGTCCATATGCATTTCCCCTCTGAGAAGGTACGCCGCTACTTTAATGACCCTAACTATATAGTTGAAGATTCTAAGCAGGTCAGGACAAGAAGAAGGCGACGTAACCATAACCAAAGGAGGCAAACCATCAAGGACGTATGGGCAGACTATGAAGGAGAGGTCATAAGGCCCGAGGATACACAACAGGAGACCGAAGCACCAAGTTGGGTATGGAAAGCGAAGACAGTTACACAAGAAGAGGAGGCGCTGCCAGAACCACCGTCTACGCCACCCAAATCCCAGGACAACTAAGAAGAAAAGAAGTCCTGTTCGGAGGACTTAAAAACACCGAACGCCGTGCCAAGAGGTAAACTTGGTAGTTATCATTTTCCCTTTAATTATTGCTCAGTTAATCATGTTCATTCTGTCTAAAAAAATGTGTTGAAAACAGTAAGCCCCATGTGAGTATGCGAGTGGCATAAAACCCATAAGTACATCCCCATGTGAGTATGCGAGTGGCATAAAACCCATAAGTACATTCACTGTGGTGGCATATAAAAAAATAATAATATATATTTTTTCTGTTCTATAAAAATGAAAATAAAAATAGAGAGTGACATTTATCAAAGAAGCTCAAACATGATAAAGGCTAGATATTTATGCTAACGCTTAATCAAGTTCCACGAAGCTTTGTTGTCTATTTGAGCTCCATAGAATTCAGGAAGACTAGCAGATGGAGGACATCCTAATCGTTGTCAGGGTGCTGCCGACATTCAAATACACCTCTGCACCTGCTAGCTACATCAGAAGAAATTACGTCAAGATCCAGCTTGGGGGAGAGCACCCCCATTTATCCCGATAAGTATTTTTATCTACATTTATACCTATGCTTTATTAAAATAAAAAGATGCATAATCATGAAAACCCAAATAAATATTTTGTGTTTATATATATTTGCTTAGTTTAATAAATAAATAAAGTAGCTATGCTAAACTGAATCTTGAAAATAAAACTCTAGCATGAATATGATGAATAGTTGCTCTGCCTAATTTTCAAATTTGTTCTCTCTCTAGTTTAGACATAACTGTTATAATTTAAAACTGGCTCTAAACCTGAACTAGTGGGAAGAGAACTTGATCTGAAGTCTAAGTTGTTAGCGGATATGATATGGGAAGGTTTAGCTGCTGTTTATCTGTTCCTAGAGATGCTAGAATTCTGGAGAATTTTATCTTTGAAAATCTTTAAAATGTTGCATGATGAGAGTTTAAATTCCTACCACAGACATATATACATGCTTGTTAGATTAAGAGCCGCACTTTTACTACTTACTGCTTATGGGCATTGAGTGTGGTCAAGCTGTGTAGACCCTTAGGAACTTGTCATGTGGTTAAAATCAAGATTCACTTGCACGTTCACTCATACATGCTACTTCTACTCCGGAAGTACGCATCCACATATATCCACTCATTTCCATCTCTAGATTCACCCAAAATTATTCTACTCCTGACCCGGGAGAGAATAGCCAAAAACATTATCTCATTCCTGTTATTCCCTGTGAAGTTAATGCTCAAGTCATTTCTACTACCACTTGCTATATTTTCAAAAGAGGGAGATTGCTCTAAAAAATATAAATACGAGGAAATAAAAAGGAGCAAGTGCTCGGAACCTCAAAGAAAGAAAAAGTGAGACGAGAGGTAAAAATGGACAAGTGTCCGACAGTAGAATTAGGGGTACAAGATACCCACCTGAGAAAAAAAAAGAGAAAAAAATAGAGCATCTCATTCCCCTCAAAAGTTTTAAAAAGCAAGAAAGGTATGTATTCCCTCAAAAAGAGCATTAGACTTTTGTTATCACCATCATCACCATACACCACTCATTCACCACACATGCACATCTTGATTTGACTTATTGACTTGTTTCTCTGGATCCATGGTTTGACTATGCAATAAATGTTCTATGAGTATGTATACTGTATCTCCCACCTATGAGCTCCAGATATCAAAGCCTTATTAGAGTAGGGTGAGAGAGAAGGCAATGTCACTACGCCTTATAGCATAAATACCACATACTTTGAGAGAGAAGGCATATACCATTACTGCCTTGGTAAGGATCCAGAAATACCACAAAAGAGAGACCCGAGAAAGTCATACAAGGAATCTCTGAGTTTTATTTGAAAAATTTGCAAAAAACTCCAGAGCTATAGCTGATCAAGAATAAGAGACAAGGCGTTTGACTAGACCGTTCTATCTTTTAACCACTCAAGATGCAGGTGACGGTTGCAAGCCCCATGGTGAAAGGTAAAATGAGTAAGTTTTAAGTCTTGACAGTTTACTCTAACTCAGGGATGAGACCTTATTTGAAAGCATATGTACCGTCAACGTTCAAAGGCGTTGCAGCAACTTTTGATCCATAATGAGTCTATCCTTGCTCAGAGACGAGCAAGAGGTAAGCTTGGGGGAGTTTGTTGATGGTCCTTAAGTACCAAATATAGTTATCAAATAAATAAAGAAAAGGATCCAAATGCAACCAACACCTAGACTTAGGGTTTTATCTGACAGAATTCCACGAGTTTTGGTGTTTGTCTGTTTCTGCAGGGGGTTATCAGAAAATACGGAGGAAAGGCCCACACGTCGGGTTTACATAGAGATAATAACGTGTTCACCGATTTTCTATCATCTAGAAGACTCCAGAAGCCACGAGAACGAACGGGAGGCCGAACGGGCCCGGAGGCAGGGCGCCCGCCCTGCCCCCTAGGGCGGCCGCCCTGGCCTGAGAGCCAATCAGGCTCCGTCTCGCGGATTATGCTCCACCGACCTAAGGGATCAAGGAAAACCGTGCGATTAATGTCGGTTTGATCCGACGGCCCACGTTCACTTGAGGGGGCTATATAAGCAGGACCCCTGGCCCCTGGAGGAGGCACTCCCTCATTCTCATTCTTCAAACCCTAATCTCAAGAGGAGAGTCTCTGATCAAGCCCTAGAGCCACCACATCAACTAGATCTCTAGTATAGCATAGCTACATAGGATTAGAACTAGAAGGAGTCAATCTTCGATTGGTTTCCGGATCTGTCAAGAGGATTCTTGGTAATTCCTTTACTGTTCTTCATTGTTCATCTTTGTTCTTCAATATTATGAATACAACTTTGTTCTATTTCAATATATTGATTATGACTATGCTCTACTTGATTATGTTTGCGATTATATTGTTCTTAGTTTATCGTAGTTATACGCTTGGCTTAGTTAGATTGGAATTATATACATGTTTAGGATCGTATAGCGTTTATCCATCGGATCCATGGGTAAATGATAAATATTGTCTAGGCGTGGTGCTTAGACCATATTTATCTGCGATTGCACCTTATATGCCGGATCGTGGGGTGGTCCGCGATGGTGACAGCTTCGTTGGTTCTTATATAGTCCCCCTCCCGTGTGTAAGGCAGGCAGAGCAACATTATTATGGGGGAGTGATTGCTATGTTTCTCATCTTCCTTGATAATATCACTATGCATGGGCGTAGTCCTTTCTCGCAATGATTGCCAAGTGTACTTGCACTAACTATGATATGCTAGACTTTATAGTTAAGAATAACTTAGGAAATATCCTTGTAGTTCGTCCTAATACCATGCTAATGACTTGCTAGAATATCTGTTGAGGTGCTTATCATTATTATATGTGGCTAGCTGATCAGATTAATTATCTTTGTCACCATTCATACTTTATCTATATTTTATGTGACACTTACCCCTGTATGCAAGAGATAGATGAATGCTCTCACTTATACATGCAATGATTGATACTCATTCCTATATTCCATTCCACAATCAACATTGATGTTAGTAATCCCTTCCTAGTGGTAAAAATATAAATAACGATACCTGGAATACTTCCCGGTTAAAATGCTACATCGGTATTAATCTGTGCGCTTGCAGATCTTATTTATTATTTATTTAGAAGAGCAGTTGCATATTTCAATACCACGTCTCTCATGTCATGCTGGGGATGACAACTTGGCTTAAGTGGCATGAGGGATAGGTTCAGCATTTTTGGCGCCGTTATCAGAATTAGAAAACTAAGTCTACTTTTGGTAATGACGTTAAGAATGCCCAACAAGGAGGATCTTACATATGAAGAGTTTTCGGTTAAAATTTTGGAGACTGCTAACAGAGTCACAAGAAGTAGAACAATCAAAATATGTAAAGTACAGTGGAATCGGTACACAGCAGAATAGGCTACTTGGGAGCGAGAAGAGGATCTGAGAAAAACCTACCCGCAACTGTTTGAGTAAGCATCGGTCGAATCTCGGGGCGAGATTCATTTTAAGGGGGGTAGAATTGTAACACCCTAAAAATTTGAAAAGAAGAAAAATAGGAAAAATATGATTTTTGTATATTGTTGTGAGCATGCAAATTTAGAATAATAATAATTTTTATAAATTTAAAATCAAATATAAGGGTAGAAACATGATTGTGCATTCATGCTGCTGCATTTGGAATTTTGTGATGATTGGTTTAAATCAAATTCGAATTGGATTTAAAAATATTTTGAAAAAATGGCTTTAAAATATTGGAAAAGGAAAAAAAAGAAAGTCGGCTTTTTCCGGTTTTCGACCCAGTTCAGCCGTCTCGGCCTGCCCTGCACGCGGCCCGCTTTCCTTCCCGCGCCTCGCTCCCGCGTGGGCCAAGCCCAGCAGGCCGGCTGCTAGCCCAGCCGCGCGCGCCGCTCCCTTGTTTCACTGGCATGCGGGACCCACCTGTCAGCGTCCGCTCCCCTTTCCTTTCTTCTTCCTCTGGCTTTTTCCATCGACGAACACTGCCTTCGGTGATCCGAATCTCCTTCGAAATCTTCCTCCTTTCCATAACCGGTGATGCCTAGGAGCTATAAAACGGAACCCCGTGCCTCCCCGCTTCTCATTGAGCCCCTAAAACCCTAGCCTCGACATCACGAGAGGGCCACCGTCGAAGCTCCGCCTCCACCGCCGCCTTTCCGAGCTAGCCACTGCCCTCTGGTTGTTCTTCGGCTTGGTTCTCGTGCGGGGTAAGGTCGCCGTGATGCGCTCGTTCTTTTGGTGCAATTGGTTTGGCGAATGGTGCTCGGGATGGTCATCTTCTCAAGCTCCGGCGAGCTCGGGCTCCATCCGGCCATGGCGCCGCCGTCGGGATTACTGTGGCCGCCGGCGCTCTCTTTCTCTCTCTCCCCGATCCAATCTCGGCCGTCCGTTTTGAATCAGACGGATCTTATTTAATGGTACCGGTTCGCTGGTGATTTTGCAAAAGAGACCCTGAGGTTTTTGAGTTTATAACCCGTGGTCCAAAACGTAAAATGGAAAAATACACTTTGGTTAATTGAAGACGTAATTCGTTTCGGAAAAAGAAAAATACGCTTTCTGATATTTACAGTTTTGCCACTCAACTTGTTTTAGTCGTAGAATCTTCGTTTTAACTCCGATTTGGTCCATTCAAATTGCGTTAGATTCATATTTGCGAGCTCTATGTAACTATACAACTGTACAGTAGGTTTAGATTAATTTATTTTTGAGTTTTAATTAAAGTATTTATTTTTCTATAGTAAATCTTCGTAAATCCATAACTTTGTCGTTTTAGCTCCGATTTTCGTGAACTTCGCGTCTGTGTGATCCTAGCGAGACATAGATTCGTTTTAAAGACTTTTTATCTTATTTTCTTACTGTTGGTGTATTGTTCTAATTATAGTCTTGTTTGTCTATGCATGATTGCCTCTGGATGTGTGTTGTTGCTATTGGTTGATCAAGTATAGACGGTGAGCAATTCGTTGGGGATGGACTATTCATTGTTGTCCTATTCACATTATGTAATTAATATCATTATGCATTTATTCCTTGTTAAGGATGACTTAGTGATTGATCCTACACCTTGATACCTATTACGATGCATTGAGTAGTATGGCTAGTGCTTAAACATGGACTATGATCATGTAAATTGATTAGAGGTATATGCAACAAACATTAAAAGATGATTTTGATTAATGTTTAAAGGGGATTAGAGCATGGGGGTTACTTTTGATGCTCTAATTGCTCTCCATAAGGACTCATCTGTAAGCGACAATCCGGGATTTACAGTATAACTGTGGGGGGCTATATGGCTCTGGCTTTAGTCATATAGAAGGACCTTTTCTATCTTGTTAGAGGTAACCTTTTTGGCGTAAGAACGGCTTGACGAATCGGGTATAGTGCGGCCTCTGTCCTTATGTGTATAGGCTGTGGGTTATTGTGCCATTTGGAAGGGGGGCTCTACATCTGTTTGCCGAGTGAATCTAATGGCCCTAACTTGTTAGACGAACCTTCGAAAGACTTCATAGTGTTTACCCTGCCTGCTCACCTTGGTAGTGTTTTGGGAGTAATTAACCCGGGCATATGGGTAACACGACTCACAGTGAAAGTGTACAACCTGTGCAGAGTGTAAAACTGTTATAACAGCCGTGCTCACGGTCACGAGTGGCCTTGGACCCTTATGGAATAGTTGATAATTGTTAATGGTTATGTTTTTGCTATTCATTAATCATTTCACATGGATCATATGTTTATTGTTTACATTGAGACATTTTGATGCTATTGATATGCTAAAATCATGCTAATTAAAAGCTACATGCTGATAAACAAATACTATGCCTTTTTGAGCCTCATGAACCCCATGTTACACTTATTGAGTACGAGATGTACTTACGCTTGTTTGTTTTTCTTACTTGGATAAAAATCCCGGATGGGTAACAGATGGAGGTAATAGTGACTACTACGCCTACTTCCCTGAAGATTACTAGTCTTACTGTCAACCAGTCAATGTACCTGTGACTGGAGCTACCACGAGAGTTATTTATACTTCCGCTACATTTATGTTAAGACTATGTGTTAAATATCGTGATGTAATAACATTTGTGATGATACTTCCGTTATAATTTATGAACTTATGTGTGATTGATCTCTGGGCGCACATAAGGGTATGCACTCCATTTGGTCGTTAAATGGGTGTGACAGATTTAGGTTCAATATAATTATGCATATAGTTGTAGCACTCGGTATTAAGGAAAAAAACTAGATACACACCATATGTGAGCCAAGGAAGTCAAATCACACATATAGCTACAAATTGTCACACCCCAAAATTTTTAATTTTGGGTTGTGCTTAGAAAACACTAAATAAAATAAATAATTTCAATATTTTAATAAATTTATTAGATAAGTTAAGTTGTTGCTAATTTAAATATAGAAAATTGTGGTTTTAAAATTTTTCATATTAATTTGATAATGTGGTGTTTGTTTGATGCTTGACTTTGGTGTTGGTGAGTGCTATTATTTTCAAAATACCATAGGACAATGTTTACTTCTCCTCAGAAAACTTTTTGGCATTTTCTGGATTTAAAATTCCAATTTCTGTGAGCTTAATCTTTTTTCTTGATCTCTTGATCAATCTTTTCATGAGCCCAAACCTATTTAGTTGAGTTCCTTATCTTTCCAAGAGTCCCCAGAATTTTTTCCGTGATTTTTCTGAGCTCCAGGCTATTTTTCGCGGCTTAAAAGGTAATTCTAGATTTTCTGGAATTATTTTTATTCGTGGAATTAAAATAATCCCGAAATTAAGAAAATCTGAAAAGTTTCCGAACCCTACAACTATATATGTGCCGGTGTAGCCTTCGACGCCATGGTTTCAGAAGTACAACCCTTATCGCAAGCCGCCGCTCGTAGCTCCCTCCACCCCTCGCCGAAGTTCTTCATCTACAGCTTGCGTTCTGGCGAACTCTCCGACGAGCTTTTCCGGCCAAACCGTCGCGTTCCGACGCCAGCCACCACCACCAGGAGGCAACACTCGTCGTTCTCTACACCGTGGTACATCTGTTTGCGCAAATCCATCGCCGTTTCATCGAGTTCCCATCTCATCTTGCTTTTCTCCAGTGAGGTTCCACTGTGGCTGACCGGAACTCCTCAAGCCCAAGGTAGAAGATGATAATATTTATAGTTTTGCCACTAATCTTGTTTTGATCATAAAATCTCTGTTTTAACTCCGATTTGACCTGTTCAAGTTGCGTTAGATTCGTATTTGCAAGCTCTACATGTTAGTGTAGCTGTACTGTAGGTTTAGAAAGTTTAATTTTCGAGTTTATATTAAAATAATTATTTATCTATAGGAAATCTTAGAAAATTCATAGCTTTCACATTTTAAATCCGAATTTTATGATATTTACGTCTATGTGATTGTAGTAACGTGTAGAAGAGTTTTACAAACTTTTTATACTATTTTTCGACTGTTAGTATACTGTTTTAATTATGTCTCTTTGTTTGCTTCGTGTATGATTGCTCGGATGATTGTGTGTTGATGCTTGATGATCGAGTATAGATGGTGAGCAGTTTCTTGACGATCAGAAGTATTATTTTGAGCCAGACCAGCAGTATCATCAGGAAAGCTTTGATCAAGGCAAGTATAACATGGGACCATCCTTGTTGTCCATTCACAGAAAATATTATTCATATGCATGTGTCTTCCTTGACAACCATAGAGATTATAAGTTAGCTATTGATATCTTGTTTCCTTGTCACCTATGGGTTGTGCATTTGGGTAGCTATTGCTAGCGCTTAATTATGAACAATGATCTTGTAATTTGATTAATGGATTAAGCAACCAAGCATTAAGATGATTTTATTACTATTGAAAGGGGGCTAGAGCAAGGGGTTATATTGTTGCTCTAGTTACTCTCCATAAGGACTTACCTGTAAGTGATAACCGGAACATACAGTACAGCTGTGAGGGCTATATGGCTCTGGCTCTAGTTGTTCAAGAGACCTTTTCTAGCTTGTTAGTGGTTACCTTAAATGGCGTAAGAATGGCTTGCCACGTTGGGTATAGGACAGCCTCTAGTCTATGAGTATAGCCGAGAAGGAATTGTGCCATTTGAAAAGGGGGTTCCTACATCTGCCTGCCGAGTGAATCTAATGGCCCTAACTTGTTAGACGAACTCTTGAATGGCTTTATATGGTTCTCTGGTGTTTGGGTTTGATCTCCCCACACATTTGGAAATCATGACTCATGTTAGCCGTGCTCACGAATACGAGCGGCCTTGGGGATTCTTACAGAATAGTTGATCACCATTGTTATATCATGTTTAATTAATGTTGTTACTATTATGCTCATGTTAATGCTATTCATCATCCTTATTACAATTGATCATTGGTTCATTAATGGGAATTGGAATACCTTGATGCTACTCAATTGCTAATTATATGATGAATAAAAGCTAAATGCAGTCAAATAGTGTCTAGCCTTTTATGCCTCATGAACCATGTGTTATACTTGTTGAGGTCGACATGGACTCACTCTTGCTATTTCTCCCACACCTCAGTGTGTAGTGAGGTGCTGCTCAGAAGAAGGATAAAGAGAGAGTGGAGTTTCTAGAAGTCTTTCAGAAGTGTTTGGCATACGGAGCCACCAGTCAGCCATCCCTGAGAAGAATGGAGCCTGAAGTTTAGTCACCGTTCCACGATACTCTAATGTAAGTGTTAATATAGCTATGTATACGTTATATAATAACATTGTTTCTGATACTTTTTCATTCTGACATATGTGTGGACTTCCTGGGCACACATATGTTAGCCTGGTTTTGTTCTTTAGAAAACCGGGTGTGACACAAATAAGGGTAATATTAAAAGACAATACTTACAATATAATGTACTTAATACAAAGGCACAAACAGCGGATAGACAACTCTGATCATTGGGTGAAGAGTCCACTCCATAGGGACAACTGACAGGTTGATCACAAGCCTAACTCCTTAGACTAGCAATCTAGTACCCATCCGGGATTTTTATCCAAAGTATAGAAAAGTAAAGCAAGCGTAAGTACATATCGTACTCAGTAATATAACATGGGGTTCATGAGACCGAAAAGATTGACACTCGTTTACTGTGATTGGCTTTTAGTGAGTCATAATTTTAGCAATTAAGTAGCAACAAGTTTATCACAAGCCCACAAAAACACATGATCAGGTAAACATGAATAATGAATAGCATGAACAATTAGCCATTAATGATCATCTATTCCGTAAGAGTTCCAAGGCCACTTGTGACCATGAGCACGGCGGATATACCAGTTTTACATTCTACAGAGGTTGTACACTTTCACCATGAGCCGTGATTTACCCTTTCGCTCGAAGTGGCCAACCCCTTGCCCACTTCCTACGAAGGTCGGTAGGGTTCACTATGAAGTCTTTCAAATGTTCGTCTAACAAGTGTAGCCCGCTAAGGATTCCCCATCAACTAGTAAGATCCCTCTCCCAAGGTGCGGCTAACAAAAAGACATAGAAACCAAACTGCACTCCCTTGGTAGGCCGTGAGATCAAACCAATTGGGGCCGCTCTTGCGCCTTTCGGTAAGCTACTACGAGATAGAAAAGGTCCTCATACTTAATTAAAGCTAGAGCCATGTGGCACTCATGGTTGTACTATAAGTCCCGGTGGACCACTTACAGATAAGTCCTTAGGGAGAGGAATCAAGAACATCACAAAAACTATGCTCTAGCCCCCTTGTTTCGTTGTTGCTAAAAAGCATCTTTTAGTGTTTATTGCATATTCCATTAGTCAAGTTTTAAGATCATGGTTTTAGTTGAGCACTGGCATCATACTACCCAATGCAATAACCGATAGGTGACAAGGTATAAGTACAAATGCTAGGAAGTCCTTAGTGGTAGTCAAGGTAGACACATGCAATATGAATTAAATGGTTAATAGTGAATAGGGCAACAAGGATGATCCAATACACAAAAAGCAATCTAATCGGAGCTATGGTCATAAGATCACAAAAAACACCGAGAACAGAGCTACGACTAAAAGAAACGACAACCAAAAAATTTATATTATAAAAGAAAGGAAAAGACTACATGCTTGATTTGTTTTATTTAAGCAAAACCATGTGAAGCATATTAATTCAGATTACATAAATCATATTTTAGTTTAGAAACTGATTTAAAACTAATCATGTTTTATTTATAAATATTGATGTACCATTTAAGCAAGTTAACTTTGCAAAAGATAGATTTATGTGTGCCTCTAATTGAAAGTTATATAATTGTGTTTAAACTACACAATTCATAATTAATGAAAACATATTTAAGTTGACGTTAATCAAATTAATAAGTGTTTATAAAAGATCAATGTGAAAACCTAAATTTCTTTTACTTGGAAAACTAATTACATAGATATTAACCAAATTAATAAGTAATTATAAACACAAAATAAGTATGTGGCATGGGGAACCTTCGCTTCTAGATAGAATTACGTTTCTAAGCTTACATACTCATCATCCTCGGCACTTGCTAGCTTGCATTATTGACATGCATGCACGGTGATATTTGCTTGAAGGTTTGCATATGTTGCAGTAGGAAGACAAAGGACGGAATGCAAAGTAGGCTTGCAAGGCAGGGAAGCAGTAGGCCGGCTGCAGCCATGGACGGCTGTCATAGACACGGTCATCGGTTGGACAGCTAAAAGCATCGCAAGAAGGAAGAAGACAAGGCAGCCTATGAGGTACGTGATTAGAGAGCAGGCAAGAGTTTCAGTCTAACCATAAGACCAGCGCAGTGGTAACAACGAAGTCGAATTAAGAAACCAAATGTGGAAGGCGCAGAGTTCCTCACCGACAACAGAGAAGCGGTGGATCGACGAAGCAGTGGATCGATGGTGACGGCCAGACTAAGTGAAAAAGTCGATGTAGTAGAAAAGGAGAAAATCTAGTTTACTACCTAGGGATTCCCAAACTAGAGGCTTCCTTTATGATAGTTTTGATATGCTTTGTCTAAGAGGTTGGTATATATATAGGGAGGAAAACTCTCCACCTTCACATCAACTAGCAATATAATACTAATTGATGTTGCATCATCCACCTCTACTAATAGGCCTATATAATCATTTAAGCCCCTTAGTAAATAAAGGCTTGGGCCTTTGAGAGTCGGTGGAAAATTGGGCTCGGATTTTTCTAACTTCGAAATTAATTAATATCATGAAATAAAAATAATTCTAGAAAGTCTAGAATTACCATTTATATCACGAAAAATGCTCCGAAACTTAGCAAAATCCCTGAAAAAATCCTAGAGATAAATTAAAAGACGAGGAACTCAAACAAAATATTTGGAGCTCAAGAAAGATTGTTGGGAACTTGGAAATAAAGATTAAGGTCAAAGAGCTAGGAATCAAATTCCAGAAAGAAGCTGAAAAATTCCTGGAGACAGATACTCGTCTTCTAAACATATTGAAGTATATATATTGCACATAGAAATACAAGGTGCAACCGGCATGAATGCAACAAACATGTTTCTACCTTAAGATAAATTTTAATTTAATGAAAATTTATTATTGGCCTATGTTTTCATGAGCACAAAAATACAAAATTAAATCTTTTTAGCTCTATTTCAAAAGAAGCAAATTTTAGGGTGTTACAATTCTACCCCTTAAGATGAATCTCATCCCCGAGATTCGGAAGATGGTGATAAAAGAGATGCGGATACTCCATCTTTGAGTCTTCTTTACTTCCTCGAGTATGTCTATCTTCTTAGCAATAATCCCACCGTACCTTGCATGTTGTAACAACCTTGATCTGAATAGCTTGCTCAACTCTTAACCATAGCTCTACTTTTCTATAGGTATCGGCAACGACTTTTTACTTCTCTTAGGTGATAACACACTTCCAAGTCATGAACCACTCTAATCCAACACTGATGTTACTTAGTGTAGATGTCCTTTAGATTCTTACGATCCGTGTTGATGTCACTCTTATGTCCATGATTATAACGCCTCCAATTAACCTTTGATAGTAGCTTCCCATTCCCATGAATTCTAACTCGCACTTACTTCCTTCGGTGGGTTGTAACTTAGCACATTTGTTAACTTTCTTGAGTTCTTCTCCATAACTCCACTAGAGGTAACTTATCCAGTAGAGAACTTCCTTCAATCAAAACTTACTAGTAAGGCTTGGTATCACATTGAGGTCTTCTGAGCCAACGTAGAACCAATTGTAGTTGTCCAATATCCCCTTCCTATGTCTTCAATGCCAACTTGTCTTGGGTATGTTGAAGATTGAACTCCCAACTGATGATGACTCGAATCAAAGATCAATCCTAATGAATACATGAGCTCCTCATAGATGATCCAAATTTCCAATCCTGAGCAAGGGACACTTGCGCTTGATAGTGATTTTTCCACCATAGGGATAACCAATTCTTCCAAGTGAAGCACTAAGAATCTATGAAATCTTCATCTTGCAACTTCTTTATCTTGGCTACCCCCTTAAGATCAACTAGGGGATGCCAAAGGATAGCTTGCCTCATATTCTAAGCAAATTAACTATCATCATGTCTTTCTGATACTCAAGAGACTTGTGTGCAGGAGTAGAAACGACTAACCTGAAATTTCCTCGCAAGATGAAGAATAGCAGTGTAGTAAAACAACTGGAACTCTCATTCCGTTAATCCAATGAAGTTGTATTTATACCATTAGAAAGCTTATAAAATTCCCTACAAATTTTATATAGAACATGTTCCCAGATTCTGCAGTTAAGGTAGTAAAAAACAGTGCACAACAGAAACTGTTCTAGGTTTCAGGCAGCGCAGTTGCATCGTCTTGTGATTTTTATAACTCCCAAACCACAACAGCTATCAGGGCGGTTCTTTGCGGTCACTATAAGATATCGAAGTCTACTGTTGTCCAGAATTTTCTCATGATTTTTTTTCATCAAAAAACAGAGATATAAGCCGAATAAGACAGACTACTCCGAAAGGACAGGATAAGAAAGAAACCAGAAAACCAACCCGGCTATCTATTCATTAATCCTTGTGCCTTAGGTCTATAAACTAAACAAAATTATGGACAAACCCCACAATATCGTTACACTCATTACAAAGATCCAACTCAAGCATAAACATAATGACAAAACAACTATAAACAATAAAGGTTCACACTTCAAACTTTGACTCAACTTGCGATACCTTCCTTCTCTCCATAGCAAGGGTGAAGATCCTAAAGCTCCTCTTCCAATGACGCGAGAAGGTGGTAAGAGAAGATTCTAAAAGCATATCAAATCAAGGAGTGAACATGAGAACAAAGACTTTGAAATAAGCACCAAGGTTGAGATGAATAGCAAGGGTAGAGATATAGTAGAGAAGAGAATAGCAAGGTTTATAGAGAAGAGGGTTATAACAATTCAAAAACTTTAAGATGACCAGTTTCTAATTAGGCTTGCATCCTATAGTCAGCATTGCTTTGATACCACTTTGTAGCATCTGGTTTTAAGAACAAAACCAAATACACACCATATATGAGCTCAAGAAGTCAAATCACATATATGGCTACAAATAAGGGTAATATCAAAAGACAATACTTACAATATAATGTACTTAAAACAAAATAGATAACCTTAGGCACAAACAGTGGATAGACAACTCTGATCTTCGGGTGAAGACTTGTCACACCCATTTTTAAAACAAAACTAGGCTCGCCATATGTGTGCCTAGAAAGTCCACACATACAACAATAGAGTGAATAGTATCAGAAACAATGTTATTTGGCTATATTTAACACTTACATCAGAGTATTGCAGAATGGTAACTAATCTTCAAGCTCAATTCTTCACAGGGATGGCTGACTAGGGGTAGCATACGCCTAGCACCTCAGAAAACTCACTAGCTCCACCATCTGGTACCCATCCGGGATTTTTCCAAGTAATTGAAAAGTAAAGCAAGCATAAGCAAACCACCACTTAACAAGCATAATATGGGGGGGATGTAGGCTCAAATGGTTTGACTCGGTTGAACTGCGGTAAACAATTTTAGTAGATCAAGTTTTATCATTAGAACTTGAGTTGCTAAATTATGCTTAAGCTCAAATTCCCACACAATCATAAACAATGGCAATATGTCAATAACGATTAAACATGAGCATCAACATCATCTCTACTATAAGGGACCAATCAAAATTACGCTCAGTCCACCTAGAAAATTATCCCCCACAGAGATGACATTTTCTACATCCACGCCAAATTATGCACCCAGAAAAACCCTCACACAACAAATCAACGTTCCAGATCTAATCCATAGAGGCTTTACCGTGATCCTAGGGACATGGACGATTTCAGGCTTCAACGCACCCACCGAGGCTTCAACGTACCCACCACACACCACGCAATACCATCTCCTCCATCCCTACGCCCGTGCCCTCGGTTCAAATCCCAGCTCCACGGTGTTTTTCCCTTCTCTCCGAGAAAACAAAAGCTTAACGTGAGGCGGGTCAGGAGATGGCGGCAGCACCTCCACGCGCAGGAGCGCTCGTGCCTAGGGTTTGGGCGAAGGGCACGGTGGTTGCGCGGCAACCAGATCGGCGCCGAGTTCTCGGAGTAATCTACGGGGCTGCACCGCCAACCCTGACGTCTTCCTCCTCCTCACCAGTCCCCCGCCTCACCATCCGCCTCGGCCTGCCAGGCTCCGAGTCCTCTGCCAGTGATCAAGACTGCTGCGAGGACATCACAGCCGCGCTTTCCCTAGGCCTGCTGCCGGCTGCTGCATCCGCTAGCGTCTCTGCCAAGCGCTCGTTCCCAGACCCCGCCCAGCGCCGACAAGCTCCTATCTGTCATCAGTATCACAGCGTGGATGTTGAACTCCCGGTGGCCAGTCCCATGACAGATTTCATTTTGTGTTTTATATTTATTTCGGATCCCAATTTTTGATGGTTTACAGGAGTATGAGCTGGAATGATGGCACGTCTCTTTCCTCTCGACATGACTGACACGGGCGACACAGGTGACCCGAGTGAGGCGGGACATGGCGACATGAGTGACACGCCCTCGAGCGATCATACTCCGTGCGATCGGGGCGGGCCCGAGCGACGGGCGCAGGTTTCTATGTCTGGTTCACGTGCACAGTTTGGAGGTGAGTCACCTCTGCCTTCCATGAACTTGGTCCACGATGCGACTCCTTTGCAGTCGCTGTCTTTTGGGCCATGGCGGCCGACAGATAGGAATATAGACCGTAACCCATGGGGGATAAGGCTCCCATTCCTTCGCCAACTCCTCATCTTCTCCCTTTCCCTCCGCCTCCTCTGAAGGCGGATACCCTAGCAATTCATCTCGAAGCACGGCTGCGGGGTGTGTGGAGAGGAGGGATCGGCTCCCGCATGAGGTATGTGATCATCCTGATGCAGATATGAGTGCTCGTCTTGTTCACCTGTGGAATCATAGCGTGGAGGTTGGAGTTTGTGAGACGATTGTGGTGAGGGGTTCTCCGGTTTCAGCTCCCCTTGGTGGTGCTACTCTGGTGAGATCATACTGGTCCACTTTAGGTGGTGATACTCGTTTGTTTTCCCAGGTTCTCCAGGATCCTCAGCAGCCCACGAGAAGTATGGATCAGCGTCAGCAGTATCCAAATTGTTTCTATTCTGGATCTGAGGGCAATCAGGGACGCTTCCGCCCTGGTTGGTAGAATCAGGGGAGGGGATGGGTTCCGAGGGGAAGAGATAGAGGTGGAGGTCATTTTTAAGGTGGAGGTCATGGTTTTGGTAACAGAGATGCTTGGATCCAGCGTCAGACCGAGCGCCCAAATGAGCAGATACTCCCAAAAGAGCAGAAAGAGGAATCTAACCCGACCCTGAATGTTGTGACTGCTGAGGTAGAAACTTCTGTCAACAATTCGACTCAGATTGTAGTGGGTGGAAGTCAGGCTACTCAAGAGGGTGAAACGGGGGAGCAGGCCACTCCTACTGAGCAACCATACCATCCCCCTGTCTGTCATAGGTGCGGTAAGGTGGGTCATCCAGCTAATAGCTGTCCTAATCCTGTTGTCTGTCCTAGATGTCACAAGGATGGCCATGTGGCGAGAGTTTGTTCCACCAAAATGCCATGGGAGTTTATCTGCCCTTTTGTGGCTTATTTTCTTATGGGCATGGATTTCATGTGATTGAAAGTACTAATGCTGATGAGGGGATCAAAGACATGTCAACTACTGCTTTAATTACTATTACTGCTGGTCAAGCTAATGCTAGACATATTGAGAATGAATTCAGACTGAAAGCAGGCCCAAACTCATCATGGAGGTGGTATGCCAAGAGAGTGGGGGAAGGCAGGTACCAAATGAGGTTCCCTAATGCTCAGACTATAGATGACTTAGCTCATTTTACTGAGATGAGAATGAGATCTTTACCTGAAGTGGTGATCAAAGTGGAAAAATGGAATCTAGCTACTGGCTCCAAGGGAGCCCTGGATGTGGCTTGGTTCAGAATATCCAATATTCCTCCTGAGAAGAGATCATATTCTAATGTTTGCATGGTAGCCTCTAAGGTGGGTCTGCCCTTGGAAGTGGATAAGGATAGCTTCCATAAGAATGATTATGTGAGAGTTAAGACAGGATGTAGGGATGTCACTAAGGTTCCTGCATCTGTGGATGGTGTTCTAGATTTCCATTTCTATGATTATCTCTTTCAAAGAGAGGTATCTCAAGAAGGTGTTACTAATTCTACTAGAACATAGTGGATCAGAAATGAGCGGGACCATCCTAAAGATGACTTCCCATCCCCCAAAAATAGAAGATGGACCAATCTGAAACGATCTCAACTTTCCTCGAAGGAAAATCCACAGATTACAACATAATGTGATAATCCTAGGAAGACCAAGTTATGACATTATCTTTATTCAGATGATATCACAGTCATACATCGTGGAAGCACAAGTCACAAGTCATTACAACACTGGTTAACACACCTAATTACATCGTGGATCTAGCGGAAACGCACACAGATCTTCATTAGAGTCGACGTAGCACGTCGGCGGGTGAAGGCTCCTCCTTCACAGGCAATCATCAGAGTTAGCATAGAATGTCAGCAGGCGTAGACTTCATCTCCTCAACCAAACTTGAGCGTAGGAACGAGACCATATAATACTACTCCTTCAATCTCCGTTGTCGTCGCAGATGACATCCAATCCTGCTGAACAATTATCAGTACGGTTTGTACTGGCCACTGGCTCCCACCCTATGCTTTGCGTATGCTTTGTGGTAAATGGAATGCAAGGGTAGAGCAAAAGGCCTAAATATGGCTGTAGGTTTCCTATGCAAGATCATCAATATTTTACAATAATAGTTCATCAAGTTTTAACCCATCTCATCCACATTTCTCCCATCCCATCACACACATCTCACCACACTCTCACACTCTCTAGGCGACAAGGGCGACTCCCGCTCGTACCTTGCTTCAACGGCCAAAGCCAGAAACCAACATCGAACCCGGAGGAAGGTAGAAAGTACTCCTCTCAACTAGTCGAGTGAAGCTGTACTTAGGAAATGTCCATAGCCGACAAGTCGGCATATGTATCGATCGATCAACCATAAACTCTGCAGAGGTTTACACTACCCACAAGATCACCATCATCGATGATCCGGGTCATCTAGGCTGATAACGGGCCGCCTTCCAACTAGACACGATGCCACCCTATCACTCAGAACTAGGGCCATGTCGGAGTACCTCGTACACCGGCACGCTGAGACTGTGAGATGTAGTACTTGGCCCCTTGGGTACTACATTGTCTTAGGAGGGTGTGGGCGCTCGACGCCCGTACCTCCCTACACTATCCGCTAACCTCCCAATAGTAGTGGCACCGCACTAGAAAGTCGAACGTCCGCCTCGTACCCATTTAGAGCAAATGAGAGTGTAAGGCTTCCTAAGACCTGGTCCAAAGGACATATCAGTCCTTAGGGTGACTAAGTAGGATATCTTCATAAGAGGTAACCGTTTCCCGCTCGACGGGACACCCGGCACCCCGTGCCGTCACAGCACCTCCCATCCCGGGGCTTCATCCCACGAAGACACTCCACCCCGGGACCTCTCCCTGTCACATTGCCCGCCACAGGCATCTCACATGGCGAACGCCCAGGTAGCGCCCTCCGGCAAGACTCGTCCTCGCTACTCGTCGTAGATCCTGCTTGGTCGACTCGACCCTCACCACACACCCAAGACGCATGCCAAGATCTCCCCAAGTTCATTACCAAGTTATTACCGTGTTCTCGGCACCACGTGCCTTATCCACTCACAAACAGTCATCCACCATGCATCACATCACAGATATAATGCATAGTAGAAGCAGTAGCAAGTAAATGCGAGCGTCTAGCCTATCAGCAGGTGTGCAGGGGAATAGGTTGCGACAAGGTAATGGCTCACAAGCAATCTACCATGCAACCTATCACAGTTCATTTGCATAAAAGTAAAGCACTAGCATCTACATTGCAGCATGCCTAATAGGATTCTACGAGGTTGGGTGGGACGTGGCACCTGTTTGAATGTCATAACTGAGATCCTCAGTGTACTTGTAGTTGCTCTCCTCCAAGGTCTCTCCATCCGCACGTCCTTCCTCCAACGGGTCCCAATCCGATCAATGCTAACCTCGACGCAATTACCTCGATACAGCGACAAGCAAAAGAGCAATCAGACCACTAAACTTGGAAAGATTACAGGAGAGGCAACAAGGCGCGGAAGGAGCAACTACACCAGAAGAACACAAAAAAAGGAGAACGACTTAGCCCTCTCAGCAGATGTCCGATCCCTGGGCCAAAAGAACAGGAGTGGTTATTTGCTAAGCACGAGCTCAAGTCATAACCTAGCTAGTACTTCCTGGGCCGGTCATGTCGACCTGTACAGCTTCAAGTTCAATGGCATAGACTTTAACTGATCCTAAGCAAGTACCACAACTCACGGTCTTCCGATCCAGGCGTCATGGAGAATGACGGGGATCAAAAGGAGCAGTTAAAGCAGCTCCGGTTTCTCTTAATCCGCACACCATTGCAATTGATGAGGACTAAGGGAGTGTGGAACAGGGGAGAAGAGAAGAGAGGCACACAAGAGAACACATCACCCGTTCCACTCGTAGGATACCATCACCTATGTGCACTAAATGGCACTAGACACCCCCGAGGTTCATAGCGGTGCGGTTGTCACCGTGAGAACCTAAGGCACGCTACGGTTCATAGTGGGTACAAACATACAAGGGTTCGGGTACGAAGAGCCAAAGGAAAACGGTAGGGATTCACCTTCCTTCGATCCACACGCCATGGCAACTGACGGGAATGGAAGGAAAGGAATAAAAAAAGGGGCAATAAAACCGCCACAAAACCTAGCTCAACTAGACTCAAAAACGGGAGGAAGAGAGGTAGAGCCCGATGGTCATGGCGAGGCGACTCGCGGCCATGAGCTTTACCTAAACGAGTTGGCACCCATCGTTCTACAAACGTTGTATCCTACTCCTATTCCACTAGAGCTGGTCACAGAGGGTTCAAAATGTGCGGGTAAGAGCCGCGTCGATATTGACATCAACATCGAATCCACAATGACCACGTCCTAGGGATGAGAATAGGAGCTAACGATCATAGTTCGGTGGAGACAACTAAAGCACGAGAGAAGGGATATGCTCAGCATTACGGCCATGGCGAGACGAGCCCGCGATTGCAACGTTCGGACAATCGCTCTCTCGACCGGCTCGAAGGCTCAGTTCACAATCAAATAACCCATAACACACGGGCCGACAACACGATGGAGGTGCATATCATCCATAGCAACACAAGAGAGATAGACCGGCAGCGAAGGCACGGCACAGGCATGGATATAGATACATCATGTATGGATTATGGATGAACGACAAATTAAGGAAGGATGTTGTCAACGTCAAGATTGGCGCCAACGGGGTTTCAAAGGTTTGACCTTGAAGTGAAGGTGGCGGGGCTTGCTGCAGAGCTCCCGGGCTTCCTACGGCCAGCAGGTGTCTGAGGGGCGTCACAACTCCGGCGACGCAGAACAGGGGCAGCCATGCCGCGGAAGAACAAGGCGCGGCCTTCCTGGATGGTGTACAACACGGCACGAAGGCCGGCCCCAGTCACGAACGGCAACAGATAGGGGAAAGGCGGAAGCTTTGCCCCTGGAAGCTCACCGGCAGTGGTTGCCGTCCTCTGGCGAGGTAGGCGTCGACGTCCGGCCCCCAAGAAACGGGGCAGCATGGTCTCGTTTCCCGGCCGTTCGGGAAGGCGAGGACTGGCGAGGAGTTGTGAGACGACGGCAGCGGTCGGTGCAGCGTGGTGGTGGGCTGAGGCACGCGTCGACGTGCGTTGGTGCCGCAGAGGTGTGGCTAGGGCTGCTGTCCTCGCGAGCCGTGATGCAGCGGCGATGTTCCTGGCTCGGCAGACATAAAGGCAAGGCTGGGGCTGAGCGCGGCCGGGCTGAGGCTGTGCGTGGAGCTGCAGCGGGTCACAGTCATCGTGGCATGGCGACATTCCGGGCGCTCAGCATCGTCGTGGTTCGGCTCGACGCAGAGGCGGTCGGCGAGGCGGGTGCAGAGGCGCGGCTCGGGGCTTCACGGTATAGACCGAAGGCGTCCTTGGCGCAAGCTGTTGGAAGACAGTAGAATCCCCGGCGTCGAGGGCCGGGGTAGATCAGGCGCAGTGTAACAGCGCGAACATGAAAAGGAGGCGCCTTTGGCGAGGGAGGGCTCACCGGTGGTTTCGCGGGGTAAGGGCCCAATCTTAGCTCGCGGTGGCGTCGTCGTAGTTCGGAAGCCGAAGGCGAGAGGTCGAGTGAGGTGGAGAGCCGAGCAGCGGCTGAGATGCCGGCGTGCTCGATGGGCGCCAGGATGGGGTCGCGTGGTTGGGGGCTTGGCGACCTCAGCGCGGCGTGCACAGCGACGTGTCGCGGCGTTGCAGTCGGTGGTGCCCTGCGTGCCTTCGGCCCTTGGCTCGGCACGCAAAGGACGTCGCGGAGCGGGGCGAGGTTGGTGGTGTCGGTCGTGGACGCGGCCACGGCGAGGAGCAGCCCCCGGCCACGGTCCCATCCATGAGCGACGCCTGTGGTGGGGTGGAGCGCGGAGGACGTCGAGGTTGCCTGGTTCGGGCTCATTGGCGAGGTCGTCTTCACGACCGCGCTGGGCGTGCGGCGGCGCGACGAGGGCGGCTCGGTGCTAGGCGGCGGCGTGGCGCAGCTCCAGTCCGACGAGCGAGGCCAAGGTGGTTCGTGGCGAGGGTGGCCCGGCGTCCACGGGGAGCAGCAGGTGGCAGCGCTCTATAGGAGGCAGCGAGGGCGAGAAGAGGAGGGAGTGGCGGCGGTGCTGGGAATTGATGAAGCGAGCCAGCGGCAGCTAGGCTTCTTATACGGCGCGAGCGCTAGGGCCTAGGGTTCTAGGGGCTCCGTCCATCCTAGGCGTCCGTGCCCACAGCGGGACACGTGGTGCTGGATGCGGAGCTCGCGGTACGGACGTCGAGGCGGGGCATGGGCGCGGGCATTCACGGCGTTGATGGGGCGACCGGCGCATGTGGCATCCATCCAGAGCCCTAGGCAGGTGAGCGAGGCGGGGAAGCATCTGGAGGCTCCAGAAGGGTCGCGGCCTGGTTCAGGTGCGGCCAAGGCGTCCACTATTGCGCCGTGGGGCATGGCTCGGCGTGACGTAGGGTCCCCGCGCTCCCTGTCATTGAGCTCGCGTGGGCGGATGGAAAAGCAAAAGGTAGAGGATGGAGACGACGGCATCGGAACAGCGAAAGAACGGAGCGGCAGCGGCGTGTCCAGGCGCAATGGATGGGTGCGGCTCCTCCCTCGGTTTTCTGGCTTGTAGGTGGGGTCGCAAGACGGCGTCAGCGCTGCAACACTCCATGTGGATGGAAGTGAGATGGACGGCCGGAAAAGGAGACATCCTCCTCTGTTGCTCCGCTGGCTGCAGCTGGCAAGTGGGCTCGTGCACAGAAGCATGCCCATGACGGGGAGAGCATCCGAGGGAGCGGCATGCTGCGTACGTGGGCAGGGGCAGCGGCGTCCTGTGTGTGCAGCGCTCGTGAGGAGCAAAAAGGGAGGACTGGGCTGTGGTGGCTGGTGCTCGTGCTCGGACTGGGGCAAAATACGTATATACACGTATACGTAAAGAGCCTTTGCATGGCTGTGCGTGTCGCTGCCTGCAGGAGAGGCATCAGGCGGCAGCTGACTGCTGCTTCTTCTGTTTTGGAGCTTGGCCAAACAAGGGCAGCGCGTGCGTGTTGAGGCTTCGGCTTGCTTGCATACATACACGTATACACTTGGGTATAGGAGCATGCACGTACGCTGCTTGTGCAGGCTTGCCGTGCGGCCAAGAGGGAGGCCACGTGTTAGGCTTAAAGGGAGGTGAAAAAGAGAGCTTTGGCCCAAGTATTTAAGGAAATGCTCTCTATTTTCTACACAAGTAATTTTGGTAGAGACTCGAATGAAATTCCAAGATGACTTTGACAGGGAGTTTTACATGGCGACCACAGAGTGGAAAATTTCCATGGAAGTCAGATGGGAATTGAGATGTAACCAAAGATAGATTGGGATGAGCTTGGAAAGGATTCGAGATGGAAATCTTAGAGGAGAATTTTGCTACGGACTTGTGCACTCCAACACAAAACCCTAACCAACTAAGGAGCTCTGGCACACTCCTACAAACAATTCTACGTGTATGCAACGGTTTGTTAGCGGGTCAAACTCAGGTCGAACCTAGAAACTACATGCTTTACACAATTGCAGGAATTTTTTTTAAAAAAAGTTCGCATTTTTGGCTTCCCGAAAATTCGGGATGTTACACAATCCAAAAATGCTGGATAGTTATCTGGGGCTGGGCCAAGTAACAGATTGAATGATGGCAAGGGAAAACATATTTCTAGAGGTTGCTCTTAGAAAGAACAGCAGCAGGCTTGTTCAGAGGAAGATAGTGAGGATGAAGCCTTGCTGATGGGTGATCTAGTTGTTCCTGGCTCTGAACAACTTAGATTTGGGAATTTTGACCCTGTTGAGATTAGAACAGCTAGTTGTATTACTGTTAATGTGAACCCCCAAGCAGTTATAAATGAATATGGATCTAACTTTGTTAAGTACAAACAAGACCCACTGGTGACTATTGAAGCCAAGAATGCTCTTCATGGCAGCAGTAAAGATGAGTTCTTCCAATTGGATAACATCATTAGTAAATCTGGTTCTAGCAAAGTCCTGCCTACTATTGTGGAAGACAAGGAAGAAGAAAGAAATGGTCAAAGAGCAATATCCACGAGTCCTGTGAAAGGTAGCCAGGGTGCTCCTGAAAATTGACCTGTCTAGCCAAGAAGAAGCGGTACAAAAGGAGAATCAAGACATTGATTGGGACCTGATCCAGGAGGAGGATGGTCAGAATTCTGAGTTGTCTGAGATGGATGTTGAGAATGAAAGGGAGAAGGGTCTTGATAAATCTGAGCAGCTGGATATATCTAAAGAAAAGAAATGACCACAGTGGAAGAGAGTCAAAGGAAGGTGATAACAGAGACATTACAGTTAGATGACTCTAAGATGATTGGGATGGATTTGGAGAATGAAAGAGCCAGGGTTAATGATAAGTCTGAACTAATAGTTATTAGTGAAGAAAACAAGATGAGTTCAGTGGAAGAAGATCGGTGGGAGAAATCAGCTGAGGGGGTACAGTCCGGTGATATGAGAAACATAGGGAACAAGAAGAATGCCTGGGATAAGCAAGCAACTGACAAAGATACTGAAATGGAAGGTGTGCAAGAGATCAATCAAGATGGCTAGCCTGCATGGCAACAAGTAAGACAAAGTAAGAGGATTAAAGTTGCTGGGGTTTCTCAACTGAAGCTGGATGATCAAACTCAGAACAAGATGAACAAGGAGATGGGAATGGAAGGTAACTCTTCTCTTCAACAGAACTCCTTTGCAGTTCTGGCTAATCCTCAAATTGTGTCTTTAGCTAATAAAATGGGTATTGACTCTGATTCCATATCCTTCGAGAAAATTGATTTATTAAAAGATCTTGAAAAAGCTAGGATGAAACTTAATGAACAATCAATTGTTACTGTTGATCAGGCTGTTAATTTGGAAGATGAAATGCTTCCCTTAAATGATCA